>OY728161.1:1711049523-1712249523 GCA_963277665.1 Viscum album
AGTCTAATTATGGAGTCTAATTTTTACCCATGGAGTATATAATTAAATTTCATTAATTCCATCCTTATAAATTCATAAGGATAAAAAGTATCCCTCATCCAATAACGTTAAAAAATCCCCTGAGTCCATCCTTGGAAAACCATGTATCAATCTGGCATAAGATTCAATATCCAAATGAATCTTTCCATGGAATTATTCATTTTAATACATGTGTCTCCAATTGATAATAATAATTAAACCAATTCAATTACAATGAACATTAATAAGTCACCTAATTCATTTGGATAATAATATAAGTCTTGCCCTTAATTTAACCACGTGGGAAAAAAATTATAACTAGAATTTCATGATTAAAAAACATATCACATGGAATTGGCTCCATTCAACTCACATATAATAAGAAATTAAGCACAAATGAGAAATATTAAATCAAGTGGGTATAATTTAATTATCATTCCATACCATCTATTGAATCAATAAATTTTCAATTGTTGTAACAAATCAATATACAAATCGACTGATAAATAAATTCATCAATTGGATCAGTATTTATCATTTTTATACACATATCCCACAACATGGAGTAAACAGGAACACCATAAGGTATCCAATCACAATAGACACCCATAGTGTTCAATCATAAATAATCAAAAAACCCAAAGGGGTCGTTTTGTCTCTAAGGAATTCATCTAATAAAAAACCTAAAAAATCCTCTTTAATTTTCAAGAACATTCTTGGAAGTTATAGGGTTCAAATTCATTTTTAGGAGACACTTAGAAATTGGGCACGCTACACGAAGACATATATAAATAGCTCGACTTTTGGAAAAATTCATGATAACACCTACCTTAGGTTCATGGTGGTTATCTCATTCCGTATCATTTATTAATTTGGATCATCTTAGTGGAAAATAAAATAATGGAAGAAGAACATATTAATAGGGAAAATTATCTTTCACATAAATAGAGAATCTAATACCAAATCAAATGAGTAACATCTAGAAAGGAGTTAATAACTTGCCAATGTGGATACAATGGTAAGAGTGGAACTAGAATCAGAGTTCAAATAGAGGATCTATCTCAAATCCTTGCTTAGGCTTCAATGAGTTATCTCTCCATTCATTTTTTTATTAATGAGTATTAAAATAGAAAAATAACTTTAAATTGATTTTTATATAATTTTAAATTATTAAATTTTCCAAAACAACTGGGGTCACATGATTTAGGAACACAATTTGAAAAATTGTGTTCCCACAATGCATAGTTATCGGTAGGCAAGGGGTAGCAAGATTATTTTCTTGAATAGTTTGACTACCCATGAAAAAACATTTAAAATTTCCTCTTTAAATTTTATAGAGCTGACCATATGGTTTTGTGAACCGATTCTCACAGTTTTTATGAAACTGTGCAACCTATTCCTACTCTATAACCATGTCTGATATGGTTTCTTAAACCATGTGGATTGCCTCGAATTTTTTAAACTAACCATGTATAGGCCATTTTCACCCCAATGGGTGGGTTCTATGCTCCAAACTAGCAATGGACACTCATGAAACCTCTATAAACTCAAAAGGAATTCACATTAGGCCATATTTAATCTTTTAAACTAAGAATTTATGGAAATAAAAGGAACATTACCTCCAACATGATCCGGGTTTATACAAAAACCAATTTATAACTCTCCCCATTCTATATTTTTAATATCTTGAGGGATGTTCCATTCACGCCATTCGATATTGATGTATTTCCTTCAAATATTTGTTTTTTCATTAAATAATTTTATGTTCACCAACTAAGGAAAGAATTTTTCTATTTCTTACTTAGGTATTTTATTAACCACACTAATTTAGTAAGGATGAATATGAATAGTAAGGAATTCATTTTTAAATTTTTTTCATTATTTTATTTTATACATAATTTCACACCAATTAATCCTTGAAATTTTATGTTTTCTACCAATTCATTTTAGTCATGAATATTTTCTATGAAACCTATCAACAGAACTAGATCTATACCTAGTGAATAAATTATATGTTTTTAATTTTAAAATATCCGAAGATCTTGTAATGTGGAGAGTGAAATTTGGACATTGATATATACAAAAAGTTTGAAATATAACATTAAAGAGAATTTTTTCCCCTTGTTTATCTTCAAAAAAAATTCCCTGTTATAAAAAAATTATTTTAGGTTTTATCCAAAATATATAAATCATTATAGAATAAGGCTTCTTGGGTTCTGAATTATAAAATGCTAATTGGTTTTAAAACAAAACATCACATTGTTTTTATATCATTCCCATGTAACTACTTATATTACGTGGTATAGTGGTATGAGATGAAATTGTCTTTTTCTAATAGAAGATGTATTTTTTGAGTTCACTTACTGTATTAATTGATACAATTTTATGAGATGAAAATACCCCCAAAGAGGAATTATACCATGTTTTATAATTTTTTAATATGTGAAATATTAAGTTGAGGATTTTTTTGAGTCATTCTTGTTAGAAAATTAGTTTTTAAAAAATAATTCAAAAACGTTTTCTGATGGGAGAATATGCATGGGTTTTTATCATATAAAAAAACATTAATGTGTAAAGTTGTTATATATAAAAATGAATATTTTAATTATATATTTATTTACATAATCCAAATTAATATTCATGTAAAAAAATTTATATGATTAATGTTTTCATGATTTAATATAACATTTTTAAATTTATTCTTATAAATTTTATACCTTCAATATAAGGAGTGGAATTATTAGAATGACATAAGATTTAGTTTCATTCTATAAAAACTATGATTTGTTTTTATTGATAAATTAAATATTAAATGCTTATTGTTATCTATATGTATTAGGTGTTACAATTTCATTGGAATATATATCCCTCATGATTATTGATATATGGATAGAGGGAGTTTGGGTCATACTATATTTCACTAAGGATTTAAATTATTTTAGAATAAAGATTAGTTAACTACCTATCAGACCGTAAATTATCTTGATTTTGATTTTATTTTCTTATGATTATAAACATTAACAAGAAATTTTTTCTTTTAATTTATACATTATATTCATTTAAATATGTGTGAATGTATTTAGTTTTTATTTTTTGTTATTTAAGATAAATAATTAGTTATATAAGTTTTTTATAATAAGATATTTGTAAAATATAAATTTTTATTAATGTGTAAGGTGTAAAATTGAATCTATAAAAGCATTCATATATATATGGATTTTATGATACAAAAAACATGCATGATATGAATAAATAAATGGAAAGGGATTAAAACCCATCAAAATAATATGTGTCAGATTACATCAAATTCAAGAACATGTTTAGAATATGGAAATTCAATATAGGTAACCATATTTTTTAGTAACCCATAGGTTTTTTATCATAATAATTATATGATGTAACCAAAAATGAAAAAATAAGTAAACATATCATTTTTTAAATTCTGATTCTTTTTGGTTAACCATAAAATTTATGTAACTAGATAAATGGAGTTATAACAATTCATTTCTGAATTGGGAAAGAATTTGTCAACATATTTATCCATAATTCATATAATATATGGTTGAGTTGATTACATACGTAATTATTTTTTCAATGGGAGAAATTTTAAAGCTAAAAAAATTCATAGTAAAATATAGATCTTAGACCTCTAATAGATAGGATGTATGAGTTAATCATTTTAGTGGGATAACATTACATAAACAACCATAATGAATAGTTATTGATCACGACACTTTCCAAACAAATATGTTTTGTTGTATATTATGGATTACATCTTGAACATAATTTTGAGATTTGTTATATTTTAGACCTATATATTATTAGATTTTCATCTTTGATTGAGAAGTTTTGTTAAATAGAATTATTATAGGGATTAGGATGTAAATTTTTAAAAAAAATCTCTAATTTTAATTCACGACTATTTGATAATGGTAATGCATCACACATATGTGATATTTTATAATGATCCAAAAAATATGAGTTAATTAATAAATGGTTATATAGATTTAAGTATTGGACATGGGGAACGAGTTATTTCATTATATCTAGATATATATTATCTATATGTATATAGTGTATCAATTTTAGAATTAGGAAATTATTATTAAATCTCAAACATAAATGAACAAATTGATTTTTACATACTCATTGGATTGGAAATTTCTTTCATTCCAGGTTAATAATAGGAGATATTCTTTATATATGAATGAAATTTTTCAAGGAATTAAAAATTTGGTCAGTAGTTTATACATTCATGGAAATATATAATCTATTCTATAAAATTCAATATTATTCATTCAATATAGTTGATTATGGAAGAACTTATCTCCCAAATTGTTTCCTTGGGAATATAAATGAGTAATGTATCTAAAGAATCTATAGGGATGGATTGTAAAAATAATTCAACTATGAGTTATTTAATAAATTTAACTATTTCTTATTAGGAAAGTATATCAAACACACCTTCTATAGAAAAGTTGAAAATGATAATAACATTTTAGATTTTATACATAGTGATATATTTAGACAAATGAGTTCATAAGAAAGTTTTATATAAATATTTATTATAATATATACCTGTAAGATGTTAGGGTTGCATTGGAATTGATATCCCAGTAGTTTTTTGATTTGTGGAGATTGGGACATTGGGCCATACTATATTTTATTAGTTATTGTGGTTAAATTAGAAAATTTATTAAACAACTACCTATCATATTATACTTTCTATTTATTATGATTTTATTTTGTTATTAACTGAACTTTTAAATAAAATGGTTTTATTTTTAATATGCATGAAGTGAATTTAGATAATTGAAAATATAATTAGTTTCTTTTTCAGGTATGTGACAAAAACATAAGTTACAGATGGTTTATATAATAATATGTTTATAAATTCTAAATTTAGATTGAGGTGTAATATAGAAAATTAAATATCTAGAATCTAAAAAATATTTATGGAATGATATAAAAATTATGCATAATATGTATAACTAAATTATGAATCCTTAAAACCATAAAAAATACAATGTATAATATTCATTCCTAAGAAATAATGTATCAATAACATTAACATTCAATATAGGTAACCCTAAATGTTATGTACCCAAGAATTGTTCAGTTTAATGTATCATTGATATAGCTAACCCCAAAAAATAAATACACATTTAACATTTTGAGAATTTTTTTACACTTGGATTGTTAATATTAAAACTTAAGTAATTGGAGTAATGGACTTTGGATAATTCATTTGATTAATTGGGAAAGAAGTTTCTCATATATTTGTGCATGTTTCATATAAGATATGATTAAGACGATTTTAAACCAAAAAAATTTTTAACAAAATAAATGATAACCTTCATCCAAACAATATTAAAATATTTATATTTCTTCCTCTAATATATATGATGTATGAATTCATCATTGTATATAATAGATATTTCAGATCCTTTAAATTGATAATATCTTCGGTTGCTTGTTTTACACACAACACTAAACTAACATAACACCTAACTAAAACTAAACATTACATATAAAACTTATATGAATAATATTATCATTAGTAAATAAAAATTATGGTAATCAATTAAAATAACTTCATATTATTTTTTTATCAACATTTTAAAAGAAATAATTCCTTTCGAAGAACCATTTAGAATAAGAGTATTGTATTAATAAACTATATTTATCGTAGAAAAAAGTTTACCAAAATACGTAATATTTATATTTATAAAATAATAAATCAAATTAAATTATTTTGAAATGTATATGAAATAAGATTAAAAAACCTTGATGTTTAAAAATGTATTTTTTCTTAAAAGTAGTTTTTCTTTATATATTGTATTTTTATTTAAATAAAAATTTATATATTTTAGAATTTTAATCTAAAAATTAAAACATAATTTTTGGATTATACTTTTAAATATTAAATAAGGATTAATTTTTTATATTTTTTAAAAAATTTGATTTTTAGGCGAATAGTGAATTATACCATTTTTAGAAAAAACAATCAAAAAATGGAATTATTATTTTATAAGAATGATTTGAATATTTAAAAAATCCTGTTATATATAAAATATTAATTTATAAAAGAATATTACCAAATTTAAAATATTTAGTCTAGTTTAATAACCTATATTTAATGTTTTATAATTTAAGTAATATTTTTCTTAAGGAAATGTTTTAATACATTATATATCAATTATTTTAAAATTAATTTCCATCACTTTTATAAATTCAAAAAATTGAAATGGATTTAATTTTTGGAATAATTATATTTAAATTATATAATAAGGGCTATATTTTGGGCATAAAGGATAAGTTAACTAAAGAAAAAACTACTTACCATGTTAAAAGATAAAAGGGTAAAAGTTAAAAATCTAATATTAATGAGTTGAAAACATGTTTAAAATATGTGTTTGAGTAGGTATATAAGTCTAGGAATGAACTTATCTCATAACCTTCATTATTTCTTAATTTTTTATCCACTATAATTTATTCATTATTTCTCTATTTTTGTGCCACTTTTATTTATTTTAACTTCCCATTATTAATTTTTTTGGGTATTTACAAATATTTTATCTATATTTCACTTATATAAGGGGAATTATCCCCCCCCCCACTTACCCTAACACCACAACCCACTATGTTTTTCAAAAAATCAACCCAAAACTATCTTCAATATTCTTACCTACCTTCAAGAGCTTTTGGACTTCTCAAAAGACCATCCCTCAAATGCTTATCCCCCTTTTTAAAGGAGTTAATCCAAGAAGTGATGGATAAATTTCTAACCACTCTTTTCTCATTTCAATTTATTTATGATCTATTATAGTAAATAAAATTCCACCAGCCTTTCTTAAATTTATATAATTAGTATAATTATAATAATTTAATATTATTATTATTATTATTATTCAATTATTAACTACTATTCTATTTTATATTATGAAAAATGAAACTATCTTTAAGGTTTTGTATGAACTACTTCCTCTATGACAAAACAAGTTTCGTTTCCATTCACCACCTTAGAAGGATATTTATAATAGTAAATTTAATATATAAGTATTATATTTATGAAATATTATATTTTATTAAGTTATAAAATATATTAATTATTTTCGTTTAACTGTGGAAAATGAAATCAACATCTATATATATGTCAGGAATACTGCCTTCCGGGAATAATTGTTTTATATTTTTATTTTCATCACCACCATACAAGGATGGTCATTTGAATGGTTTTAAGGGATAAATATAATGTTTTTAAAATTATTAAGGTTATATAAAGGTAAATTGTACAACTAATTAAAAATATGGGCAATAAATTATCCTGGAATATTCAAAATTCCAAAAAAAACATTCTATATTAAAAAAATGATATCGTCGTACTATGAAATTACTTCATAGTGGTATCATTATACTTTTAATTATTTTAAATTATTTTATAAAAAAAACTAAAAACACTAAATAATATCATTAATCTTCGTTTATAATGATATTATAACTAAATCACTTCATAAAAATCCATTAATTATGGTATGCCCTTGTTTGGCTTCGTTTAACCACTGAATTAAACTATGCGATAAATTTATATAAGGGGTAAATAATAGAATTTAATTTCTAGTAATATACTTTATAAATAAGTAAATACTATTTGTTTAGGTTCATGTAATGCTAGTATAAAAAATTAACACATTATTTAAGAAAACACCCTTCATTTGCTAACAGTATTCAAAACAAGCTCATCGCAAAATTCATCATTAAAGATCATTGAAAAAGATCCCATATAATGAAATTATAAATTTTATAAAATAATAAAAAATAAATTTTAGTACCTTCTATGATATAGGAACGATGAACATTGGAATAATTCTAAATAACAATATTGTTATCATAAAACTAGTACGAAATGATTAAGATTACTCACACTTGATTTAAAAAATAAATAATAACTGACTAACAAAGATGTAGATAATAATTAAAAATTAATTTCATAAAATTATATATATATATATGTTAAAGAAATGGGTGATGAAGATAGTTTCTTTTTTTATACATGACGTTAGAGCACAATTTGAATGAATAGGAATAAGGTAACATGTTTGCCTCAAATTTAATTTCATGACACATATATCTTATTGTGAAAAACTATACATTTAATGTGTTATGACTTATTCCTAATTAATGTATTTCACCATATTGATTTTTTTTAGAATATATATCATATTATATTTTAAATGGATTTAAATTAAAAATATTCAAAAATTTAAAATGGGTTTTTTATTAAAATGTTACTCAAACCATAAGGGTTTTTTTCCTGTCATATTTTCAAGTAATATTTTTTGTAAAATATTCATCATTTGTGTAATTTTTTTTCTTTATAAAACCACTCATAATTTTATTTGGATATTCATGGGGTTGTAAATTTCCCCTAAAACTTTCATTTCCCCTTGACTCATATTTTTATCTGAAGTGTTTCTTATAAGTGAAATCTTTGCCATATATTATTCTTGTTATAGAAACTACCTTTTACGTATCCATATTCATTGTATTGTTTTGAAAGTTTCATTTTCTGTGCTTTAATAAAGGATTACTGTCATTTTATACTACTTTATATTCTTTTTAAAGTTATAAATAAATTTTAATATTTTCTATACGGGTCATTTTTATTAAAATGTGAAATTTTTTTCCTTTTTAACGTTTATGTTTGAACATGTGATTTTGAATATTTAGTAATTTTGGATATAGTTTTGTCACAATGCTTTCATAGTTTCCGAAGATATTTTTTCTTATAATTTTATAAAAATATTATTTTAAAATTATTTCAAAATTTAATGAATTTTTTTTATTTTTTTATTTGTTTCTATATAAATATTATATAAATTCATTTTCATATAGTCCACTATCCTAAGATACATATTATTCTTTATCAATGATACCATCAAAATTATACCCTCCACATTCATTATTTGGATGGTTATTAAGTGTTACTTTCTATCATGGAAATGATAAACCACTTCTTTTTTCTTACATCATCATTAATGTTTTATAAAATTAATTTGACTTCCAATGACTTCCCATTATTAATACCAATTTCATTATTCATTTATTTTCATGTTGTTTACATGTGTTCTATACAAAAATTGATTGAGAAAAGTATTGTCTTAATTATATAATTTTTATCTATATGGTGTCAATACCATATTATATATTATTCTGATTCAATGGTATTTACCAAGAAATTTATTTGTTGTCATTGGAAACCGATTTATTTTCCATGGATGTATCTTATAATGATTATTTATGTAATTATTAATGGGTTCCTTATATTAATCAAATTTAAAAGGATATGAATCCCATTTTATTTTCATGGGTTCTTTATGAAGTGATAAGTGAGTGATTTTCTAGTAGAACACATAAGTATGGATTAATGATATGTGGGGTCCAATGTCACACTCAAATGAATTGGTTACGGTTTTATTTCTTTTGAGAAAATTATTTTTTACATTGGTATAATTTCAGTTTAACTATGATCACAAGGTCATGATGGGTATAATTTGTTTGTCTATGCCCACAAGATCTTATGTGGGTCTAATTGTGATTAATTTATGCTCGCAAGGTTGTGTGGGAAAATAATTTTGGTAAATCTATTCAAACATGGTTTTTAATGGGTATAATTATGGTTATTCTATTCTCACATGGATTAATGTGGATATAATTTCAGTTACACTATGATCACCAGATTTTGGATCAGTATAATTTTGGTTAATCTATGCTCACAAGTCTTTGTGTCAACATAATCATGGTAAATATATGTTAAAAATGAATTTTTCTCTTAATTTTATATTAATTAAACAATTTAATACACATTATTTTTCTTATGTTATGTTCTCATGGATCCTTTTTATTGACTAATGTTTCCACACACTTTTTATTCGTGTCTCATCTTATTCAAATCTATATTCCATGACACTTGAATTATGTTCTATGCTTTACGTGGTATGATTTTCTTTTATATCTTATTTATACCCATATAATCATAATATGATCAATTATAATCTTCAATTGTTATTGATTATGTTTACCCTTACTATGAAAAAAATCTTACAACATTATTATGTTTCCATTTCCCTGGGTTTGGAATATATAAAAAGTATTAAATTTATAGAATAGTAACATATCTGGAGAATTAGTAAGAGATGTTTACTAATTTTTATGAATTAAGAATTTAATTATATAGTCAAAAAAATTTCGTTTTTTAAAAAATGTTTGAGATTTTTTGTTTATGTTTTTTCCTAATTGAATAAAACTATAAAATTAAATGGTTTTGTAAATGTATTGTAAGGAATTATTTTCTTTAAGTCATGTAATATATATGATCACATCTACGGGCTATTATACTTGGTAACAGATTAGAGTTTAAATAACTATAGAGAATATTATATTATATTTTTGATGATAAATTAAGGGTTATAAAGGTAATTACATGATGATAGGTTAATGTTTATCATAGTTACAAAGTTTAGATAAAACATTACAATGTTTATACTGAATATTTTATGTTGTTTAGAGATTAGTAAAATAGATCTTTACAAACACCTCTAGAAATAATTATAAGTATAGGATAACATTTAAACATTTTTCTAAAGTAGATATTGTGTGGTTCTCTAAAAAATAACATCCCTTTAAATATACTAAATGTGGATGTAGGCTCTAGCACAGATGCACCTAAGGGTAATAACCTTGAAAGGGAGTGTTGGGTATTAAATCAAACATAACTAGGTGAAAAAAGAGGCCTAACTGCACACCTGGATTCAAACTATGAGGTAATATTATTTATTTAATCCCATTATCATTAAAAGAAATTATGGAGGATTTATTTCTTAATTACATTAATGTACTGGGTTAAGAAGTAAGGTAGAACCCAAAGTATCCTAGGTAGAACCATAGATTTATAGGATAAACCAATTATGAAATGGTTGAAATGATAATATCATAGGTTTAAATAAATGTGTCATTAGAGAATACATCTTAATATTTAGCATTCATAAGATCATTTACTCTGATTTTATTGGATATTATTTTCAAAAAAATAATTTAGTATTTGGTTGAAATAAAATCACGAAAATTAATTTGACAAATGTAGGAATCTAGAAACCACTATATATTATTACTAAATATCGGATCATAATAATATTTTTTATAATCTTAGTATATTCTTTTAATGATGAAATATGTTATATTCCTAGTCTTACCTAAGGTAGTAATGTCAATTCCTAATAGAAAATAAATCTTGGAACTCATATCTATTTTTATGAGTGAGTGATATTTATCAATGGTATTTAAGTATATTCTAGAATTTATGATAATTATCTGAAACATATAAGGCTTTTTTCTCCAATAATATTTCTTTAAATGGTTGGAAAATATATTAAATGGGATCAATAAACTTGAAAATAGAATTTATGAAAATTTCTTGTTTTGGGGATAATTATAGGATAACACATGATTGATGTGTGAAAAACTATTAGGTATAATATGTCCTTGATGTTTAAGTAACAATGGGTTGATTGATTTTGATAAATATTAGTTAGATGCTATAGATATATTCAGAATTTATTACAGCTTTAATGAAAAAGTAATACATTTTGTTTTTTAGGAAATTGATCATATTTTTTAGATTGTAATATATATTGAATATTGTATGATTTAATGAACTCTTAGTTTTTTATAAGAGTTAATTTTTAGAATAATATATGATTTCATTGTATCTTAATGTCTTATAGATTAAAAAAGTTTTTGTATTGTATGTTATAGAGAATATATGATTATTATATAAACATACTTTGGTATATGATTGTATGAATGTTTAATATTATTTGTGGAAAGATAAGTAATGTCATATAACATAATAATGTAAGGTATAATTAATCTTAGAAGTTATATCTCAAATTATGAATATGTTAAGAATAATCTCACATACCTTTATCAGTGAGTAACAATTACAATTGTTGGGACACAGTTTATTTAATGGGACAAAAATTAACGACCCAATATTTTGGATTCATTAAATTAAAATAATATTTGATAACATGTTTCAAATTAAAAAACAAAATAATGCAATATCTAAATAAAATTAAATGTTCATATTAAAATTACATGATTAATATAAGAATTATTAAGTAAAAATATAATAATCAGTTAAAATAATTACATATTATTATTTTCCCTTGATTAATATTTAAAATTAAAGAATTTATTTCAAAGAGAAATTTAAAAAATGGATATTGTATAAATAAATAAAATTGATCATAGTTAATATTTTACCAAAATAAGCAATATTTGGATTTATAAACTAAAGTATTATTATTCATTTATTTATAAATCTTTATGAAATAAGATTTAAAACCCTCGATATTTCTATAAGTATTTTTAATGAGATTTTTTATATATTATTTTTTCAATTAAAAGATAATTTATCAATTTTATAATTTTAATTTTAAAAATATAAATTTATTTTTCTTTCAAACATTTTAATATTCACTTAATATTTTTTTATGAAATTTTTCATTAAACTTTGATTTTAGGTAAATAGTGGAATATATTACATTTTAAAAATATTATACCTTTTATTCCACTACTATTTTATAAGGATTATTTTTAAATTTATTAAACTATTTTTTATAAAAAAATCTGAATTTAATAATTTATTTTATAAATTTATTAATATTTATTAGGTCTTACAAATCTATATTTAATGTTTTAGAACTTAAGTACTATTTTTCTCAAGAAATTATTTTTACTAATTTATAAACCTATAATTTCAAAATTAATTTTAATCACATTTTATAATTGAATAAAATTAAATGGACTTAAAATTTGGATGAATTAGGTCCAAATTATTTAATAATGTACATCTTATTTTTGGGCTTTAATGATAAGTTACCATAGGTAAAAACATGATATCATGCTAATCGATAAAAGATTATAAGTGAAAAAATCAATGGTAATGAGTTGAAAAAAATGTTTAAGTCCTGTGTGGGGTGGTTTTATAAGGACATTATTAACCTTATCTATTCACATGTACTTTATTTTTCAATTTTGGAGCCACTTTTCAGGATAATTACGTGTCATTATCATAATGTTCTAGGTATTTTAAAAAATGTCATCCTTTTTAACTTATAATAGGGGATCACCTCTCCTAACTTACCCAAAAAAATTCCATATAGTTCATATAATACACAAAAGAATATAATAAACAATCATCTCCACAATTAAGAGGTTCTAGTATTCTAAAAATATCACATATCAAAGGATTAATCCCATTTGTAAAGAAGTTAATATGAGAAGTGAGGTGTAAATTTCTAACCACTCCTTTATGATTTTAGTTTATTTAAGTGAAATTATTCTTAATAAAATTAATTTACACTAAATTAAATTTATAAAATATAATATCATTATTATAGTAATGTTTTATTATAGTAATTTTACAACCATTAACGAGCTTTCATATTTCTATTAATAAAAATGAAACATGAATTTGTGTGTTGTGTGGACTAATACCTCCTTGACACAATGTTTTTTATTTTACTTCACTTATTAAAAGATAATTTGACATATAATTATTATTTCTATTTAATATTTTATATTCAAAAATGATAAACCATAATACTCCTTTTCCTAATTCTATAGAAAATGAAATCATTATCCATGTATATGTACAGACTACAATATGCATGGAATGATTGATTTCCATTTTTCTTTTCATCATCTCATTATAGGTATGATAATTATAATGGATTCAATATATAACCATTATTTTTAAGAAATTATTAATTTTTTTAATTAATAATTATACAACCTATAAACATTATGAGCAATAAACAATCATGGTAAATTCAACCATCCAGAAGATCATACTAAGAGAAAAAATGAATTCTTGGAACTATAAAATAACATTCTATGGGTTATATAATTATTATAATTCTTCCAAATTATGATATAACACACTAAAAAATTAAATAATCTAATTAGGGTTATTTTATAATGATATTACAACTAATTCACTTAATAATCATCCATTAATTGTGGTTTGTTCTTATTTGTGTAGGTTTAAAAACCTACTTGAAAAATGATATAAATTTATATTGTGGATGAATATGGGAATTTAATTTCAATTAATTTATGGAATAAATAAGAAAAGAATTATTTTTTCTAAAATGGTAATATAAAAATTTAACTCATTATTTAAGAAAATATCCTTTGTTCGCTAAGAATCATTGAAATAGGTTGCTCACCAAATTCATCATTATGGATTATAACCAAAACTATAATAAAATGGAATTATGAAGTTATAAATTATTATAAAAAAACATTAAATACCTTTTATGATCTAAAAATTATGAAATATTGGGAAAAAATAAATAAAAACCCTATTATTATGAAACCAGTTCTAAACAATCAAGATTATACACACACAATATTATAATTTGATAATAACTTACTAATATACATGTATAAAATAATTAGAAATCAATTTTATAAAATATTATAGATGTGAAAATGGGTATAAAATTAGTGATTAAGATATTTTATTTTTTACATAAGAGGTTAGAGTGCATTTGACTTAGCAATAATTTAGGTAAATGATTCATTGTCTCAAATTTAATTTCTTGATACATATTTCATAATAGAAATTATGATAACATTAATGTGGTGTGATTATTGAATAATTAATTTATTTCACAAAATTTATGGGTTTTTAAACATCTATATAATGTTTTATTTTAAATGTATTTTTATTCAAAAAATTCAAATGATGAAAATGGGTTTTTGATTAAAAAATTACTCAAACCGTAATGGTTTCATTACCAATATTATTTTCAAAAAATATTTTTTTTGAAAGATAGTAAATTTTTTGATTATTTTTTTTATAAAACATATATTATTTTTTTATCTTCATTTTATTTTATATGTCCCCTCAAAAATATATTTCTCATAGAATCAAAATTTTACCTAAAGTATTTAATTTAATTAAAAATGGCCCCCTCTTTTCTTCTCATTCAAGGACCTCCCTTTTTCCATATCAATATTTTTTAGATTCATATCAACGTTTAATTATATATTATTAAATAATTTATTATGGCCAATTTTTAATACCTATTCTTATTTTATTATTTTTAAATAAATTTTAATGTTTTATTAATGGGATTTTCATCAAAATGTGAAAATATTCTCTTTTTAACATTTATGTGTAAACATGTCACTCCACCATAAAAATTCATTATTTCCAAGGAAATTATTTTTCTACTATTTTTATAAAATATTTATTTTAAAATTCTTTCAAAAGATCGTGAATATTTCTTCTTTCCAACGTAAGGTTTTTCTAGAATGTCTAAAAAGTTTTTTTGATATAGTTAAATATCCTTTAATATATCTTATTATTGATCAATTATATATTTAAAATTATGCCATCCATATTATTTTTTTATATTCATTATGAAACTTTATTTTTTACCATGGAAATAATACATGATTGCCTTTGCATTACCTAGTCATCAAAGGTTTATAAAGATATTTTTTCTTCCAATGTCTTCCCTCTATGAATACCCAATTTTTGATACCATGGATTCATGGTTGTTCCCCTAGGTTCCATATATCAATTTAATGGGGAAATTATTATTTTAATTATATCCCCTTAATCTATATGGTGTACATACCATATGCTTTATTATCTTCATTAAATGGAATTTTCAGAGAAATTTACTTCATGTCATTGGATACCCATTTATTTTCCATAGGATTATCATGATATAATGATTTATGGAATTATTAATGATTCCCTTATTTTAATCCATTTAAAAATGATAATTTATCAATTTTCATTCAATGAGATGTTTATGATGTAATAAGTGAATGATTTTCACGTAGCGCACATATGTATAAATGAATAGAGAGTGGTGAATTAGGTTACCTAATAATGGATTGATTAATGTTTTATATATCAGCGATAATTATTTTTTTGTGTGAATAATTTTGGTTTATCTATTCTCACAAGTATGTTCCTATATATAATTTTCATTTAGCTATTCTTACATGGTTTTGTGTGGGTGTAATTGCAGTTAAGCTATGAAAACATTGTTTTGATTGGGTATAATTATGGTTAAGCTATACTTAAAATTTCTTTCATGGGTATAATTATAGTCAATATATGATCATATGTTTTTGAATGGGCATACTAATGGTTAAAATATTCTCATAAGTATTTGCATAAGAAGAATTGTCGTTTATCTATTCTCACAAGTCTGTGTGTACCCGTAATTTTACTTAAGATATTTTCAAAATGATATATTATATAATGCCTATGTTTATTCCATAATTTTATTAATATCATTACTTTTATGTTATTCTCTCATGGATCTTGTTTATTGACTATTTTTCCCACACTCATTGGATTAACATCTTATTTTATGGTAAGACTTATACCATGACTCAAGATTAATGTTCCATACTTTTTTGGGTATTATTTTATTATGTATCATAATTAAACACATATTATTATCTTTTTATGACTTGTGGTAATTGATTTTTATTTATTATGTTTACTCATACCAAGACTATAAAATAACTCTTTCATTTTGTTTCAATTTTTCAAATTTATGAAGATTGGAAAAGTATAAAACATATAAAATATTAATTTATGTGGATAATTAGTAGATGATTTTGAAAAATTATTATGGATTAATTATTTTCTTATATAATGGGAAAAATTTAAACTATTTACAAAACATAATTGTTTTATTGGTTAGTGATTGGTATTTATTATATAAACCTCTAAACCAAAAATGTTATGGTAATTTTTGGTAATTTAATATTTTCATTAAGTCGTGTAATTTAAATGGTCTTGTCTTAGACATGATATAATCATTTTAGTATGATAACATTAAAAAAATTCCCTTAATAAATTGATATTAAACATGATAATAAACCAAAATATATCTCCCATTATATATTATGCAATATATCTTAAACATCATTTTTAGATATATAATAGGTTGGATCAATATTTTTTAGATTGGTATCTAGTTTTGATAATGGTTCTCAATGATAGTTATTCAGAGAATTTGGATATGAATATTATAAAAATCAATTTTTCTAATCCTAAATCATGGGTATTATATACTATGTATGCATCATTCATATGTGGTAATGTAAAAATGCAAAAAAAATGATATAATTGATAAAAATATAATTAGATTTATGTATTGTATAAGGGGAAAGATATGTTGCGTTGGAAGTAGACATATATGACCTACATTTACCTTGAGTATTAATTCTATAAATATAATATTATAACTCAATTTTGACCACAAATAGAAAATTTATTTCTATATATTATTTTTATAGTAAAGTACATCCATTCATGGAAAAAATATGTGTTATTATATATATAAATATTGAATGTTTTATTAAATTGAAGATATGTAGAATGATTTATAATTTATAGAGTTAAATAATCTAGTCTCTAAAATTTGAGATTAGAATATTAATATTTGATTATGACACCACTTATCTTTACCATTGAATCATAGGAAAAATAAATTTTATATGAATATAAAGACTCCATAGAGAAATAATGATATAATCATTACATTATTATCTTTTTATAAATTAAAAAATTGTTTATTATTAATAATTATCAAACATTTTTTTTGAAAAGTTGTAAGTCATAGTGGCCTGTTAGATCTTCTACTTAGTAATTTGTTTATACCATTGATTATACAAGAATGTGGTGTGAAAATGAACTTTATATACGTTAATTATGATTTTAGTTTTTTTGGTAATATATTTCTTTAGTGATATAATTTTTAAACCTTTGAAAAGTTTAACTGATTCAAAATTAATAACATTAAAAAAATAAGTATAGAGGTATTTCAATTAAAATGAGTTTTTGAATTCTTGAGTAATAATTTAACTGATTACATGAAAAAAATTAAAATAGTTTCACCACTAAACCCTCTTATAATGAAACTGTTATATGGTTAGTCTAAGATAGGGAATCATACCTTATGGTATATGATTTAATTAATGATGAGTAAGATTAACCTTGTTATATCATTTTAGGGATATGATTTAAAAACACTGTTTATTTACTAATCCATGTTCTATCTAAGGTATTTATAAAGACAAAATATTACATATAGATTGGGAGGAACCAAAATATTTATTTTATGAATATTTAGGTTTGTGAATTCAATATAATGGATGATATCACAAAAAATTTTGGCCTTATATTTTACATGAAATGTTTTATTCTTTGTCTCAAAGAAATAATGGATTATAATTATTTGTATAATATATTATAATAAAAGGTTTTTTTCCTCAATTTGGTGTATTTAATATGAAGTGAAATTTTAATTAAAGAGTTTATGGGAGAAACAATCAACATAGTGATATTTAAGAACAGTAAGTATAATGTTTTTTGATATCGTAAGTATGTTATTTCTACAAGAAGTTATGGAAACTATACTCATTCATGATTGAAATTTACCTTGAATATATGGTATAATTCATCAATTGTTTCAGATATATGGATTATATGTGGAAATTAATAGTAAAATTGAGTTTATATAGGATAAACATGCCACATATGTTAATTACATTAAGAGTTATGATTCTAATAAATTAATATATGAAATGATATGGGAAAGAAATTTTATTTATACTATTAAAATTTTAAAACATGGTGGATGTATATAAAGGGGTGATATATGAGTTTGAATTGGGATTTTCAATATTAAAACTAACAAAGATGGTAGAGTATAAACCTATAAATATCTCTCTGCAAATAACAATCATAAATAAATTCATAGTATTTACAATGAATAGTCTTTTAGACTAGTAGGAATAAAAAAATCCATTTGAATATTTTATTCAATAAAAACTTAACAAAAGTTTGGTATATATAATTGAATTCAAAACTAATTTCCTTAATTATGATTTAGTCATGTATGTTTATATGATACACATTAAAGGTTTTGGAGAATATAAATGGTGTTGTTAAGTTATTTAAGTTGCAATAATATATTTATGTATAGGATCATACTTCTTGATATTAAACCATCCATTTTAATAATTAAAACCATGATTTCAGTTTCTTTAAAAACATATATAATACATTGGAATATAAAAACTTTAGTCAGATTATTGAGTTATTTCTAGTTTTAGACTTAAATGGAAAACTACTCATTGTAAAAGATATTCCAACTTTATATTATTTAAGGTTATGGTCAAAAAATGTGTCATAATTAAATTATTTAATGAAACCTCTTATATAGTAGGTATGGATATATATTTATATTTATTAAATATGTTTCTTAGTCTAATTAAGAAATATATATATTTAAATTGTAAAAGAGGTATAACATATAAAAGTATGAGGAGGGTTTTTACTAGTGTTTCATAGTGTGTGTCTCATAAAGCCTCAATCCCCATATAAAGTAGGTGAATGAATGTGGTTACAAATGCTTAAATAATATGATATATCATGTATTACATGTTTTTTATATATAATAAATTCATAAATTCATTGATTATTTCCAATGAATAATATTCTAATATTAGTTAGTTTCACTAAATTATTTTTATATACATCCTTAATTAATTGAGAAGAATTGAGATTTAGATATTAAAATTTTATTATGAGGAATATATTGTTGAAAGGGATTACATTACTGCTAGATTCCAAACAATTAAAATTGATTAAATATCATAATTTGGTACCATGTTCTACCTAAATGATAAAGTAATTGGTTGGAACAACTATAAGGAATCCACCATAGTAGATTCAAAAATAAAACTGGAGTACATAGCTATATCAGATATTATAAATTAAGCTATTTAAATCAAGAAGTTCATCATTGAACTGTGAGTTATTCCTAAAAACATTGAAATAATGTTTCTCTTTTATGATAAATATATAGTTATTAGTGAATCTAGGGAACCTCGATCACACCAAAGGACCAAAACCATACTTTATGAGTACAATCTCATTTTAAGAATCATTTATAGGGGTAAAGTAATGATATATAGGATACCTAAAAAGAAGAATGTATCAAATCCATTTCCATAACAATTATCACAAAACATGAAATTCATGTTATCTCTCTTGGTATTAAAAAATAGAATACTGGATGTAATTCATTTTTTCAATATAAATTTATCAAGATTTTATATTAAATTCAATATCTATTTTTAATTTATTCATTTTTTTATAAAAATTTAATTTTATTATAAATAATAAAATATCAAAAAGTTTGTCTTTGTGTTATCCCTAATCGATGATCCCTATTTATTATTATGTTTTTTTATAATATATAAACATTAGTGTAAGGGAATGTATGGATATATAGACCACAATCACAAGTTAAAACGTGTACCTTATAATCTATATTTTCACAAACCATCCGAGATAACAAAGAACATTAATACCCAAAATAGTCTTGGCATATCCCACAGGGTGTTCCCAATCCTCATGGGTTGTCAACTTGCAACTGACATCATAAAAGAATCACAAGGGAATGATTTTTCCAAATAATAGTTTAAGATAAAAGATACAATTCAATATGCTCAACACTCTTCAATGTAAATAAACCAGAATCAAACAGGTTAAAAAGACCAAAAATAGTACATCATTATAGACACAATATCTATTAAGATAATATCTCATACATCCTGTCTAACAGGATTATCACATCTCTATCTATCACCACCATGACTCTAGGTCCCAAGGATCAAGAACATCAACCACCTCCAAGTGGTGCTTTCCCATTTTTTAGAACTAGCAGTAAAAGATTTACAACTTCCAAATGGAAAATGTTTAGTATGAGCTAAAAAACCAAGTAGTGTCTCATAAAGTGTTACACATTATATTCAATAAAAATTAGACAATTTATCTTTCAAATTCTGAAAATCAAGACATTTAATGGAATATAAATTTTTAAAAAAATTATGATTTCTAATAAAAAAGTATTGTTGATACATCAAAATATCCTTAAATGGAAATTTTTTAATAAAGTATTTATATAAATCAATTAGAATTAATAAAAAATTTCAAAACCAAGGTTATGTAATCACAAAATCAAAAGATATCATAGAGTTGTGTAATAAACCCTATGGTTAGTTAGTTTCTAGAAAAAAATATTATGTCTCTATTAAATTAGAGATCTTGGCTCAATGTGTGCACACATCCCTTAGCTCAGGCCATTAGGACTCAACACCCCATCAGGGAAATCATGCCATAGTAAATTTATGATAGTTTTTTCATCTTCAATACATTTTAGGGGGTGATATCCTTGTTTGTTTGTATAAATTACCCACTAAATACCTAGTCACATGTGTAATTCAATCATTCAATCAGTAAATATTAGTAAAATAAATCATTTCAAAACATTTCATTAATCACTGTTTAGTTTCACAATTATTGTTTTCAAAATACATTTTCATTTCAAAACCAAATCCCGTGTTTTCATAAAATTCATACTCTATCAATTCGTCTTTTAATTTAAGCTATTTTTCTCAATAATCAACATTAAATAATTTCAATTTTTAAATAAGTGAATCAAATTAATATTTCAAATCAATATATATCTCAAAAATCCATTCCATAATTTCAATATCATTAACATTAATGTTTTTCTTAGTTTCAATTCCATTTAAAATCATACATAAAATAATTTCAATTGTAGTTTTTTAAATCAATTTAAATATCTTTTCAAAAAAATCATGAATTTTATATTTTAAATTGTAAGAAAAATATTATGGAACCACCTACCATTAATCATTATATCAAATCAATAACACACCAGCAACGAGATCTGCCAACAAATACGAAGGAATTAAAGATCAAGAAATAAAACATGTAATCATCAATAATCAATATATAAATTATATTCATAAATAACATGATGATATATCACACTCTATGTTAAATATAAATGGGTATTGGGAGAAACAAAAATATAGGATATCCACTTACCTGGAAGAGATCAAACACAATCACCGGAGCATTAATCTATAGAGAAATAGTGTTATATGAGTTGATTTCTCCTATGGAGAGCCTCTAAAGACCAAGGAATTGTTTTATGATCGAATGGGGTGATTAAAATTTAAAAATTGGGGTCCCAGTATTTAAAAAAAATTGGTGGTTTAAAAACCCATGTTTGTGGGCTACTAGATGGGGGCATGGTTAAAAACAATTTTTTCCATGACTGTGCTCCCCTACTAGTTAGGGATCACAGTTTCCCCTAGGCAGGTGAATATTTTGAGTAAACGTGAACTAAACATAGAGCCCATTCTATTTGGGGTTCGCAATTTTCACTAGGGATTCATGGTTTGGGAAAACCGTATTCTGACCATGCACTACCCAAAAATATCCCAAAATTTTTTATATTTCACCTGAAACACATTGAGAAAATAACCAACCAATGTGGAATCAAAATAGGGGTCAAGAAGTACCAAAAATATTTTAATGAGATGTTATAACCTCCCAACAATTAAAATTTTATCTACTTAGAAATCTTATCAAGAAAACTCGATGTCAATTAAGTGACACCATTTTTCCCTCATCAATGCTTCATGGTCCCATGTCACAAGTGAATCAGAATCATGCTACTATATCACATAGAGTAAAGGTATAGTCTTCCCACGAAGAACCTTTGTCCCATAATCAAAAATCCTATGTGGATTCCTAGTCAAGGGTAAATCAGGTTCAACATCAAGATCTTCCCAGTTTAAAACATGAGATGCATTAGAAAGATACTTCCAAAGATATGATACATGAATAATGTTATGGATCAATGTAAAATATGGTGGCAGTGCCAAATTATAAGACAAATTCCCCACCCACTAAAAATATTAAAAGGACCCAAAAATCTCACCACAAACCCTCCCTATTTTCCAAGAAGTTGATAACCCAACTGATGTGAAACACTCAATAACTCACGATCATCAATTGAAAACTCCAACAGCCTCTAATAATGATCAATATAATATTTATATTAGTTTTTTAATATTACAATTCTCTAGAAAATAAACTAAATATTCACCATCATCTTTTAGATGAAACTCGGTCCAACTAAAGATGCTTCTCCAATCTTCAACAAGCATAATGGAGACCTGAAAGGATGGATGTACAAGGTCACCAAAGGAGTCATTATGAAAGAGGAATTGTAACTGTTATTTTATTAAAATTCAACAATTACCAATTGGTCATCCCAAAATATACCAAGTTTAGAACATAAGCATAATGTATGTCTTCCAAGATGTGTATATCTCATTACTTTTGGATATACATATGCGGATGATATGTCATTATCATTATAACCTAGTATAATGGTTCCTCTTGGAGGAATCTCCAAAAGTGGTAAGTGAAATGAGGGTCCCTATCAAAAAATATACAAATTGAACCCCATGAAAATATACAATCTATTTTACATAGAGATTTTTTAAATACTAATTTTTTTTATCTCAAATGTGTATAAAGTTAGAATTTTTTTTAGCCTACTGATTACTACCAATATCACATTTTCCCTTTAAGGGGTATGTGGAAACCTAACCAAATTTCCCATTAAATTTCATCCCACTTAAAAGTTGGGAGCGGAAGTGGATGAAGAGAACCTGAATGTCTCTGGTGCTATGTGTTTGCATATTGGTAACTGTAACAATGAGAAACAAAATCATAAAAGTCACATCTCATACATTTCAAATAGAATCATCTTCGTATATCATCGAACATATTTTTGGTACCTGGGTGCACCACCCATTGGGAATCATTGAAGTCCCCCATCATGGACTTTATTACAGGAAAAGGTTCAATGTACATTTATTAGAAATATATGATACCTTATAAAAATAATTACCATTCAACAATGGTATCCCAACCATATCAAGAGTCCCCAATTCCATGAAATTTGTCATAAATTTAATGATTCTAAAGAATCATCCTCAGAATAGTGGAGTAAAAATTAATATTCATCCGAATAAACTCAGTCACATACACTATGACTCCCAAATGAGATTATGAAAAGAGAACCATCATATTCCACTCTTATAAGGATTTCATCATAGTCTGGGTTAGAAGGTTCCTACTCATGGCATCTATAACAACAATACCCTTACTAGGGGTGTAGGAAATTCCAAAATCAACAGATGATTGATACTCCATCTAGAATCTCTACATAAAGTTCATTTTTTTAGATAAGATATAAATCATTATTTTATGGTTGAAATAAATAGTAACCTTTTTTCTAAAATGGTAATGCCACCAAATTATATGATCATGCATTAAAAAATTGATTCTGAGATCATGGGTTAGATAATTCTTGTCATGTGGCCGAAATTATCTAAAACCATAAGATATTGTTTTGTCACCCTGTATAAGAACACATCCCAAACCAGAACCTAATGCATAAAAAAATACCACATTTCCTTTTCTAGAATTTGGAAGATTCATCATGGTCATATAAGTAAAAATATATTTTATCTCATAAAAATAACTATGATATTTATCATCCCAAATGAACTTCACCCATTTCTGAGTGAGAGAGTTCATTGGAGAATTCATCTTTGAGATGTCTATGATGAACCTACTATAATACCCTAACAGACCCATGAAGCTCCATATCTTGAAAATAATACAAAGTTTCTCTAATTTAATAACAAATTTAACTCAATGTCAAATTAAAAACATTGTTTGGACACCATGTTTCCCAAGAACATCACTCCTCAAATCAATAAATTACACTTTTACAGATTTATGTAAATTCAGTGATTTATTTAAATTTCTTTATTCTCCCTCAAATAATTGATGTATAGCATCTCAGTTACATTTTAAACCAAGATATAATCTATAAATACTTCCAAAAATGAGTCAATGTACTCACTGAATATCTTATTAATTAGTTCCATAAAAACAATAAGATTTTTTCTTAAACCTAATGGAATAATAAGGTTCCCATAATGGACTTTACTACTCTTGAAGTTGGTTTTATGAATTTCAAATTCTTTAAATCTCAATGGGTGATAATCAAATTATATACCATCCTTATAGAACCATTTTTTCCATTCATGTCATAAAAAAAGTCATCAATCCTTAGAAATTGATATTTCTTCTTTACAATGAATTAATAGAGTTTCCAGTAATCAAAACAGAGGTGAAGTGTCCTATTAATTTTATTTGTAATGAGAACAGGAACTTCCAATAGTGATACACTAAGGAATCTAAATATTTTATCCAGTACATCATTCCAATGATAATTCAAATAATTCAACTCTTATTATTCCATAGGGTAATAAGGAACATGCACTAGTTGAGTACCAGGTACTAAATTAGTAGAGAACTCCACCTATATCACAAATGGAAATCTAGAAAATTAGAATGAAACACATTGATAAAATAAAAAACAAGGGGAGATCATCTCTCAATGATCCCCTATATAATTAAAAATAAAAAACTCATACGACCCTTCCCATCTCTAGTAAATAATATCATAATCTACATGACCCTAGGTCTCTTTCTCCATGAGAAACACAACACACCTAATTGGATGTAGTAATGGTGACCAACTGAATATTACAGTAAATTCTAGACTTATTAGAAATCAACCAATGTATTCTAAGAATTATTTCATGATATTTATTGTTAAGAACCAGAAACATTATTGTAATCTCAGTCTCTAATAGAGTGAAAACATAAGAAGGATATCGAAAACCCTTCTCTCTCTGTTCTGATGGGTGTAGTAATATCTATCACATAAGATAAAACTATATAGGAAGACATATTAGGTTCACAATATGAGTTGATAGAAATGAGTTTAATGTGTTAGTATAAAATAAAGAAGTTGTTAAATATGTATTTATAGTTATGGTACCACTCACTGTCATAGGACCCATATCATCCTTATATGGAGAATCTTTGACTGCATGAGGAATATTCACTTTGGATGTCTATGGATAGTTCCCTTCATTTGTTGTAGCATATTATAAAAACATTGTACTTTTTTAGTGATGATGACCCTATTTCTATGTGCATAGAAGAAAATATATTAGAAAACATATGCAAGTGAACCAAAAATTCACATGATCTATAGATCTTGGGTTACTCAATGAAAACTCTTTTCAAATACCAAAACATTCCACACAGGAAGAAAGTAAAAAAGGCCTCTAATAGTAACATATGAATGTCAAGATGATGTCTGATATCTAAATTTATCAAATTAATCATAACACATTTTATTTCCTTTAATGTATCTTATATAATATTGACAGGTAGAAAAGGGAACACCCATCAACCCTGAATTACCGACTAGTTAAATCTTATCCATTAATGATCTATCAATAACATCATCATATGAAGTAATCTTCAAGATGAAAAAATATGTTCTAATATCAAATTAAATTCCAATAATAGTCCATAAAGCCTTGAATTTCTCATTTTTTACCACCTTAAGATAATACAAAATAATCTCAACAAAATGGATCACTTACTATGTCACAGTCTTGTCACCCTGCTAGAGGTTAAGAAACTTTGTGGATCTCACCAATACCATCATCTCTAGGAAGAACTAATTAGTGAAAAATAATCTAAATTAACTCAACTCCCTGAACTCCTGTTTCTTCACCATAACCATAGAATTCCATTTTCATCTGCTTGGTCCCTAGGGTTTGAAGGTACCACAATTAATATTACTAGATTCTAGAATTTCCAATAACTAAAAAAACATATCTATCTTTATTAGTGAATTCTCATCCTCTTGAGGATCATTTTATCCTTGGAAAGTAGGTGGTTTCTTATGAATAAAATCTTAAGCATGATCTATGAATTCATACATTCAAGGTTATGCTACCTGATCTTGAATGGGAACAGGTTTCACTACCTATTCCATATCTTGGAAAACACGAACCACTAAATCAAAAATATTCAAATCCACTAGTGGATTCTCTCTTTATGGTTCATCATTATATTTCTTCTATATCATATTCCAATTTATCCTCATAGGCATGAGGCTACACAATATCAATAGACAATACAAAAACATTAGAAAGGAAACATTGGTCAACAACTCAATCAAGATTTAAAAGGACACCAAAGCACATATATCCATTGGGAAAACACTATAAGTACATCAAAAATTCCTCAATGACGCTTTTCCCAAACACCCATGGTGACTTAAGGTTTGTTATGATGAGATCTAGTCAAGAACTCCCTTGCAACTACCTTTTATGTCTTGAAATTTATACCCTTTATCTATTAGGATAGACCAACTACATACCAAATTCAAGAAAATATGAAAATCCTACACTATTTATACCACTTCATCATAAAGTAGAACAAATTCCTTGGTACAGTAATTCCTGATCTAGTCTTGGTATACCTCAAAGAGAGCTTCCAACACCCACGGGTTTTCAACTACCACCTATAATCATAAAAGAATCACAGGGGAATGATTTTTCCAAAAAATAGTAGAGGAAAAAATATAAAAGTTAGTATGATTGACACCCCTAAAGGAGAAAGTACGAGAATAAAACAAGTAAAAACCCCCAAAATAGTACATCATCAAGTACACAACAACCTCCAAGGTAAAATCTTAGACATCCAATATAATATGCAGATTACATCTCCATCGTTTAGCACTATTAATCTGGGTGTCAAGGATCAATAACACCAATCAAGTCCAAGTGGTGCCTTCCCTTTTCTTAGACCTCACATAATAGGATATACAAATGTCCGAAGGAAATGGTCAGGTGTGAGATAAAAATACTAGTAGGATCTCACTAAGTGTTGAATATTCAATTACATGATAATTATAAAAATTATTACTTCAATTTAAATAAACCAAGGCAAGGAATGTAATTTACATATTTTCAACAAAACATGATTTCAAATAAAAAAGATGGCCAATAAATAAAAATAGTCTTAAATAAATATTTATTATATAAAATTTTATTTTAAAATTTTAATTAATAAAACAACTCAAAATCAATAAAATATAATCTTATAATATAAAAACAACATGTAATAATCCTTATGATCCATTAGTTTTGGGTAAAAATATACTCACAGTACTCAATTAGTGATCTTGGATCAATGTGTGTACAAGTCCCTCAACTTCGTCCCTATAGACTCAACTCCCCATCAAAGAAATCACTTTACATTATGTTTTTTTCAATGTATTCATCTTTAATCCATTTATAGGGGTCACATCTTTGAGTTATTTTCCTAATTAACCATGAACTACCTAGGCTCAAATGTTCTTCAATCAATGAATCAATCATGGGAAAATCAATCAATTCAAATAAATTCCTTAATCACAGTTTGGTTTCCCAATTTTAGTTTTCAATATACCTTACCATTTCAAAACCAAATCATAGGGTTTCATTAAATTCATTCCACATGAAAAAATATATCAATTCAATACATTTTTTTCAAGAAATAGAAATTCAATAATTACAATTTTCAAATCATTAATTCAAATGAATTTTTCAAATCACGTCGTGCCTCGAAAATCCATCCCATAGTTTCAATATCATTGAAATTTGGTGTTTTCCTCAATTTACATGAAATTTAATATCACACATCAATTAATTTCAATTATGGTTTTTAAATAAATTAAAAACTCATTTTAATACAATCAATAAATTTAATATTCCAATTGTAGGGAAAATCATATAGAACTACTTTTCTTTAATCATGGGATCAAGTCAACACAACACCTGTAATGGGATCTTCCGACAAAGAAGGTATAATATATGATCATGAAATAAAAATTGCAATAAAAACCCATCAAAATATTGTTTATATCCATCAATAACATTATGGTCTATCACCATTTCAGAATGAGGGAAAGGGCTATTGTGAGAAACGAAAAGACAGTAGATCCGATTATTCATAGGAGATTGAATAAAATCATTGGAGATTTGGTTAGCAAAGAAATGGGTTGGAGGATTCAATTTCACCTATTGAGAGTTCATAAATCCCAAGGGATCATTTTAGGGTTGAATGTGTGATTAGAGGATAAAATGTGGTGTCATATTTTTTTTAAATAATTTCAAGGGACTTAAAAACCTACATGCATGGTTTTCAAAAGTGGGGTATAGTTAAAAAACATTGGACATTAACTATATTCCACTACAATTTTTTGTTAATGGTTTTCCCTGGGTGGGTGCACAGTTTGGGTAACTATGAACCAATCATTAACCCCCTACCATTTGGGGTATGTATTTTTTACTAGGATGTTCATGGTTTGGGAAAACAATTTCATAACTCTAAACTACCCAAAAGTTTCCCAAAAATTTCTGAATTTCACTTTAAACACATCGAGGATAGACCCAACCAAATAGGAATAAAAATAATGGTCAATGAGTACCTAAAAGAACATAAAAGTATGTTATGGGATTGAAAATTGAATGTATTTCAAATAAAATTATATATATATATATATATTCATTTATGTACTATGGTTTAGTGATTTTATTAATACTCATTACCTAAGGTTATCATGTTACCTCACATGTAAACCTTTCTAAATTGATAAATTTTCTTATAATAATCTTAATACGAAGATATCAAATGGATGAATGGTTATGTAACTATTCATGTGATAGGAATTTTATAACCATGATTGTATTTTTTTTATCTATTGTGATTGGTATGAAACCTAGGTACTTGGTTGATTTTTTGTCTATAAATGAATCAAAATTCTTAGTTGGGTGACATATTCTTTGATTATAAACATATATGAATAAAAAGTGATGTGTTCATTCAATTTAACAAATATACTTCAAAGAATCTAGAATTTAGGAGTTAGAATATACTAGATTTACATATTCAATATCTATTAGAAGGAATTTATGTATTTGAAAAAATAGATTATATTAGAATGAATTTGATGTATAAAGATACATACATTTGGTTGAAATGTTCATATGAATATATAAGTGTTGTTGATATGATCATACCAGATCCCCTTATATATTAAGAATAAATGACATTTTTTAAAAGGATACTATTTACAAATGGTAATTAAATAGATATTTCACAATCTTTATAAATTACACAAAGGCCCATAGGGACACAAAATTAGGCTATTAAATATGGAATTATTTTGGTGAAATTTATTTCAAAATGAGTGATGTTGTATAATAATCATATCCAAATGAGTTTCGGTAGATTCAAAATTGTTATGAAGTTATTAATAAAATTATTGAGATTTCACTAAATAACCAAATATAATTATAGTAATATAATAGAATTATATCTAATAACTAACCATAAATAATAGATAAAAATCAACGTTATATATGAATATGAACACTTGTTCCCCATTTTTCATACATATAGAAGAATCATCCCTATATGATGAAGTAAAAATGAATAAAAGTAAAATTACAAAATACAAGTGGAGGTATAACCATAATGAAATGGGTTTCTTATTTTTCTCTATCTTTTCAATATATCCATCCACTCTATTTATATTTCATGTATAACCTAAAAATAACCCTATATTGTATACCTAAAAGCTACAAGTACAGTATAGTTCATGATCAAGGTGTGGTAATAATAGTCAATATGGCACCACTAACAGGATCCCTTAGACATGCCACAATATGAAGTTTATGTATTCTTGAGAAATTAAAAGACAAGTAATTTACATCACACAAGAAATCATGTTGGTTCATTGTTAGCTAACTAAGAGACCACAACACTCAACCTCACTTGTGCGGCCATTACCTGTAATCATGTTTGTCATAACTATATCATATAATAAATTCTCATAAGATATGTTATGTGATCCATATTTTTATACATTGTTAACTATAACTAGTATTTTGTTACGCACATTTTAATTAATATTTGGAAATTAATCATATTTTTAAGATTTTAATTAATTCATTTACTCAAATGTGGAATTGATAATCATTCAAAATATAATTATTTTATTTGTCTTGAATTTAATTTAGAAAAATACACACATTAATTTTTATTGTTTTAAATTTTTTATATTTTTAAATGATGGAATCAATTTTCTACTTATGAGTATATTATCCCTCAAGTGATCTGTAGAAGATGAATTTTCAACTTCCTGAGAGAAACAATTATGGGTAGGGATATTATGTATGAATAATTCAGAAAAAGATGTTTTCTCTACCATGTAAAATCTATTATTGAGTTGTATCATGCTCAGAGAACTAGAGGGATGTTATTTAAGAATAATATTTTTTATGTAAGAGTTACTAAAATAAAGAATCCATAGTCAAATCATCTTGGATGATTATAATTGTCATCATCCAATACTAAACCTAAATATAAGGCCCCAGCCTTAAACCTTACATAATCTTGAGTTATTACAAGATTACACATTGAGGATCTTTTCGGGTTTAGAGTTTTAGAGAATTAGATCATAAAACTTGCATTACATTCCACATAGATACAAATTGGTTACATAAAGATAGTATTCTTCATTCCCATTAATGGAAACACATTTAAAATAAAACATGGATTATTTCTTGACTCATCCTTGGCTCTATCATCTTATCATGTACCTTTCCCTTGACCTGTGAAAAACATTTCAAAAACATGGTATGAGCATAAAAACTCAGTATGGGTTATAAAAAAAACATGGAAAGGAAACATGAGTTCATATATACATAAGAATGAAATCATACTTTACCCATAAAACATAGGCACTTTAACATACCTCATAAAATCATGAATAAATCATAGAAATCATAAGACATAAAGGTAACTTGAGGCATTCATAACATTCTTACGTAGGGAGTAACCCTCTTGGTTACGTTTGGAATACCCATCACAGTATATTCCCTAAAATATCTTCGAAGAAACCTTAACGTTTCACTCCTTCGCGTTACCCAATGCATTGGAGAGCTATAACGGGCTCACCCGCCCTTAGTTTATCACAGAACCACCTGTCTTCATAATAATGCCCAAGAACCATAACATAATCATATCACATAAAACATGCATAAAGGAAACATAACATTTCTACATTTCAATCACAAGATATCAATACAACACAAAAACATTGTGAAAACCATTTTCCATACCAAAATAAAAGAAAAGTAAAACATGGTATTTATTTTTCTTTTAAAAAAGAAGGTATGGCTTGTAGAGGAAGCCGAAACTCAAATAACGGTCACGACGGCGGAGAAGTCGTTGTCGCCGCATACGTACGACAAAAACATTCCCTTTTTTCGTTTAGTAAACGCTTCGTATAAAAAATATTCCTTTTGAATAAATGTAAAAGTCAAAGGGGTTTATACACCGTATAAAAGAAATTTGTGTATAAAATAAAATATGCCTCAACGAAAGGAGATTGAGACGAAGTCCCATACCTCGTATCCGACTTGACCCGACCGTTCTTTAATCTCCTGAATAATAAACTTGAGTTAATCTCTACTTGCTTAAGAACCATTTTCAAGTTCATTATTCCTTTTATACCATGTTATGAACATCATGTAATCTGTTAAGTTAACAATGTTCATTTTGTCGGTATTTGGTTCTTAAGTCAAAAATAGACTTATAACACTTACATGTTGTTATTTTGGTCAAAGGTTCATTATATCCAGAATGGTATTCATGATGTAGATATCATATATGTCATGTATATCCAGTACATACTTGCATTTATAATATTACATAATCATTTAGAGATAAGAAATGAAATGCACCGTTCATGGAGACGGTAAGCCGTACGTACGCATGAACGCTACTTCCATTTCTATTTCATATTTTCTGGAATGGAATCATAATGATATAAGAGTATATTATAATTCCAGTATAATAACATATATAATATCATTAACTTTATCCTTTACACATCCCACATATGGTATTAACGAATCAAATCACTTTGAGGGGGCGGTAGTCCACACTTCCTAAAATGAAGATATCGTGTTTTACCCATAATGGAAACCATAAAGGTATGCCCAAAATAAAAAAAACAGAAGCTTAAGGAAAACATAAACATATTATATATCATATATAAAAATAGTGATATCATAATGGCCACCTTTGAAGGTGTTAAATGAGTGTTGAACAATCATCGTTTCGGGAGGCAGAATTTCACCATCCACGGAAACCGTATGTTCTTTAACCATTTGATGTAGTTGTGTGAGAGTGTAGCTCAAATAAATTGTTGAGCCCTCTGGAAGATTGCTGATTTCATGTTTATAACTGATGTTTTAATAATCACAAATCATCACAACTCATTGATGCTTAATCTGGTTTGATGTCTCATAAACATAATTCCAATCTATGAATGAATCAGTTATCATGTTTTTAACTATGCTTATTGACTTGCAAAGTATGTTGGAAGTCTTCTGGATTCAACAGACATCAGAGTCACCGATCCATCAGACTCACCGATCCATCAGACTCACCGATCAATCAGAGTCACTGATCCATCAGGCTCACCGATCCATCAGACTCACCGATCCATCAGACTCACCGATCCATCAGACTCACCGATCCATCAGACTCACCGATCCATCAGAGTCACCGATCCATCAGAGTCACCGATCCATAAGACTCACCGATCCATCAGAGTCACCGATCCATCAGAGTCACCGATCCATCAGACTCACCGATCCATCAGACGCACCGATCCATCAGACTCACCGATGCAAATGAGTCACCGATCCAAGGACTCACCGATGCAAATGAGTCACCGATCCAAGGACTCACCGATGCAAATGACTCACCGATCAGATGATAGACCGATGATGATCAAAATGACTCACCGATCAGATGACAGACCGATGCTGATCAAAATAACTCACCGATCAGATGACAGACCGATGTTGATCTATCTGAGTCACCGATCATTACTCTAATGCTGATGACCTACCAATCTCTTGAACAGTCATAAACAACTGTTTGAATTTCTTTATCTTTATCTTTATTTATTCTAACCAACGGTCATATTAGTTATATTTTAATACCCTGACAATTAATTAATAAAAGTTTTCGGATGTCAGGAAACCGTACCTCGTACCTACGGAAAGGAAACCTTTTTTTGTCCTACGGAGCACGTGATATAAATACAAGAAGACTCTGCTGAAGAGTGTAGTAAAAAAAAAGGTGTGAAGTGAAGAAGTGAAAAAAACCAAGAAGAGAGAGACCACACACACAGAGACAAGGAAGCATACGACATACTCAAGAAGAGCTCTGTGCATACAAGAAGAACCAAGCAAGACAGAATCAAATATACAATCAAGCCTACTCAAGAAGAGTGGTGTGCATACAATAGAATATTGAAGAGCTTCATCGACTACATCTCACCGCCTGTGAACCTGAAGCATACGACACTCTGCTTCTCAAACAAAATCGAGAAGAGGACTCAGAATCATTTCTGATTAATTCCAAAACGAGTCCAGTGCTACACTGAAATCACTAGAGCCATTCCTAAACTCCACATCTCTGCTCTGTGATTTATTTATTCTACATTTTGAGCAGTGTGTGTTATCTGCTGTATTAAACACCCACACTGACTCCTGTACTTTCACTGGAGGATCTGTAAATCCTCAGCAAACCTTTTACACTTCACTTCCCACTGTGGATAGTGGTAGAGGTCCTGTGACCTGGACAGCTGGCTGCTGTTGTTTGTTTTCCCACGTAGAACTGTGGTAGAGGTCTTGTGACCTGGACAGTGTGTTCACTGTTGTTAACCCCGATCCAGGGTGTGGATCACTTTTATATAAACTTTTGAGAGGACTAAGTCTCAGCTTGAGACTGAACCTCTTGGTTACTTCTCTGTGTTTATTGTTATACTCTATATCCATACTATACCTATTTATTTCATATTCCGCTGCTGTTACTTTGAAATATAATCTATCTTCAAAGCTAATTTGATAATTAAATTCGCAAGTGTTTATATTTATTATAAATCAGTAAATTAGTTTCAAAAGTTAATTTAATCATAAGATTAAGTTAACTGAGAATTAATCAATCTTTGAGAAGCTAATTGAACCTTTATAATCTATATAAATTCACTACAGTTTAATTTGTTTTTGAAATTGGGGGATGTTATTAGAAATTGTTTTTAACAGAAAATTTTAATTGGAACTCAATTCACCCCCCTCTTGAGTGTCCACTCCGACCAACACTTGGTATCAGAGGAAGTTAATACTTTCTAAAAGTGCTCTGCTTTTGAACTGTGATTTTAGTTTTATTTTAAAGTTCTTAAAATTTCTATTATTTCTAAATTTTTATCTCTTTAAAATTCCTTTTTGTAATATCATGGATAATAGACTTGAGGGTGCTGCTACTAACCGACCACCTTTCTTCAATGGAACTAATTATGCTCAGTGGAAACTGAAAATGAAAATTCATCTAGAAAGCATAGGTTTTGATATTTGGACTGCTATTGAATCTGAATACAAAATTCCCACTACTGCTAGATCTACTTGGGATGAACCTACAAAGACTGCTTACAATAACAATTGTAAAGCTATGAATGCTCTGTACTGTGCTCTAGGAGATGAAGAGTTTAATAGAATTTCTGCATGTAAAACTGCATATGAAATTTGGGATACCTTAGCTGTTTCTCATGAAGGAACAACAAATGTTAAGGAGATGAGATTGAATACCTATACTATTAAGTATGATAATTTTAAGATGAAGCCTGATGAACCCATTTCTGATATGTATCTCAGGTTCAATGAAATTGTCAACACAATGACTTCTCTGGGAAAGGATGTTCCAGCAAAGGAACAAATTATGAGAATTTTGAGATGTCTACCTGAAAGATGGAGAGGAACCTCTGTCTCCATTAGAGAATCCTGTGACATTGCTGCTCTACCTGTCAAGGAATTAATTGGTAAGCTGATGATGTATGAAGAAGAGCTTAATGTAAATAAAGAAGAAGATAATGAACCTAAAAGGAAGTCTATTGCCTTCAAGACTACAACCTCAAAAAATAAGGATAAGGAAAAGCTTCAAGCTATCAATGAATGTTCAAGCAGTGAGGAAAGTGAAAATGATTCTGACAGTGATGATGAGATGGCTCAAATAGCCAGGAGATTCAAAAAGTTCTATAGGAAAAAGAAATTCTTTAGGAAACCAAATTACAAGGGAAAGTATGACCAACAAGGGAAATGGAAAAAGGACTGGAAGAAGAACGACAAATCAGATGATGTTGTCTGCTATGAGTGCAAGAGGAAAGGACACATTAAAGCCGACTGTCCAAAGATGAAGTATAAAAAGAAATAAGAATACAAGGATAACAAGTACAAGAAGGCCATGAAGGCTACTTGGAGTGCTTCAGAAGACAGCACAAGTGAAGCTGAATCTTCAGACTCTGAAAAGAATCGGGCCAACATGTGTTTCATGACAAACACTTCTGAGGTAACATCAGAGACTCCTGCTTTTAATTCATACTATTCTGGAGAAGATTCTGACTCAGAAAACATGTCAAAATCTGAATTGTTTGAATACTGTGACATGCTAGAAGAAACATGTAATGAGCTTAAAGATAAATATAAAGGTCTAAAGAAACAGTATGCTTTAAGTGTTAAGCATAAATCTGGTCTGGATATAGAAGTAGAAAAGAATGCTCAGCTGCTTAAAGAGAATACTGAACTAAAATTGTCTAATGAGAAACTCAAGAAAGACTTAGAGAAGTTCACCAATGGTAAAAATACTCTAACACAAATGCTAGGAAAGCAAGTTGCACCTAGATACACTACTGGTATAGGATACCAACCTGGACAAAGGAAAGTTGCCAAAACTAGATTCATTCCTAAATCTGGACAGAAGATAGTTAATTCTGGAACTTCTTATTCCTCAACCAGTTATACTCATAGTTATGAATCTAATAAGGTTTATCTTTCAAAGAATGTTATTACTACAAATTATATGAGACCCATTAGACAAATATGGGTACCTAAAGTGTTATTGGCTAACCTGTCTGGACCCAAGAAGATCTGGGTACCAAAATCATCTTCCATCTAAATCTGTTTTGTAGGAGACCTGCTTGAAGAGCTGTTACAAGAAGATATGGTATTTAGACAGTGGGTGCTCAAGACACATGACTGGAGACTATTCTTGCTTCAAGAGCTTAATAAAAGTTGATGGAGGATTTGTCACCTTTGGTGATAACTCTAAAGGAAAAATCATCGGCCTAGGCCAGATTGGTAACACTGATTCAATTTTGATTTCTAAAGTTTTATTTGTTGATGGACTTAAATATAACCTGTTAAACATTTCTCAGTTATGTGATGATGGTTTTCATGTTAAATTTGAAAATGATTCTTGCAATGTTTTTAACTCTAAAAATGCTTTAGTATTTTCTGCTTTAAGAAATGAAAATGTTTATGCTGTTGATTTAGATTCTTTAGCTAAACAGAACATTCCTTGTTTAAATGATTTTCATAAAGAGTCTTGGCTTTGGCACAGAAGATTAGGACACTGCAATGTGCACTCACTTAGAAAACTTTCTAGGAAGAACTTGGTTAGAGACTTACCCAAACTTGAATTTCCAGCAAACAAAGTTTGTAATCCCTGTCAAAAGGGAAAACAACACAAAGTTTCTTTTAAATCAAAGAAAGAAGTTTCAACTTCTCAACCACTTGAATTGGTTCACATGGATTTGTTTGGACCATCAAGAGTTTCTAGTTTAAATGGGAAGCACTATGTCTATGTTCTCGTAGATGACTTTTCTAGATATACTTGGGTATATTTTCTAGCTCACAAAAGTGAAGCTTGCTCTTACTTTGTTAAATACTCCAAGTCTGTAGAAAATCTTAGTGGACTCAAGATTAAGACCCTAAGAAGTGATCATGGTCGTGAGTTTGAGAATCAAGATTTTGAATCTTACTGCTCACTCAATGGCTATTCTCATAACTTTTCTGCCCCTAGGACACCCCAACAGAATGGTGTAGTAGAAAGAAGAAACAGAACCCTGCAAGAAATTGCTAGAACCATGCTCAATGAATATGACCTGCCAATTTACTTTTGGGCTGAAGTTGTTAATACAGCTTGTTATGTCATTAATAGAGTCTTGATCAGACCTGTTCTAAATAAAACCCCTTATGAGTTGTGGAACCATAGGAAACCTAAGGTAAACTACTTCAAAGTTTTTGGCTGCAAAGTCTTTATTCTGAATACTAAAGATAATCTGGATAAATTTGCATCCAAGAGTGATGAACGAATTTTCCTAGGTTACTCTATCTCTAGTAAAGCCTATAGAGTTTTCAATAAGAGAACCAAATGTGTGGAAGAATCTGTTCACATCAAATTTGATGAAACTGATCCACATGAGCCTAAAACCTCTCTTGGGAATCTTGTGGAAGATTTGTCTATTCTGGACCTTAATGATAAATCTAAAGAACCTGTTATAAAAGCATCCAGTTCTGGACATTCTCCAGAATCTGCTTCTGTTGAACCTCAATCTCTAGATGAACCTGAAATTTCTAGCCCTATCTTTTCAAGACCATCTAGGACTCTAAAGAACCATCCCTTAGATGCTATTGTAGGAAATCTATATAGAGGGACACAGACTAGAGCTTCTCTAAGAAACCAGGTTGAACATCAAGCTTTTCTTTCACAGTCAGAACCTAAAAATATCAATAATGCTATCAACGATGAATTTTGGGTAATGGCTATGCAAGAAGAATTAAATCAGTTTGAAAGGAACAAAGTCTGGGAATTAGTTGACATACCTAAGGACACTTTGACAATAGGCACAAAATGGGTGTTTAGAAATAAAATAGATGAATCTGGAAATATAGTTAGAAACAAAGCTAGACTAGTTGCACAAGGATATAGTCAAGAAGAAGGTATAGACTATGAGGAAACTTTTTCACCTGTAGCTAGACTAGAAGCCATTAGGATCTTACTTGCATATGCTGCACATCTGGATTTCAAATTATATCAAATGGATGTTAAAAGTGCATTTGTAAATGGTTTTATAATTGAAGATGTTTTTGTAGAACAACCACCTGGATTTACTAATCCCCATTTTCCAAATCAAGTTTTTAAACTTTTTAAAGCTTTATATGGTTTGAAACAAGCTCCAAGAGCTTGGTATGATAGACTTAGCAATTTCCTTATTTCAAAAGGTTTTACTAAAGGGATTTCTGATCCAACTCTTTTCATTAAAAGAATTTCTAAAGATGTTTTAGTTGTACAAATATATGTTGATGATATTATTTTTGGATCTTCTAAAAACTCCTTATGTACTGATTTTTCAAAAGTTATGCAAAATGAATTTGAAATGAGCTTAATGGGAGAGCTTAAGTATTTTCTTGGATTTCAAATCTTTCAAACTAAAAATGGTATTACTTTGAATCAAAGCAAATATACAAAGGATATTTTAAAACGTTTTGGATTGGATAGTATTAAGGAAAGTAATACAACTATGAGTACTACCTGTAAATTGGATGTTGATGAAACTGGGAAACCAGTTGATCAAACCAATTACAGAGGTATGATTGGAAGCTTACTTTATCTTACTGCTAGTCGACCAGATATTATGTTTAGTGTGTGTATGTCTGCTAGATATCAAGATAATCCTAAAGAATCACACTTATTAGCTGTTAAACAAATTTTTAAGTATCTTAAGTATACTATAAATTTAGGTTTGTTTTACCCAAAAGGACAATCCTTTGAGTTAATGAGTTATTCAGATGTTGACTTTGCTGGTTGTAATTTAGATAGAAAAAGCACATCAGGAACATGTCATTTGCTTGGAAAATCCCTAGTATCATGGTGTAGTAAGAAACAGAATTCAGTTGCATTGTCTACTGCCGAGGCAGAATACATAGCTGCTGGTAGCTGCTGTGCACAAATTTTGTGGATGAAACACACTCTATTGGATTATGGATTTGATCTTAAACATGTTTCAATTAACTGTGACAACACTAGTGCAATCAACTTATCCAAGAACCCTGTGTCTCACTCTAGAACTAAGCACATTGATGTCAGACATCACTTTCTAAGAGATCATTACCAGAAGGGTGATATTTCTCTAGAATTTGTTAGTTCTGAAAATCAATTAGCTGACATCTTCACAAAGCCCTTATGCTCTGAAAGAATGAAATTTATTAAACAAGAATTGTGTATGATTGATCTATGAAACTGATCTGTGAAACTGATCTGTGAAACTGATCTGTGAAACTGATCTGTGAAACTGATCTGTGAAACTGATCTGTGAAACTGATCTGTGAAACTGATCTGTGGAACGGATCTGTGAAACTGATCTGTGAAGCTGATCTGTGAAACCGATCTGTGGAACCGATCTGTCACACTGTTCTGTCAAACCGATTTTTTTTAAAATTACTTTTTATTAATTAGTAAATTACTTTTGATGGGAACCCTAAATGATAAAATAAATGATACGCGGCTATTTATCTTCCCTAAACCTTTGACCTTTCATTTCCCGCCGAACCTCTCAACCTCTCTTCCCCTCTGCTTCGAACCTTCGAACCTTCGAACCTTCGAACTCCTGCCTCTCCAAATCCTCGAATGTCTAAGCAAAAGAGACCGAGCAAAGGACCAGATAGCCCTGTACCTTCAAAGCGTGCTCGAGGCGAGTCGAGCAGTACCTCTCAACGCTCAGTAAATCCGAACCTGGAAACTCGGATTGTTACTGTAGAAAAAGAAGTAAACTCGGGGTGGCTTCTGTCAAGTAAGTCCATGTTGCTACAAGTTCTTGAATCGCAAGGATGGATAGACTGGTTTTCAGACAACGCCCGAATAGATTATCCAAAGCTAGTACATGAGTTTTACATGAACCTGAAAATCACGCTTGATGGTGTGGAAGCTGCTAGGATGTCGTCTGTTGTAAAAGGAAAGAAAATATCTTTCTCATCTAAGCAGTGGGCTGAATGTTTAAATGTACCTCATGAAGGTCGATATGAGGACTATGCTGGAAATATACCCCCAGTCACTGACTATTTTTCTTATGAGCTAGCGCTAGAGCTCCTAACAGGAAACAGAGAATCGAGGAGAATCACAGCTTCAGAATTAGATGGTGAAATCAGACTCCTATTCAAGTTTATCCAGCACCAACTTTTCCCTCGAAGAGGAGATTTTGCTGCTGTTAAGTTTCAAGATGTTTTTCTATTGTTTTTGCTCAAAACCCATGAAAAGATAAATCTATGTAGATATGTGATGGTCCACATAGCTAGTATGCTGAAACCTTCCAAGAAAGCCACAACGTTGTTTTATTCAAAAATGATATCTACTATGCTCCAGAATCTGGAATGTGTTGATGAAGAAGATGAAGTTGTTGAAACAGAGCGTACCTTCTGTCTCAACAAAGAGATCTGCAAGAGGATGAAAATAAATTGGAATCCATGGAAGAAGTGCTGGGTTGCAGATGAAGATAAGTTGTATGAAGCCTACAATCCCATAGATCATGGCAAGAGGCCAAAGGATTTGAGAGATCCTGGATTAAAACCAGATGAGGAACCAATTTATTCTGATGATGATGAGCAAGCAAAAGCTGCAACTGAAGAAGGAAGTGTGTCTTCTCCTGATGATAGGAGTGATCCAGACACTGCTAGCCCCAAGAAAAGAATAGAATTTGGACCTGCTAGTCCACCCTTAACCCTACCAGAGTCAGAACCTATTCTTGATGATGAAGAAGATTCTGATACTGAGGAATATCACAGTGAAGCCTCTGAGCAGAGTAATAATGAGCAAGGTGATGCTGAGGAAAATCTTGGTGGTGATGATTATATTGCTGATGATGTTGAAGCTGCTGCTGATAGTGTTAACAGACCAGTGGATGGTCTTGTTGTAGATCAAGTGGAACAACCTCAGTCAGTACCAGAAATCCATATCAGTGGCAAGGATGACTCATCAAAAATCAGTGGAACAGCAAGCTATGAGAAACCCAACTACACCCTGTGTGCTGCTGTTTGGGATGACTACCCTGGATATGCTGTTTTGGGCTTAGACTATTCTGAAGAAGAAGACGAATTGCCAGAATCTGCTGCAGCTGTGAAAAGGAACCTTCCAAGAGAAGCAAGGTCTATTCCTACTGTTGATCATGTAAATGTGAATTTACCTGGTTCTGAAATCTCTTGAGCTGATCTTGATAAGTTTAAGACTGAATTGCTAACCACTGTGAGAGATATAGTCAGAGAAGAACTTTCCAATGCCCTTCATCAAGTATCTCTGCAAGTTTCTGAAAATTCCTTGAAAGCTTTTTCAACGGCAGTCTCAGATGTTCTCAAGCCAGACTTGACTGCTACTGGTGAATTTGTTGGTAGGCACATAGCCTCTTTGAATCAAACTTTGAAGGATCTCCAAGTTAGCTTACTTTCTCTATCAAATGAGTTCAGATCAACCATCTCTGGTATGATGGATGTTTTGAGAAATCTGATTGAACATCTCAACAAGTCTGACCTGAGGAAGTTGAAAGCTGAACTAACTCATATAGTTGGCCAAGCCAGTACAGGCAAGGTAACCAAAATCACTACTCGTGAGATAGAAGCTCTCAGAGAAGTTGTGCATGCAGAGCTAGCTGCTGTAAGACAAATTCTTGACTTAGAATCTTTGAGGAGGATGAAAGAGCTTTGTGATAATAGTCATAAGATGGCCTTAGTATATTCAGCAGATGCTAAGAAAGCCCTGCAAGAGATCAAGGAAAAAGTTGATACTTACTTTTCCAAGATTTATACAAAACATGAGATGGCTGCAAACTTCAAAGTCTTGGCAGAGAATCTGAAATTACCTCCAGTCACTCAGGCCTTCAACACTCAAGTTCTCCAATTGCAAGATTTTGTCCCTTCCATGGCGCAGTTCATGGAAAACAAGGATGATTTTGAAAAAGCTATGAAGTATGGAGCAGAAGTCATTCAGGACTTCATTCATCTGTTGAAGCCTTGCTTGGATGCACAGGCCACTGCAATTGTACTCCCTACTTCTGAACCTCTCAGTGCCTCTGATGTCGCTCCAAATCAGCTGTCTGTTGCCCAAGCTCTATCTCAGCTACAGCCAGTCTCTCAGAAAGCTTCTCATCCAGCTCCTGCTCCTTCTCAACAACCCTCTGTGACACCTTCCACTGCACCTGCCCGAGTTGTCCTGCCGCCACTTCAGCTCCGTGAACCACAGCCTGCCTCCAAGCCTTCTACATTACCTACCGTTGATCCAAAGGATAAAGGGAAAGCCCCTTTGTATCCCAACAAATAGCCCTGTATTGTTTTTGATGGGGTGATCTATGGATTGCTTATCTCCTTTTCTGTGACTTTATCAAATTTGTTTTTTTCCTTTGTGTTATGTTCTATCCTCTCTGCACCCTGCTTCTCTTTTCCCTTATCTGTTTTCCCTCCTTTTTGATTATCCCAAAGGGGGAGAAAGAAGATATATATAATGGGAGAAAGAAAGATATATAATGGGGGAAATATATATCTAAGGGGGAGTACTCTATATATGAAGAGGGAGATCAATATCTCAGGGGGAGAAATCTGAATACTATATATATGGGAAGGTTATTTTAAGAGGGAGATTTTTTTTATTTTATATATATATATGAAGATTTGTGATTATCAAAAAGGGGGAGATTGTTGAGCCCTCTGGAAGATTGCTGATTTCATGTTTATAACTGATGTTTTAATAATCACAAATCATCACAACTCATTGATGCTTAATCTGGTTTGATGTCTCATAAACATAATTCCAATCTATGAATGAATCAGTTATCATGTTTTTAACTATGCTTATTGACTTGCAAAGTATGTTGGAAGTCTTCTGGATTCAACAGACATCAGAGTCACCGATCCATCAGACTCACCGATCCATCAGACTCACCGATCCATCAGAGTCACCGATCCATCAGACTCACTGATCCATCAGACTCACCGATCCATCAGAGTCACCGATCCATCAGAGTCACCGATCCATCAGACTCACCGATCCATCAGAGTCACCGATCCATCAGAGTCACCGATCCATCAGACTCACCGATCCATCAGAGTCACCGATCCATCAGAGTCACTGATCCATCAGACTCACCGATCCATCAGACGCACCGATCCATCAGACTCACCGATGCAAATGAGTCACCGATCCAAGGACTCACCGATGCAAATGAGTCACCGATCCAAGGACTCACCGATGCAAATGACTCACCGATCAGATGATAGACCGATGCTGGTCAAAATGACTCACCGATCAGATGACAGACCGATGCTGATCAAAATAACTCACCGATCAGATGACAGACCGATGTTGATCTATCTGAGTCACCGATCATTACTCTAATGCTGATGACCTACCAATCTCTTGAACAGTCATAAACAACTGTTTGAATTTCTTTATCTTTATCTTTATTTATTCTAACCAACGGTCATATTAGTTATATTTTAATACCCTGACAAATAATTAATAAATGTTGTCGGATGTCAGGAAACCGTACCTCGTACTTGCGGAAAGGAAACCTTTTTTTGTCCTACGGAGCACGTGATATAAATACAAGAATACTCTGCTGAAGAGTGTAGTAAAAAAAAGGTGTGAAGTGAAGAAGTGAAAAAAACCAAGAAGAGAGAGACAACACACATAGAGGCAAGGAAGCATACGACATACTCAAGAAGAGCTCTGTGCATACAAGAAGAACCAAGCAAGACAAAATCAAATATACAATCAAGCCTACTCAAGAAGAGTGGTGTGCATACAATAGAATATTGAAGAGCTTCATCGACTACATCTCACCGCCTGTAAACCTGAAGCATACGACACTCTGCTTCTCAAACAAAATCGAGAAGAGGACTCAGAATCATTTCTGATTAATTCCAAAACGAGTCCAGTGCTACACTGAAATCACTAGAGCCATTCCTAAACTCCACATCTCTGCTCTGTGATTTATTTATTCTACATTTTGAGCAGTGTGTGTTATCTGCTGTATTAAACACCCACACTGACTCCTGTACTTTCACTGGAGGATCTGTAAATCCTCAGCAAACATTTTACACTTCACTTCCCACTGTGGATAGTGGTAGAGGTCCTGTGACCTGGACAGCTGGCTGCTGTTGTTTGTTTTCCCACGTAGAACTGTGGTAGAGGTCTTGTGACCTGGACAGTGTGTTCACTGTTGTTAACCCCGATCCAGGGTGTGGATCACTTTTATATAAACTTTTGAGAGGACTAAGTCTCGGCTTGAGACTGAACCTCTTGGTTACTTCTCTGTGTTTATTGTTATACTCTATATCCATACTATACCTATTTATTTCATATTCCGCTGCTGTTACTTTGAAATATAATCTATCTTCAAAGCTACTTTGATAATTAAATTCGCAAGTGTTTATATTTATTATAAATCAGTAAATTAGTTTCAAAAGTTAATTTAATCATAAGATTAAGTTAACTGAGAATTAATCAATCTTTGAGAAGCTAATTGAACCTTTATAATCTATATAAATTCACTACAGTTTAATTTGTTTTTGAAATTGGGGGATGTTATTAGAAATTGTTTTTAACAGAAAATTTTAATTGGAACTCAATTCACCCCCCACTTGAGTGTCCACTCCGACCAACATAAATCTTATAACAACATCCTAGTATATTGATGATACTGTTGTTGTTACAAAAGAAGTAAATAAAAAGAGTTTAGGGGGTTGGAGAAGCAAAATAAAACAAATGAACATGAGAGAATGAATTACCTTTAAAAGTGTAACTCCTTTTGAGTTGAGCCTAAAGGCTTCCTTTGAAAGGATTCTGCCCAAAGGGAATCCTCTAGGATGAGGAGAGGGATTTGGAGAGAGCAAATGGGCAGGGGTTGGCCGAGCCAAAGGCTTGAAGAGTGTGTGAAAGGAGGTAGAGGTGGGGGCCTTTTATAAGAGGAGAGGAGGGGCACTTTTGGAAAGTAAAGAAATATTACATTATTTGAAAATGTGTTTCGGTTTTAAAAGGTCCCACATTGATAGAATTCGTGGATAAGGTGATAAGGGTTCGAAATACACTCATCCAATAGGTTTTGGACATGTGTAGTTCATAGAGTTTACATTGTCTTTCCATTTTATTTAAATCGTCAAATAATGATGTCATCGCTGCATCATTATTATGTCATATATAATTAAATATATTTAATGTCTAAAAATTATAAAAAAAATACTATGATATAGGAAATCTTTTTATCTTTCCAATGACTATTTATAATCAAACTTATGACTTTTATAACCCCACTTAAAAATTGTTTTCGTAAAACATATTATGTTTGTGTCATTTTCCCTTTAACATTAAATAAAAAGTAATTTATGTCATTTCCCAAAACAAGTGGATCCATGGGGTCCCCAAGTTGACCCATGGCATTTCATGGTCGTCCATGACACAACCAATGAGGTTGGGACATGTGTCTAGGTCATTTCATTTTATTAAAGTATTATTTATACCTTAAACTACCCTAATTACCACTAATCGTGATTAAGAACTTAATAAGTTACTATTCACCAAAAAATTATTATAATATCATTGAACCACATTTTACAAACTAATGACAACCATGTATGTCGGATTTTCAAAATTCAATACACATTAGTGGTAAACTTTCATTTAGCTGAAAAATCAGTTTGTTTGATTATCACTTAGTGGTTTCACTATTCCTCAAAAATTGAAGTTTTTCAGAAAATTACCAAAAACTCACCCTAAGCTATATTTGATATTCCGGATTCAAAAATGAAGTCTATTTTACAAAATTCAAAACATATAGGTCACATTAATTAATTTAATAATTAATTCCTGCTGTCAGAGCAAATAGCGTGTTTTTATGAAACAATAAGTATCAAAAGATTGACACCAGTTTAAGTCCAATTTCAAAGTGAAATTGACTCCAATGACAACCATTGGATTAAATGGTAAAAATATATTCATATTACACATTAAGACCAATTCAAAAGATAATCTAATCATATAAATAAATTAGATTAAAAATAAGTTTTGATGTAAAATGCAGTATTTTCTACTATTCATTAAAAAATGAACATTGTCAGAAAAATAACAAAAATTCACACAATGTAAATTTTGATGTCCCAATAATAAATAATAAGTTTATTTTGACAAACATAGTTTATAAAATTGTCAAAAGATAGATTTAAAAAGGGGTTTCCATCATAAGGCAGTAAAACAATCTTTTAAGAATATTAGTGTATTCCATGCTTAAGATTGGATTTATTTTCATTTTAAGCCTCTAAAACACTATCTTAATCATTAATAGACATAGATAAAAATATCTATTATTCATTACTTACTTGGGATGTTACATCCTTCCCCCCTTTAGAAAATTTCATCCCCGCAATTTATTTATTAATCGAATAAATGGGGGTACTTATCCCTCATTGCATTTTCAGATTCCCATGTTGCCTCTTCAATCATGTGGTTTTTCCACAAAACCTTTACCTGGTGAATCACTTTATTCCGTAACACTTTCTCCCTGTGGTCAAGAATCTGGACCGGTTGTTCCTCATAAGATAGGTTCTCCTCTAGCTGAACTACCTCTGGACTCAAAACATGAGATGGATCTGGCATGTACTTTCTCAACATCAAAACGTGAAAAACATTGTGTACCTGAGATAAACTCGGAGGTAAAGCCACTCGGTATGAAACTGATCCAAATCTCTCCAGAATTTCGTATGGTCCAATGAACCTCGGACTCAACTTTCCTTTCTTACCAAATCTCATCACACTTTTCCAAGGAGAAACCTTGAGAAAAACATGATCACCTACCTCGAAAAATAGATCCTTCCTCCGGTTATCCGCATAACTCTTCTGCCTGCTCTGAGCTGTTCTCATGTGTTTCTGAATCAGCTGAACTTTTTCTTCCATCTCTTCTACCAATTCTGGTCCCATCAACTTCCTTTCACCCACTTCATCCTAGAAAGCTGGAGTTCGACACCGCCTCCCATATAATGCATGAAATGGTGCCATCTGTATACTGGAATGAAAACTGTTATTATATGAAAACTCAACCAAAGAAAGATGTTGGTCCCAACTTCCCTGATAATCCATGGAACAAGCTCGTAGCATATCCTCCAATGTCTGAATTGTTCGTTCTGACTTCCCATCTGATTGAGGATGAAAAGCTGTACTGAAATTTAATTCAGTACCCAACGACTTCTGAAGGCCTTTCCAAAAGTTAGAAGTAAACCTGGGATCACGATCCAATACAATGGAGAGAGGAACTCCATGTAACCTGACTCTCTCTTTAAGATACAAACGGGAAAGTTGATCAAGAGGGAAAGTATCTCGTATAGCAAGGAAATGAGCAGATTTGGTCAAGCGATCAACAATAACCCAGATTGCATTATTACCTCGAGATGTCTTCGGTAATCCAACAACAAAGTCCATGGATATATTCTCCCATTTCCACTCTGGCACTGGTAAAGGCTGAAGCATCCCTTTCGGTAACTGCCGCTCTGCTTTAACCTGCTAACAAGTCAAACACTTCACAGTAAAATCAGCAATATCTCTTTTCATTCCATCCCACCAGTAATACTCTCGCAGATCTCTATACATCTTAGTACTGCCCGGATGAACTGAAAACGGAGAACTATGAGCTTCACATAACAAATATCTCTTCAACTGTGAATCACAAGGCACACACAATCTCTTCCCAAATCTCAAAACACAATCATTATCAATGTTGAAATCAGGCAACTTACCTTTCTGAACTAGCTCTACCTTTTTCTGCAACTCACTATCTTGCTTCTGTGCTTGCTTGATTCTATCTGATAGAGAAGATCTCACTGATACCTGAAACAAAACAGAAGGACTTCCTGCACCAACAACTTCTATGCCAAAGTTCATCAAATCGTTAACCAAAGGATCACGTTCCAAACGCAACATTGTTAATGAAGCATTACTTTTTCGACTCAAAGCATCAGCCACTTTATTTGCTTTTCCCGGATGGTAATGAATTGTACAATCATAATCCTTGATTAACTCCAGCCATCTCCTTTGTCTCATGTTTAACTCTTTCTGAGTGAATATATACTTTAAACTTTTGTGATCGGTATATATTTCACACTTTACTCCATACAAATGATGCCTCCAAATTTTTAAAGAAAAAACAACAGCAGCTAGATCCAAATCATGTGTAGGGTAATTTACCTCATGAGTTTTCAACTGTCGTGAAGCATAAGAAATTACCTGATCATTCTGCATTAGGACGCAACCAAGTCCTTTCAATGAAGCATCACTGTATATAACAAACTCACCATTCCTGGAAGGTAGTGCCAAAACTGGAGCATTCACCAATCTTCTTTTCAATTCCTGAAAACAATCATCACATTCTTTTGTCCAGATAAACTTAACACCCTTACGAGTTAGCTTAGTCATTGGACTAGATAACAATGAAAAAATTCTAACAAACCTTCAGTAATAGCCCGCCAAACCAAGGAAGATACGAATCTTGGTTACATTTGTGGGTCTTGTCCATTCTTCCACAACTTTTGTTTTTGCAGGATCAACAGTTATTCCATCTTTAGAAACAATGTGACCAAGGAAAGAAATTTGTTGTAACCAAAACTCACACTTTCTGAATTTCCCATACAGTTTCTTTTCTTTTAAGGTTTGCAAGATAACCCTTAAATGTCTTTCATGCTCTTCTTTACTTTTAGAAAACACCAAAATATCATCAATGAAAACCACCACAAACTTATCCAAGAACTCATGGAAAATTCTATTCATTAAGTCCATGAATACAGCAGGTGCATTGGTTAGCCCAAAAGGCATTACTACAAATTCATAATGGCCATATCTCGTACGGAACGCGGTCTTCGGAATATCTACCTCCTTAACCTTCAGCTGATGGTACCCCGATCTCAGGTCAATCTTTGAAAAAAACTGAGCTCCCTGGAGCTGATCAAACAAATCATCGATATGAGGCAAAGGATATTTGTTCTTAACAGTGATATTATTCAAGGCTCTATAATCAATGCAAAGTCTCATAGAACCATCTTTCTTTTTAACAAATAAAACAGGAGCACCCCATGGTGATGTGATAGGTCTAATGAAACCTTTCTCTAATAAATCTTACAATTGCTCCTTCAACTCTAAAAGTTCATTTTGTGCCATTCGATAAGGGGGTTTTGAAATTGGCTTAGCATCAGGAACTAAGTCAACAGTAAACTCAACCTCCCGATCTGGTATTATTCCAGGCAACTCATCAGGAAAAACATCAGGATACTCATTTACCACTGGCACATCATTAATCTGAACAGTTCCTTTATTTTCAACGATGTGTGCAAGGTAACATTCATTTCCATCTTTTACAAGTTTCTCGGCCTCTTGATATGTTATCAAAAGTAAGGGTTCATTCTTGTAAACAAACTGAAAGTCTTTCTGAAAAGAAACTTCTTTAGCTCTAAAGTCAATCTTAGCATGGTAAATAGAGAGCCAATCCATACCCAGGATAACATCAAACTCTACTAGAGGTAGAACAATAAGGTTTTCAAGTAGGTTCTTTCCACAGATAAGGATAGGAAGATTCTTATAAATTCTTTTTGCCTCGACACTTCCCCCAAGTGTTTTTACCAAAAGTTCAGGAGTCATTTCATGAGATGGTATTCCCATTTTACTAGAAAAGGTTTCAGAGATGAAAGAATGTGTAGACCCCGAATCAAACAACACGCTAACATAATCTGAAAAAAAACATAGTACCTGATACAACTTCATTTGATGGCCCGACATCTGCTGAAGTAGTTGCAAAGGATTTCACCACCCCTTTCTGCTTGTAGTCTAACTGCTTCCCATCACTCAAGCTCTTTGTCGGACACTCATTTGCATAGTGACCAATCTCATTGCACTTAAAACATTTCACTAACTATAAATCAAATTTGTTCTTACCTTCACCTTGATCCTTTTCAGTGCAATCACGAGCCTTATGTCCCATCTTACCACATCAGCAGCACTTCCCAGAATTCAGAAGACATTCCCCAGCATGCCTTTTTCCACATTTATCACAAACTGGAAACTTAGTTCTCTTACCATCAGACTTTTTTGAAGAATTCTTACCTTTCTCCTGCCACCTCGATCTCTTCTTCTGCTGGTTGTTATAGAAAACTTGGTCATCGGCAAACTTTATTTCAACCTTCTTAGCACATCAAACAAGCTTTTCATAACTTTTAAACTCACGAGAAGCTAATGCCCTTCAATACTTTGGCTTTAATCCTGAGTAAAAATGATTGATTTTACTATCAAGGTCCTGGATAAAATTTGGAGCATACCTTGCCAATCGAGTGAACCTTTCTTCACAGGCAGCCACTGAGTCTTCCTCTTGCCTCAATTCCAAGAATTGATTTTCCATCCTAAGTCGAACAGCCTTAGGAAAATACTTCTCAAGAAACATACCTTTGAATTCATCCCAGTCAAGAGCATCAATCATATCGGCATCCCTGATATTTTTAACCATAGACCACCACTGATCTGCTTCACCTTCCAAACGGTAAATAGCAAGACTAACCTTTTGATTGTCTGAACAACCCATGACATCAAAAATCTTCTCCAGTGCTTTAATCCACCCTTCAGCTAGCACAGGGTCAGATGTTCCTCTGAATGATGGGGGATGTTGCCTCATGAAATGTTCCACCACTGACAAGTTCCTCTGCGGTTGGTCTGGCTGATCTCGTGTATGGATACCACCGTCATTTATCGCTTGAGTCAACTGCGCCATTACTGCAACAAACTGTTTAGTTCCAATTCCGACCATTTCTGGATGCTGATTCGAAAGGTTATTTCCTTCTGTATGCCTTCCTAGCACTGCTTCTCTGTTTCCTCTACGGAAAACCATTCTGAACAAACATGTCTTAGATGAAGCAACATGGTAATCTTTAAATGCTATACCATTTAAAAAAAATATTTTTTGGATAATCATTTAATATAATTATAGCTCCTAAAGTTATCTAAACCGACCTCTGATACCAACTATAAGGCCCCAGCCTTAAACCTTACTTAATCTTGAGTTATTACAAGATTACACATTAAGGATCTTTTCGGGTTTAGAGTTTTAGAGAATTAGATCATAAAACATGCATTACATTCCACATAGATACAAAGTGGTTACATAAAGATAGTATTCTTCATTCCCATCAATGGAAACACATTTAAAATAAAACATGGATTATTTCTTGACTCATCCTTGACTCTATCATCTTATCATGTACCTTTCCCTTGACCTGTGAAAAACATTTCAAAAACTTGGGATGAGCATAAAAACTCAGTATGGGTTATAAAAAAAACATGGAAAGGAAACATGAGTTCATATATACATAAGAATGAAATCATACTTTACCCATAAAACATAGGCACTTTAACATACCTCATAAAATCATGAATAAATCATAGAAATCATAAGACATAAAGGTAACTTGAGGCATTCATAACATTCTTACGTAGGGAGTAACCCTCTTGGTTACGTTTGGAATACCCATCACAGTATATTCCCTAAAATCTCTTCGGAGAAACCTTAACGTTTCACTCCTTCGCATTACCCAATGCATTGGAGAGCTATAACGGGCTCACCCACCCTTAGTTTATCACGGAACCACCCGTCTTCATAATAATGCCCAAGAACCATAACATAATCATATCACATAAAACATGCATAAAGGAAACATAACATTTCCACATTTCAATCAAAAGATATCAATACAACACAAAAACATTGTGAAAACCATTTTCCATACCAAAATAAAAGAAAATTAAAACATGGTATTTATTTTTCTTTTAAAAAAGAAGGTATGGCTTGTAGAGGAAGCCGAAACTCAAATAACGGTCACGACGGCAGGGAAGTCGTTATCGCCGCATACGTATGACAAAAACATTCCCTTTTGTCGTTTAGTAAACGCTTCGTATAAAAAATATTCCTTTTGAATAAATGTAAAAGTCAAAGGGGTTTATACACCGTATAAAAGAAATTTGTGTATAAAATAAAATATGCCTCAACGAAAGGAGATTGAGACGAAGACCCATACCTCGTATCCGACTTGACCCGACCGTTCTTTAATCTCCTGAATAATAAACTTGAGTTAATCTATACTTGCTTAAGAACCATTTTCAAGTTCATTATTCCTTTTATACCATGTTATGAACATCATTTAATCTGTTAAGTTAACAATGTTCATTTTGTCAGTATTTGGTTCTTAAGTCAAAAATAGACTTATTACACTTACATGTTGTTATTTTGGTCAAAGGTTCATTATATCCATAATGGTATTCATGATTTAGATATCATATATGTCATGTATATCCAGTACATACTTGCATTTATAATATTACATAATCATTTAGAGGTAAGAAATGAAATGCACCGTTCATGGAGACGGTAAGCCGTACGTACGCATGAACGCTACTTCCATTTCTATTTCATATTTTCTGGAATGGAATCATAATGATATAAGAGTATATTATAATTCCAGTATAATAACATATATAATATCATTAACTTTATCCTTTACACATCCCACATATGGTATTAACGAATCAAATCACTTTTAGGGGGCGGTAGTCCGCACTTCCTAAAATGAAGATATCGTGTTTTACCCATAATGGAAACCATAAAGGTATGCCCAAAATAAAAAAAACAGAAGCTTAAGGAAAACATAAACATATTATATATCATATATAAAAATCGTGACATCATAATGGCCACCTTTGAAGGTGTTAAATGAGTGTTGAACAATCATCGTTTCGGGAGGCAGAATTTCTCCATCCACGGAAACCGTATGTTCTTTAACCATTTGATGTAGTTGTGTGAGAGTGTAGCTCAAATAAATCTTATAACAACATCCTAATATATTGATGATACTGTTTTTGTTACAAAAGAAGTAAATAAAAATAGTTTAGGGGGTTGGAGAAGCAAAATAAAACAAATGAACATGAGAGAATGAATTACCTTTAAAAGTGTAACTCCTTTTGAGTTGAGCCTAAAGGCTTCCTTTGAAAGGATTCTGCCCAAAGGGAATCCTCTAGAATGAGGAGAGGGATTTGGAGAGAGCGAATGGGTAGGGGTTGGCCGAGCCAAAGGCTTGAAGAGTGTGTGAAATGAGGTAGAGGTGGGGGCCTTTTATAAGAGGAGAGGAGGGGCACTTTTGGAAAGTAAAGAAATATTACATTATTTGAAAATGTGTTTCGGTTTTAAAAGGTCACACATTGATAGAATTCGTGGATAAGGTGATACGGGTTCGAAATCCACTCATCCAATTGGTTTTGGACATGTGTAGTTCATAGAGTTTACATTGTCTTTCCATTTTATTTAAATCGTCAAATAATGATGGCATCGCTGCATCATTATTATGTCATATATATTTAAATTTATATAATGTCCAAAAATTATAAAAAAAATACTATGATATAGGAAATCTTTTTAGCTTTACAATGAATATTTATAATCAAACTTTGGACTTTTATAACCCCACTTAAAAATTGTTTTCGTAAAACATATTATGTTTGTGTCATTTTCCCTTTAACATTAAATAAAAAGTAATTTATGTCATTTCCCAACAAAAGTGGATCCATGGGGTCCCCAAGTTGACCCATGGCATGTCATGGTAGGCCATGACACAACCAATGAGGTTGGGACATTTTTCTAGGTCATTTCATTGTATTAAAGTATTATTTATACCTTAAACTACCCTAATTACCACTAATCGTGATTAAGAACTTAATAAGTTACTATTCACCAAAAAATTATTATAATCTCATTGAACCACATTTTACATACTAATGACAACCATGTATGTCGGATTTTCAAAATTCAATACACATTAGTGGTAAACTTTCATTTAGCTGAAAAATCAGTTTGCTTGATTATCACTTAGTGGTTTCACTATTCATCAAAAATTGAAGTTTTTCAGAAAATTACCAAAAACTCATCCTAAGCTATATTTGATATTCCGGATTCAAAAATGAAGTCTATTTTACAAAATTCAAAACATATAGTTCACATTAATTAATTTAATAATTAATTCCTGCTGTCAGAGCAAATAGCGTGTTTTTATGAAACAATAAGTATCAAAAGATTGACACCAGTTTAAGTCCAATTTCAAAGTGAAATTGACTCCAATTACAACCATTGGATTAAATGGTAAAAATATATTCATATTACACATTAATACCAATTCAAAAGATAATCTAATCATATAAATAAATTAGATTAAAAAGCAGTTTTGATGTAAAATGCAGTATTTTCCACTATTCATTAAAAAATGAACATTGTCAGAAAAATACCAAAAATTCACACAAGGTAAATTTTGATGTCCCAATCATAAATAATAAGTTTATATTGACAAACATAGTTTATAAAATTGTCAAAAGATAGATTTAAAAAGGGGTTTCCATCATAAGGCAGTAAAACAATCTTTTAAGAATATTAGTGTATTTCATGCTTAAGATTGGATTTATTTTCATTTTAAGCCTCTAAAACACTATCATAATCATTAATAGACATAGATAAAAATATCTATTATTCATTACTTACTTGGGATGTTACACTAAAAGAAGGGATAAGGGAGTCATATTCTATGACACATGAATATCACCGCCTATGATTGAATCACCCATATAAGGTCACCTCTTAAAAATCTTGCATTAAAATTATTATGTTGATTTGAAGTGCATAAGATTAAAATATTCTTTTTAAAGATTAAATCATCCTAATAAGAAACTTATAGAACCATAATACAAGGAATCTTAGGTATAAAATGAGTAAGTTAATCCATACATGAATTTTTTTAAACCTCCAATACATCAGTAGGTATAAATTAATCACACATTATGATGCTAATATTGAACAAACTAATTATGGTTATCTATTCACGAGGATAAGAAATAATTCCATCCAAATTATAATTAGCTATAAAATGTCCTTGAATTGAAACCAAATTTTTTAGGTGTGGAAATCAATGTATAAATTCATTTCATAGCTATAAATGGGATTATATTTTCTATATAAATACTTGAAAAATTCTAAATAACACAAATAAATTAAATAAAATTCATTATGGTATCATACCCAATCCGATTCAGGAAAATTAAGGCCAAATCAACTGTAGCATATCTCATGAGTGCCTCATCATTTGTTAGAGGTTTTAGACCAATCATGGGGGTATATATAAAAATTAGCGAGACTATACTCTATCTAGTATATATTTCCTTTAATCAAAGTGGATGAAATATATAAATTTTCATCACAGAAAAAAGTAGAGTAAGAAAGACACCAAAAATATATGAAATCAAAAAATAAACTTCGTCCCCCATTCTATAATAAAATGTGTATCAATAATTTCAAACTTTAAAATTGGATATAAATGTGATCTCTCATAGAAGATCATATAACCAACAACAATAAATTATGAAAAAATTGGTGATGACACACAAAATTAGTCATAATTCCATTCCCAATCCCATCTCTCGGGTCTTACCATGCTCCACTACCCATTTGTCAATAGTAGGGCCCCTTCCATTACCATGATTATAAATTTTAAAGTCTTTTCAGGTTATAAATAGCTCAATAAGGGTTTCATTAAAACTATATGGTCCAATGAAATGGTATCCCTAAACATACCAGTAAAATTAGGGTATTATATTAGTGATATGGTAGAGTAATAGTTATAAAATAAAAACTATAATGAAATTAACACACTAAAGTTCTTAGTTAACCACACGAGGTGTGACCTAACCTACTTTGGCTAGTGTTAGGGTGTCTCTAAATGTATCACAAAAAATATTACAGTTGATGGGGTAATATTTTCCTATTCTTGTAAGGTCTAAACCTACAGTAACATGACTACCATAGAAAAATACATGGCCAGAGGGAATGGAAAACACTACCTCTATGTTCTTATCCAAATGTAATATCATTATCAGTTTAAATTATTATAATCCTAATGGAAATTTGATTTGTGTCAATAAATATATCAACTTATTGATATCTCAATCACAACAAATAAAAAATGGGAAAATAATCCCATTTTTGTATTCACTCACTCCATGGGAATCTCAACTATATCATATCCTCTTCAACCGAAGTGTATAATAATCCTATACCCCTATGGTCTCACCCAATGGGAATATCATCCATGGAATGGAATCATTAAATGAAGGGGAAAATCATCCCTATCGCAATGATGTCAACCCATGGCCTTCTCAGCTATATAATAATAATGGTGACCAATAAGAAAATTGACTCAGTCAAGAATGATATCAACTCCCATGAATCTTGATCACAATCCATCTAAAAAAGTAACTAGGAGAGTGGTTTCCCCAAACCATAGTGAACACAACTCTAAATAATATTGATCTAGTTTGTAATATCTAAAAGACTGAAATAGTGGGGTCTTAGGTCTATATCAATCTCAATCCTCAGTATTATTGACACTTAATATAAAATGTCATGTTTTACAACACAACATAACTAAATTAATCTTTTAGGGTTTGGGTATGGTATTTATAGCTCTATAATTCATTTATAATTTATCCCTCACTAGAAAAACCATTCTCTACAATTTATCCCAAGGTCCAACACCTTAATTAACTCAATTAGATGAAGAATCTACTCACCCTTCATATGAAACATCAAAAAAGGTGGATTAAATAGTCCAAAATAAAGGTTTTAGGTTAACCCAAGGAAAACCCATGGATAAAAACACTACTCCATTCTCTATATATTCTAAAGACACCAAAATTTTCTATTGTAAATAATATAGCTCAAGTAATCCATTTTGGGCTCCAAGTACAAGGCCCATCAAAATATAGATTATGTTAATGATTGATAAAACACTATTTTATTGAATATTTCATTGATAATAAATGATATAATTTCCTCACATTGTGTTAAATATGTTTAATTAGAAAGTATTTGGGATTAGATCATTCATTTGAATATTTGATTAAAATTCCAGTTTTACCCTTTATAGTTCACTGTAGTATTTCGAAGATAAATATTTTTATATTTATTATGTGAATTTGATATTTTGTAATTGTGTTCCTTACTTAATTATCTGCAACTTTTATTCAGGAAACTAGAGCTGAAGAGTTAATTGGTTGTTGAAAATGGGCCATGAAGTCAACGTTGGTCTGGGCTCACCAGAATAGAAAAGCTTCTGTATATCGGCCATAAATCCTTCATATAAGCCTGTATCGAGCCCAAATTTGGAGAGGAGATGAAGGACCCATATCCACACATTTGATCCCCCTGGAAGGCCGGCCAATTCACGCGTTTTTGTGGTCAAATGGGCGGTGCAAGTTGGCATAAAATATTTGGCCGAATTTCCACATTCACACTTGGAACCACTTGTGACCTCTCCTCCCCTACCCTCTATAAATTGGAGTTTTTCTCATTTTTAGGGGTTGGGACGTGATTTGGGAAGTTTAGGGCAGAGTAGAAGTGGATCCACTCCAATTCTCCGACCATTTCAATAAGGGTAGCTCTTGAAGCAAGGATCCCTTCGATTAAGCCTTCTTCTTCTCCTTCATGTTGTAATGATTTTGTTTGTGTAATAAACTTCTTTGTTCTTCTTTTATTTATTATCTTTTATTCTGTTTTGTTTAAATTTATTCTTCTCTTAATATTCCTCTATGGTCTGGAATTTTTGAGTAGAAGCGTTATTGGGTTATACCCATTATAAACCTTTGCACATGCAAAATGCTTCTACGATGATTACGCCACCCATGGAAGAGTAGTTTTTTAGTAATCGATATATCTTCTACCCTCTTTATTTAATTATTTTGAATAATTGAGCTACTGTAATTCACTTAATATGATTCATGAATTGTTTTTTTAAATTTTAAGAAACTAATCAAGCAATTGAACAATTAACACAAAAACATGCGAGGTCGGGATTTTGTGTAAATTGTGAGAGCGTAATCTTAATCGGTAATACAATACCACACGAGATAAATTTGTAGAGTTCAAATATAATACCTAAACACAATTCATCCTCATTTCCAAAATGGATATGTGCTCTAATTAACCACTGACCATAATCTATCCTTAGAACAACAATCAAAGTAGGGTGTTGCGATTGCGTGTTCCGAAGCTAGCCTAGGGTTTAAGTAATTTCATCTTTGTGGTTAAGTTAACTCTCGTAGGGTTCGAGGGATAACAAATTAGGGGATCATAATTAATTGGATATTGATTTAAATGTAAATGATTAATAATTTAATGAAGATGTAGAGTTAGATCGATTACGCCTTTTAAAATATTTCCTAAAAAACAGCTTCTTGTTGTGTCTTTTTAATCAAACATCATTTCAAAATTAAAAACAAAAAAAATGCAATCTTCTTCCATCAAACCTATTCTTGATCTATAAACTATAAACAACCCCCATCTATTCAATTAGTGTTTTTATTCTCTTTTATTTTATTTTTTAGAATACCTCTAAGAAGTTGTTTTAATTCACTTCCTCCTTTGAGAGACGACCTTGGTCAGCCACTCTGTTGCACCTAAGTACCCCCAAAATCACACTAATCATTTGAGGGCGCACATGACAGCGCTCTATCAAATTGGTGTCGTTTCCGGGTAGGCAAGTAATTATTTCAACCAATTAGAGGTATTTATTTTCTTTTACATTTTTATTCTCTTCCTCTCTTCTTTCTTCCTTCTTTACCCAATCTGATTTTTCTTCTTCTTCTTTTATTTTCTTCAACTTATTTTTGGACCATCAATTCAAATGTCTCATTTTTATTTTACTATGGTCCACTTTCTTTCTTTTCATTTTTATTCGATTTATGACATGAACTAATCCCAAATAGCTCTTAGATCATGACCCTGAGATTGAACGTAGCTTTAGGGCACGAATCAGAAATTCTCAATCAACGGGAAGATTCAATATTCAACCAGTTGGTGAATTTATCTCTTCTGGAAACATTGAAATTGGAAGAAATTCAAATTCAAACATAAAAGAGGAACCAATGGCTGGAAATAATGGAAATGAACTTAATAGAACCATTCGATAATTGGCTGCACCTGATATTAACTATCAACCAAATTGTATTGCATACCCAAATCTCGAATCGGACTTTGAATTGAAATCTGGATTAATTCACCTTCGTCCAAAGTTTCATGGCTTATCTGGTGAGGATCCCAACAAACACCTTAAGGAATTTAATGTGGTTTGCTCAACTTTAAAACCAAGAAATGTTTCTGAAGATCAAATTAAATTAAGAGCATTCCCATTCTCACTTGATGGAGCTGCAAAAGATTGGATGTATTATTTGAATCCTGAAGATGTAACATGTTGGAATGATTTGAAACGTCTTTTCCTGCAAAGATTATTTCCAGCATCAAGGATAACATCCATTTGAAAGGAGATATCGGGGATCAAGAAAGCCCAAGGGGAGTCAATGTATGAGTACTGTGAGCGATTCAAGAAGTTGTGTGCAAGCTGCCCACATCACCAAATCAGTGAGCAATTACTCATCCAGTACTTCTATGAAGGACTCACACCTATGGAGAGAAGAATGGTAGATTCTGCAGCTGGAGGAGCATTGGTGGACAAGACACCAGTAGCTGCACGAGCATTTATCGACAAAATGGCCCAAAACTCCCAACAATTTGGCGATAGAGGTACACCACATGTCAGGGGAGTACATCAGGTAAGTCCTCCTTCTCTTAAGAGTCATTTGATTGATACCAAGTTAGAAGAATTGACCACTATGGTGAGGAAAATTTCTTTGTCACAAAAGACATATCTACCCCCTCCTTCAAGGCCTTGTTTCATTTGCACTGAGACAAGCCATCCAACTGACTGTTTCCCACAACTACAAGAGACAGAGGATTGCGTAGCAGTATTCCCAGGGAGACCATTTCAGTAGCAACAACAACCATATCCCCAAAAGAAGTTTGATTCATTTTCTCCAACATACAACCAAGGGTGGAAAGATCAAGAGGACATGAGGTATGGCTCTGGACAACAACAAAGGCCCCCTTTTCAACCAAACTTCTAGAAGCCTCCGCCTTACCAGCAGGGTTTCCAACAACCCCAAAGGAGATTTGAATCCCAAGCATCAACAAGCCAACAACAAGGGAATCCCCCACTAAAGGCAGATTCTAATACTGATGATCTTTTGAAGCAAATTGTTCTTAATCAACAGAATGAGCTGAAGAGTCAAAGTTCGGAGCTGAAGGAGTTAAAGACTCAAATGAGCCAGATTGCCACCGCCCTCCATGAACTTGTAAGTTAGAATTCCAGAAATCTACCTTCCTAACCCACTCCAAATCCAAAGGGGAATGTTAGTTCCATCACATTGATAAGTGGGAAGAAAATGAACAATAAATCTGTACCTACCATTCCACCGAGATTCACCTCAACTCCGGAGAAGCCACATTCCAAACCAACTGATGAGCAATCCAAGGAGAAAGATAAAGGTAAGAAAAATATTGATGATGTTCATCCTAAACCCCTTCCTTTTCCAAACAGGGTTGTTCAAACCAAGAAGATGGCTGGAGAAGTAATGAAAAAGGTGGTTTTGGACACATTCAAGCGTGTGGAGATCAACATTCCTCTACTTGAAGCCATTAAGCAAATCCCAAGGTATGCCAAATTCTTAAAAGAACTCTACACTAATAGAAGAGGGCTCAAGGGGAATGAGAGGATCAACCTTGGAAGGAATGTCTTGGCACTCATTACACCAACTCTAGCAATGCCAACAAAGTTCAAGGATCCCGGGACATTCACCATCCCATGTACCATAGGGGAGTTGCACTTCTCTGATGCTCTTTGTGATTTAGGTACTTCAATAAATGTGATTCATCACTCTGTATTCTTTTCCTTGCAGGTTGGTGAGTTGAAGCCAACAAGAGTAGTGGTGCAATTGTCGAATAGAGCTACGGCATATCCAGCGGGATTCCTTCAGGATGTACTTGTCCGGGTAAGAGACATGATCTTTCCAGTAGATTTCTATGTTCTTAACATGGAGGACGATCAGGTAAGTTCTCATGCCCCCATTATCTTAGGTAGGCCCTTCCTCAAAACTGAAAAAACTATCATAAATGTCAATGAGGGTACACTTTCCATGGAATTTGGGGATGAAGTTGTGATATTTAATGTTATGGATTCCATGAAGTACCCCTCTGAGGACCATTATGCTTTTGTTATCTCCCATTTTGAACCACCAAGTAAAAACTCCATGGATTTTGATTGTCCTATGCTTAGGGAGATTATGAGTATTGGTTCTAGTTTAATGCCTAAGAGAACTTCCACACCCATTTCTAATGATCAAGACTCTCTAAGATTTGATTTTGAAATGGATTCATATTCTGATCTTGATCATGTGAACTCTGATTATGACATGGCTATAGAGTATGCTGATTGATTTGATGCTTTATTCTCTGATTTTGATGATATATACTTTGATACTGATGCTCTTTGTGCACATATTATGGTTCCTTCAATGTCTCCATCCATACTACACCCTCCTTCATTAGAACTCAAGCCATTTCCACCAAATATGAAATACTCATACTTGTTGAGTGGTGAGAGATTGCCTGTTCTCATTGCTAACAATCTCCCTTTTGAACATGAAGAAAAGATTTTGAATATTTTGAGGGAGGACATCAGGGCGATTGGGTGGACCTTGGCTGACAAATCAGCTATTAGCCCCTCCATTTGCATGCATAGAATTCTCTTGGAGGATGGGGCTAAACTGGTGAGACAAACACAAAGGAGACTCAATCCCACCCTCCTAGAAGTTGTTAAAAAAGAAGTTGAGAAATTGCTCGAGGCAGGAATAATATTTCCCATTTCAGATTCTTAGTGGGAAAGTCCTATTCAGGTTGTGCCTAAAAAAAGTGGTGTTACTGTTGTTAAAAATGAGAAAGATGAGTTAGTTCCAATGAGGGTGCAAAACAGGTGGCATGTGTGTCTGGATTATAGGAAACTAAATCATTCCACTCACAAGGACCATTTCCCCCTCCCGTTTATTGATCAGATGCTTGAGAGACTAGTTGGGAAGACACACTATTGTTTCTTGGATGGATTTTCTGGATATTTTCAGGTTCCTATAGCTCTGGAGGACCAGGAGAAGATGACATTCACCTGCCCATTCGGTACCTTTTCTTACCGGAGGATTCCATTTGGACTTTGCAATGCCCTAGGTACCTTCCAGAGATACATGGTGAGTATTTTTTCTGATTTTATTGAGACATGCATGGAGGTATTTATGGATGATTTTACAGTGTATGGGTATTCATTTGATGAATGTCTAATTAGTTTGGGAAAGGTGTTGAATCGTTGTATTGAGATGAATCTGGTCCTGAACTTTGAAAAGTGTCATTTTATGGTAGAGCATGGCATTGTCTTAGGGCATGTAGTGTCAAAACATGGGATAGAGGTTGATAGATCTAAGGTAGACATTATTTCATCCTTACCCTATCCTTCATGTGTGAGTGATGTTAGATCTTTCCTAGGGCATGCAGGATTTTATCGGCGCTTCATTAAAGATTTTAGTAAGATCGCTCTTCCTATGTCACGATTACTTCAAAGAGATTCTGATTTTGTGTTTGACGATTCTTGTAGGACTTCCTTTGATGAGCTAAATAAGTGTCTGACCACTCCACCTATCATACATCCCCCACGGTGGGAGATTCCTTTTGATCTTATGTGTGACGCCTCCAACTTCGCGGTTGGAGCGGTCTTATCTCAGAGGGTGGAAGGACGTTCACATGTGATTGCCTATGCATCAAGGACATTGGATTCAGCCCAATCAAATTACACGACCACGGAAAAGGAGTTTCTTGCTGTCATATTTGCTTTAGATAAATTCCGTTCATATTTATTGGGCTCTAAAGTAGTTGTCTTTTCTGACCATGTAGCTTTTAGGTACCTCCTGAAGAAGCCAGATGCAAAGCCAAGACTTATCTGTTGGATGCTCCTTCTTCAAGAGTTTGACCTTAAGATAAAGGACAAGAAGGGGTTAGAGAATTTGGTGGTGGACCACATGAGTAGGCTTACTCACACACTAGAGGATGACACCTTGGACCAGGTACCACTTCGGTACACTTTTACCGATGAGCATCTTTATTCCATCTCAGGTACGCATCTTGGTATGATGATTTAGTGAACTACATTGTTGCCTCTGAAATCCCTACAAATTTAAAGAAACATCAATTCCAAAAATTAAAAAGTGAGTCTAGGTTTTATGTGTGGGATGATCCTTACCTCTGGCGCATGTGTAGTGACCAAGTCATTAGGAGGTGTGTTCCCGATCATGAGTTTGAGTCTGTTTTGCATTTCTGTCATACACTTTCTTGTGGTGGACACTTTGGACCCCAACAGACAGCTATGAAGGTTTTGGACTATGGATTATATTGGACTAGATTATTCCATGATGCCCATGTGTTTTGTAAGTCTTGATCTCATTGCCAACACACTGGGAACATTTCTAAGAAACATGAGATGCCCCAAAAACCCATATTATTCTGTGAGATTTTTGATGTATGGGGAATTGATTTTATGGGTCCTTTTCCTAATTCATTTTTATTTTTTTATATTTTGGTTGCTGTTGATTATGTGAGTAAATGGGTGGAGGCCAAGGCCACTAGGACTGACGATTCTCATGTTGTTGTGGAATTTGTCAAAGAACGGATTTTTTGAAGGTTTGGAGTACCAAAGGTCATCATCAGTGACCAAGGGACACACTTTTGCAATAGGAATTTTTCTTCCCTCCTTCGGAATTATGGGGTGACACACAAAACATTCACACCATACCACCCCCAAAAAAATGGCCAGGCTGAGGTTTCAAATCGTGAGCTGAAACAAATATTAGAGAAAATCGTGCAGCCAAATAGGAAGGATTGGAGCAAGCGCTTGGATGATGCATTGTGGGATTATAAGACAGCATACAAGACACCCATTGGTATGTCCCCATTTAGGATTGTTTTTGGGAAAGCATGTCATCTCCCAGTGGAAGTCGAGCATCGGGCATATTGGGCTATAAAGAAATGCAACATGGATTTGGCCCAAGCTGGAATTCAAAGGAAGTTGAAAATTCAAGAGCTTGAGGAGATTCGACTGTCATTATATGAGAACTCAAGGCTCTACAAGGAAAGATCAAAAGCATATCATGACAAAATGATCCAACAAAGGGAGTTTCATGTTGGAGAGAAATTCCTTCTCTATAGTTCACGAATCAAACTGATGCCTGGTAAGTTGTGTTCCAGATGGTTAGGTCCTTATATCGTATCTAATGTTTTTCCTTATGGTGCAGTGGAGATCACACAAGAGGACACTGGAAGGAGCTTTACAGTCAATGGGCAACGTTTGAAGAGATACATTGAGGGACTTCCTACTGATGCAGTGGATTTTATCACACTGCATGACCCCATCATCACTTGATCACATCGGGCTGTTCTTAACCCTTTCACTTTTATATTATTTGTCCTATTTAAAAATTCTGCATTTCATGTCCATATATCATATCATGGGTTCACATTGAGGAAAATGCAATATTTTAAGTGTGGGGGAGGGATCCTTTTAGTTTAGTAATTTCAATTGTTTTCCTTTAAAAAACAAAAAAAATGTGTTTTTTTTTCAAATTTTGTGTGTTTATTTTTTTCAATTTTCATTGGGTTTTTGAAATTTTTGAGCTGAAATGATTCTCATCACAATTTTGAAATTCATATCAATGAGTGAAACAATTTATCCCTTGAAACTAAGCTTAAATGAATGCTGAAAATGACTTTGTTTCAAGTTCAAATATTTAGTAATTTCATGGAAAGTACGCTGAATTTTGAATCCCATGCCACATCTCACTGTCTTTATATTTGAAATCACTTTCCTGTGAGGCTTCTAAACCATTATTTTCATATTCTTTACATTCACCTCACTTCTTGAGAGAACCAAACCATGCCTGATTTAACCAAAATTTGATCTATTCCAATCAAAACTTGAGGGTTTGAGGTACATATGTTTAAATGATTGAGGCATTTGTTTGGTATTAAAGCCCCTATTTCAAAGAATCCTTTTTTATATTGTCCTACCTTGAATATTTAATCCTTGTAGCCCTTAGAAGCCATGAACAGCCAGTTAGGTCAGCCACATTACAAGACAATTTTCCCTATCCAACCAACTCTTGAAGTTAAATTGCATAATCGAGTTGAGCTTAAGTGTGGGGGAATCTATCTTGTGTTGTGCCACCACATTCTGTGATACTTTGGGTGGAAAATTAAATTCTTAAGAGATGTCTTTTCTGCTGAAGAAAGTCATTATATTGAAATTTGTGCCTTTTCTGGAGCTTCTAATTGAGGTGGAAAGTTGTGCCCATCTAGAGCTTTCAAGAAAATCATGTTTGAGAAGATTGAAATTATTGATGCTGGAATGATGAATGGTGTAAACCTTTCATGACTTATCATGATGATGGAGATGAATTGATACTATGGGGATTGAGGAGAAGACCATATTTAAGTGAAAATTAGATTAATGCAATTTTTCTTCAAAAAGAGTCAAGCCCTCCTCATTCAGCCTCAGAATTTTTCACATCTAAATCCTATCAACTGGAAGCCACAAAACAACCTTGAAAATCCCTCATGATAAAAATATGTCCTTGACTCACATCGGGTGGCGATGTAGGAATCTATCAAGCCTATGGTGACCCTTGTATGAGTTTGGATGAAAAAAGACATTGTAAAAAAATTTGATATTTGAGTGATGAGAGAAAATTCAAGCGAGGTAAGTGTTTTGTGCATGGGAGGATAAATAAAGAGGAAATATATTGAATGATATAAATTAAGAACTTGAAATAATGGTTTTTTATGAGGAATGATATATTTTGTTTCTTGGGGTGTAATTGTTTGATCTCAAGGATATGTGTTTTAAAATTGTTTTTGATTTGATATTAATGTTTACTTGATATGAGGATTTGCCCAAGAGTGACAAAGGGTAAGTGTGGGGGAGTTGATAAAACACTATTTTATTGAATATTTCATTGATAATAAATGATATAATTTCCTCACATTGTGTTAAATATGTTTAATTAGAATGTATTTGGGATTAGATCATTCATTTGAATATTTGATGAAAATTCCAATTTTACCCTTTATAGTTCACTGTAGTATTTCGAAGATAAATATTTTTATATTTATTATGTGAATTTGAAATTTTGTAACTGTGTTCCTAACTTAATTATATACAACTTTTATTCAGGAAACTATAGCTGAAGAGTTCATTTGGTTGTTGACAATGGGTCATGCAGTCAAAGTTGGGATGGGCTAACCAGAATAGAGAAGCTTCTGTATATTGTCCATAACTCCTTCATATTAGCCTATATCGAGCCCAAATTTGGAGAGGAGATAGAGGACCAATATCCACACATTTTATCCCTCTGTAAGGCCGGCAAATTCACGCGTTTTTGTGGTCAAATGGGCGGTGAAAGTTGGCATAAAATATTTGGCCGAATTTCCACATTCACACTTGGAACCACTTGTGACCTCTCCTCCCCTCCCCTCTATAAATTGGAGTTTTTCTCATTTGGAGGGGTTGGGACGTGCTTTGGGAAGTTTAGGGAAGAGTAGAAGTGGATCCACTCCAATTCTCCAACCATTTCAATAAGGGTATCTCTTGAAGAAAGGATCCCTTCGACGAAGCCTTCATCTTCTCCTTCATGTTGTAATGATTTTGTTTGTGTAATAAACTTCTTTGTTCTTCTTTTATTTCTTCTCTTTTATTATTTTTTGTTTAAATTTATTCTTCTCTTAATATTCCTCTTTGGTCTGGAATTATTGAGTAGAAGCCTTATTGGGTTATACCCATTATAAACCTTTGCACATGCAAAATGCTTCTACGATGATTACGCCACCCATAGAAGAGTAGTTTTTTAGTAATCGATCTATCTTCTACCATATTTATTTAATTATTTTGAATCATTGAGATACTGTAATTCACTTAATATTATTCATGAATTGTGTTATTAAATTGTAAGAAACTAACCAAGCAATTGAACAATTAACACAAAAACACGCGAGGTCGGGATTTTGTGTAAATTGTGAGAGCGTAATCTTAATCGGTAATACAAGACCACACTGGATAAATTTGTAGAGTTCAAATATAATCCCTAAACACAATTCATCCTCAGTTCCAGAATGGATATGTTCTCTAATTGACCACTGACAATAATCTATCATTAAAACAACAATCAAAGCAGGGTGCCGCGATTGTGTGTTCCAAAGCTAGCCTAGGGTTTAAGTAATTTCATCTTTGTGGTTAAGTTAACTCTCTTAGGGTTCGAGGGATAAAAAATTAGGGGATCACAATTACGTGGATATTGATTTAAATGATAATTATAAATAATTGAATGAAGAGGTAGAGTTAGATCGATTATGCCTTTTAAAATATTTTCTAAAAAAGCATCTTCTTGTTGTGTCTTTTTAATCAAACATCATTTCAAAATTAAAAACAAAAAAAATGAAAACTTCTTCCAGAAAACTTCATCTAGATCTATAAACTATAAAAAACCCCCATCCATTAAATTAGTGTTTTTATTCTCTTTTATTTTATTTTTTAGAATACCTCTAATAAGTTGTTTTAATTCACTTCCTCCTTTGAGAGACGACCTTGGTCAGCCACTCTGCTGCACCTAAGTACCCCAAAATCACACTAATCATTCAAGGGTTCCCACGACAGCGCTCTATCAATGATCATTAGTATCCATGAAATCAAATAATAATATCTATAGGGAGTGTTATCTCCCTAAAAATCATTATCCTACACATATGGGTTAGTAAGAGATAGTATAGGTTAGCTGTATGTTAATAGTTTGAGGGAAGTGGTACAACATATATAACAGTGCAAGGAAATATAGATAAACATTAAAAGAAAACTAAGGATTTCCAACCTCCATCAACTAGAATCATGTTCAATGAAAAACTATGTATGAATCATTTTTTGTTAGTATATTTTCTAAACATTGGAAAAATATCTAAATTAAATCTCAGCTATCAATACACTATTAAAATTTGAGGAAATTTAAAATAAAATAAATATGGGTGGTAGAATTATCCATAACACTCCACTACGACATATGTCATGAAGATCAAATATCACACCATGAATATCCATGTTTAATAGAGGGATAAAAAAGTGAGAATTGGGGGTGGGGAAAACACTACTACTGAGTAAAATTTGGGAGAAACCCCATTGAAAACCTATTAAAATTAATTTAAAAAACAATTAAAAGTAAAAACTACCCATTGGTCCGACTGTTATTCCAGTGGCGATCCTTCAAAACTATGGTGGGTTATCTAGTGCCACAGTATCATTGGAAGGTCCATCTAGACTACATTGGATACCCACTGACGTCCCAATGGGGAATTCTCCTCAAGTGTATATTCCAACACCATTAGTATTTTTTCTTAAAATAATACCACAAACCCCCTATAACCACTATTACACCAAAAAAGGTCAGAAATACATGAATGTTGACCAAAAATAGATTTATTTTTTACCTCATAAATTTTGAGCTGTTAAAACCTCCCCACCATTGGAAATATTGTACCTAAGATAGGTCACCAAGTGTCACCAAGCCTCTTTTGTGAATAAATTCATCCAATATGATCACATATCAAACTCTTATGCCCACATATAATCCTTTATTGTCTAGGTTTCTAATTCACTTATACTAGAGGAATTGTCTCCCCATGAAGAGTGTTCTCGCTCTAATCCACTATTCAATCCAGCCACACCTCAAACGACACACCCCACTCCAGACTGTCCTCCTCAATAATAATCACATGTGAATAGTTAGTATAACAACTTATAAGCTAATAAATAAGTAATATATCATAACAACATATAACTAAGGAAGTGAAAATAGATCTTCCATAGTTCTAATACTCTTGAAAATCTTGAATGGCCCCATATACCTAGGCACCACCTTCGCATTACATTTGAAAATGAGGTTGTCCAAAAAATGGATACACTTATAAGAAAACATAATATCCTCCCTCATAATCAAGTGTCCAGTTGATTATTTTGGTATATGATCTTTACCAACTCTAAATATAATTTATTCACTTCTAGATGAAGTAAATATTCTCTGATGTGTCCTATATAAGTCTCAAATAAAATACAAAAAAAACATCTTATCATCTAGTTAACATATAACTGATCTAGAACTTCTATCGTAGAATGCCTAAAAAGGTTCCATATGAATCAGTTCATGGTTAATATTTTTATAGGTAAAATAGGATAAGGTGATACGAATCACCCATGAAATACTGAAATATTAGACACACATTCACAACATTTCCTACAATAATGAAATAGTCTACTAAAACTACTCATTCATCTTAGGATGGTAGGTGGTGCTCAAGTGCACTTGTATATCTAATTATTTCTATAATCCCTTATAGAAGATATATGTAAAAGTGGAATATCTGTATGAAACAATAATTTGAGGAAAAACCATGAAGTATCACAATCTCTTATACATAAAACATGACCAACTCACTGATAGATAAAGTCCCATGGATTTGTAATAAATGGGTGACCTTTGTTAATAGGTCCAAAAAAACCCTTTCCCCATCATGGACATGGGGTTTCCTTGGAAACCCCCTCATAAAATCCATGGTCATGTGATATCACATCCAATATAAAATGGGTAGTGACCGAAGAAGACTTATGAGTCACTAGTGCCTTTTTATTACCCACTAATATGTAAATCATCATGAAATAAACCCTGCCATGTATTTTGTCTTCTCATAAATTTAGAACTACATCAAAAAATCATTTTACATATTGGTAAAATACATGTAAATAGTTTTTTTTGAGGCATGTGATTCATGCATCAACTATTCACACATTCCCCTAGAAAATATCACATAAGTCTATATATAAAGGTCCTCATCAACATTAAGGACCAATCAAGTGGTTGTTCCTAGTTATATATTTTCCATTATCACTTATAAATTCAAGTTAGATAAATTCCTTTATTTCACTCTCTCAATGAATTAAGATTCAAAATTGAGAAATGTTATGATATATATTCCATGAAACTCCAAAACATTTAAGTTCGTCTTTGTGAATAGGATTATCATTTTCCAACCACTACTAGCCTCATACACCATCTGAACCAAATTATTCTTACTCAATGCATCAGAAATATAATTCCCATTTATAGAACATATATAACATCTCAAAGTTGATGTTATGAAGATACTCAACCAACACCCTCTATATATTGTATATTTACCTCTAAGAGAATATATACATGGTGAACTTATAGGTCATATATATGATGAACCACATTCCCTGAAGAATGCACCAATTGTGCACCATTCCCTATCTTAAGGGGTACCTCACATAGTTTCATGTTCATGGTTTGAATAAATGTGTGTAAACCATGAAACACCCATATGTTATAAATTTCATATTCCCAACATATACATGTTACAAAGTTTTCACAGTCTTCCTTAAATAATGTGCCTCTTGTTCTACTCTATTCAGCCCCACTGAGTTAGTAGTAACCATACGACATGTCCTGTATGGTTTCTACTGATAATAAAACCCTACTTATAATTCCAAAAAAGTGGTTATCCAGTCTTTGAACAATCCCTAGACACCCCCGATACTTTGATGATATCATTTGGTACTCACAAATGGTCATAATCAAGGACTTAAAATAAATTTATAAAGATCCTTACCTTATAGGAAACCTCGGGATATTAAAAAAATTAACCCCCTTTCAATATGGTCTCACACTATGGGAATCTCAATAGTGTTATAGTATCATCAAAATAATTTTAGTAGAATACCATGTCAATAAGGTCCCACCCCATGGGAATCTCAAGCATGTAATAAAAATGGTGACTAATTGGAATGTGGACCGAGTCCAAAATCATCATATTGTTCATGCATTCTGATCCCAGTCCAACCTAAATAAAAGGAAAATGGGGAAATAATTCCCTAAATAATTTTGATATCATCTCAAAACCATTTATACCCAAAGTGAAATAGATAAAAAACAAAGAAGATGAGTCTCAAATCTATATTAGCCTTAACCATCCTATTTACCAACACCTTATATAAACCCCTTAAAGTTTATAGAAAAAAAATAATTATTAAAATCATTTAAATTTGGGAATAACATCCATGTCTATATAATTAATTTCTAGGTCATTCCTTACTAGTTAACCCCTTATTTATAATTTAACCAATGTTATAAAACCATACTAAACTAAATGGAAGATTCATCCATTATCACCATATATAAAACAATGATCCAAAGTGTCCAAAATAGTCTAAAATATTAACTTAAGGTTATCCAAATGAAAACCCTAGGATTACCCCATAACTCCATGCTATATGGAGTCTAAAAGTTCCTAACTAGGTCTATTATACAAAATTATAACTCAATGAACCAATATTTGGTTTCTTATTACAAGGATCATCCCACCTTAGATGAAGCATGTGACTATTAGAAGCCACAGTTTTATGAAATAATAACTAGAGGATCCTTTAATGTATGAAAAAACTTTTCCCAGATCATATGAGTAAAATAAATAAATTTTATATTAATTTTAGGTATATCAATCAAGGGTGGAGAGAACACATGTCAGATGGAGCAAGGGGACATTCATAAAACTTAGGGGACTATTTGGGACAACCTACCTCAATCCACTTTAATTATGCTCATAAAAAACTCCTAAATTTTTAATAATTCTTAGATTATTATGTAAATCTAGAAAAACCCAGAATTATAGATTAACTACGAATTCATAGTGAAAGAATGAAGAAAGATAAGAATTTAGGTTAGAGGATTGGTATCCTAGGACATATCACTTCCTTATAGTAGATATAATGAAGATTCAAGGTCACATGTTGATGATATAATCATGAAAGAGGGATAAACAGAGAGAAAATAGGGGAGAATGGAATACACTACTACTAGATGAAAAGGGATAGAAACCCCTTTTTCAAAGAATTTTTATTTAATTTAATATAAATTAATTAATAGTAAAAACACCTAGGAGGGCCAAAAACTATAGTTTCCACCCGTAAAAACTCTTGTGGCTACCCATCAGAACTCTGGTTAGTTATCTTGTCGAACATTTCCAATTAAATAGTCATTGAAACTATGGTGGCTACACATTATTATTCTAGTGGGGAACCTTCTCATGATATTACTCTCTACCATGGGCCTACTTCCTAAAAACATGGTCCCAAACCCACTCTGACCCCTCCATCACCCAAAAATGACCAAAATACATGATGTATAATAGAAAATAGATAGAATCATGCATTATAATGGTTTGGTTGGTAAAATTATGGTTTTAGAATCACATAACATGTATGTTCTTTCATTATGAAATATATTTGACCCGACAAGGCATATTCTCATACTCTCGGTTTAGCCAAATCTGGGAAATTTGTTAGGAAAATAGGGGGATATGGGAAGAAAGGTGATTATATGAACTAAAACCCAGACTCATGTATATCTTATCATAGAAGTGAATTTACTCAAATATTCACTGACTCATGTAATAATCATAGATTTAACTCTTTTTCACATTGAACAATCTCAATACTCTTCACTTTCTATAAAATAGAGAATAATATCATGTAAGTGGGTTCTAGATCTATTTGTTCCATACATAAAATAAATTTTTTTCTGTTTAACTATATTTCTTGTTCTCTCCCATTTTATTCACATCTCTATAGAGAATTAATATCAAATTGGTGGTTGATCAAATGGGGGATAAATACTATATTCCATGAGATCATGTTCTGTATGGAATTTCTTCTACTTTTCATGTTTTTTCCAGATTTCATAGTGGATTCGGTAGATTATGAATAGACACCCTCCATGCATTTTTATATACTTTTTCTCTATATTTCAACATGTATTATCTTTAAAATTATTCCCCTTATCCAACTCATTCCATATAGGGTGGCATGATGTAGGTTGGATAGTGAAATTTCATATAGGAGACGGATTGTGAGAGGGAATTAAGGCTAATGGGTTACGAAGTAACTAGATACACTTCTCATAGTAATAGGTTTCCATTATAGGAATCATTGGGCTATTGTGAGGTGCTTGGTGGATTCTAGGTACCAAAATATCTGACACAGCAAGTGAGGGACGGTGAATTTTGGTCATAGTGTATTGTTCTTCAATTTTCAACTTAATTTGAGTGTGGGGGATCCAAGGTCTTGTATTTTATCATCATGAAATAGTGGAAATATATTCTTCACAATTGAAGGTAGTGATGGGTTGAAGTGAAAAACCATCCAAATGATCACAACTAGTTTTCTTTCACTAATAATTTGAAGTATTTTGTTTTTATTTTATCTTTAAACACCGCAAACCACCCACGATTTTATTTTTTTATTTAAAAACAAAAATAATAATTATTATTATTGAAAAATAATAATAATAATTGTTTACATTTTTTCTTAGATACAAACATGGTTAGGCCCTATGTTTTATTTTTAGAGTTTTTAAATGTTATTTTAAAATACCTATGATAAGTCCAACATAAAGAGTAGTAACAAAAAAATAATATCTTAGAATACCATCTAGGTAAGGTGTAACACACTTAAGAGTGATAATTAAAAACAAATTGAATGGTGTAATGTACCCAGGCCCTCATATACTTACCTCATAACATATCATAAATGAATTTTGAAAATGGGGACTATATCCAAACTTGTGTATTGTAAACCTATTTGGGAAAGGAGAAATGTATTCATACCCTTGTATATTATCATAAAATATTATCAAAACCCCATTTGGGAAAGTCATAACATAGATATACCTAAGTATACAAACAAATGAGAGATGTAACAAAACATCCCAAACATCATTCCTCTAGGATACCACCTTGTCAGTTATGTTTTCCGTACAAACATTGCTTCAACATAGTCATGATGAAAAAAATATTATAAAATATATTCCATGTCTTAACCCTAATCTAGAAAACAATTCATAATTATAATAATACTTACAAGTGATGGAAAGAACACAAATCATAACTCATCTCTCGAAAATCAGTAATTTTAGAAAACCACATAGCTAATTCCCAAGCCCATTATAATCCTAAATCCCTTAGTTCATGGTCATTATACCCATAAAAACATACTTTTTATACAGAATTACACCCTACTAACCTATTATTTACACACTAGAAACCCTTGTATTTTCTTATAGTTACTTGTAGTGGATTAACCATATGCCACTATACTCAAAAAAGGTTCTTTATTGATTTCACTACTTGAAAAATTCTTCTCACTCAACCACGAACTAGGTATATGGGAAACTATAAATAAACAACCACTAAATCTACCAAAAACTAATATTTTTAACCATAATTGAAAAGCCACACCAGGCTTCATACCAAATTCTTATGACAAACATATACTAGAACCTCTCTCTATATGATCCAAATACCAAAGTTAAGCCCTTTCCCACATTGTCTATTTATTTTCACTTAGAACACCCAAGATGAATGGTCACACCCTCAATCTCCTAAATGTAATCTAATAATAGAAACACCTTATCCCTAATATTATAGTCATAGTTTACTAACCACATCCCCATCATTTAACCCCTTCAATATAAATTTTTGAGGTATAGTGGTCCTACACAAGGCCTTCTCCAACACTTACTTAGGTTCATAACCATCTAGAACCACTAGATAAGGACTTACCTTCTTGGAAGTCCTCAATTTACCTCACCAAAACTCATACGATACCATCTATAAACTACTCATCAAAACAAGGAAATTTTACTTTCATTGAATGAAAATAACTATAATTTCCCTTAATGAATCATGCTTTGGGTGTTTATAAGATCTAAACCCATATGGAGAAGTATCCATTCACTTCTTTAATGATCTAAACCCACGCTTTAATTAAGGGAACCCACCCAATCCCAATAAATTCACCCCAAACTAGAGACACTAGCATGCACATTCAAGGATATTCATACACCATATATAATAAAATATTAAGAGCATAACCAACCTCGATATCAGAGTTACCAATATATTATCCAATTTCACTATTCACGTCCTAGATTATACCCAACTTTCCTATAATTTGTATCCCATATATCATACCACATGTCTCAATTAATTAATTTTAAACTTTTATAATTAATTAAAAACTTTTATAAAAAGAGGATTATTTATTAAAAACTCATTGATCATTGTTCCAACCACAAAACAACAACTAGTAACATGTGAAAGGACTCATGTATTTCTATGATAACCCTACTAGAATAACCCCTTTGAATTAATGTCTAGAAAAACAATAATTTACAAACAATTTTTCTAAATCCCTAGAATCACTCATTGGTTGACTTTCCTCTAATAAAATAGAGAAAAATATGCAGAGATCCTCCACTTTTAGTTCCTTATAATCACTGCACCATGAATCTCCATGTTTTAGTGATGATTCAACCACAATTTAGTGGATTAATTTTAAAATCCTTAGATATAAACATCCATAATTAAAGGATGTAAAAATAATGAATGGATAAAATTGAAATGGTGGATATTACTTAGGTTCAATGTGATTAAAAAAAGAAAAAATAATAACTTTTTGTTAAAGGGGAAGCAAAGGGGATACACGTGGAAAACAAATTGGGAGTGGTTGTTCAAATAGCCTCTACTGAGTACCAATATTGATAAAAGAACATGGGAAATATCCATGAAATGATAGTTTATCCCCCAGTAGAAAAATAACTTGGGAAAATATAAGTACCTATTTTTCCCATACCATGTGCCTAGTCTTATACCAACCACCCAATATATGTCTAATTTCTACCCGGTATACCATTAAGAGTTATATAACCCATAGAATTTCTTTTGAGTACCTAGTGACGTACATTGGGTAGCAGGTGACCTCTAGATATTAATTTTCAACAGTAGGACCACCCCAACCCCACTCTACTCATCCACCAACACCTAAAATAATTGAAACCTTTCCAGAACAACTTCATTTATCATAAACAAAATCTAAATTGGAAATTCAAAAATACCCCTACTCTAAATCAATGAAAATTAATGTTTTCCCAATAATCATTGATTATTAATGATACATTTCATTTAAAACATCCCATTATAGGGTTTATCATCCTTGATAAGCATCTGAGATAACTTCTTGATTCACAATCCATTAATAAAAATAGGATTCTATAACATATTGCTAATTCCTGAACAGATATGATCCTCCTACTTCTTTTCATTATCAAGTCAAATTATATTTTCAAAAAACATTCTCTTTGATCCTGAATGAAGACCATTCATTTTCCAAATAACACATTTAAAACATAACCAAGCCATGATACGTTATTACATCTAAAAAATAATTAGTTGAATCCATAATTAAATCAATTATTAGAGAACAAAATGTATCCCATTCCTAACATCAACAAAAATTAGAATATTCCCATAATTTTTTACTATACCACCCAAAAACAAAATATCCACACCTATTCCAAACACAGTTCATCATTGATTCCCTAACCAATTATCTAAAACCACAATTCAAATCATACTCCTCCCATGAGTATCGACATACCCAACACCAAATATTCAACTGGACAATTTACATGATCCTGAATTTCATCATTTTTTTAATACACTAATGGTACCAACAATAAAAATGAATTATCAATTATTTTATGGTCTTAGAATGAGATATGAATCATCATAACTCTATACCAACATAGAAAAAAATTATTATACTCCTTGTTTAAATGATCATAAAATCATGTTTATTATGATATTAATGATATTTATATTTTATAATAATATATCACAGTATAAGATAGTTTATAGAAAATATGGTTAAGTTTGTGAAATACTCTCCACAAAGAAAGTATCACCATCACGGATGAATCACCACAAATAATGTCTCACTGTAGATATCCAAAATCATCTATGTATGAAAACACTCATCAGCGACTTTGAGACACTACCAGAATAAAAATTTGGGAAATTATTGGAATGTCTCATCGCCAGCATGACTCACTACCAACTTCAGTCACTGTTAGCATGAATAACCTATAGACTGAATCATTGTTCCAAATACTCACTGCTAGAATGTTTCATCATTCAGTAGATTCAACGCCATATATTATCACCATTCTAAAAACACACTGTTGATATTTTATATTTATTTTGAATTAAATCTATCTAATGGATATTATATGTAATTTAATTCTCAATATAATTTTACAGATTTTTCCTTATTTTCTCAATAGATTCGAATTAATGATTGTGTCAGCCCTAAGTATGAGTATATAGGATATATGGATTCTCACGTAGATTCTCATGCATGATTCTAATAAAAGAGGAGGCATACTCCCTTTTGTGATGGACTGTGAAGAACAAATAATGCACCTATAGATGGTGAACACATAGATAGCTTAACAAATGAAAAAATATGAAAAAAAACAATAAATAGCGGAGAACTTATATGCTACTACATTTCTTCATACATCTGTGAAAGAGTATAGTTTATCGAATGAGGATTTTACAACACTCTATTCTATAATAGTTTTCAAAAAGATGACTTGAGTTTCATTTCAAACTATATTTTTGGAGTCACAATCGGTATTTCTTATCAAACATAGAAACACTCTTATTTCCTATGCCATTACTTACACTATTTTTTTATTTGAATTAAATTACCAGGAGTGTGTTTATACTCTATTTTTTACACAAACACACTCTCTTATAGTTAAACTAAAATATAATAGATATCTTCTCAATACATTATTGACTTTTTTCCCATATGATGTGGAAGAGGTCCCTATAAGGATTGTTATATTTTTTAATCCTGAGAACACTATGGAGGAGGCCATGTGTGACCTGGATGGATCTGTTATCATAACACCTGATCCTGTTTGTTGAGTAAAGTTTTTTTATATAAACTGCTTGGTAGCAGGTGATTTCCAAGTAGAGAGGACTAAGTCTCAGGTTAACAATTAACCACTTGTATTCAATTCCATTATGTGCATTATTTTATTTTCTTTAAATTAAATTGATTCTATTTTAAACTACAAAAAACCCCAACTTTTATAGTTAACATTAATTTGTGTTTATATTATAATTTGACTTTGTAAATTGAGTTCAATGGATAATGTAATATTATATATTTTTTTAACTGAGATGTAATCAATCATTGATAATTCTTCAAAAAGTTAAAGACTTATATCAATCATGTGTTTAGGATAACTGGTCCATAGTTAAAAAATTAGGGTATTTCATTTTAATCAGTTTTAAATAGGAGTTTTTATAGAGTACTCAATCCACACCCCTCTTGAAACACTCACTCCTGCCAACACTTTCTATCAAAGGATTTTAAAAATATTTTTTACTATGATTTTTAGTTTCTTTAATGATCTTAAGTTTTTGTGATTTATAAATTTTAATTATCTAAATGGATAATAGACAAGAAGGTTCTCCTACAAATGGACCTCATTTTTTCAATTAAAATATTTATGCTCAGTATAAAATAAAGAAGAAAATACAAATAAATTTTATGGGTTTCAAAATTTGGACTCCTATAGAGGATAGATATAAATTTCCTACATCTATTAAAGTTACATGGGATGAAGCTACTATGAATTATTATAATAATCATTTCAATGCTATGAATTCCCTTTATTTAAAATTAAGAGATGAATAATTCTATAGAATTTATACATGTAAAACTGATTTTGAAATATGGGATACTTTAGCTATTTCACATGAGGTAACCACTAATGTTAAAGATATATGATTGAATATATATAAAATTAAGTACGATACATTTAAGATTAAGGATAATGAATTAATTTCTGATATGAATCTCAGGTTCATCAAAATTGTGAACACAATGAACTCACCGATATATCTAGTATCTAACACAGATCAGATTTTGAGAATGCTCAGATGCCTTCATAAAAGATGGATATGGACTTCAGTATCAATCAAAGAATCTTGTGATACTAGAAAACTACATAATTAATTGGAAACATAATGATTTATGAATAAGAACCATAAATCAATAGAGAAGAAGATGATTGTCCAAAAAGTAATTTAATATCATTCAAATCTACTTCTTCCAAACAAAATGATAAAGAAAAGGTTCAAACTAAATGATTCAGTTATGATGAATTTCCATCAGACAGTGATGAAGACATGTCATATCTAAAAAAATATAAAATAAGTTCTATTAGAAGAATAAAATTTTCAAAAATCCAAGTTACAAAAGAAATTATAAGAGTAGAGGTAAATAGAAGAGAGATTGGGAAAAGGATGACAACACAAATGATATTTCCTGCTATGAATGCAAGCGCAAATGACATGTAAAGGAAGATTGAACAAAATTGAATTAAAAAAAATTATATTTTAGAAAAATGATAGAAATTTCAAGAATTCTAGGAAAGAAACTTCAAGTACCTCTGAGGATATCTCCACTGACACTAACTCTATTGCTGAAGAAAATTATAATCGGTCCAACATGTTATTCATTAAAAAAGTCTCTAAGGTACCTCTTGTATCTACTATCTGACATGTGATTAATGATGATAACTCTGATGGTGAAAAGATTGATGATGATATGTCTCAGGAATAAATTTGTTAATACTTAATAATTCTATAAAACACTTTTAAGGAGCTTAAGGATAAATATAATTTTCTTAAGAAATAACATGTTTTGTCAGCAAGTATGAAAACTGATCTTACTCTAGGGAAAGAAAAAAATGATCATTTATTAAAGGAAAACATTGAACTTAATGAATAACTAAATAAGTATTTAGAAACTTTTAAAAATGGAAGGGAAAAAATTACACATATTCTAGGAAACAATATTACTAAAAATTTTGTTACATGTATATGTTATCAACTTGGATAAAAAAGAATAGTTAAGAGACCATTTGTACCTAAATATAATTATGAAAGTTCTGATTCTTGTTATTTTTTAAATGAACCAAACAAAGTGTTTACTTAAAAATTTTACCATCTATTTATAAGGGACCTATGAAACAATTGTGGGTTTCTAAATTCTTGATTACTAACACATCTAGACTAAATAAAATATGGGTACCTAAATAATTTCATGTATAATTTGTTTTTTGGAAAAATAATTAAAGACCTCTTATAAAAATATATAGTACAAGGATAGAGGATATTCAAGAAATATAGTAGGAGACTACTAATGTTTCAAGATCCTAATAATGGTCTATGGTGGTCATATCACCATTGGTGATAATGCTAAAGCTAAAATCATCATCCATGTCTAGATTTGTAACACCAATTCTGTTTTTATTTCTGAAGTATTATATGTCAATGGTTTGAAGTAAAACGTTCTTAGAATCTAACAATTATGTGATGATGTTTTTCATGTTAAATTTAAAAATAATCCATGTGATGTTTTTTATTTCAAATATTCATTTTTTTACTAGTTAAAGGTGTGAAAAAGTTTATGGTTTTGATATTAATTCATTGATTTATCAAAAATGATTCCTTCATTATTTTCGTTTATAGTGAATATTGGGTTTGGTATAAGTGACTAATTCGCTTTAATATTCACTCACATAGGAAAATTACTATGAAATGTTTAGTCAAGGATCTAATAAAACTTGAGTTCCCAAATGATAAATTCTATAACCCCTATCAAAAATTTAAGAATTCCAATATTTATTTCAAATAAAAGAAAGAAGTATCAACATCTCAACTTATTGAGTTGGTTTATATGGATTTATTTGGACTATCCATATTTTCTAGGACTAATGGGATGTACTATGTTTATATATTAGAAGATGAATATTCTAGGTAAACATGGGTGTACTTTTTATCCCATAAGAGTGAAGCATGTTCTTAATTTACCATGTATGGTATATTCATGGAAGACTTAAGTGGAATTATAATTAAGTCCCAAAGAAGTTATCAGGGTCATGAGTATGAAAATCAAGACTCTGAATCTTTTTTATAAGAAAATGGATAAAGTCATAAATTCTCTACTCCTAGGACCCCTCAAAAGAATGTAATTGTAGACAGAATAAATAGAATACTTCATGTGATTGCCCATAATATGAATAGTGAATAAGACATACCTATCTACATTTGGGAAGAGGATGTGAATATAACCTAATACGTAATCATTAGAGTTTTATTTAGACCTATCAACTAAAAGACCCCTTATGAGATTTTGAATAGTTGGAAGCCTAATGTTAATTACTTTAGAGATTTTGGTTTCAAATTATTTATTCTTAACATAAAAGATAATCTGGAAAAGAATTCTTCCAAATGTGATGAAGGAATTTTCCTAGGTTATTAAAACTATAGAAAATCATATAGAGTTTTTAATAAATGAACTAGGGCTGTGGGAGAGTTTATTCTTGTAATGTTGGATGAGACAGATCCACATGAGACTAAGACCACTTTATAAAATATTGAGGTTGATTTATCAAATTTGAACTCAAATTCAAAAACATTTAATTCTTCTACGAAACAGTCATTAAAATATTTCGGTTTTGAGGAATTTTTAAAAATTCTAAAATGTGAACCTGAACCTGTAGAGAATCCTAAGGTGACCAGCCCAACTTTTTCTAGAGCTATTAAGAACATTAAGTGTAATCCTTTAGATGTTTTATTTGGATACCTAGATATAGGTACACAAACTAGAGCTTCTCTTATAAATCAGGATGAACATCGAGCATTCTTGTCTCATATTGAAGAAAAGAACATCAATGATGCAATAAATGATGATTTCTAGTTAATGGGTATGAAATAATAAGTGAATAAATTTGAAATAAACAAATTGTGGTAACATTTAGATATAAACAAACACACTATAACTACAGGAACTAAATGGGTGTTTAGGAACAAGGTAGATGGATTAGGAATTATAGTAAGAAATAATTCCAGACTTTTTACACAAGGGTATAGTCAAGAAGTAATAGATTAAAAGGTGTCATTTTCACCAGTATCTAGATGTGAAACATTAGAATACTTATAGCCTATAAATATCATCTAGATTTGAAACTTTTTCTTATGGGTATCAAGAGTTCATTCTTAAATAGGTATATAGTTGAGTAATTCTTTGTTAAACAACCGCTGGTTTTCAAAATCTTCATTTTCAAAATCATGTTTTCAAATTATCAATATATTTATACAGTTTAGCACATTCTTATAGAGATTATTATAATATTATCTTATCTTTAATTATTTCAAATAGATTTTCAAAATTTATTGCTGATCCTCAATTTTTTATAAAGAAATTTTCAAAAAAAATAGCAGTACATATATATGTATATGATATTATTTTTGGATCTTCAAAAAAATCATTATGTACTGGTTTTTTTAGAATGAAGAAAAATTAATTTGAAATGAGATAAATGGGTGAACTAAAATTCTTTCTTGGTTTTTATATTTTTCAAAATAAAATAAGGAATCATTTTAAATCAATGTAAATATACCAAGGATCTTCTAAAATGTTATAATTCGGATAGCACTAAGAATAGTGATACTCTAATGAGTACCACATGTAAGTTGTATATTGATGAAGTAGGGAAACCAGTGGATCAAACCACTTATAGAGTTATGATTTGAATAATTCCCTACATAATTTCTAGTTGACCTGGTGTTATGTTTAGTGTTCACATGCATTCTCATTTTCAAGAAAACCAAAAAAGGTACACTTGGTTTCTATAAAAAAGATTTTCAAATCCCTCAAATATACTACAAACCTTGGAAATTTTTACACAATAAAACAATAATTTTATTTATATTGTTATTTGGATGCATATATTGTTGGATGTATGTTAGATAGAAAATTCAATTCTAGAACATGTCACCTTTTAGGAAAGTGATCATGTAGCGATTCAGTGTTTCATTTTCAGCCTTACACCACTGTGTTAAACTAGTTTTATATTGAAAAATTTAAAAATAATAAATCATTTCACTTCTTGTTTTGTGTTTACAACTGTTAAAAAGGTAAATGATACATGTTTTGGTAATTTCATTGTAGGTGGAGGTGATTTAGAGGCCCTGGATATGATCCTGATGAAAAATGGGCCAAACTGCATGGGAGACCAATGACATCTATCCACCGTTTTAACATTTTTCGAAATTCATACCTCCAAATGGGATGAAATATTTTGGGAAGATCCAAGACTCTATTGGATACAAATCATCTCAAGGAACCCAAGCCCCATTCTTCCATTAAGGGGGTCATCTGAACCATTCTATCGAGGGGATAGAATCTGCACGAACTGACATGTTTGGTTCAGTATTATGACTATATATCCATTTTTAGATATTAAATTGCCTCCAAATTTGACATGGTGATATTCAAGATAGCTGTAAAGATCTTTTATCTTTTGTCCAAATCGAGATAAGTCCTATAGAAACCCAAATTTGAGGCTCAAGTGGAATCATTAAAACTATGTTCTCAAAACCACTTACCATTTTTCAATATAAAAGGTCACCAAGGGAACCTCATTTTTATGTTTGAAGCAGAAGATAATATCTGCCATTTTTTGAGTCCTATATGAATATCCTTCTCCTCCTATATGTTTTTGAGGCCCCTATCCCTATAGGAGGGTCAATAATGAAGAAGGAGTTCCACCCGAGCTTCCTCCTCCTCTCGATGTCGAGCTAAGTAGTTGGTGATCCTTATGAGGGAGATACACAACTTAAGAGGGAGTTCCATCACATAATTCAATACTATGATGGTGTATATTTTGGTTTGAATGGTTCTTTATTATGTATCATAACATGTATATATGTATTTAATTGAAACACCTTTTATTTCATAACCAATTGTTGTGTGATTTTAAGTGTGTGTCTTGTGTTATTCCGATTAAAAAACAAAGGAAATATTTTTCTTTCCAAAAAAATTGTGATTTAAATGTTCTTTTACAAACCTTAAAGCATGATAAGGGTCTAGAACTTGACTACACAATTTTTATGTCATCTTTTAGTTCTAATCTTATCCTTTTAAGAGGCTTGTGGGTACCCAAGATCTTGGTTAACCCTCAACCAAAGGGATACACTAAAATCTAATAATAAATAAATATGGATGAACTATTAATGTGATATAGTAACATCACAATGATCACTTATTTATCTCATATTTTTTAAATTCCTCTTAGTATTTCAACTTTATAACTCTTTAAATTAAGTTAGTGTCTTCAAACTGTTTTCATATCCCATCTCTTTTAGTAATTTCTTTTAAACATACACATTAAAAACCTTACAAAACTCCTTGAAAGATGAACTAGGGTCTACACTAGACTAAATATCTTCTTTAAATAACATTCTAGTAGATTTTTCATGACATTGCAGTCAAAGTTTTTGTCATTGTTAGGGAGTGCTTTGGTTTTTAGTGTGTGTTTTTTATAAGGTTTTTTTTAACTTTTCTGAATATTTATTTGTTTTATCTTCTACCATTGAATATATTTTTTTGTTATAATTTATTTCATGTGTATGTTCTATTCCTGATTTGTTCTACTCCAAGAGACATACCACCATTCGAACACAAAACAGAGAGGATCCTACATCAACGACACCAAGATGCACAAGACAACCCGTTGAAGGAAAACACACCACCCCTTGAGACTTTTCCAAACCCATATTCTTCTGGAAACAAATTAGATCCTCAAATTAACATGTATAACATGGCTGAAAACAATCTAACACTAAAATAACTAACCACTCCTAATGTTGATATCCAACCGAAATATATTCAAATGCAAGGTGGGGCACCCAATTTTGAACAAAAATATAGTCTAATTCACTTATTGAAAAGATTTCATGGACCTGATGGAGAAGATCCACATAAGAACTTAAAATAGTTTTGTATTCTGTGTTCAACATTAAAACCTACTAATGTGGATGAAGAAAATTTATATCTTGTGGAATTCCAATTTTCATTAGAAGACACTGTTAAAGATTGGTTGTATTATGTTTATTCACCAATTAGAGGTTGGGTGGACATGAAACATTTTTTTCTTGAAAATTATTTCCTATCCTCAAGAATCGCAACAATACGAAAATATATATTTGGGATAAGAAAATAAAAAGGGGAAACACTTCATGAATATTTTAATAGATTTAATATTATATTTTTAGGTTGTCCACACCACCAAATAAGTGATCAACTTTTAATTCAGTATTTTTATGAATGTTTAATTATTGTTAATAAAAACATGATTGATGTTGCTACAGGTGGGGAGCTAGTTGATATGAACCTAATTGTTGCAAGAACCCTATTTTAGAACATGAAACAAAACACTTATCAATTCAGTTCATGGTCCAGTATATTCATTTGAGGTGTCCATGAGGTTCAATCTTCGAAATTCGAGAAAATGGTGGAAACAATGTTTGAAGAGGAAAGTACCCTTCTATGACAACATGTTATTTCCCAAGGGAAATCCCAATATAATCCTCACATATATTGGGTTATATGTTCTTTTAATACCCCCTACTCTGACCAATGTACTCAATTGATAGAAACTTGTGATTGTTGTAGGGAAATCTTTACAGGCCTCCCTTATAACTAACCCTTTAGGAAAAAACATTACTACCCATACAACCCTATGTGGAAAGAAAATAAAGATTATAAGAAAGGGGGTATTCAAACCAACCTCAAAATCCATGGAACCAACTAGGGTAGAGTAGTCAACCACCACCAACCAGAAATCCTCAACCACAAAAAGGACTTTCTAACAACCCCCTACAAAACTTGATCCAATCCTAGAATATAAGATGAAACCAATATCTTCCAACAATCTTTAATTACAAAAAACCACCCAAGATTCCATACAATACTAAAAAACCCAATTAGGATAACGAACTAACTTGGTTGGGGAAGTAAAAATTCATTAGTCTGTTAAACTACCATCTCAACCACTTATTAACCATAGGGATAAGTGAAATGTCAGTACCATATCTCTTAAGTGTGGAACTAAACTTAAAATAAAAATGAACCATCCTTTAGAGTCATCCCCTCTTAAGTAAAACACCATCCCAACTATTGAAATCTATCCAAATATTGAAAAATAAAGTCTTGAGAGAATACATTCCAAAGTAAATAGTGTATATATTGATGATCCACCTTGATCAACCATTCCAATTTCATTCCCCATAAATAAAAACAAACCAAGAAAATAAAAAGGAACTTAAAAAGACATGGAAGTATTGGAATGTTTTAAAAAAGTGCAGATTAACATTCCTTCAATTGATGTCATGAAGAAAATTCCATGATGCGCTAAGTTAATGAAGGAGATGTGTGAACACCGATGGATACATAGAGGTGGTGATAAGGTGAGATTGTGGAGGACTGTCTCATCATTAGTAGAGCCTTAACTTCCACCAAAAGAAATTATCCAAGAACACTATCGATTCTGTGCACCATATAAGAGTATTCATTTTCCAATGCTATTATTGATTTGAGTGATTATATAAATGTGATTCCTTACTCCATTTACGCTTCATTATTAGTTGTGTAACTAAATCCTACTGCAAATTTTGTTCAATTATAAAATTTGAGGATAGGACACCCATCTAATGTGTTAGTGTATGTTCTTATGAGGGGGAAAATTTTGATTTTTCTTGCTGATTTATATGTGATAAAAATGGGAGATAATGCGATGAATGGACACGCACTGATTATATTGGAGAGTCCCTTATTAAAAACATCCCAAATCATAATTAATTTCTATAATGAAACATTATCTATGGAGTTTTGTGGAGACATTTTTCACTTCAATGTCCTTGATTCCATTAAGTACCCCTTGGAAGAACATTCCTCTCTCTATTAACTCTATAGATGTACTCACTTTCCCTAAATACACTTATTTTCATTCCCATGATCCTCTTTCTATATTTTCATCGTTTATTGTAATTGTAGGAAGTGAATCATCCATATAATGTTGTACCAGTTTAGATAAATTTCATGCCTTTTTATTAATTTATGATTTCTTGAACACTGAGGATCACATGACCATCGATGATACAACTAAGCTTGTAAATGATCATTCCTCATCAAATGAAGATACCATTTAGATGTTATATTATATTAGTGGAATATCACTTTCACACACACTCTAATCAATCCAATATCCCCATGAATTGGAACTAAAACAACTACCTCAAGATTTAAAATATTTTTATCACGAGAATGGAAACAAGATGCATGTCATCATTGCTTATTCACTCCCTCCTACTCTTGAATTGAGACTTCTAGAACTTTTTAGGGAGTATAAAAAAACATTGGTATGGACACTTATAGACATTCCTGGTATTATCCTATCAAATTTTACACATCATATATTACAAAATGATGAGGCTAAACTAGTGATGCAGTCACAACATCGAATGAACCCAAACCTCAATGATGTTCTTAAAAATGAGGTAAAAAATCATTAGGTTCCATAATAATTTACCACATCTCTGACAACCAATGGTTTAGTCAAGTTCAAGTGGTTCTAAAAAACTATTATAATAGTAATAAAAAGTGAAAACAAAAAAATTATTCCAACATGTGTGAAAAATAGATGGTGTCCCAATATATACTATCGTCAATTAAACCACCACACTAGGAAGGACCATTTCCCATTGCCATTAATTTAACAAATTCTATATAGGTTAGCAGGTAAGTCTGATTACTATTTACTTGATGGGTATTATGGATACTTTTAGATCCATATTTCCCACTAGAATCATGAAAATACGACCTTCACATGCACCTTTTGCACATTTTCATATGGGAGGATTCCATTTGGTCTTTCCAATACTCCGGGTACATTCCAGGGATGCATGGTTAGTATTTTTTTGAATTACCTAGGGAATTCCATAGAGGTATTCATGGATTATTTCACTATTTATGGATCCTCTTTTGATGAATGTTTTATTAGTATTGCTTTAGTCCTATGTCATTGTATTGAAAATATTCTCATATTAAATTATGAGAAATTTCATTACATGGTGCGGAAAGTTATAGTATTGGGGCATGTCATTTCTGGGGATGGTATCTAAGTTGATAAATCAAAATTGGATGTCATTTATTCCATAAAATTCCCCAAAAATGTACGGGATGTGTGTTATTTCCTAGTTAATAATTTATTTTAACATCATTTTATTAATTACTTATGAAAAATTTCACTCCCCCTCTCCTAATTTCTCAAAAAATAAAAAGAATTTGTTTTTTATAATTAATGTGTGGATGATTTTAACAAATTAAAATTTAGTCTCACATCACCCTCAGTAATATAATGACCATCATGGGATTTACAATTTGAGCTAATGTATGACACCTCTAACTATGTATTTGGGACAGTCTTATCACAATAGGTCGATCAAGCTCCACATATCCTTGTATATGCCTCACATACACTGGGACCTTCCCAAGAAAACTTCAACACAACTGAAAAATAATTTCTTTCCATTTTGTTTCCCTTGGATAAATTCAGGTCATATATTTTAGGGTCCAAAGTCATTGTGTTCTCAGACCATGCATCCCTCTAGAATCTTCATAAGAAATTGGATTCCCAACCACGCCTCCTTCACAGGATTCTCCTCTTTCAGAAATTTAATTTAAAAATTAGAGATAAAAAGGAAAAAGATAATGTGGCGGTGAATCATATATGTAGGATCCACCCATCCTTAGACATTGACTCATCCAACTGTTTTCCCATGAATGACATTTTTCTAGTTGAAAATTTTTATTGACGGAAATATTTTATTACTTGGTATGCTAAAACTGTAAATAATTTGGCACCATCATGAATTTTAGCTAATTTCAATAAAAACCAGGCCGACCATCTAAAACCTGAGTCTCATTGGTATATTTGTGATGACCCCTACCTGTATCGCACATGGACTTATAAAGTACTCGGGAGTTGTGTTCCCAATAGTGAGTTTCATTATGTCCTTAGGTTTGGTCACACTCTTGCTTTTGGGGGCCACATTGGTCCCCAATGGACATGCTCACAAGGTCCTTGAATCTGGTCTCTATTTCCCAACAGTTTTTTGGGATACTCGTGATTTGTGTAAATCTTGTCCTCACTAACAAACAATGGGGAATATATCTAAATGAAATGAAATTCCACAACAACCCTTTCTCTTCCAAGACATTTTCTATGTTTGGGGAATTGACTTTATGGGACAATTCCCTAATTCATTTGGGAACCTTTACGTTCTTCTAGTAGTGGATTATGTTTCAAAATGGGTAGAGGCACGAGATACAAGGAATAATGAGTGAAAGGTATTTGTTGAATTTTTTGGAACTCAAAGATTTTTTAGGTTTGGATTACGTAGGTTCATCATTAGTGAAGAGAGTTCTCATTTCAACAACTGAACAATGCAATAACTTTTGCATCGGTATGGGGTTGGGCATTGAGTTTCTACTGCTTATCACCCACATACCAATGGTCAAGCCAAGGTATAGAATAGATAAGTAAAATATATTCTTTAAAAAATGGTCCAAATCAATAGAAATGATTGGTGTATTAGACTCGATGATTCATTATGTGCCTATCATACTGCCTTTAAAACTCCCATTAAAATGAAACCCTATCGTCTTGTGTTTAGAATGAGTTTTCACCTCCCTGTTGATATTGAACACTGGGTCTACTAGGCCACCAAACATTTCAATTATAATATTTATGGAGCAGGTTCTCAAAGGAAGTTACAGATTCATGATTTAGAGGAAATTAGAAGAGATTAATATGAGAAATCTATGATTTATAAGAAGTGAACCAAGGATACCCACGACCATCTCATCCTTCATCGTCAATTCCACATTAGGAAGAAGGACCTCCTCTACAATGAAAGGCTGATGTTGCATCCTGGTAAGATTTTCTCCCTCTGGTTTGGACCAAACACTATTACTAATGTCTCTCTATTTGGTGTTGTCCATGATCAAAATGTAGAAACAAAGAAAACCTTCAATTTCAATGGGAAATGGCTGACCACTTCCATGAATACATTTCTAAGTCCCCGATGGAGGAACTCCATGTTTAAGAAGAAAACTATGAAAAATTCTCACTAGGTTTTATCCTTCCTTCCCATATTCTCTTTTATTATAGAAAGAACAATACATACTTTAGGTGTGGGGGAAGGGTATATTTTTGGGTTAGTTAGGAATTTTCATCATCTTTATTTATTTTTCTCATTTTTGCTTATTTTATTATATTGTTACCTTCCCCCAATTCCCCCCCCCACACACACTTTTTTCCCTAAATGTTAATTTGTTTCCCACTTTATCATGGAAAATTATGCCCTCTTAATCATGGATGATATTGAAAATTCATGAGAAATTTCTCTCTTTCATGTTTTTTAAACATTAAAAAATATTTTGATGAAATGTGAATTTCACAAAGAATTCAAGATGGTAGTGTGACTTTCTCTTAAATTCTTTTTCTTATCAATGGTATAAATGGTTGGATAAATTTGAAACCTTTGAGAAGAATGGTACCCTTTTATGAATATTTTAAGAGAAATTGTTTCACTTAATGTCTCCACACATCTTTTCACCCAAACACAAAGCATGAAAATTTCTTACTTAATGGATGGTAAATATAATTTAGTTTGATTTTTATCTACTTTCGTGAACCGTTTCTCCATATGTTCATTCCTTATCTGAGCTATTTCATTATAATACCAGACTGTCCTATACATGTGTACATGTTATCTGAATGTTGTACGCCCTCTAAAATCAAAACAAACAAGAAGGGTTGTATACTGGAATGTCAAAAACCACCCTTAACTGACTTTTTATCTTGTTATAAATATTATAATTAGTGTCTTGAGGTGATCAAACAAGGGTTGAGAAAAGAGTGTGAGATTTATTCTAAGTAAAACTTTTGAAAAAATAAATAAATTAGGGGAGTGATGAAATGTACAACCTATGGGGATATCTGGGTTGGGAACTTATATTTTGACTTTCGGGAATGATTAAGTTTGTGGGTCTTTAAATTTTATTGAAAAGTATGTTGGGTAGGTATGATAAAATAGATCATGTAAGTAGATATTTTTTAAAATAACTCATATTTACTCCATAGAAAGTGTCTAGAATGGCATGAAATGGTTGTCACAAACACAAGTGGAAAAATTGTGAAATTATACACTTTTGAATTATTTTCCTCCATTGGTATCATGCATTTATTGTAATTTCATTCAGATACAATTTTTGAGATGTCTTTCTCAATGATCACTAAGAATAGCTCCTCAGTGTGATTTTTTCTTTGATCGCATTTCTATTAGGAATTAAAATTTCCTTGAATGTTAAATATTTATGAAGTTGGAAATTTCTATATGAACAATATTTTTTTATAAGATACTTTTCCCCAGAGTGAAAATGTTTAGGTGAGGTGGTGTGATCGTTTAGCTATTCGTTGTTTCATTTTCACCCTTACACTGCTAGTTAAACTAGTTTTATATTGAAAATTATAAAAATAATAACAAATTTGAATTCATGTTTGATTCAATTATTTTGTGTTTACCACTGTAAAAATGGGAAACATTACTTGTTTTTTGTAATTTCATTGTAGGTGGAGGTGTTTTAGAGGCCTAGAGATGATCCAGGTAGAAATTGGGCCAAACTACATGGGAGCCCAATAATATCGTTCCACTATTTTGAATATTGCATGAAATCTGTGTCTTCAAATGAGATGAAATTTTTTGGACAGATTCCAAACTTCCTCTTTTACAACTCATATCAAGAATCCCAATCCCCATTTTTCTATTAATGGGACAATCCTAACCACTCTTTTAGGGGGGACAAAATCTGTATGAAGTCACAATTTTGGTTCATTATTTTGACTATATCTCCATTTGAAGATATTAAATGGCCACCAAATATGACATGGTGATATTAAAGACACCATACAACAACTTTTCTCTTTTTTACATGCTAATAAAATTCCATATACCATCCCAAAATAGAGACTCAAGTGGTATCACGAAAACTGGGTGTTCAAAACCACTTCCCATTTTTACTATAAAAGGAATACTTGGAAACCTTATTTTCAAGTTCGAACCAGAAATAATGTTCTACGATTTTGGATTCCTAGATGAGTATCCTCTTCATTTTAGAAATTTTGGAGGCCCCTATTCTCATAGGAGGGTCAATAATGAATAAGGAGTTCCACCCAAACTTCCTCCTCCTCTTGATGTCAGACTAAGCGGTGGGTGATCATTGTGACAGACCTACAAACATGAATAGGGAGTTCATAAACATAATTATCTACTAGTTTTGTGTATATTGTTGTTTGAATTGTTATTTCATATGTATCGTAAGATTTTTTGATTCATTTAATTGAAAAACAATTATATCATAACTGATTGGTGTGGGATTTTAATTGTGCTTCTTGTGTTGTTCTGATTGGACAACATAATAATCCTTTTCTTTCCAAAAAATTTGAGATTTCAATGTTCATTTAAAAACCTTAAATCATGCTAAGGGGCTGGAACATGACTACATGATTGTTATGTCAAGGTTTAGTTCTAATTTCATTATTTTAAGAGGCTTTTGGGTACCCATGATCTTAGTTAACCCTCAACCAAAAAATTACACTAAATCATAATAATAAATTAAAAATGAAGAACTCTTCAAGATCTATAGAAACATAGTAATGGTCACTTATTTATCTCATATTTTTTAAAATACACTTGGTCTTTCAGCTTAATAAACCTTTAAATTAAGTTACTTTCTTGAAACTGTTTTCAAAACCACCCCTTATTTTAGTAATTTTTATTAAAAATACACACTCAATACATATCAATGCTCCTTGAGAGATGACCTGGGGTTCTCCCTAGACTACAAAATCTTATTTAAATCACTATCAACCTAACATGTCATTATAGCACATTCTGAATTCTCTAGAATCTTTGTGTAATATGAAACAAAATAATATTGAATTTTCTCCTACAAAATTTATTACATATCTCCAGTTAGATGAAACACTTAAATTTTGTTGATAAAGAACACATTACTAGACTATGGATATCAATTCTTACGTTTCCATAAAAAATGAAACAACACAAATGAAATAAATATTACCAATAATCCAGTATCTCACTCAAGAACAAAAAATATTAATTTAAGACATCGCTTTTTGAGAGATCATTTTCAAAAGGGTGTTATCACTCTTGAATACATTGGTACATAACATAATCATGCTGATATTTTTATTAAAATTTGAATTTTGAGAGAATTAATTACATCAGACATGAGTTAGTTTTGATTTATTTCAGTTGAGATTAATTTTATGGGACTCACATTTGGTCAATGTATCCCCATTGGTTAATGACTCGCCATTGATGAACGTATCACTATTAATACTTCTTTCCATTGATACTTCTTATCGTTGATTCTTCTCTCTGTTGTCACTTCTCACCATTGTGAATTCTCACTGTTGTGACTTCTCACTTTTAAAGATTTATCACTGTTGAATATTTCTCACCATTGTGAAATGTCTTACTATTGTAACTTTAAATTATTGGTTTCCAATGCCTCTTCCAATTTTTCACTTCTCGTTTTTTAAACAATCGGTTTTAATTTCTTATAGTTTATTTAATTTATAATTTTGTTCTAATGATTTACAATTTTTGAATTTGATTTTACGAATTCCTAAAATTCAAAATGATATAAAATTAGATTTTTTTTTCTAAATTCTATCATTCACATCCTTATTTTATTTTTTCCCTTAAAACATATTGCCACCCTTTCTCTCTCAACTGTCAACCTTCCTTTCATCTTCAACAAAACCGACTGAGACGATATCCATGGAAAGAGTTAAGTTAATTTCAATGTCTTATTCAAATGAGTATTGACATAAAAAAAAGAAAAAAAAGAAGAGTGTAATCCTACTATAGTTGAAAATGAAAACCTAAAGCTTCTAAATCAAACAGTTCTACCCAAAAAGGATGTTCAAGAAAAGTGGATTCTTTCGAATAATTTGTTAGTAATGAATGTTATACAGGACCATTGATGGATGGAATAGTTCTCTTCAAATGAGAGGCCTCTTTATCCAAGGATGTTATATGAGTTTTACTATTATGTGGAGTATGTTTTTGGAGAAGGTGATGACTGGGTAAGAATCCATGTAAATGGCCATAGAATTTACTTTTCATCAAAGAAGTAGGATGATTCTATAAAAGTTCCACACTTGAGTGATTTTAATAACAATCAAGGAACTATTCTGGATGATAGTGACCCCTTTATTAATGAAGACTCTCGGGCTGAGTGAATAAGAGATGGTATTCTGAGAAGTCCAATTGAATCTGTGTTACATGGAGAATGAAGGTTATTGTTCAAGTTCATTCATCACATGTTGTGTCCATGAAAATGTTACTTTTATTAATTAAGGTATTAATATGTATATTTTTGTGTCTTATAATAGTAGGACATAAGATCAACATGTGTAGATATATTGTTCTTTACAGGATGGAAATTTGCAATCCCACTACAAGGCCCAATTATTTAATCAACCAGAAGTTATTTTCTTTTATGCTTAAATAAAAAGGTTTTGTTGATTAAAATAAAGAGTTTTTTGAAGACTGTTGTGGTGTTTAAATTATAATAATAATTTGCAGAAAAATGAAAATTAGTTGGAACCCATATAAGAAGTAAAGGGTAGGTGATTATGAAAATCATTATGATGATTTAATTCCATATGGCCATGTAACGCCTTGACCCTAGTTACCCAGAGTCGGTGAATTATTACATAACATTGGAATGATCACAAGGAAATCATGTCTCGAAAGATCGATCAGTTTAGTATTATTGGAAACAAGATTCATACATATGTTCAACATTACAACTTGAAAAGAAATACAACACTAATTTATTCCATTGTAAACATCCAAGCCTCCTATATAATGCCTGCAAGTCACTCATAACTAACTTCTTCATATCCTGGGAAAATGAAACATAAGAAAGGGGTGAGCTTAAATGCTCAGTAATGGTAAGAAATACAGCAGAAGATAACATAAATACTAAGCATGGGGAATAATTGAAACCGCATGCCTTTACAAATAATAAACATGAATACTCTTAGGTAAGGAATATGATCTGAGTAAATAATTCCATAATAAAACATAAGTATTGGTATTATACTAGTCGAATGACCACATGAACCATCAATATTATTTTCCTAATGAGGAAATGTATAATGTCGGACATTCTGAAACATTTTGTCAAGGCCTCGGCCAAGACGTCTTAAAATGATTAAGGCCTCAGCCCAAACCATATATCAAATTTGGAAAGGACCTAGACCAATTCCACATCATGTTGTCTCATGATACCTACCAATGCATCGAAGAGCTGTATCAGGCTCCACCCGTCACTTACGAAGTCCAATACATTCCTCATATGAAAAGTTTTAAACATATCATAAACATTCATATTAAAACTAGCATATGAAATGTCAATACATTAACCATAAACCATGAATGGTATAAAAATAGAACATCCACACTCAAACATATCACAAAACCTTCAATACAATATGGAAGTTTTTATCATAATAAATCAACTTCGAATAAACTTAAAATTCACAAAGGATGTTGACATAGATGATATCAAAACTATTTAAGAGAAATATCTATTTTTTTAAATCATTTAAAAGTCACATAATTATAAAATAAAACATTTAATTTGAAAATATTCTTATAAGATTTTAAGTGAAGCTTCGAAGATTTTATAACAATGGAAAATAGCTACACCCGCCATATAAGTTAGAAAAACATTCTTACTTTAATTCTGTTAAAAATGTTAAAAAGGACCTTGTTTGGAAAATGATAGAAAGATTCCTTTATAAACTTCTTATAAAAATTCAAACAAGGGTATAAATGACATTAACCCATAGTCTGTAAAATAGTAAGAATTATTTTAAATACATCTTTTAAGAAACATGGATGTGGATGACAAAGAGGTCTCATTAGATAATTATGTATAAACAAGCTCGTATAATGAAGAGATTGTGAAATAAACCCTTAGCTTGTACTTTTCCTTGTTAGATGGTAGGTTAACCTCATGTATAATAGTTAAATAATTGTTATTAAATTATACAAGAATCATATAGATAAATATATATCATATATGATCTTTTAATAATGATTTGTTAATAAAATGTTAGTATTATCATTGTTTCAGGTGTTCACTTACTCGTTTTCTTTTATATTTTTTGTTACATAAGCTATGCTTGTTATCCATGGTTTGTATCTTATTCATATCTAGAATGATATCAAGTCTTTAAAAATTATTTTTAATCATAAAATGAAAATTAGTCTTGAATGGATACGATGGGGAATGAATCTTATCACGTTCGGGGAGACAGTAGTTCGTACGTACGCAAGAGAGACAATATCATTATTTTGATATTAAAATAATATATAATTGGAAGGTGTATCATATATACAGAATAATTCTCATTTTATATTTATTATTTACATTAATTAAAGATCATTATTATACCCATCCAAATAATAATGTATTGAATAACAATTACACCACGACGTGGAGACGGTAAGTCATACGTACGCACGTATGGTGACATTTCATCCTAGGGATGGATAGAATACTGAATATGGTTGTACCATATTTATAATAACATCAAATTATATATAATATACTTTATTTATTATTTTAGAATGGAAATAACAAAGAAAGAAGAAGTGGAAGATGAAAGGAACTTGAAAGAGGGTGGTGAAAACATTACCTCTTCTTCGGGTTCTTACTTTTGATTTGATCAAAAGAGCTCCTTAATTTTGCTTTCTAAATAAAAAAAAGGCCTCTAAGATTAAGTGAGGGAATTTGAGAGGATAGTTTTCAGGGTTTGGCTGATTAAAATGGATTTGAATGTATGAATTTGAGAGAAGGGGAAGTGCCCTTTTATAAGAGCGGTGAGGGGAACCTTAGGAAAAACATAAAATATTATTTTATAATAATTTCATATTCGGTTTATAATGGCTCTAAAGTGACTTATTTAGAGGATAAGGTGGGGATGGGTCGGAATCCTTTCAACCAATAGATTTTAGATAGGTTTGGGTTACTATATTAACCTTATCATTTATATTTAACTCTTAGTTAAATAGTTTGACATTTACCATGTCTCTTTGTATTTTTATATTATATTGTTAATAAACATACTTTATACATCCAATAAAACACAAAGTTGTTCATTAATGATACACCTATCATTACATAAGTCCTTTGGCTGAACCTTATATTTTTAGGAATATAATATCAATTTATAATATAATATTTGTTTTAAATACTCTTTTATATCAATTTTGACACTATTTATTAATAGATTTTTTTTAAGTTTTAACAAATTTATTAATTCGAAATAAATTCATTTAATAAATCCTAACATGTCATAGTAACCTACAAAATTGGAGTAATTCATAAAAACTTTGAAATTATATTTATTTTAATATTTATAATACCATTTATTTGATTCTTTTATTAATAAGGTAATTACTACATCATCATTGCGTCATTAATAAATTAATTATTTAATATATAAAAATTATAATTAAAATACCATTATGTAGGAAATATTTTTATATTTCTAATGAATTTTTATAGTCTAATTTATCTTATGTATAACCTTATATTAAAAATGGGTTAGTTATTAAACTTTGATTTTAACTCTTTTAACTCTTCTTTAAATAAAATAATAATAAATGTCTTCATCTTATCCAGGTGGACCTAAAGGGTCATATTTTATTCCTAAGGTTGTTTTTGGTCTAATTAAACTTATCCAATAGAATTATGACATGTGTTAGGGTAATAATAATATTATTTGTACCCACAATTACCCTATTTACTTTTAATCGTGGTAAATACAAGTAAAAAGTTACTATTCACCAAAAATTATTTTTATCTTCTCAAACCACATTTTACTTCTTAATAATAACCGTGTATCTCATATTTTCAAAATTAAACTCATAGAAGTAGTAAAATTATGTTTTATGTGAATTTAAAAATTCTTTTAAGAGGTGGGTAAAAGAGGTGAAGAGTTCAATAAAAATTTTATATATCAAAAATTATTATAAAATGACTCCAATAAATTACATTGAACTAATATCGATATTATGTGTCTATTTTGACCTAAAATAAATTTAAATAACATAAATAATTATTTAAATAAAAATTCGGTTTTAAAATATAACTCAGTGTTTTTTACTATTCATCAAAAATTGAATGTTTTCATAAAAATACCAAAAATTCACCCTAAGCTTAATTCGATATTTCGAATACAAAAATAAAGTCCATTTTGAAATATAAAATTTAAAAAAAATTAGAAATTGGGTATCACTATCCATAACTGCTAGTTTGATTGGTTGTGGTGTGTGTTATAACTCGAAGTTTCTTACAACACACGCTACTATATTATTCAAAGAGAAGCGTACTGTGGAAGCTTGGGGTGTTACATTCTCCCCTCCTTAAAATAATTCCTTCCTCAATATTTATAGAATATTACTGCATAAAAATACTTGGGTGGTTATTCATCATAAGTTCCTCAGGTTCCCATGTTGCCTCTCCCATCTTATGGTTTCTCCATAGAACTTTTACCAGACGAGTTGTCCGGTTTCTCAGCACTTTCTCTCTTGTATCAAGAACCATGACATGCTCTTCACAATAAGACAAATCGGGTTCCAATTCTAATTCCTCATAGGTGAGTACATGCGTTGGGTTAGGCATGTATTTTCACAACAGTGATATGTGGAACACATCGTGAGCTTTGGAGAGATTTGGCGGCATTTCCAAACGATAAGCTACATCCCCAATTTATTCTAGAATTTCAAATAGTATGATGTATCGGGGACTCAATTTTACCTTCCTATAGAAACGTATAACACCCTTCCATGGTGATACCTTCAAGAAAACATGATCTCTTACCTAAAATTCCAAATCCTTCCTTCAGTTATCAGCATAGATCTTCTGCCTACTTTGAGCTACTTTGATGTTGTTTTGGATTACCTTCACCTTTTCCATAGTTTCCTCCACCAGTTTCGGGAAAACGTATAAGGCCCCAGCCTAAAACCATACTTAATATTGAATTAAATGAATAATTCACATTGAGGATCTTTTCATGGTTTAGAGTTTTAGAGAATTAAGACATAACTATTACATCTCAAAAGATTACAAAGTAGACACTTCTACTAAGTTTCCATAAAATAAAAACTCTTAAAAAGAAACATGTTTTCTTCCATGTTTTAGATAGCATGAATTTCCCTTGATCCCATCCTTGACCCTATTCCACATTAAGTCCTGTGAAAAACATTTCAAAAAACTTGGGGTGAGCATAAAAAGCTCAGTAAGGGATACACAAAGAATGAAAACTGTTAGTTTTTTAAAACAACAAGTTAACCATGTATACTTTATCAATGTAATAATTTTCACCTTTATGAAGTAGTAAAAATCTCTTCAATGAATAAAAGATCATTACTTACCCTTTTGTAACCAAAATATTGCCATAAAACGCATATAAATAACACATAACATAAAAAGGTAACTTGGGACATAAACATACTTAAATGGAATAAACATATGGTCTACTTCCACACATACTTAATGGAATATTCATACGACTGACTTCCATACCCAAGGCATTGGAGGTTATAACGTAACCACCCGTCCTGGTATTCACGGCACCACCCATCATATAGTTTATCATGTAACCACCTGTAAAATGTCCAAGTTCCATCATTACACATAAAATATTGAAAATATAAACATTTCAATAACAACATTTCATTTGAAATCACAATAATTAATTCCAAGATATTGAATTAAGAAATCTATCTTCAAAATTCATTTAAAAGAGATTTTTGAATCAAAGTTTCCCATACCACTTTGAAGCTTTTAATGGAATTATAATTTTAAAACATTAATGTCCATATAAATAAATACTGAAAACCATTTTGAAAACATGGACATTAAAGATAATGATTTAGAACAATGAATCTTTAAAACATTTAAAACGATATTTTTGTTAAAGAGTTTTTAACAAAATGAGAGACTCTTGAATACAAATAATTGTGGAATAACATTTAATATGAAATTTATAATATCATGAGAACAAAGGGATTCATGATATAATATGTCAAAGGTCATTATACACACCATATAAGAGTTAATTGGTTCATAACAACAATGAAGTCTCAATAGAAATGTAAATTGAGATGAAATCCATTATAAAGATGGTATCCTTAAATTAAGGAAAAATCTATCACATCATTATGTTTGAGAAATATAAATACACCCAATATAAGTGGATATTAAGTGTGAAACAATCATAGGTCATCAACACATAATCTTGGAAAAACAAAACAAATGACATAGATATTTAACTCAATGAAATGAGATTGAGTTATGATTTCCCATACAAGTTTTTAAGAATTTATCAATGAGATGATTATGTGTAGAAATACTATATCCACAAAAAGGTTTGTGGAGATTACAAAAAAGAGATTCCATACATAATCTTGGAATAATAAAATCAGGAATTAGAGGTTTAACCAAAAGAATAGATAGTGGGTTAAGAAGTTCCCTTATAGAAATCTGACAGCCTAACGGCGTCACTTTAAAATTCAAAAAATGAGTTGATGAGAGAGAAAATGATATCTCATCACTTGGACATAAAATTTACATAAATAAGGATATAGAAGAACATATCCCAACATAATATTTTGTGAATTAAAATACATAACAAAAGAATTCTTTTAAAAAGAGGAGGGTGAAAGGTCCCCATACCGAGTTGGGTAACTTTCGAAACGTACACCCTATGGAAGAAGGGTCATACAATGAAGATGTAAATACCCATAAATGAAATTATAATACAAAAAGTGTATAATAGTGTGGGGTATATACACCACTCAAAGGAAATAGTGGCAAACGTAGCATAAATGTCACGGGAAAAAAAGTGAGATGAAAAATCCCTTACGGAAACTCGGCAGCCTAACAGCGCCACTTAAAACTTCCAAAAACGAATTTATGAGATCAAATAGAGTCTCTAATAATATTAACATAAAAGTAAAGTTTGATAAATATAAAATAACATCCCCAAACATAAGAAAGATGAGCTTAAAAGAAATGACATAAAAGAGAGTACTTAAAAATAAAGAGAGAGGTTGGATCCCTTACGAAAATTCAGCAGCCTAACGGAGCCAATCAAAACTTCCAAAATGGATTGATGAGAGAAAATAGGGTCTCTCATAATATTAACATAAAACATACAGTAGGATTAATATAAAATAACATCCCAATCATAAGAAATATGAGCTTAAAAGGAATGACATAAAAGAGTGTACTTAAAAAGAAAGAGATGGGTAGGATCCCTTACCTCAAGTCCGACTGGTCTTGTTCATTTATTTATATTCCTGAATAATAAACATTGGTCAATTTATAATTGCTTAAGGAACTATTTTAAAGATTATTATTCAGTTCATATCACGTGTTATAATGTTATAATAATTGGATAATAATTTGAGTTCATATCAGATGTTTTTGTCGATGTTTGGTACATGAGTCAAAAACGAACTTGTTTGAAAATGATTGTCCATGTAGTTATAAGTAAATCATCTCCAGAATATTATTAATGATTTAACTATCATATATATCCAGTAAATATTAATTTTATACTACTCCATAACATTTGGAGATAAAAATAAATGAAATGCACCATTCATGGAGATGGTAGGCCGTACGTACGCATGAACGCTACTTTCATTTCTTTGTCATATTAATGTAATTAAAAATAATTGAGAGATATATATATTATAATTAAATTATAATATATATGTTATATAGGTAAAATATGTTCATTAATTTCATTCTTTATACATTCCATGTCTTGCATGAACGAGTCACATCACTTGAGGGGGCGATAGTCCACACTTCCTCGTATGAGATTATCGCATTTGCACAACATGAAAAGCATAAAGGAATGTTTTAAATATAAAATTCAGAAGAATATAGAAAACATAAATACCATATATATCATATATAATATATAGTGACATCATAATGGCCACCATGAAAGGTGCTAAGAGAAGATTGAACAATCATCATTTAATGAGGCAGAAATTCACCATCCACAGAAACAGTATGTTCTTTAACCATTAGGCGAAGGTGTGTGTAAGTGTAGCTCTAATACTTCACATAACAACATCCTAGTATATTTAATATACTGTTTTTGTTACAAAATAAGGGAATTGAAAGAGTTTAGAGGGTTGGAGAAGAAAAATAAAACATAATAACACAAGAGATGACACTACCTTTAAATCGGGCAACTCTCTTTGATTTGAGCTCAAAGGATTCCATGGAAATGATTCTGCCCAAAGTGAGGCTTCAATGATGAATAGAGGGGTGTGGAGAGATGAAATGGGCCGGGTTTGGCTGATCCAAAGGCTTTAGAGGTGTGTGTAAGGTGGTAGAGGTGGTGTCCTTTTATAAGAGGAGAGGAGGGGCACTCATGGAAAGTTATAAAAGTTTACTTTATTATAAAATGATTTTCTGATTTTAAAGGTCCCACATTGATATAATTTGAGGATAAGGTGATAAGGGTTCAAAAATATACTCATCCAATAGGTCTTTGACAAGTTTAAGTCTTAGATTTTACATTATCTTTTCACTTTATTTAAATAATTCATTAATGAGGTAATTGTTGCATCATCATGATGTCATAAATAATTTAATTTATTTAATGTCTAAAAATTATATAAAAAATATAATGATGTATGAAATATTTTTAGATTCCTAATGTATATTTATAGTAAAAAATATTACTTTTATAACCCCATATAAAAAATTGTTTTATTAAAACAACACATGTTTGTGACATTTTAATTTTAACTTTAAATAAAAAGGTATTAATGTCATTTTCCAAGCAAAGTGGCTCCATGGGGTCCCCAATTTGACTCATAGATCGTCTTGGTCGGCCATGACTCATCCAATGAGATTAGGACATGTGTATAGGTCATTTCATATTATTAAAACAATATTTTTACCTTAAATTACACTAATTACCTCTAATCGCGATTAAAAACATAAAAGTTACTATTCACCAAAAAAATTATTTTAATTCCATTGAAACAAATTTTACTTCTTAATGACAACCATGTATGTCGGATTTTTGAAATTCAAAACCCAGAGGTGGTAAAATTTCATTTAAACGGAAAATCAGTTTTTATAAGTACCACTTTGTGGTTTCACTATTCATCAAAAATTGAAGTTTTTCAGAAAAATACCAAAACTTCACCCTAAGAAATATTTTATATTCCAAATTCAAAAATGAAGTCTATTTTACAAAATTAAAAACATATAAGTTGCATTAATTAATTTAATAATTAATTCCCGCTGTCAGAGCAAATAGCGTATTTTTATGAAACAATAAGTATCCAAAGAATGACACTAGTTTAAGTCTGATTTCAAAGTGAAATTAATTCCAATGACCAAAATTGGATTAAATGGTAAAAATATATTCTAATTGAACTTTAAAACCATTTCAAAATATAATCTAATCATATAAATAGATTATATTAAAAAGAGGTTTTGAATTAAAATACAACATTTTTCACTATTCATTAAAAAATGAACTTAATTGGAAAAATACCAAAAATTTACACAAAGTAAATTTTGATATCCCGATTCTAAAGAAGAATTTTATTTTTCCAAATATAACACATAAAATTGTTAAAATGTGGATTTAAAAGAGGCTCGCCATCAAAAGGTGGTTAATCGGCCTTTTAAAGAATATTAGAATGTTTACGCTTAAAAATTGGATTCATTCGAATTTTTAATCTTCTAACATTTATTGTAAAAAGTAAAAATATTTGAAAAACATACATAATCATTTTTTAGTTAATTTCGTTCTTTCCCACCATTACAATGGCTAGGCTTTAACTACCATTTAAAATAATATTATTTTATTATTAGAGTGCAACGTAAGATTTCAAAGTAACTCGTTGTCGCGTATTGGGTACACCATCGAGCATAGAGTTACCTTTAAAGTAATATTAATATTTTTTTCACAAATAGGGATAAATATAAAAATGTCATATTCTTTATTTACCTAGGGTGTTACATCCTTTCCCCCTTTTGGGAATTGCGTCCTCGCAATTTCAAAATTGGGCTTGGAAACTCCATTGAAAGTCCCACATCAGAAAAGGAGTAAATTAAACTATCACTTTAAAAGAAAGAAAGGGAAGTACAAAGGTCACCCGAGTTAACCCATACTAGGATTCCATGTATGAAAATATGGATATGGAGGAAAAAACAAAGGGTCATGTTCTGATGGAGAGTGATAGTAAACATGTCTAGGAAAAAGTTAACCATAAGAAAATCACAAACTTGTGATGGGTTAAACGGTATTGGATTCCCCATTAGGAAAAGTTACTGGACAACATTTTTTTAGTTACTTTTCATTGAGGAATTTATTTTTGAGCTTAACTAAAACATAAGGAAACATACTTACTTGTCATGTTTACTTTCATATTTTACTAGATTTCTTACATGAACTCATATTTTCTCCAAAAGATGAGTATTTAGGATGAGTTGTTTACATTAAGAGAGTTATAATCAACTTCTAGAGAATCACCTAATCCACAAAAGAGAACTATATACTTCCCATGTCTTTAGACTTTAACCAAAACCAAAACCAAAAAGGTTAGTACAAGATCAGATAATCTAGAAAAGGATAACCCTTTATAAAAAGAAAATCTATTCTTAATCTCCAAAATTTGTCCAACAAAACCTAAAGTTCAACGAAGACCATTCGATAAAAAAAATTCCTTAAAATTATTCAAAGTAAACCAAACTAAGATTGAAACCCAACTATTTGAAGGATTTAATCTCATAGTCTTCTAAGGTACAAAATAACACTTATCTCCAAATAACATCAGTTGCTCTTAAAGTCTCGTATTGAAAAGTAATTAAACTAATCACATATCCTCCATGATAGGTTAATAATTTCCATAGATAACCCAAAATCAACTTACTATTAATTCATAAAATCATCTAACTAAAAATAATTAGTCAAACTAACCAGGGACTTCACGTATTCAAGTGGTATGTGATAAATACCAGTCACACTTTGGTTGTGGGTTCGATTCCCGCTGCTTTGTCCGACGCGATGGGTTGTCACACGGTATGCGTGTTGTCCATTTTATAAAACTCCAAAAATAACCCTAACATGTTTTAACCTCAATAGTTTCCTTATACCTCTCATTTTCATCCAAATTCATTACGATCTCAACATCTTAATTCTTGAAGTATTATTTCACCACCATAAGATAAAATAAAACGATTCCCAGAATGAATAACAGCATAACTTGATCATGGAGTCCACTCAGTTTCATCGCCATCTTGTTCACATAGGTAGACGTCCCATGAATTAGAACAATTATTTAGAGATCCTTAAAAATCATTTTCTTCCTCCATCCAAATACACCTTGTACAACATGGGTCATATGGGTGTTCACATAAAAACAATTTTAGAAAATAATCATGTATGACATATAATTCCAAAACATCTGATAAACACATGATTTCTATAAAATAGTCGGACAAAATTTGAGTTCAAACATTCAATTATTGTTCCTTTTAAAATACCATAAGTATGTTCTGAGAGACTATATTTTAAAAGAAAATATAAGTAGGTTGTGAAAGGGTCTCCTTACTCAACACCATTTTTTAAATCATAATATGCTTCAAATTCTTCTGATAAGGTAAAATATTTAAAAATACCTTGATAATATTTTCCTTTCTTGAAAATATGAGAATATTGTGAAAATAGTATTCGTCTAAATACAACCCATGATCCACAATGATAACGAGGTATAGTAGAGGTGTTTGATATCTCAAACAACTACTTGCAAGTGAGTTGTAAGCTAGAAAAAGTTTCACAATCATCCGAACATGACTTTGAAATAATTATTGAAAGCATTTCATCAGGAAGAGATAGGAATGTCGTTTGAGATCCTTCTCCTTCCATTCATAAAGGACTTTACTTGACCTAAAAAATGTTATAAAATAAGGATTTAACTGAAATAATATATATAGGGACTAACCATGTGTCTAACAAAAACTCCTAATCCCTAAAGTTGTCTAAACCGACCTCTGATACCAACTATACGGCCCTAGCCTCAAACCTTACTTAATATTGAATTAAATGAATAATTCAGATTGAGGATCCTTTCATAGTTTAGAGTTTTAGGGAATTAGGACATAACTATTACATCTCAAAAGATTACAAAGTAGACACTTCTACTAAGCTTCCATAAAATAAAAACTCTTAAAAGAAAACATGTTTGGTTCCATGTTTTAGATAGCATGACTTTCCCTTGATCCCATCCTTGACCATATTCCACATTAAGTACTGTGAAAAAATTTTCAAAAAACATGGGGTGAGCATAAAAATCTCAGTAAGGGATACACAAAGAATGAAAACTGTTAGTTTTTTAAAACAACAAGTAAACCATGTATACTTTATCAAAGTAATAATTTTCACCTTTATGGAGTAGTAAAAAACTCTTCAATGAATAAAAGATCATTACTTACCCTTTTGTAACCAAAATATTACCATAAAACCCATATAGAGAACACATAACATAAAAAGTTAACTTGGGACATAAACATACTTAAATGGAATAACCATACGGTCGACTTCCACACATACTTAATGGAATAGCCATACGACCGACTTCCATACCCAATGCATTGGAGGTTATAACGTAACCACCCGTCCTGGTATTCACGGAACCACCCGTCATATGGTTTATCACGTAACCACCCATAAAATGTCCAAGTACCATCATTACACATAAAATATTGAAAATATAAACATTTAAACAACAACATTTCATTTGCAATCACAATAAGTAATTCCAAGATATTGAATTAAGCAATCCATTTTCAAAAACCATTTAAAAGAGATTTTTGAATCAAAGTGTCCCATACCACTTTGAAGATTTTAATGGAATTATAATTTTAAAACATTAATGTCCATATAAATAAATACTGAAAACCATTTTAAAAACATGGACATTAAAGATAATGATTTATAACAATGAATCATTAAAACATTTAAAACGATATTTTTGTTAAAGAGTTTTTAACAAAATGAGAGACTCTTGAATAAAAATAATTGTGGAATAATATTTAATCCAAACTTTATAATATCATGAGAACAAAGGGATTCATGATATAATATGTCAAAGGTTAGTATACACACAATGTAAGAGTTAATTGGTGCATAACAATAATGAAGTCTCAATGGAAATGTAAATTGAGATGAAATCCATTATAAAGATGGTATCCTTAAATTAAGGATAAATCTATCACATAATTATGTGTAAGAAATATAAATACACCCAATATAAGTGGATATTAAGTGTGAAACAATCATAGGTCATTCACACATAATCTTGGAAAAATAAAACCAATGACATAGATATTTAACTCAATAAAATGAGATTGAGTTATGATTTCCCATACAAGTTCATAAGAATTTATCAATGAGATGATTATGTGTAGAAATACTATATATACAAAACGGTGTGTGGAAATTACAAAATAGAGATTCCACAAATAATCTTGGCATAATAAAATCAATAAGTAGAGGTTTAACCCAAAGAATTGAAAGTGGGTTAAGAAGTTCCCTTACAGAAATCCGACAGCCTAACTACATCACTTTAAAATTCAGAAAATGAATTGATGAGAGAGAAAATGGTATCTCATCACTAGGAAATATAATTTACATAAATAAGGATATATAATAACATATCCCAACATAATAGTATGTGAAATAAAAGACATAACAAAAGAAGTCTTTTAAAAAGAGGAGGGTGAAAGGTCCCCTTAACGAGTTGGGTAACTTTCGAAACGTACACCCCATGGAAGAAGGGTCATACAATGAATATTTAAATACCCATAAATGAAATTATACTACACAAAGTGTATAATACTGGGAATTATATACACAACTCAAAGGAAATAGTGGCAAACGTAGCATAAATGTCACGGGAATAAAAGTGAGATGAAAAATCCCTTACAGAAACTCGGCAGCCTAACGGCGCCACTTAAAACTTCCAAAAATGGATTTATGAGATCAAATAGGGTCTCTCATAATATGAAAATAAAAATTACAGTATTAGGAATATAAAATAACATCCCCAAACATAAGACAGATGAGCGTAAGAGAAATGACATAAAAGATAGTACTTAAAAAGAAAGAGAGAGGTTGGATCCCTTACGAAAATTCGGCAGCCTAACGGCGCCAATCAAAACATCCAAAATTGATTGATGAGAGAAAATAGGGTTTCTCATCATATGAACATAAAAATTACAGTAGGATTAATATAAAATAACATCCCAATCATATGAAAGATGAGGTTAAAGTAATGACATAAAAGAGTGTACTTAAAAAGAAAGAGAGGGGTAGGGTCCCTTACCTCAAGTACGACTTGTCTTGTTTATTTATTTATATTACTTAATAATAAACTTTGGTAAATTTATAATTTCTTAATGAGCTCTTTTAAATATTATTATTCAGTTCATATCACCTATTATAATGTTATAATAATTGGATAATAATGTGAGTTCATATCAGATGTTTTTGTCGATATTTGGTACATGAGTCAAAAATGAACTTGTTTGAAAATGATTGTCCATGTAGTTATAAGTAAATCGTCTCAAGAATAGTATTAATGATTTAAATATCATATATTTCCAGTACATATTCATTTTATACTACTCCATAACATTTGGAGATAAAAAGAAATAAAATGCACCGTTCATTGAGACGGTAGGTCGTACGTATGCATGAACGCTACTTTCATTTCTTTGTCATATTAATGTAATTAAAAATACTTGAGAGACATATATATTATAATTAAAGAATAATATATATGTTATATAGGTCACATATTTTCATTAATTTCATTTTTTATACATTCCATGTTTTGCATGAACGAGTCACATCACTTGAGGGGGCAGTAGTCCACACTTCCTCGTATGAAATTATCGCATTTTCACAGCATGAAAGGCATAAAGGAATGTTTTAAATATAAAATTAATAAGCATATAGAAAACATAAATACCATATATATCATATATAAAATATAGTTACATCATAATGGACACCATGAAAGGTGTTGAGAGAATATTGAACAATCATCGTTTCGTGAGGCAGAAATTCGTCATCCACAGAAACAGTATGTTCTTTAACCATTAGACGAATGTGTGTGTAAGTGTAGCTCTAATAATTCACATAAAAACATACTAGTATATTGAAGATACTCATTTTGTTACAAAATTGAGGAATAAAAAGAGTTTTGAGGGTTGGAAAAGCAAAATAAAACATAAGAACACAAGAGAGGACACTACCTTTAAATCGGGTAACTCTCTTTGATTTGAGCTCAAAGGCTTCCTTGGAAAGGATTCTTCCCAAATTGAGGCTTCAATGATGGAGATAGGGATTTGGAGAGATGAAATTGGCAGTGGTTGGCCGAGCCAAAGGCTTTAGAGGTGTGTGTATAGTGGTAGAGTTGGGGGCCTTTTATAAGAGGAGAGGAGGGGCACTCTTGGAAAGTTATAAACGTTTACTTTATTATAAAATGATTTTCAGATTTTAAAGGTCCCACATTGATGTAATTCGAGGATAAGTTGATAAGGGTTCTAAATATACTCATCCAATATGTCTTTGACAAGTGTAAGTCTTAGATTTTAAATTATCTTTTCACTTTATTTAAATCATTCATTAATGAGTTAATCGATGCATCATCATGATGTCATAAATACTTTAATTTATTTAATGTCTAAAAATTATATAAAAAATATCATGATGTAGGAAATATTTTTAGATTCATAATTAATATTTATAGTCAAAAATATGACTTGTATAACCCCATCTAAAAAATTGTTTTATTAAAACAACACATGTTTGTGACATTTTAATTTTAACTTTAAATAAAAATGTATTAATGTCATTTTCCAAGAAAAGTGGATCCATGGGGTCCCCAAGTTGACCCATAGATTTTCTTGGTCAGCCATGACTCATCCAATGAGGGTATGACATGTGTATAGGTTATTTAATATTATTAAAACATTATTTTTACCTTAAATTTCACTAATTACCTCTAATCGTGATTAAAAACTTAAAAGTTACTATTTACCAAAAAATTATTTTAATTCCATTGAACCAAATTTTACTTCATAATTACAACCATGTATGTAGGATTTTTGAAATTCAAAACACAGAGGTGGAAAATTTTCATTTAAACGGAAAATCAGTTTTTATAAGTACCACTTAGTGGTTTAACTATTCCTCAAAAATTGAAGTTTTTCAGAAAAATACCAAAACATCACCCAAAGCTATATTTGATATTACGAATTCAAAAATGAATTCTATTTTACAAAATTCAAAACATATAAGTTTCATTAATTAATTTAATAATTAATTCCCGCTGTCAGAGCAAGTAGCGTGTTTTTATGAAACAATATGTATCAAAAGATTGACACTAGTTTAAGTCTGATTTCAAAGTAAAATTAATTACAATGACCACAATTGGATTAAATGGTAAAAATATATTCTAATTGAACTTTAAAACTAATTCAAAATATAATCTAAACATATAAATAAATTAGATTAAAAAGAGGTTTTGAATTAAAATACAACATTTTTCACTATTCATTAAAAAATGAACTTTATCGGAAAAATACCAAAATATTACAGAATGTAAATTTTGATGTCCTGCTTCTAAAGAAGAATTTTATTTTGTCAAATATAACACATAAAATTGTTAAAAAGTGGATTTAAAGGAGGTTCACCATCAAAAGGCGGTTAATCGACCTTTTCAAGAATATTAGAATGTCTACGCATAAAAATTGGATTCATTCGCATTTTTAATCCTCTAACATTTATTTTAAAAAGTAAAAATATTTGAAAAACATACATAATCATTTTTTAGTTAGTTCCATTATTTCCTACCATTACAATGGCTAGGCGTTAACTACCATTTAAAATAATATTATTATATTATTAGAGTGCAACGTAAGATTTCAAAGGAACTCGTTGTCGCGTATTGGGTATGCCATCGAGCATAGAGTTCCCTTTAAAGTAATATTAATATTTTTTTCACAAATAGGGATAAATATAAAAATTTCATATTCTTTATTTACCTGGGGTGTTACAATACGAGTTTTCTTTCACTAACATCATCCTAATAGGTTGGTGTGCGACATCTCTTTCAACATAACGCATCACATTGTGCCATATAAATACTTGAATGGAAGCTATTGTTATAGGAAAATTCTACCATAGATAAATATTGATCCCACAAACCATGAAAGTCAAGTGATTAGGATCTCAACATGTCTTCTAAAGTTTGAATAGTTTGTTCTGATTGTTCATCAGTTTGGGGGTGGTAGGAAGTGCTCAAATGAAGCTCAGTATCCAGGGTTTTCTGAAGACTTTTGCATAATCTTGATGTAAAACATGGATCACGATCAGAAACAATCAATATGGGTACTCCATGAAGTCTCACAACTTCATTAATATATAGTATTGTAAGAATTTCAAGTGGTAAATCCTCCTTTATAGGATGAAAATGTGCTGACTTGGGAAGACGATCAACAATGACCCATATTGCATCATTCCTTCTAGGAGTCTTTGGTAGTACCATAACAAGGTCCATCATAATATTATCCCATTTCCACTCAGGTATGGGAAGAGGTTGCAATATTCCTCTAGTCTATTGTCTTCCAGCTTTCACTTATTGAAAAACCATATATCTTAACACAATATCAGCAATCTCCCTCTTCATGTTGTCCCACTAAAAATGTTCCTTAAAATCTCTATACATTCTGGTGCTCCCAAGGTGTATAGAGAAATTGGAACTATGAGAATCATCCAACAACTCTCTTTTTAGATCAGGTATATTAGGAACACAAAGTCTCTTCCCAAATTTCAAAATTTTATCTTTATACACAAAGTCACTCAATCTTCCATCATTCATAGCTTTAATCTTCTTTTGAAACTCTTCATCATCTGACTGAGAACTCTTAATCCTTTCTATTAAATATGGGTGGGAACCATTTGAAAAACCATTGAGGTTTCACCTTCTATAGTTATTCCCATGTCCATCTTCACTAGATTCATGAAAATAGGATCCCTTTCAATTCTCATCTTGTTCAAAACTCCATGATCATTTCTGTTCAAAGCATCTTCCACCTTATTTACCTTCCCTGGGTGGTACTGTATCATGCAATAATAATCCTTGAGTATTTCAAACCATCGCCTTTGCCTCATGTTGAGTTATTTCTGTGATAAAATATACTTCAAACTCTTGTGATAAGTATAAATCTCACACTTTTCACCATAAAGATAGTGTCCCCAAATTTTAAAATCATATATTACATCCGCTAACTCAAGATCATGAGTATGATAGTTTTCCTCATTAATTTTCATATGTCGTGATGCATAGGAAATAACCCTATCATTCTGCATAAGGACACAACCACGTCGTTTCTTTGAAGCATCACTATAAATAACAAACCCATCATTCCCTGATGGTAGAGTCAATATAAGATCATTGACTAATATTTTCTTCAGTTCTTCAAGAAATTATTCACACTCTTTTGTCCAAACAAATTTAACCACTTTACGTGTGAGCTTAGTTAATGGGTTAGCCAACCGGGAAAAATTCTGAACGAAATGTCGACAATAACCTACTAAACAAATAAAACTACGTACCTCAGTTATACTCATTGGTGTTGGCCATTCTTTGATTTCTCTTGTCTTAGAATGATCAACATAGATTTCATCCTTAGAGACAATATGTCTATGAAAAGAAATCTCCTAAATCCAGAATCCACACTTGCTAAACTTCTCATATAATTCATGTCTTATCAGAGTTTTCAATATAATGCACAAGTGATTTTTATTATCTTCATAGCTTTTGGAGTATACCAAGATATCATCAATAAATACCCCTACAAAGTCATTAATATATTCCTTGAAAACTCTATTCATTAGATCCATGAAAACAGAGGGTGCATTTGTCAGCCCAAAAGGCATTACTGTAAACTCATAATGCCCATACCTGGTTCGAAATGTTGTCTTCAGAATGTCTTCCTTATTCACACACAACTGATGGTATCCGGATCGAAGGTCAATCTTTGAAAATTATTAAGCTTCATACAGTTGGTTAAATAAATCATCAATGCGAGGTAGGGGATACTTGTTCTTTATTGTTATTGCATTGATTTTCATGTAGTCGATACATAACCTCATAGATTCATCTTTCTTCTTAACAAAAAGGAAAGGGGATCCCCATGGATAGAGACTAGGGAGAATAAATTCATTATTACTCAATTAATCTAGTTGTTTCTTTAGTTCAAATAATTCCACAGGGGTCATTCTATAAGGGGTCTTCGATATAGGCCTTGAACCAAGAATTAAACCAATGGAAAACTCAATTTCTCGTTCTGGAGGATGTCCAAGTAAATATTCTAGAAACAAATCTATATATTATTTCACAATAGGTACATACTATATTTGAACATTTCATTCCTCACCAACAGTTTTTTCAATCTCTTCCTCCCCGATAATTGAATTCAGTTGAACTACCGGGGGTGGATCTAGATAAGAATCAGGTGGTGACGATTTCTGCTCTAAAGATAAGGTGTTATTTATCATCATCATCAAAAATCGTAACCTCCTTCTTCTTATAATAAATCTTCACATCATGTTCTGAAATCCAATCCATACCGATGATTATATCAAATTCAATCATGGGCATGATGATGAGATTAGCAAATAAAGAACATTTATGTGCTCTAATGGGGACTAATTCACAATACTTTACTGCAATGATACTTCCTTTAGGAGTTTGTCCTGACAACTGCCCTGTTAAATAAAATTGGAAATATCTAATTTTCATAGAAAACTTGGAAGATACGAAATAATGCAATGATCCAGAATCAAATAAAGAATTTTATAAACATGAGGAAACCATTAAATTACCTACCACCATGTCTTTCGGAGCTTCTACCTCATTAGTAGTTATAGCATAAGCTTGGTCTTGATCCCTTGGCCTTTTCTGAGGTATATTTCCCTGACGCTTATGAAATTCATTTGCATAATGTCCCGTCTCACTTAAATTGTAGCATTGAACATTGGTAGCATCTTTCTTTCCCTTACAATCACCATATAGATGGCCTTTCAGTCCCCATTTGTAGCATACTCCTTTTCCTTTTAGACAAGAACCAGGGAGATTCCTTCTAAAATTACCACAGGGAGGAAATTCATTTCTTCCCTTCTTCCTTGTTTCCTTATTAGATTTCCCAAAGTGTTCAATAGATCTCTTCTTCTCTTGCTTTGATTTAAAGTCATAATACTTCGAGAATTCCTTTTCTATCTTGATATCAAACGAGACAATATCTTCGTATGATGAGAAGGATTTTGATACTAATGCTCGATGTAGAAATGGTTTAAAACCATCAAAGAAATGTTCAATCTTATTTCTTGGGTTATGTATAGAATTTGTTGCATGCCTGGCTAATCTTGTAAAGTTATCTTCATACTTTGCGACATTCTCATCCTCCTTTTTCCTCAGACATATAAATTGTCTTTCCATATATGCTCGATGGTAATGAGGAATGTATTTTTCTAATAAAATTTCTTTAAAATCCCTCCATTCCATATTTGATACTTCACAATCTTCCTTTTTGTTTTGAATCAATGAACACCATTGGTCAGAATCTCCAATGAGATGGTAAACTGTCATGACAACTTTTTCCCTTTCGCTACTCCCCAAGGCGTGGAATATTTTCTCTAAGGAATTTATCCATTTCTTAGGTACTAGTGGATTTGTACCCCCATTGAATGTTGGTGGTTGTTTCCTAATGAAGGTATCTAACATTGATCCTCCATGATGCGGATGAGGGTGCTCCATACGGGTAAGGTTATTATTCATAACCTGAGTGAGTTATCCTAGTATGGTGATTAGCTGATCAGCACCAGTTGCATCACCATCTCCACTATAATTATTTTGATTAGGAGGGAAATCCCTACATGGAGTGCGTGCATTGATACAGTTTCCATTCCTTCCACTAGGAACCATTTCTAAACAATGGCATTCACTAGATTAGTTTATGAATCACAATACATAAATCCAAACTTATAAAACACTTAACATAAATTGTATAGTTTATGGATATAATCCATAATCATAAAAATGTTTTCTTTGAGGAAGTATATACTCATAAACCCTTCATAATGGTTTGTAAAGAAAATGAGAATTATTCTAAGCATATCCCCCGAGAGTGTCATAACCAAGAGTGCAGCAAGGCCCGTTGTCATGCACCAGTTCCCATTCGAGTCTAGCTCAAAGTGGTGTTTTTGGGTTTTACCCCTAGTTACATCTGTGCTAGAGCCGCCTCTACCTGCTTATATATAGACAGGTATGTATTTCTTGGAAAACTCAAAAAATCTCTACAATGTCAATATTCTAGAAAGTTATTCTATACTAATCATCAAATTATATCTTAGGGTCATGTGCTCTAATCAGAGTTGATATAAATCTAGTTTCCAAGGTTTGTACTAAACTTCCTCTAATACCAAATGTAACGCCCTGACCCCAGTTGCCCAGAGTCAGTGCATTATTACATAACATTGGCATGATCACAAGGAAATCATGTCTCAAAATACCGATCAGTTTAGTATTATTGGAAACAAGATTCATACATAAGTTCAACATTACAACTTGAAAATAAATACAACACAAATTTATTCCATTGGAAACATCCAATCCTCCAAAATAATGCCTGCAATTCACTCATAACTAACTTCTTCATATCCTGGGAAAATGAAACATAAGAAAGGGGTGTGCTCAAATGCTCAGTAAGGGTAAGCAATACAGTGGAAGATAACATAAATATTAATCATGGTGAATAATTGAAACCACATCCCTTTACTAATAATAAACATGAATACTTTTATGGCAGTAATATGAGGATAGTAAATAATGCCTTAATAAAACATAATTATTGGTATTCTACTAGTCAAATAACCACATGAACCATAAATATTATTTTCACAATGAGGAAATGTACAATGCTGGACATTCTAAAACATTTTGTCAAGGGCTCAGCCAAGATGTCTAAAAATGATTAAGGCCTCGGCCAAAACCATATATCAAATTGGGAAAGGGCCTCGTCCAATTAAACATCTAGTTGTCTCATGAGACCTACCGATGCATTGAGGAGCTGTAGTGGGCTCCACCCATCACTTACTTAGTCCAATACATTCCTCATATGAAAATTTTTAAACATATCGTAAACATTCGTATTAAAACTATCATATGAAATGACAATAATTTAACCATAAACCATTAATGGTATAAAAATAGCAGATTCACATTCAAACATATCAAAAAACCTTCAATACAATATGGAAGTTTTGTATCATAATAAATCAACTTCGAATAAACATAAAATCCATAAAGGATATTGACATAGATGAAATCAAAACTATTTGAGAGAAATATCACTTTTTTTAAATCATTTAAAAGTCAAATAATTATAAAATAAAACATTTACTTTGAAAATATACCTATAATCTTATAAGGGAAGCTTGGAAGATTTTATAATGGTGGAAAATAGCTGCACCCGCCGTATAAGTTAAAAAAACTTTCTTACTTTAATAATGCCGAAAAGGTTAGAAAGGACCTTGTTTGGAAAATAACAAAAGGATTACATTATAAAAATATTATAAAAAGTCAAACAAGGGTATAAAGTACTTTAACCAATAGTATGTAAAATAGTAAGAATGATTTGAAATACATTTTTAAGAAACAAGGATGGGGATGATAAAGAGGTCCTAGTAGATAATTACGTATAAACAACCTCGTATAATGAAGAGATTGTGAAATAAACCCTTAACTTGTTGTTTTCCTTGGTAGAGGGTAGTTTAAACTCCGTTATAATAGTTAAATCATTGTTATTAAATTATAAAAAAGTCATATACATAAATATGATATCATAAATGATCTTTTAATATTGATTTGTTAATAATATTTTAGTATTATCATCGTTTCAGGTGTACACTTACTCGTTTTCTTTTATATGTTTGGTTACATAAGTCATGTCTGTTATCCATTGGTTGTATCTTATTCATATCCATAATGATAATAAGTCCTTAAACATTATTTTTAATCATCAAATAAAAATTATTCTTGAATGGATATGATGGGGAATGAATCTTATCGCGTTCGTGGACACGGTAGTCCGTACGTACGCAGGAGCGAAAATATCATTCTTTTGATATTAAAATATTATATAATTGGATGTTGTATCATATATACAGAATCATTATCATGTTATATTTATTATTTACATGAATTAAAAATCATTATTATACCCATCCAAATAATAATGTATTGAATAACAATTACACCATGACGTGGAGACAGTAAGTCGTACGTACGCACGTATTGTGACATGCCATCCAAGGGATGGATGGAATAATGAATATGGTTGTACCATATTTATAAAAACATAATAGTATATAGAATATACTGGAGTTATTATTTTAGAATGGAAATAACAAATAACGAAGAAGTGGAAGAAGAAAAGAACTTGAAAGAGGGTGGTGAAAACATTACCTCTTCTTCGGGTTATTCCTTTTGATTTGATCAAAATGGATCCTTAAGTTGGATTTATGACTAAAGGAATGCCTCTAGGATGAATTTATGGAAGTATGGAGGATATTTGGGCAGGTATGGTCCAAACCAAAAGGCTTTGAAGGTATGAATTTGAGAGAAGGGGGAGTGCCCTTTTATAAGAGGGGTGGGGGACACCTTAGGAAAAACATAAAATATTATTTTATAATAAATTAATATTCGATTTATAATAGCTCCAAAGTGACTTATTTATAGGATAAAGTGGGTATGGGTCTAAATCAATTCAATTAATAGATTTTAGGCAGGTTTGGGTCACTATATTAACCTTATCTTTTATATTTAACTCTTTGTTAAATAGTTTTACATTTACCATGTCTCTTTGTATTCTTATATTATATGGAAAATAAAGTTACTATATACATCCAAGAGAACCAAAAGTGGTTCATTAACGTTACACCTATCATTAAATAAGTCCTTTGGATGACCCTTATATTTTTAGGAATATAATATCAATTAATAATATAATATTTGTTTTAAATACTCTTTTATGTCAATTTTGACACTATTTAATAATTGATTTTCGTTAAAGTTCTAAAAACATTATTAATTCGAACTAAATTAATTTAATCAATAAAAACATGTAATGTTAACCTATAAAATTAGTTTAATTTATAAAAACATTGAAATTATATTTATTTTAATATTTATAATACCATTTATTTGATTCATTTATTAATAAGTTTATTACTGCATCATCATTGTTTAATTAATAAATTTAATTATTTAATATCTAAAAATTATAAATAAAATACCATTATGTAGGAAATATATTTATCTTTATAATTAATATTTATAGTCGAATTTATCTTTTTTATAACCTTATATTAAAAATGGTTTAGTTATTAAACTTTGATTTTAACTCTTTTAACTCTTCTAGAAATAAAATAATAATAAATGTCTTTATCTAATCCAAGTGGACCTAAAGGGTCATATTTAATTTATAAAGTTGTTTTTGGTCAAATTACACTTATCCAATAGAATTATGACATGTGTTAGGGTAATAATAATATCATTTTTATCCTTAATTACCCTATTTACTTTTAACCGTGGTAAATAAAAGTAAAAAGTTACGATTCATCAAAAATTATTTTTATCTTATCAAACCACATTTTAATCCTAGATATTAACCTTGTCTCTAGGATTTTTTAACTTCAACTCACAGAAGCGGTAAAATTATGTTTTATGTGAATTTACAAATTCTCCTAGGAGGTGGGTAAAAGACGGTGAAAAATTCAATAAAATTTTTATATATAAAAAATTATTATAAACTGACTAGATTAAATTAAATTGAACTTATATATGTATTATGTATCTATTTTGACCTAAAATAAATTTAAATAAAATAAATAGTTATTTAAATAAAAATTCTGTTTTAAACTATAACTCAGTGTTTTCACTATTCATCAAAAATTGAATGTTTTTAGAAAAAATACCAAAAATTCACCCTAATCTTATTTCGATATTCCGAATCCAAAAATGAAGCCCATTTTGAAAGATAAAATTTATAAAATTTTGAAAAGTGGGTATTACTATTCATAACGGCTAGTTTTATTGGTTGTGGTGTGTGTTAGAACTCGAAGTTGCGTACAACACACACTAAAATATTATTCCAAGAGAAGGGTACCGTGGAAGCTTGGGTGTTACAAGCCATCCTTCTAAACCTAAGTATCTTGTGGACCCTTGTTTGGAACATGATGATATGATGGAATATTTTTATGGGTAATAAGAAGTTTTTGTCTATAGAGAAGCAGAGGAGAATTAATTATCTGTTAGTGAGGGAAGTGATTTGAACCTATCCAAAATCTCTCATACTATTACCTATGGATAACCTAGTCCACCTAGGTATCTCACTGGATGATAAAAACATTTGAAAGAAGGTAGGGAGTATGAAACATAAGTTCATGGTGAAGATATATTCAAAAGTACTTCAAAATAATAGAAATAATAAAATGGAAATGGTGATGTTGAAGATGATGAATAATAAGATGAACAAGATAAGGATGTAAATGGATAAACTAATGGTGAAGATGATGAATATGGTGATGGTGATGGTGATGATAATGATTATAGTGATGGGGTGCTATACCCTGGTGGTCCCAGTTGTATAATTAAAAAGAAGGATATAGAAATTCATTAAAATATTGTGGATTCTCCACATGTCTTGAGTTCTATATCTAAGTAAATTCCAAGATTAGTTAAGGAAATATAAAAATATATTCAAGAAGACGAAAAAACATCAGTGGATGAGGAGTTGTCCTCATATCTTTAATGTTATCTTTTTGACCCGATTAGTGGTGGTGATCATTATGTGCCTAGAGATGATGTTCAAATGGTTTATGAATAGACTGTTGCTTAACAGTCCTGGGATGAGAAGAAGAAATATTTTAATGCTTTTTAGCATTCCATTATTTAGAGGATGGAATTTTTCCACTAATTATTGATAAAATTATTGTTTTATAGAGATCAGATGCTCATATATCTATTGAACCAACGATTGTAGTTCATGTTGTGGCTATGTTTGAAGTTACTTGATCCTCTACTTTTAAATGTAGTGAGTATTCTAAAATTTGGATTGAGACTATGTTTCAAGAGTGGGATATATTTCATATAAGTCCACCAAAATAAAGTGGACCTTCCATTCAATAATTAAATGATCATAAGGAAACATTAGTTGATATAATTGGTGTTTCAGGAAAGTTTGAAATATTTTTTTAATTGTTTTAAAAAACCCGATCCTCCTATCCCATTTCTTACTCCCATTTTTCCTAATGTGTCCACAAAAAGGTGACTTCGATTATTTTGTTGAAAGAATTATTTTTTAGTTTGATTTCAAGTTGAAGCGTCAACCTGCGTTGGTCGCTAAGTTAAGTGAAAATGATGCAGGGTACATGTTTGTGCTGGTGACTCCACATATTCAATGAAAGATGATGCACTGTATCCCAGAATTTGAAATAGAGAATAAGAGGCTATAAAATTAATTGGAATCCTTAAAATAAACTTTGAAATATATGCAGTCTTCTTATGTTGATTCCTTGGAAGCCTTGTTGGAAAGAATTAAAAATATTACTTCTATTTCTTCTAGTTCCAGTGATCTTCCTCCTTCTATTGATGTTGAGATGATAAGATTTGTTCTTAGAGAATATATTTTTTCTACTACTACTTCATGTTTCATACTAGATCAACCTTAAGAGATTTTAACCAAAATTAGACTTAATAGTGATAATGTAATCATGTTAGTTAAATAGTATGTGATGTATATAAAGTCTGAGAGAGCTTCTATAATAAGATCTATCAAGTGTTGTCTATATGGAATTTTCACTGCACATAAGATAAATTATCACTTTATGTATTTGATAGAAAATGTGGGTATTCCTCCTGTGACCCAAGCTTTATAAGAAAAATTCAATCAGTTAAAAGTGATTACTCTAGTTCTTCTGTGGTTCGTGGAAGAGAATAATGACTTCTTCAGTGCAATGGAAAAATGTGGAAACATCGTTATTTATTTAATAAATCTTAATAAACCATTTCTGCATGTGTATGGAACTAATAAATGGGACCACGAAGCAATTGTTGTTACAGCTCATTTGACCCCTCCTTTTACCGCTCAAGAGTTTTTTAGTCTTGGTGTTACCAAAGAACCGCATGCACCTTTTCTAGCTCACTTTCATCTAATTTATTTATCTTTGAGAGAGGTTTTTCATCACCGTAGACCAATGATCATCTGAGAGTCTTGTTCTCATACTGAAAATCCATCATCTTTACGAACTAAAACCCCAAAATCAGTTTCAACATCCTCTAACTCTGCTACGTACAAGGTAAAATAACCTTTAGACCCTTCATCCAAACCAAATAAGTGTTTATCTTATACATTATTTCATTTATGGGGCTATTTTTGATGTTTTTTTCAAACTTTTTTCTATAACATTTTTCATAAAAACATCAGTTTGTTTTTAATAAAATTTTTCTTATTCATATTTTATTTTTTCTTATATTTTCTATTTTATAATACAATTTTTTCTAATCCCAAAATGGGGAGAACAACATTATTTCTTTTATTTTTAAATTTTATAGTGATATTTATTTTTTTCCCTATATGTCTAATTTTCCATCCTTTTATACCATACTGATATGTGTGCACATATTTCCTTTGATACTACATGTAAATAACTATCTTTGATTCCATATTTACTTTCAATATTCTTTACTGTCTACTTATCTATGATATCATATATGTTTCATTTTTTATACTATTAACTTAATATATTTGATACTCTATGATCTTTCATTATCTTTGATACCATATTTATAAACTATCATGATTTACCTTTGATTCCATTTATATAAAATTTAATTATTTTTTACCATAAAAATGGGGGTGGTTGTTGGCCTCCTTGTTTTAATTATCAAAAAATCATGTTTATTATGATATTAATGATCTTTATTTTTTATGATAGAATTTTAAAATATATGACATATTATAGAAAATATGGTTAATTCTCAGAATGACTCACCACTAAGAAAGTATCACAATCATGGATTATTCACCCTAAATAATGCATAACCATAGAGATCCAAAATTGGGTATGTTTGGGAAACACTCACCATCGGTTATGAGGCACCGTCAGATAACAATTTGATAAAGAGTTAGAATTTATCATCGCCAGCTTTAGTCACCACTAGAGCCTGACTCGCCCCCATCTTGAGTAACCATTAGCATGGCATACCACTAGATTCAATCACCATTCCAAAGACTCGCCATTAGAAATTTCCACCATTCAGAAGAATCGCCTCCAGAGAAAGTCGCTTTTCTAAGAACTCACCACTACTATTTACTATTTATTTTGAATTTAATTTCCCTAACAGCTATTTTATGTAATTTAATTCCCAAACATATTTTAATGATTTTCCTTAATTAATTGACTGAGATTAATTAAATATTTTTTCATCCTTGAGTATGAGGATGTAGGATATGCATACGCTTTTGGGGATACTCATGCATACTTTTGATAAAAGAGGAATCATACTCCCTTTGTGTGATGGACTGTGAAGAAAAAACAACACACCAATAGATGTTGAACACCTAGATAGCTGAACAGATGATGAAATTGGAACCTTTATACAAGAACCGTATGATAACTTACATGTTTCTTCCTTCCTTCACACACATGTGAAAGAGTAGAGATTACAGAACATTGAGTTTGTTAAACTATTTTCTACGAAATATTTCAAAAAGATGACTCAATATTTCTTTCAAACTACATTAAAGGAGTCATGAGCTCTATTTATTATAATATAGATCAAAACTATTATTTATTACACCTTTACTTACTCTATTTTGTTTTATTTTCATTAAATTAAGAGTGGTGTATTTATACTCTATTTTTTACACACACACTATCTCATGCACTCAAACTAAAAGAAACAAGATACCTTCTCAGCACTTTCTTTACATGCTTTCCCACATTAATTAGAAGAGGTACTTTTGTGGATTATTATATTGTGCATACCCATAAATATTTTGGAAGAAGTCATGGGTGACTTTTAAAAATTTATTATTATGACCCCTAATCTAGGTTCTGGATCAAATTTTATTTTTATATAAACTTATTGGTATAAGGTGATACTTAGGTGGAGAGGACTAAGTATTATCTTTATATTTAATCCCTTGTATTCAATTATGTTTTTTGTTTTATTTTAATTTTTTTCTTTAAACTGAATCTATTTTAAACTATAAAAAAATAACTACTTTGATAGTTTACCTTAATTAGTTTTTATATATGATTTTGATGGAGTAAATTGAGTTCAATGGTTAATGTAATATTATATATTATTTTACTCATGACTTAATCAATATTTGAGAATTATTTTAAAATACCAAGACCTATATAAATTATTTATTTTAGTTAACATGACCATAATTAATAAATTATGGGATTTATTTTAAAAAGTTTTTAATATAAATTTTTATTGAGTACTCAATTCACCCCCTGTTCATACTCACTCTGACCAACACCAACATTATATTGACACAAAAATTGGATATGGGGTTCCCCACACTATATGATTTCCCATATAATATCTCAATCTATATGTGTATTCTCAAATTTTTTATCCTATGATAATCACATCTATTCATCTCCACTTGAAATGAGCGCTAAATTTTGATCCAAGACACACAATATCAAGTTCAATGACATTAATTTAACATCACAATAATTGATACACTTGTTCCCCTATCAACAAATTGATAATCATCCATTAAAGAAAACTATACTTTTCTTAGTGACCCACATCCTCTATCCTTTATTTCCCAAACATTATTGAGATCGAAAAAACACTACCCTTTGAATATTATTAATGTGGTTCACACTACATAAATCATTAATTTTCATCCTAAATAATCTATTCCTCTACCATTTTTATTTAGAATCAATCCATGAAAACATAGATTGGTTCATTTTATCCCTTCATGAGAATAAACTAACCCCTCATGGATATTTTTCTATCTCACTATTAGTTCAAACCATCATTAGCCACCACCACTCTCCCCTCAGGATCTCATCACCAGGATTTCTAAAGATTTATATCAATCCCATTCCTGGGGTAGTTCCACTAAGACATGACCCATTCAAGATATATCATTTTTATAATTTACATTACCAGGGAGATTGTCTATTGGACATCAGATTTCAATTCCAAACTACTCACCTACTTTTCCTAACCCAAAGACGCACATATCTCCCATATTGACCATCATCCAAAAAAACCCAATTTTATTTAAACCATGATAGAAAACCCCGTTATTTTTTAAAACCCTATCCCTATAATGATATCACATCCACTCATTATAACCACCATTGATTATATTATTTATTAATAACCACTAGTTCTTTCATTTCAAACACAACTAATCTATTTCTCACATCACTTGAGAATCACTCAAACCTATAAATCATATACCAATGTTTCTATAAAACTAATCTGAATTATCTGATGAACATTAAGAAAAATCGCACTCACTTAACTCCATGGAAATGATTAACTGATAAACCACTTACATCCAAATCATAACCAACTACATAATAGTAATAACCATCAACCTTACTATTACACTAACCATAATCTCACTATAGAGAGTCATGTATTTTCACCCAAATGAAACATCACATTCTAAATTAACCCTTTAAATGGAATCACATTAACATAATCATCCTAATTAGCACCAAATATAAACATAAACCACACCATAACCCATGTTAGGCACCTCATACCCACGCCTAATCAATATAGGGATATCATATACCTTGATCATAACCATTATAAAAATATATTAGAATTAGAATATATTAAATTCACTAGATTGATTTCAATTAATTATTGAATTATAAATATTTTATTCAATCAATTATAAATAAAATATTATTGATTCTTTAATCAACTAAATCCTACTTATGAAATAATTTAATTAAAAAAATTCATTCATGGAAAATATTTTCAAAAACCATATTTCATTCCCAATCAATAATTCACATGTTAGGTATCTCTACATGCCTAGTATATTTCATAAACATATACACTCTTACCACCATGATTAAGAGAAATGTAACAAATGGTAACATAAACCTACAATTTCATACATGACTAAACATCTGAACCATAATAAATGAAAGAACAATAATCCCACAACCATTGTAACTATGGTTTCCATCACACATGTGTTCACGATGCACAAGGCTGATTTACATCCCAATATTTTAACCGTACTTTATCCTTCCACTAAGTCCAAAATGCTATAAATAAAATATATGATACCATTTTATAACACATTAGCTCAGGTATTCCTAAATAGTGGTTTGGTTAGAGACGCTACAAGACCTTGAACATGTCTCCTCATATTCTAGAGGTTGCTAACATCTCAGGATAGTCCAATAGCCACATTGAGAGACTATACACTCTGTATCATAACATACAATAATAAGTCGATAAAAATGAACATATTATATTAGAGTATGTTCAAGAAAATACATCTAAGATCTAACCATCAAGAATAGATATCAATTCACATGTTACAACAATATAACCACATATTGATCACATATACGTACATATAGAATGATTTCCCACAAGGAAGATAAAGTGAAAATAAAAAAAATGAAATATAAGAGGATACATAATCATAATTATGTAAGTCCATTATCCATCCCTATCTCCAAAACCCATCTAGTTACTCCATTTATATCTCTTGTACAACCTATAAATAACTCTATATGATATTTTTTTTGAAATCCATTAGAGTTCACATGTTTGGTGTGATCATAAAACTTGATAGGGAACCACCATGGAGGTCCCCTATACGTGCCACAATATCTTATATATATATATATATATATAACTATATAAGAAATTAAACAATCAATAACCTATATCACATAAGAAATCATGTCGAGTTATTATTTTCTAATGAAGACACCATGACACAAGACCTCCACTCTTGTAGCCTATACTAGTAATCACATTGATCCTACCCATATCATATTAAAAATTAATCCAAGTGAGGTATACCATAAATAAAAAAACCTTCTAGGAATACCATATGGATAAGGAATAATGTAGAACAACCCAGTTATAGAAACAAAATCAAGTAAAAGAATAATGTATCCATGCTTGTGTATACTATCCTCAAAACATATCATAAATTCATCTAGCAATAGACTAACTTTTATAGACCCACATAAAGAAAACCCCTCTGACAAAGGCTTAATGTATCCAGACTAGGGTACACAAGAATCACAACATATCAGAAACTCATTGAGGAAAGGTGTAATATATCCAAACCTAAGTATGAAAACGTATGGGTTGTGCAACATGACACACTGAACCTCTGGTGTCTAGGACACCACCTCATTAGCCACACTGTCTATGGAAGCATTGTATTAAAAAATATAGGATGAATAAATAAATCATAGGAAACATATCCCTTGTATTATCCATCATATATAAACTCATCTATATGTAGCACTCTGCTTGAGGATAAAAAAATGATCCCCCATTCTAACTAATCACAATGAGATCATTAATCATAACATAACCCATGGCTAAGGAACTATCACATGGAAACCCTAAATTAATTAATTCATTATAACTCTACCAACACAAAAAACAATCATTATCAAATAAACCAAATAAACTATAAAAGTTCCACACTAAGATACCTTCTCTAACCCTAATTTGGCCTATATAGGCATTACCTTATTCTATTATACTAAAAAAAGTTCAACGATGATTCCAAAACTTGGAAACTTCTTCCCACTAAATCATTATCTATGGATATGGGAAACCCATACATAAATAACCACTCAATATACTAAAAGGTTTCATTTTTACCCATACTGGCTATGCCACATCAAGATTCATGCCAAAGGCTTAGGCCAAACAAATATTTATACCTCTATCTAAGATAGTGAAGTATGAAAGGGAAACCATTTACTATATTATCTATTTAGTGCATTTTCAAACACCCAATATGAGTGTTAAAACCCAAAAACCACAATAATAAAGATAATAACAAGAAATATTAAATCATAAAAAGTTATTCACAATTCACTACACCCATTACCATCAATCAACCCCTTGAATATGGTGTTTCAAGGTCCAAGGTTTATACCCAAGTCCTTTTCCAACACTTACCTTGGTTTATCACCAACTGGATCCACTACCTAAGGAAATATCCTTTTGGTATTCCTCTATCAACTACACCAGATATTATCTTATTCAATTCATATATTTCTCTATAAACAGAGGAAATATTTGTTGCATAGAATATAACCCACTATAATTCCCCTTGAGAAGATTTTCTTCAGGTGTCTCCCAAGACCCCAACCCAAGTGTTAAATACCCACTCTATTTCCTTAAGGATTTTCTCTTACACATTACCTAAGGAAAATCACCCAGTCCCTACACAGTCATATCAAAATTCATCCCCTCTAATGCCCATGAAATCACATTTATATATCACATATGGTTAAGTAATAAAGAAATATCATACCACCAAAAAAATAGCTACCACTCCTTTATTTAGTCTCTCCATGCATATACAATATTGTACACCACTATCTAGGATCCCAAGAATGTGTCTCATACAAATAGACAATATTAATTAATTTTAAACACATATAATTAATTATGATATTTAATACAAAAAAAGTTAAATTCCACAAAAACTCACCAAGAATCATAGGGACACCAATATGGAAACTACTAGGATATATAAGGTCTCAAAAAGTCCTTGGTCGCCATATCTATAAAATCCCCTAGGAATTAACACTAAAAGGGTATTTAATTAAACATAAATTAGGTAGAATCCAAAGAAAAACTTACTAAGAAGAATTCCTCTATAAAAATATTGAGTGATTATCAGCGCTGCTCTTTCTACACCCTCTATTCACTGAACCCTAAATCACTATTTATGTGGATATGATTCCACTATGATATGGATGAATAATTATATAATCTATAAATAGAACCATAAAAATTGGAGGAAGGATGAAGAAGGGGAAAGAGAAGAGGAAGGGAGAATATTACTTATAATGGGTTTATTGAACTAAGACCGAATTAGCCTCAAATGAAAAGGGAATATATGAGGAACCAAATGTGGGAAAAAGGGTGGAAAGTCTTGAAAAAATTTATATACTAAGTTCTCATCCAAATAAGAGAATAAGTTGGATAACCCTAAAATAAAGGGTCTTATCCCATTTAAAAAAATGACCCAAGCTTCCACTCGGTGCCCAGTGTTCCTTTATCATTTATGTATTCTTATACCATCCATATGTTATAAGTCTGTCAACTACTTGGTGGACCAATATGAGTTAGAGAACCCCAAGTATTTCTACTGGGTACCCATTTACCAACATCGAGTACTCGGTGGCCCCCTTATTATGATATTTAACATAAATCCCACATCATATATTCTCTAATATACTACTAACACTTTAAATACCTTAAACCTTTCTGAAAAACACGTAATTCAATTATCAAGGATTAAAGGATAAATGTAAAACTCCCTCTTCTACAAATAAATTTTAATTTAAAGTTTCCTTTAAACGACTGATATGTGATAATGTAGGTTGTTTCAATAACACACTCAATAAAATTAATAATTCATTAATTTCATTAAGATATTGAATATATAAAATTTTATAATATATTAAATAACCTGTTTATTGATATTGAAATAGGATTTTATTAAATTATTTCATATTTATCATATCATTAGTCATGTAATACATAATATGATGTTTTTCTTTATTCTCCTCTTGTTAACCAAATGGTGGAAATTATATAGTATTTAATATTAAAATAGGATCCTAAAAAAGGTTTTTATGTCATTATATAATCCAATGCACACTAAATATAGAAGTATTATATTAATTAAAAATGAGTTATTTCCATCAACCATATTGTATTAGTCTCATTGAAGATGAATAGTGATGTTATATTTTTATATGTAAATATTTTCATAAAAAAAATTCAATTTGAGATATATATATATATATAATTTTAGGTTGTATTAGACCAAATTTTGGGCCTGAAAATTTTCCAATAAAACCCATTAAGATAAGGATTTTATTTAGAAACCAACATAGGTAATTTATTTCTAGAAAAAAGTATTATTAGATTAGGACATCCAATTGTTCACATGATTTGGCATCACATTCCAATTCATGAAAAGATATGGTTGTGATAATAATTTATAAATTATTAGGGTATAATGAAATGTATTCACTATAACTCATGTAAACATTCTAAGGATGGAATGATTAATGGTGGTAGGCATGTAAAAACAACCTAAATTCGCAAAATCCCTCCAAATCAAACATGAAGTCCAAATAATCCCTACATGAAAATGAACATTATGGGGTTGGGTTGACCTTAGTTTAAGATACAGTTGGTGGTTTATATGGTCCAATAATACGCCACTGTATTTTGGATTGATCCAACTTGAAGCCATTCTGGAAGGACCTACCCATATTCCCATTCCCCAAGGCTTGTATTTTTCATATATTTTGAAATAAAATTGTATATAATATAGAAACAAATTATAAATAAAATTAATTCCATATTAGTAAATTAACATATGTTTTCGAAATATAAAATATTAGTATTAATTATATATATAATTTCATGTCAAAAAATAGGCTTGATTATCCTTATCCTATGGCCCAACTTACCAAGCCTAGATCAATCATATAAATCTGGATTTCCTATGTTTAAGAAAGTTCTACACATTTTTACTAGGTAATACACTTACTTTTTTCCTATTTTATACACCTAAATGGTGGGTATAGGTATAAAATACTTATTTAAAATATGAAATTTAATTTTAATGCCTCAACATTTAGTAATATTAGAATATTCTTCTTTGGTTGGGTTTTTTGATCATTATATATTGATGGTTGGTCAAGAATGTCTGATTGTATCTAAAATTATATTTTTTTTAGTTAGGATTTCATGTGGTGTTTTGTGGTAAAAATTTTTAGTGAGTGTTCTTTTTAAATAAAAATTTACACATAGTTCACTTTCCTCAAGACAGTGCATTCTATGAAATGTGAGATATTAAAAAATGAATATATTATGAATGTTTATTATTATAATATAATTTTTTTAAAATTTTATAATAAATGATATTGAATGGATGATTTGCATTAATTTATTTTCATAATTTATTTAATTAAAAAAATATAAAATATTACATTTTCACTCAAAAACACCAAAAATGCCCCATTTTTTTAATCCTATGTAAAACATTCAAGAGGATAAATTTATGGTGTGATTTTTTGGGTTATTGTCCGTATAATTAAATTATATCATCTACTTTAAGTTGTTTTTTATCTATTCAAATGTAAATAATCATTATCTTACAATGCATATATTCTTCTTACTCTTCTCTTATAATAGGGTCTAAATTTATCATTTTGGATCAAATAATGATTTATAATATTGTTAAACCCTACCAAATGATATTTATTTTACATGTAGTGGTACTATGAGGCTATGATGAGTCATTTTCACATTGTTTATGGATGTATCCATGTTTTATTGGTGTGATGAGTGTTTTCTCTTGATTTTATCAACTACGGATTTCTTAACATTGTGTTGTGTTTATAATATTCCATTATATATAGTATGGAACGTTATGCTCCCAGTTATTTCTAACACAAGTGAGAATTAGTTTATGGATGTGTTATTAGGCTATTAGATCTTCCTTTTCTCCTATTCATTCATTTTTTCTTTCATTTTTTCTATGAATAATATCTTCTAAATGATTTTCATGAGTTAATTCAAAATATGGTATTTTTTAATATGGATCTAGTATGTATAGTGTGTTTATTTTGTAAAATATGGTATTTTTGTTGTATTTTTTGTCTTATAAATTTCAATTGGGTGGAAGGATGAGTATATATTTTTGCATTACTCCTTTAGTTTGGAAACACTATTTGGTAGGATAGGATTGGATACATGATTATACCAATAGTTGATTACTCATGTTAATGGGTAGATATTTTACGCACAATTAGAAGAACCCTATCTCCCCCATTTTATAGGCTGGTTGGTCAGTTACTTTAGTATTCCTGTGATTTTAAAAGTAGCATGTGTGTAGCATGAGTGGTTTTTTTATTAATGAGAAATTATTAGGGTATGTTTATTTTAATAAGAAAATTGTCTTCTATTTGAATTGTTCTGTAATATAATAAATTCATTTGGTCTTTCTTTTTTATTACTCAGATGTTTTATAAAAATTCATATGGGTAAATCCAACTCATTAGTGGTACTCACCCCAATATATACACATTGGTTTACATGTAAATGTTATTGACATGATTTTTAGGTGGGCATGCGAGCTACAATGTAGATTCAAAATGAACCCATGTTAGACTAGTGGATACAATATGTGGTTTTCATAGGATACCATTATAATATGTATTTATAGCATGAACAGGACTAGATTCTATTACGTAGGTATTTTTATATAAGATGTATGTGTTTCACTATTGTACCACTTCACATTTGTGTCTAATATATATATATATATATATATATATATATATAACTTTTTTGAGTCATTTAGATGGTATACCATCCCTTAAAAGGTTTTTTATACTTTTCTTTATTTTCATTATCTGTTTGTGGATAAGATAAAATTCCATGGGCCACATTATGTTTATATTTATCTTGGGATTTAGGATGAGAATATGGGTTATGCTAGGATATTATGAATAGTATTAGTTCAGTTCAATTAGGGTACAATATGCATTAATATTGGTTATTATGGTCCTCGTGAAGTGACCAAGTAAAATTCCTTATTGATATATTTATAGTGATATATAATTTACAATGGATTCTTAGGATATGTGAGGTGTTAATTGACATATGATGACATAATTTTCTATTTTCTCTAGAATCGTGTCATGTCTATGAAAAAGTAAGATAGTTTTTTAAACTCATAAATTATTAAGTATCATTCCAGTTATATCATGTTATGTGTTTTAATGTTTCTAGTTGGTTTTGAATTTGGTTATATTTCCATTTTAAATCATGGTTGCGAATTTTTTATTATAAAAGACAAGAAAAATGTTATTTAGTGGTGATTTTTAGCGATCATTTTGAAAACCCCCACTAAATGTTTCATTTTTATTTTCATATAGGAGGTTTTTGTGTGGCAGTTAAAACTACCATTAAAATATAAATTTTAAATATGTTTTAATTTTTTTAAATTTTAGGGTCATTTTATAAATAAACCACTGAGAAATTAATAATAGTTAATAATTATTACTATTATTTAATTAAAATTAAAATTAATTTATAATAATTAATAATTATTTAAAAATAAATATTATTTTATTTTTTATTTAATAATTATTAATATCTATTTATTATTATTTATTATTTTAAATGTGAAATAATTTTTAATTTTTAATTTTTAATTATTTATTATTTAATGATTATGAATTAATAATTTTAAATTATATATATTTATTTATTTATTTACATATACTGTAGTTGGGGTCCTTACCAAGTGGAAAAGGATTCCCGTAATATTATATCAACCACAGTTATAACCCTAGAGGCCCCTATAAGGGGGTATTTCTAAATGACACCATGGCACATGAGTTAGTCTATAATGTAAGAGGCAAGACCTATAGTTTGCTCATGTACAAGATGGTATGTCACGGTATAGGCACTACGGCTTATAGGGTGCTATGGCACAAGATAAGCGGCCATAGTTTGGTGATGGGTGAAAAATTCTAGGCTTTTGAGATTTCAATTGAAGAACCTCTAGGAATTTATTTATGGACATTTTTTCTCTAGTCATTTTGGTCATGTAAGAGTTTGCTCTCAACTGAGTTAACAAGGGCATTATTTCTATAGTAAAGTGGCATAACCTAACTGTTTTAATTTATTTACATATAAATATGTATTTGAGGTTGTAGCATAGTGGAAAATTAACACTATAATCCTGATCAAAAAAATCACAGATTCAAGTCCCTATAGACACAAAATTTGGTTGACCCTCGATATAGGTTTTGGGTGTAAGTTGTGATGCGCGATGGGTGGTACTAGTGTGGGGTGGAATTGCTGGTATAATTTGGGGTACCATAACTTCATCAGACAAGATGCCAATGTAGGGATGGTATCATCTCAATAGATCTGGTTAAATGATATGACATGGGGGACGGTGGATGTCATATGGTGTCAAAAGGCTCCTGATATTGCAACAGGAGTGTCAGCAACGATAGAGAGAAGCCATCAAAGTCGAATGATAAAAGAATTCAGAAAAGAAATGTTTCCACTACCTCAAGTAAAACCAAAATGTGGAATCAAGTGTAGTTGTATCCAATTTTTTAGGGCTACTATATTGGGAAGTATGAGGGGATATGATGTCATTGTCGATACCAAGAATCGTGCATCTCTTTACTGAGGAATTCTAGTTGTGCATCCTTGCAAAGTTGGGTTCAAGGTAAAAAAACATATATGTTGGGGAGAAATTGTTCTGGTGGTATCAGGTCTTTGTGTCCTTCAGGATCATGTTTTGTTCCATGTGTCTATTGGACAAACGGGTCATGTAAGTGTTCCACTTATTCAAATTTTAAAGGAAATTATCCAAAATTAAATTAAAATGTATGTCCTTACGAATTTATGGTACATATAAATACACACACTTATACCTTTATATATATATCGATATATATTATATTTACATAATTATATTTCTTAATATATATAAATATATATGTAAAAATATTTAACATTTATATATATTTAACATTAGTAAAATGTATACTTCATAAAAAAATTATATAATATTGAATATCATATTTTCATATATATATATATATATATTTATATAGATATAGATATCACATATTTTATTAAATATGATTTATATTCTTCTAAATATATTTTTAACATAATATATAATATATTTAGTGAAAATGTTTTATAAAATTACTATAAATTAATATTAATTATAAATTTACTAATTAGTTTTTATTCAAATACATTTAATAACTATTTGATTATAGAAACAATTAACAGTTTAATTAGTATTTTAAGATAATTTAAAAACATTATTTTGTCATCAAGTTGCCAAAACATTTGATCCTGGTGTTAATTTGGGCTCTAAGAGCTACCAAATTGATTCTTGTGATGATATATATTATATTTACTGTTAATTCAACCTCATACCCCATTTTTTAACATATAAAGGATTATAAAACTTCCAAATTTTATTTTTATGTTGGGATATCAAATTATTTGACATTATATAGAATCTTATCTTCATTATTCAACTTCCATGAAATACTACCGTGAATATAATCCCAGCAAAAGAATTTGAGGTAGTAATTTTACAAAAAACCCCATCACTAAAAGAACCTCCCCTAAATTAAAAACTACTTTGAAAAAACCTATTTGAAAAGATTCTTGAGCCAAAAATTCAAAGTTTTCTATATAATGTGTCATGAATCATTTAATAGCGGCATAAAATAACACTAAAAGACAAAATAAAAATTTATAAATAGCATTTTTATTATAGTGATCCATGTAATAAAATAAATTATTATCAAATTTGGTATTTTTCTCATTTTTTATTTGATTGTCATGATTTTTGATGATGGTTTTAATTTCAATATTAATATTTGGTTTCAATGAAATAGTATATTTTTGGAATGGTTTAAAATTCACTAATAGACTATATATCAATTTCTAAAACGTTCGTTTGGTGGTGAAAAAATAGGTTGAGTGTTATTATTTAACAATTGAAAATAGTTTGATACTTATATTTATGTGATTAATATAATATCCTAAGGAATTATGTTAATGATTAAAATGATGGGGTTTTTCTAAAGTATATTAAAATTTTGAACATTCATCGTTATTTTAGAATTTCTATTTCAATACTGTTTTTTGAAAATTTCAAAATGGTTTTAAATGGAGTTGATATGATTTGATGTTGGGTTGTGTGTCAAGAAAATTTTTCTTTTGGTTTCTAAATTAGAATTATTTTTCATTTAAAATATAAATTATTTGTTATTTATTTAATAATTTTTTAATTAAAGATGTGATTGTGTTGGTTTAAAATGATGTTTTTGATGTGATTTATTCTTTTTTAAATAAATAAATTTGTCTCAACATTTAGATTTCAAAATTAATGTTTTTATAAAGTTGATGTATATGTTAAAAGTGTGTGTTTCACCTTGATTTAGATTTTATTTATGAATCAAACTATGGATTTCAAGTATGTATAATGTAATTTCAACGTAACTCAAGTTAGAAATTAATTCCTATTTTGTGATTACCACAGTATATTTTAAAAAACAAATCTGAATTTTAAATTCTATTAGCTTATTTAGTAATTTGATAATGAATATAATCTTAAAATGATGTATTTAATTTGGGTTAAGCTATCATAAATAAGGAAACTATTATCAAAAATAAAATTTTCTTATAGAAATTTTAATTTTTCATACAAATTATTTAGATGTATTATTTTGACAATTCGAATTGTTTTTTCATGTAATTTGAAACGGTATATTTAAAAGGAAAACTTTTAATTAGTAATGGTCATTATACATGAGTTAAAATTTCAAAATGAAGAAAATTTCTCAAATTATCAATCATGGGTTTTCAGAAAAGTGGTATTTTTTGTTAAAACTTTTAGATTTTAAAAACTAGTTTTTGAAATGGTTGATTTTGGAAGTGATGATTTTTGTGAAAAATATTTACTATGGAATTACAATTTTGATGAGATTTTAAATTTTAAAACTCCATGTTTTGCATCAAACCCATGGGATTATGTGGTTTAAACCTAAAATTATTTTACCTATTGAAATTAATTTTTAAATATTAAATTTAACATATCTTAAAACTAGTGTAGAGGTCTTTATATTGTGTTTTGGGAATTTTTGAGAACAATAAAAAAATTACAAGTCTTTTTAGAATTAATTATTTTAGAAAAATAGAATAAAATGGCTAATTTCATGATATGTTTTGAAACATTCATTAGGGGATAATGGTAAAAAGTTCCACCCTATTATAATTGGGGGGATAATGGTTCAACCCATTACCTTACTATTATTAAATTATCTTGGAAATATACATTGGCTTGGATTTTATTTTGATGTTTGATTTTCTTATAATTCCCTTGATAACAGTAATGGAAATAAATATCTTAGTAATAAATATTTTAAAAAATAAATTGTTTTTGTTTGATGATTTGGATTCTTAAATGGAAAACTAAATGTTTTTTCCTTATTATTTTCTTCTAACTTAAATTGTTTTACCAAATTGGATAATTTCTAAATGGAATAGGAATTTGTTTCTTCATGTTTTTTTTGAATCATCATTCCCTTGTTCTTTCCCTCATCGGTTTACTATTTATTTTTTGGAACTTTAGAATGACCTTTGTGGAAAGTAAAAGCTATAATAAAGGAATAATTTAATTTAAACCATGAAAATTAGTCAATTGGTTGTGAAAGTTTTAAACAATGTGTCATAAAGTTATCTTCAGTTTTACATAGAATGTTTTAAAAATTATTTATAAATTCTTAATTATGATTTTTTAAATTGTTATAATTTTAAAAAGAGTTTTTGGACATCGTTTTTCCCATAAGAAGGGGATGAAAATAAAAAACCCATGTATAGAATCAATTGTGATTTCAAATAGAAGGGTAAAATGAATAAATAGTAAAATATACATATATAAATATCCATGATTTTATCTTATAAAATATTTAGTATAATTGAGACATTTCAATAATAACCAACAATTTATTAACTTCAATGGTATCCACTAACCACTTGAACCATAGAGTTCTTTAGTGGTTACCCCTCTCTTTTAAAGGAGTATTAACACCTCCTATACTAATCAAAAATTAGGAGAACATATTATATAGAGATTCATATTTGTAAATAATCTATAGTATATTTGAATGAGGTCTGAAAAATCCCTTAAATATAGGTAAATCATCAAATAAGGGATCCTATTTGTTTTATAACATTTTATACATTATTAAATGACCAATATTTGTCTTTACACTATTGTAACTCTTACATTAGACACACCACTAATGATATTATTATTAAAACATATTAACAACGAAAAATCCATCTCACATAATCACATGATTTTTTAGTAACTATAATAATAATAATAATAATCATAGAAGTTTTTCTTGAATGATGCACTATTTTATTGAGAATAAATATCACAATGTGGCATTAATCGCCACAAACTAAAACAAATCAAAATATGGTGACTATTAAACATCATGGTTTATATTATAATAAATACTTATAAATATTTACCTCTTTTACTAAATCCTAACATTCATTATAAAAAACCTTTAAAACATTTATGAATCCATACAAACTCCTTTGTACATGATTTACATATTCACTCTCTGGTAATTTGTAAAAACACTATGTATAAAAATTAATCCTCATTCTAGGGAATTATGTATGACCCTTCTGGACTTTTTATTGTTCATAAAAATTATTAATTCCCCTGTAAATAATTATAATAAATGAATGAACTCTATAAAAATTTCAGTACTACTTAATCAGTAAAAAAGTTGGGTGTTATCTCAATGGAAGACACTAATATCTAAAATTAAGCATGTATTCAATGACATGTTCCTATATACATTGTATGGATACATAAATAACCAATTTTTTCATGATTTCAAGTGACCTATAGAATAAAAAATATTAATATAGTATATGACATCTCATGTGTTCATAATTATATAAAATAGATTAATTATTTTAAATAAATACATTGCATATCATTCATCCAAGAAACTATGCACGTAACATGACACTCAACTAAGAATTCCCTGATACTTCCTCAGTTGAATTTATTCAAGGTCAATGATACCATACTATTCATAAAAGAGGAAAACTATTATCATTGTTTAACTCGTCTGATGACACAATTAGTAAAAAAACCAACCACCCCCTCATTAGTTCAGCCTTAGGGATGGAATAATAAAGGTATTAAAGTATAATGGTTTTCATGATAAGTGTCTTTTAAACCTTTGGTAATGGGGAATCATATAAATTATACACCAATAGGTATATCAATTAGTGTTTGAAATTACATATGATATATTTTCACTTTTCAGTATAGATAATATGTCTTCTCTTATAATATTATGACTTTACTCTGTATTACATAAAAGAATATACTCATTATAATTATAAAAATCCTCACAACCCATAATAATTCATGATTATCATTGACAATGGACAAATCATAGTCATACATTGAGGGGATTTTATTATTCCACTATACATGTAATATATATTGAATAGATGAATGAGTGATAAATAAAGATATAATTTTTTTTAAAATCACGACACATTTTCATTGAAAACAATAATTAATCCTTTTATCTCATGTATCTAATACCCAAAGACTTTATATAACCCTCATGATTATTCTATGATAATATTTTTATCAATAGATCCATTGTATTATCTTTTGTATCTACCTAAAGAAATGTTATATATCCCATTTTAACGATTTCAAGGATTATATGGTATTTTTGAAGGATTTGGTATGTCCTTTGGTGAAACAGAGGTTTCATGGACATAATTTATGATAAGAATTATATCATCTACTTACAATGCTAAAAATACCATATCACTACCACTAACCCACTAGTATACATAATAATCAGTTTATTTCATGATGATGCCAATATGTTTTAATGGATTATAAACCCATATGTTCTTCCTTTGAGAAAATTCCTTTATATTATAATATATTATCATACCTAACTAAATTCCCATTTAAGGAAAGTATTTTCCATATCCATTAGATATATATCATAATCTAATGACCTATTATGGATAGAACCATATGAGTAAAATTATAATCACTACTCCTGTAAAGGTATCTCTATAGTGAATACCATGAATTATTCATAAATCTTTTCTACTAAGAGATATTTATAGGTATACACTCTACCATCCATACAAGTTTTATAATTATAACCCCACTTTCAAACTATAGGCCTCACCCATTTAGGTGCACCCATAAAATACAGAACATGGTTAGTGTACAATGAATCTATCTCAAATATCATGACCTCTAAACATTTCTATAAATTATAATTCTAAATAGACCCTCAGTAGGTTGTGGGACAATCATTTTCTATAGGAAATAAATTTATCTTGGGAAACTAATGAATCTTACCAAACCTTTGAGGTTATTTTGGAAAATGAGTCAGTTGTGAATATATAACATCTTATGGAACCATCTAACTTTCCCCCTTAAGAAATGATCATGTTTATTTCTCCATAACTTTTCTATGTTCAACTTTCTCCTACTAACACCTCATAAATTGTCACCTAATCAAGGAAGACGCCATGTTTTTAAAACTCAATATTTTACTAAAAATATTTCATTACAGAAAAAATATTTTTTTTTGATTATAGTAGTACAAGGCAACTATATAATTGCATTCACAAGAAAAAAAATGAAAAGTAATGACTAATGTTATATATGAAGTATAAATAGAGTTTTTAAAATTAAACATAATATAATGGAAAAATAAAAACAAAAAAATAAAAACAAAACTTGAATTTTGAATTTGGATGATCCATGGTCTCTTAAAATTATCACACATATAAAAAACTACAAAAAATAAAAAAAATCATTAAAAAACATTTGAAATTTTATAAAAAAAATAATATAGAACCTTTAAAATAATTAATAATAACATGTATTTATAGGAATTATAAGTTATATATAACCATTGGAAATATAATTATTAAAATAATAGCTAGCCTTTAGAATATTAAATAACCATGGGGAATATTAAAATATTATAATATCATAATGATATTTCTCAAATTATATGACATGAAGTTTCTGTAAGAGTAAATTTTTAATAATGTATTTTTATCATGTTTAGTAAGAAAATATTAATTTTATATTAAATTTAAAAAAAATATAATTACATATTTTATATATTTACTTGGATAAAATTGACCTCATTTTTACAATCATCCAGTAAAAATTTTCTTATAGTGAACTTTTTTTTATTTTTATAAAATGTTTATTTTTTATGAATAGTAAAAATATTGTTTTTTCAAATAACATAAGTTTTATGAAATAATAAGTATTTAAAATGACATAATTGTCTATAAAAAATAATTAATTAGAATTAATTTAATGAATCTGATAATTCTGTTAAAAATAATAAATTTCATCTCAAAACCAATAAATGAATTTTAAAATTCAAAATTGTATTTTATTCTAATATAAAGTTATGTTAGACTCTATACTTTGAATTAAATATGAAAAATAGAAATTAATGTTTTTGAAGTGTTTAAATATCATTAAAATATTATTTTTAAATTTAACACTGTATTTTATCACATTAATCTAATTTATTAATAATCTTGAGAAAAAATAATAAAGTTATCTATATTTTATTCAAAAAGTCACATCTCCTTCACCTATACATACACAACTCAAATACCCATTCTTCTTCACTTAAAAACTTATTTCTAAGACTAATATCTACCAAAATATTCCTATAAACATTCCTTCTCATAATATTGAGGACTATTCTAACTAATATACTGCCTTTATAAATCCTACAATGAATGTCAAATTATGTATCTTGAAGAGCACGGTAAGCCTTAAAAATTTCATTGGTCTATTTTTATTTCTTATTATATCACATATATATACCCAAGTATAATTATACAAGAATTAAAATAGTAATACAATCACACTCAAAATTATTTATGAAATCTATTTTTTAACTTGTTTTTCTTCATTCTTAAAACAATGCATGCACTCCGGTAGGTTTATAATACCTATGTGAGCAATGATGTTTTTCTTTTTTAATTTTCATTTTTTGTTTTAAAAATGTTTTTAATGTTTATATGTAATGTTAATAATAAAATTATGATATTTTATGATTTTGAAATTATTATATTATTATTATATTAATGATATTAAAAATAAAGCATACTAGTTTATTTAATATCTTAAAAACAATCTTATCGAGGCATGATTCTTAAAAGGAAAAAAATTTATACTATATATTGAACATATAAATTTTATAATACCATTATTATATAAAATTAAGTAATTTAAATCATATAGTGATCATGGAACCATTTTTTAAAGACCACTAATAGTTACCTTTATTCTAAAGTGATATTGGAACCACAGATCAAACAAATCCAAATGACCAATATGGGAAAAATAATTTAATAAATGAGGGACATATGGTAATAAATGGGTTATAGTATATTAAATAAAAATTAATAAGGTTATTAATTATTCAATTAACATATGATATTTAACTATTAAACAGGTTAGACGACCATTCAAGTACTTCAGGGCTCAAGGTATGTGTTTTCATCCAATTTCTCATTATTTTAATGGAATATTATATATATTGACTATATTATCTTATAATACTCATTTAAAAAGTCTTGAATAAATAAATTAATATTCTTAAATTAGTTTTTTAGGTATCTATTATCTCATTACCTATCTAATTGATTTATTTTTCATCCCTTTTTTTATTCGTAATTGTTTCTCTTCCAAATCCTTATTCTGTCTATGCATTATTTATCTATTTAATATATTATCTTATATGTATTATAAAAAAATTAATAAAATATTCCCATATTAATCTCTTATATCTCTAATCTATTCATGTATATTTACCACTCTTATTGGCTTATGGTGTCTCTCACACTCATTTTTTTTCTTCTGAATATGTTCTCTTTCACTTTATACCTCTCTCTCTTACATTCGTAATTTCTATCATGTCTATATTCTTTATCAAATAGATGTATTTTATATGTTATTACCCATTTATAATGAATTTACCATATTCCTATTACTCTATACGGTGTGAGGACCCTATATTTCAATATTTATTTTTAAGGGTATTTGTCTAGAATGTTATACCAATCATTTAGATGGGGAAATATATGTAATATATATTCCCATTATTCCTATAACACCCTAAAATTTTGTGAAATATTTTTTTTATAATTAATTTACCTTTTTATATTTTTCATTTTACATGACACTGGAAATATTTCTTTATACATATATATTTATATTAAAACACTAGGTCAAACATTCCTTCCACGATATACCGAATTGGTTTATGCTACATGCAATAATGGCCTGGGATGCACTATAGGAAATATTGAATTGGATTTACCTACATGAAATATGTAATTTTATATCACTACAAGAAATACTAACTTGGCTTATTCTACCCGCAATACAAACTTTTCCTATGTTACACGCAACCCCGATATTTCTATGAAACATCAATTTTTTAATAATTATTTATATTAGATAATTAAAACCCAGCTGTTAAACATGGTTATATGAATAATAATAACTAATTTTCAAATATTATTTATAATTGGTTTATATAGATAAAATATATTTATAAATAAAGATATTATTTTTGGTACAACTCTTTAATGTTTAAAAGTACAATTTTTTCGAATAAACCACTTTTAATAATAAAATTTATTTTATACACATTTATAAATTTATTTTTATAAAATTTACTTCTTTTTTTAATTAATAATTGTGGAATTATATTAGGGGTAATTTTTTGAAATTTTTATGAGAAACTTCATTTTTTTGATGAATAGTGAAAATACTGCTTTTATGTTTAAAAATGCCTTTTCATTTATATAATTATTAATGTTAAATTATATTTTAAATTTTTTGTAAGGTAAAATTAGATAAATAATACATATATTAATAAAATTTAGTTCATTATAATCAATTTCACATTTAAATTGAATATAAAAACTTAAAAAACTTTTGAACTTCTTTCTGCTTTTAAGACCAGTAATTTCGTCCCATCTGCGCAATCAGCATTAATATTAATTTTGAATATTCATTGAATTGAATTTTGAAAAAATAAATATAAAACCTTGTAATAAATATAATATTTTGAGTTTATTAACATAAAATTAATTTGTTAACAAAAATATTAGTAAAAGTGATTAAAATTAATCACAGCGATTAAGGTCAAATTAAGCTTAATTAGGGACTAAATATTAATATTAGTGGTCCAAATGACCTAAAAACGAGTCCAAACCCCATTTTATGGATATATTTCGTCCATAAACATTCAATTATTTATTTTGTATTATTTTTTATAACTTCTTTTAGGTAGTAACATGTGTACACCAAACTTGTTTTCAAAAACTCCAAGTGAGTCTTTTTCCCTCCCTATAAAAGTCAACCGGCTCTCCCTCTTCTTCAAACTACTAAAAATTATTAGGCTAGGAAAATATCTTACCAATATAATTCAAAAAATCTATATCTTCCCCATTTAATACTCATGTTGGGTATAAATTCTACCAAGGAATCATTTTGGCACAAACCAAAAGGAGTTGTCCGATTAAGAGGTAATGCCTTCTCTCAAGATCCTTTCTTTTATTTTCTTTATCCACCACCTCCACTCTATTTATTTAATTTTTGTATAAAAAAATGTAATAAATATACTATGTTTTTTATAATAATGTTCCAACTTTCACTTACACAAACCTGCATCTAATATATAACAAACTTACTGTTTATGTGTCTGGTGAACTATCGTCTCAATAAATGAAAATTGTTTAATTTTCCTTACTTCCTATCATGGTGGATATAGTGATGGAAACTCTGTTTATATATGTTATATATTATAAGTATTATTTATTTAATATTTTTTCCTTTTACAACACGTATCTTTTTTACTTCACATTTGGAGTTAATACGATAATTTCTTTTGAGGAAGTGTGGACTAGCGCCCCTCAAAGCGATATGTTTCGTTCATACACTACATGTATTATATTAAAGATGGTTTTATTGAATATATAATAAATATATGATATGATAAATATACTTTAATAATGATATATATATATTTGTATATATATACATATATGTATTTTACTTTCTTCTTTCAACATAATAACTAAATGGAAATAGCATTCATGCGTACATAGAGCCTAACGTATCCATGAATGGTGTATTCTGTTTCATAATTATATATTATATAGATTAATATAATACAGATTTAATGTATATACATGATATTGTTATCATGTTTTACATTCTGTAAATTGGGATATAATGTATAGGTATCAAATATATAACAAATTCAGACACATGTGAAGAATAAAGTAAATATTAATCGTAGTGATACCTTAACATAAGATTGTTAATGATATGGTAATATAAGGATGTAATAAAACCATATTTGATATTATATATAAGAATATTGTTATATAAAATAATTATAATAAATTTATATTTATTATACAGGTGGTTTGAATGAGTACGGAGAGAGTCAAGACATAAGGTAAGAGGATTTCATCTCACTTTTTATTTCTGTGCGATACATGTTTTGTTTTTCCACTCTTTACTTTTTTTTGTGTGTGTAATACCCATGATTGTATTCTATGTATACTATAATTATATTTATCAGTATTCGCATATCCATTTTATGATATTTCTTTCATGGTCTTTATGTTTCAAAAGTTACCAAATCAATAAAATAGTTGTGCCTCAATTTTCTTTTTTTGAGACACTTTTACTTATGCACCAAAATTATTTTTCAAGATGTATATACTTCCAATTTACATGTTATATCTTGAAATTTATTCTTTTAATGATATTTTATGTTTCATTGAATTTCCTTTTTAAACATGATGAGTATGATCCCAAGTTACCATATTATAAGAGTGTATTGAGACAATCTCATCACTTTTCAAGAATGTTTATGTTTATACTTCCTTTGATGAAATATTATTATCCATATCAAAAGAACATTCCTAAAATTTAATATCCTCTTGTTATTCATGATATATTCATGTATTTTTACCATCTTTCTACTATTTGGTAAATAATATATTTAAGAGAGTATTTTTTAGAAATCCAGACTTTACCCTCTCTTCGGTCGTAAATCAATATTTTCTAAAAAGGGTTCCATGAATATTGTACTATTATACTAAAATATTTGAAATAAATATTTACCTATTATTGTGTTTTACCAATTTTTCCAGAACAATATTCTTGTTTCTATCTAAATGGTGCATTTTCTAACGTTTTTACCATGAAAAAGAATGTTTTTCTTACCTCCTATGAAATTTATGCATTTACCCGCCATCAATTCATTGATGATTTAATTTTACGTTTAAAATGTTAATTTTTAGTAAAATTTTTTTAAAAAATATTTTCAAGGAAATCATTTTCAAAATGATTCAATATTATTTTATAAGTTTTTAATGAAAATGGATTCCAAAATGTTTTCAAGTTTATTAATTTTTTTTCATGGGAAAACGTTTTCAAAATGTTTTCAAACTTATTTTATATGTTTTTAAGGAAAAAGGTTTTCAAAATTTTTCAAGATTATTTTACATGTTTTCATGAAAAAAATCAAAATGATTTCAAGCCTTCATTATTTGTTTTTAAATTATTTTCGAACAACATGGATTTTAGAAAGGTTTTCTGATTTAAAAAGAATTTTTCTAAGAAGAAAGAATATTTTCCTCAAGAAAAGTTTTCAAAACATATTTCCATGATATTTTCTATATAATATTACATATTTTTTATGTTACTGATGCCTTTATAAGAAATTATATAAAGTTTTCTTCCTTATTATTTCTTTGGATGGATTATTCTTGATGTCATTGTCTTTATGAAACTCATTTATCTTTCACATGTTATATGTTTATGAAACCCATTTCTCTTTGATGAGTTATATGTTTATGAAATTTGTTTCTCTTTCACAGGATATATGTTTATGAAATTTATTTCTCTTCCATGGGTTATATGATTTTGAATCCCATTTCTTTCTATGGGTTATACTTTAATGAAATGATTAGGAAATTTATCTATTTTTCATAGGTTATGATGTGATAAAATATTAATGATACCCTTTTCATTTAATGGGTTATGATTTTAATCTATAAAACCCATATATTTTTATGGGTCATGATATAATTCATGTTTTATTATCATGTGGCATATGTATCTATGATTTTGTAATGTGATGGGTGGGACCAATATATCCCTCCAATTTATTGGGTAATCATAAGTTGAATTTGAGATAAATGGGTACATGGGTTACATCCCATACCCGAAAACATGAGGGTACATGGGTTGTATCCCCATACCAAAAAAAAGATGTTACATGGGTTGTATCCCAAGATTAAAATAAAAGGGTTCACTGGTTGTAGCCCAAGCCCAAAAAAAGAAGGTATATGGGTTGTATCATAATCCTAATACATGAAGGTACATGGTTTATTTACCAATCCTAAAATTAATAGGGTACACGGGTTATAGGACCAAGCCCAAATCAGGTACAGAAGTCATTGACTGATCTAAACATTTTATAAAGGTCTTCCTATGTATCCTTGACATAAGATTTTATATACTTATGTGCATGCCACAAATTTCATGTCTTATTCCTGTGTTATGATTTCATGACTTATGATCTTAATTATCTTATAATATATGTCATATGAAATTTCAATATCTGTTATGATATATAATATGAATTGTATGATCTTTAAATATTTTGGCCAAGTTTTATACCATTTTTTCATGTTATACTTATTAATTTATTTTATTTACCCTAACTAGGCATCTGAGCGCACCCCTTTCTTATGATTAATTTCCCTAGGTTATGAATAAATGTTATATGTATAAGTACTAATGGTAGATATCTTTATTAGATATGTTAATGATATTTCACTAGGATAGATTTTTTTTTTCTAAGTTTACAAAGACACTAAACTATTATGGTCCTCGGGCATGTATTTTTGTAATGTATCGATTATTCATCTAAAATAATGTAATATCCTTGTATGTTAAGACTGGGTCTCTATATTAGGTATAAAAGGAAAGGTTTAGTAAATATTTAGAAACTAGGATGGGAAAACATTATTGATATCCCTAGGAATATTTCAAATATTATGTCTAGGGATGTCTCTAAGGATAAGTATAAGGATGAGTTAACATTTAAGAAAAGTTCTTGGAATTATGGTAAAGTATAGAGTGAGTTGTTTCCTTGAAATACTTACATATCTAGATACTAAAATTGGATGTGTATCTGGAATAGATGTACCTAGGGGTAAAAACTCCGACAAGATGTTATGGGCATGACTCGGGGTAATCTGGTACATGACAACAGGCGTTACTGCACACTTGGTTTGACACTCCCAGGGGAAATGATTTAGGAATTTAAAAACTATTCATGAAAAATTATGAAGGATTTGAATACAATATGACTATGAATAACCTAGGATAATCATAACATGTCAACAATTAAAAGGAAGATTTAATAATTTAAACATCTTATAAGTAATTTTCAATTATTGTGTGGTTTTCATCTATGATATGTGTTTCTCAGCCCAATATTTATGGTTTTAGTTAATGGAGTAAACCAGAAGAAAATGTGTTATCATTGAGTCTAATTAAAAATATGGTGATTATGAGTAACGAAATTGGATAATTATTGGAGATGATGATATTGAGATTCTGTCAAATTAGTTATCACGATATATGATTAATAATGTGAACTTTGGTGATTTATTTTACACATCGCATAAGAGGATGATGAATTTTATAAATTTTTAAATTATAAGGATTGTTAAGGAAAGAAGATTTATCTTCCTACATGTCAAGAAGAAGGGAAAATAAACTGATATGAATACCTCAAATAGAAGGGATGATGTTATCTCTACATGAAAAAGGGTCATAGAGTGATAAATTTTAATGGTGTTCAATGTCTCATCTATGGATAACATATAAAATACCCCAATTAATGAACATATGTAAGAATTTAATTCTAAACCAAGGAATAAGCTATTACATGCCAACCATTAAAGTGAAAGGATTTAATTATTTATGAATTTTGATCTATGAATTATGAATGGTGAGTTATATAAGTATTATTCAGTTCATGTCTTTCTCTAAATATTTTCAAGAATACGTTGAATAGTTATAATTGACAAGAAAAGTGATTTAATAACAAGTTTGTATTCATAGGAAACACAAAATTACGGGAAATATATCCCTTAATGTTTTCCTAGTGTCATTATAATGATTTTTGGATAAAATATATCTTGGATATAAATGATTGAATTGGATGGTACTAATTACCCTATATCTGATTATCGTTTTGTTGATAAAGTGGTTTATGTCATCATGGATGAAGTATAGAAATTATTGGATTTAAGTAATATATCCATTGATTTTTGGAATAAGTAATCATGTCTGTTTTCAAATAGTATTTTTTGTAATTCATTCTATTACAATGTTTCAACAGAGTATATGATGAGGGTATTCACATGTTTGGAATGTGACAACCAAAATCAATTTTGAGTTTTATGGGGGATCAATGTTATGTTGGTTTAGTAACCTTATTCTTAATGTTTTTTAATTTCATCTTTTGTAAGGGTTATAAGTTTAAGAATTTATGAAAATATTAAGATAAACTTTAAATTAAGTTTGTGAGATTAAAGTGATTCCACACCAAATGATGATTTATGCATGTTAAATAACTTATACTGACAATTTCACTAAGATGTTAAGTAAAGGAATATGGAATGAATTATCATTATATTTATGGATATCATGATTTATTGGTTATTTAGGAATGAAATATTCAACATCATCCCCTGGAATAAGAGATAAAGTGGGTATTTATAAAGGAAAATCAAAAGGGTGAGATTGTACATATGAAAAAGAAAAAAAATCAAGTAAGTATCTTTCGTTATTCCTAAAATGTATGACAAAAATATTGAAAAATATTTATCCTAGATCCCTTATTTCTAATTAATTAGATGGTCCCTATGATCCCTATGGATTTATGGTTTTTTAATCACCCACTTTTGTTGATCAGTGTTCTCTATCAATCTTCATCAGGACTTGATTGTTAGATTTTTCTTCCATGTCTATGATTTCACTCCCAACCTCTGTTTTCCTATATGGAAACCTAGTTATTTGTTACATTAATTAAATGTTATGGTTCTAAATTTTCCTTTCTAAGGAAAGTTTATTATTCATTTTTATGATTTGGGTTACTATGAATGAACCATTCAAGTATTATACCATTGATATCCCAGATGAATTTTGAGGAGAAAATTCATTTTAAGGGGGGTAGAATGTAGTACCCTGAGATTTTTTAAAATATTTTTTTGAATTAATTTAATTTTTTATATTTTTTATTTCATGTTACGTTGTAAATATTTCTTTATACATATAAAATTATATTAAAATACAATGTCAAACATTCCTTTCACGTGATACCAACTTGGATTTTGTTATATGAAATACCTATTTAGGTTGAGATACATGAAATACTAACTTGGATTACACTACATGCAATACCAACTTGGATTTCACTATATGCAATATTTACTTGACTTTCCCTACCCACAATACTGACTTGGCATATGTTACACGCAACACCAATGTTTCTATGAAACATCATTTTTTGGTATATTATTTAAATGAGATAATTATAAAATTTCTGTTAAAATTGGTTATATGAATAGTTATAACTAATTTTAAAATATTATTTATAACTTTTTTATATAGATAAAACATTTTGATAATTAAAGAAATATTTTTTGGTAAAGTCCTTTTATGTTTAAAAATATCATTTTCTCAAATAAACTGATTTTAATAATAAAATTGATTTTAGAGACATTTAGAAATTTAATGTGATAAAATAATCTTAATTTTTGAATTTATAATTCCTAAATTATCTTAGGGTTAATTTTTGATATTTTTCTGTGAAACATCATTTTTTATGAATAGTGAAAAATATTGCTTTTAGGTTAAAAATGACTTTTCGTGTAAATAATTATTAATGTGAAATTATATTTTAAATTTGTTTTTAGGTATCATTAGATCAATTATACATATGTTAATAAAATTTATGTCACTATAATATTTTTCACTTTAAATTGAATTTAAAAACATAATAAACATTTGAACTTCTTTCTACTTTAAAGACTTGTATTTTTGTCTCGTCTGTGGGATTAGCATTAATCTTAATTTTTTCACTTATTTGAATTAAATTTCTAAAAAATAACATAATTTTTTTTAATAATTATAAATTTAGGTTCTAATAATATCAATTTTATTTTTCACCAAAAATATTGGCAAAAATGATTAAAATTAATCAAAGAAATTAAGGTCAAATTAAGCTTAATTAGGGACTAAACCTCAATATTAGGGGCTCAAATGACCTATCCACTTGTAAAAACCCCATTTCCTGAAAATATTTCTTTAGTAAACCTTTAATTACTTATTTTTTCTATTTTTTATGACTTTTTAGTTATGAACATGTGTACACCTATCTTATTTTCCAAAATTCCTAGTGAGTCATTTTCCTTCCCTATAAAAGGCCAAGACCTCTCCATCTTCTTCACTCCTATCAATCCTATTTGGTTTGGCCAATATCTACCCAATATATTTATTAACTTACCTTTCTTCCTCCTATAAGAATCTATTTGGTAAGAAAGTCTTCCAATGAATCATTTGGGCACAAACCAAAAGGAGTTACCTGATTAAGTAGTTATTTCATCTCTCAAGCTATTTTCTTTTTTTTTTCCTTCTACACCCCTACAATCTATTTAAATTACTGTATAGAAACAACTATATAAAAAATATACTATGATTATTTTATACTAATGTTTCATCCTACACTTATACACACCTCCATCTAATGGATATCGAACATACTGTTTACGTGTACGGAGAACTACCGCCTCACAAAACGATGATTGTTCAGCTTTTCTTACCACCTATCATGGTGAAAAATATGATGGAAAATATATTTATATATTATATTTATTATATTTATTACTTATTTAATATTATATATTACTTTTACAACATATATATTTTTAATTTTCATTTGGTGTCAATACGATAATTTTGTTTGAGAAAGTGTGGACTACTGCCCCTTAAAGCGATATGATTCGTTCTTAAGCTACATGGATTTTATTAATGATGTTTTAGTGAATATCTAATACATATATGATATCATAAATCTAATTTAATAATGATATATATATACATATATGTCTTTCACTTTCTTTCATTCAACATGATAATTAAAGGGAAATAGCATTCATGTGTACATAAATCCTACCATCTCCAAGAACAATGTATTCCATTTCAGAAATATATAATATATATATTATTATAATACACATATAATTTATATAAATTATATTTATATTATGGTTTACATAATTTAAATCATGATATAATGTTTATGTACAAAAGATGTAACAAATTAAGACACATGCGAAAAGTAAAAAGAATTTTACCCAAAGTGAAACCTTTACATATGATTGTTAACAAGCTGGTAATATAAGATGATAATAAAAACATATATGGTATTATATATAATAATATGGTTCTATAAAATATTTATAATAAATTTATATTTATTATATAGGTGGTTTGAATGAGTATGATGAGAGTCAAGACACAAGGTAAATGGATTTCATCTCACTTTTTATTTTCGTGACATACATGATATGTTCGCCACTCTTTACTTTTTTGTGGTTTATGTACTTCACATGATTGTATTACATTTATATTATAATTAAATTTATTACTATTCATATATTCATTTTATGTTCTTCCTTTAATGGGGTTTAGTTTTCAAAAGTTACCAAATCTGTAAAACAGTTGTCTCTATATTTTCCTTCATTGAGACTCATGTTTTGTTATACACAAAATTTCTTTTTAGAAGTGTATTAAAATCAATTTTACATGTTATATCATTAAATTTATTATTTTCATTATATTTTCAGCTTATTTTAATTTCATTTTCTTACATAGAGAGTATGATCCCAAGTTACCAGGTTATAAGAGTGTATTGATACAATCTCATCTTTTTTCGGGATTGTTTATGTTTATGCTTCCTTTGAGGAAATTTTATGATCCATCTCTCAAGAACATTCCTGAAATTTCTTATCCTATGTTTATTCATGAAATATTCATGTATTGTTACCATATTTCTAAAATTTGGTACATAATATAGTTAATAAATTATTTTTTTTAGAAATCCTGACTTCACCCTCTCTTCGGTTGGAAATCTATGTTTTCTAAAAAGGGTTCCAAGAATATAATATTATTCTTATAAAATATTTAAAATAATTTCTTACCCCTTTTTTATTTTACACATTTTTTCAAAGTAATCTTCTTGATTTTTTATAAATGATACATTTTTCTAACATTTGTACCATGAAAAAGAAATTTTTATATTACCTCGTATGAAATTTAAGGATTTACCTACCATCAATTCTTTAAATATTTTTTTCATGTTTAAAAGAATAATTTTTAATAAAATTTTTTTAAAAGATATTTTAAAATAAATTTTTCTATAAATTTTTTCAATTTTATCTTATATTATTTCAAGGAAAAATGTTTTCAAAAAAAATAATCTTATTTAATAATTTTTCACAGAAAAAGGTTTTCAAAATGTTTTCAAGATTATTTTATAAGTTTTCATGGATAATTGATTTAAAAAAAAATAGGATATTTTACAATTTTTCAACAAAAAATGTTTTCAAAATGATTTCAATTCCTATTTCTATTTTTTAAAATTATTTTTAAAGAAAAAGGATTTCAAAAACGTTTTAAGATATAAAAATAATTTTTCAAAGAAGAAAATATATTTTTATAAACATATTTTTTAAAAATATCATTCCAATTTATTTTGAATCTAAGATGACATATTTTGATGTTAGTAATGCATTTCTAGGAAATGATCTAAAGGTTCCATCCATTTTCTTTTTCTAAATGGGTTATGCTTAATGCCATGGTATTTAGGAAACTTGTTTCTTTTTCACAGGTTATATTTTTATAAAACCAATTTCTATTTCAGGAGTTATATGTTTATGAAATACATTTCTCTTTCATGGGTTATATTTTTTTGAAATCTACTTCTCTTCCATGGGTTGTATGCTTTTGAATCCCATTTATTTTCGTGGGTTATGATTTAATGAAATTATTAGGAAACTTGTCTCTTTTCTATAGGTTTCTATGTGATGAAATTTAAATGATACCCATTTCATTTCATGAGTTATAATTTCATTCTATGTACCCATATATTTTTATTGGTCATGATATAATGCAAGTTTTATTATCCTGTGGCATATGTATGTATGATTTTATAATGTGATGGGTAGAACCTATATCTCCCTCTAATTTGTTGGGTAATGATATGTTGTATATGATCTCAATGGGTACATGGGTTGTAGAATATGCCCGAAAACGAGAGGGTACATGGGTTTTAGCCCAATCCCAAAAAAAAAGAGAGTACACAGGTTGTAGACCATGACCGAAAACAAGAGGGTACACAGGTTGTTTCTCAAACATAAACAAGAGGGTACACTGGTTGTATCCCAAGAACGAATGTAAGAAGGTACATTGGTTGTATGCCAAGTATAAAATTATAAGGTATAGAGGTTGTAGTCTGATATTATTAGTAAGAGTGTACATGGGTCGTTGGCCCAAGCCCAAAGAAGGTACGTGGGTCATAGCTGGAGCCTAACCTGTTATAATGGTCTTAGTAGGTATCATTGACAGAAGATTTTATATTCTTATGTGCATGGACCAAATTCCATGTCTTATTCCTATGTTATGATTTCATGACTTATGGTATTAATTTTATTAAGATATATGAGTAATAAAATTCCAATCTTTATTATGATCTCTAATGTCTAGGGTATGATCTTTAAATGTTATGCTCAAGTTACATACCCATTTGTATATGTTATGCTTACACATTTCCTTTATTTACCCTTACTGAGCATCTACAATCTCCCATTTCTTATGTTTACTTTCCCTAGGTTATTAATAAAGGCTTTGGGTTAAAATTTTAAATGTTGATATCTTTATAAGACATATTGAATATATTTAACTAGGATAGATGATTTTGTTTCCATGTTTCCAAAGACATTTAACTTTTATGGTCCTCAAGCATGTATTTTTTGTAATGGACTGAATATTAATCTAAAATGATGTAAAATCCATGTGTGTTAATCCAGGGTCACTATAATTCCATTATGGATAATACTTTTTTATAAATCTATGTTTATTATTCCTTATAGAACAATGTGTATTTTATTATTTATCAATATATTATTTTCACATGATCAATGTATTGGACTTAGCAAGTGATTTGTGGGGCTTAGAATTATATATCTCGTTGATGCATTAGTATGTCTTATGAGACAAACTATCTTGTGTATTTGGTATATTTTTTACCATTTATATGTGATTTCTTATCCACGTCCTGGATTGTATAGTTACTTTTTCCATCATTATGAGTGTCATCACTTTAAGAATATTTATTTCTATATATGTTACTAATTATTTCCATTATTATATCTTCAATTGATATATAATTCTTATGTTGTATTATATATGTAATTATTTTTTTATTTATTCCCTCTATTTTATACATATCGTGTTGATTTTATGATAGAATCAGTTGTACATTACCCCTTACTAAGAACATGATCTCACCCTTTCCTATTTATTACAATATTCCCTAGGAAACCATGATGATTACTACAAATGTTATAAGGATTTAAAAATTATGGATAATAACATTTTATGAGTTATAATGATGTTTTCAATGTTATTTATTAATGTTTTATTCATTTTATCACCTAAGAATACTAAAATTTGGATCATGTGTGTTTTGATCTATGTATATTGTACCACTATAATAAATAACCCTAGGATCTTGGTTAATAGATGTGGGGTTGTTAACAATTTTGTACATAAACACTCAGTGTTCTAAATAATTATAAAACATGCATTCCATGGTATTTATGGGATAAGAAAAAAAATTCATATATTTAAGATCAATCTTATCAGAATCCAAATGTCAAATGTATTCTTAAAAAACTCTAAAACATCATAAAATGATAACTTAGGCACCTTTCACTCCATCTCTCATGTGATATATTTATTATTTCCTTATGTGAAATTTGGTTTAGTATGAAGGATGTTACATCTAGATCATATCACCAAAATTATATAGGAAGGTCACTCAAATTCATAATCGATCAACCATGTCCAATAAAGTATAATTACTCCTCCTAGACATAATCTTCCACTGTGGTGATCTGTAAAGTGTGATTTGTAAGACAAATACATAATCACTCAGATGATCAATAAATTCCTAGATCAATTATTCACCACCCTAATATAATATAATAATATTAATACTTTTTCATAATTGATTTTTCACTTTTTCTCTAAACTTTTTAAACTTATCAATTGTTTCAAACTTATATCACAAACGAAACACAGAACTATACTAACTATAGTCACCAATAAAGGTTTTGAAGTATATATGTCCACCACTTTCTTGAGTACTCATTAGACTATATATATGTCACTTTGTATTAGATCCAATAGTCCATTATATCTCTCGGATTTCCCACTAAAAGGTTCCTTGATAATTTTTCTCAATAAACAAGATTTTAAATTTAAAAGGATTCTTACTTTAATGAGTCTGACAATCAATCTCTTTAGATTCTTTGGACATCACCCACATTAATATGTCCAAGGAGACAATGCTAATGATTATTTATGTTAGAATCAACACTAACCTTCATATCTTGTATAATATGAAATATATTATAAAAATATATAATTTGTAAACCATTTATCATATTCCCAATTCCATAATGCATTTCATTCGTATATAGAGAAAAACTCTTTCTCTTAATTATGTATCAAAATTGTACTTATTTTAAGAAGTTTATAGAAATAAAATATCCATTTATGGATGGTATATATTAACTATTTAATTATTTTACAATTAATTTACTAGGTAGATATAGATCATAAGTGTTAACTTCTAATGTAGAAACTCTTCACCAATTTCCTACTCATAGATTTATTTCTCAATTAATAAATTATATAATATTTCTGATTCTATGTTTATAATATCAAATATTTAATCCAAATCCAATATTCAATAACCAATTATTAAAATTACAAAAAAAATATTTACAAAACACTCACTTCTATATGCTTATAATTCTTAACACTTAGATCATTGATAAGGTTTAGATACAAATCTAACGACTTATAGGTATAAACTATAAGAGGTGTCAAAATGATGTTCATGATTCAAGCTAATATCTACAAAAATACATATATTTGGGTGAGTATCATGTTTTATTTTATTTTAATAAGTATTTATATTGAATTTACTCTTACTAAAACTAATGGCCACATACATAAAATCAATTTAGGAGGTCAAAATACATATTTCATCGTGACATAACTCAGTTAATCTTGAAACTTAATTCATAAATATAAATACTATGAAATTATTTCAATTCTATCATATATAACTCTTGAATTTTAAGGAAGAAAACTCCTTAAAAAATTTATCATGTGAATTATCCTAACTCACTTACATTGGGATCTTAACGTTTATAGGAACCCAAGTCAATGTAGCCTAATTCATATATGAGATATATAGACATAATGGATTGGATCACCTTTAATTTTCATTCATTATATAAGATAATTTATGGGAACATAATATTTAGGATCACCATACTAAATAATTTATATCTTGAAAAGATTTTTCTTTAAAAATAATCTCACATTAAATATTTATAGGGTTTTTAAGGCTCACTATTTCCATATGCATCTTATGAATACCATTGATAACTATTTCATCCCATGAAATAATTACATTACATATAATATATATATATATATTATTACCTCTAATGATTAAGTTCCTAAATCATATTCCTTTAACCAAATTAATATGTTATAAATATATTAATGTGTAACACCTTTTATAACTCATGATTGTTGTTACTCACCAAATATAAAAATATAATTATAAATAAATATATCCAAATTCACCCCATGTATAAAGTGCATGAAACTCTATAATGTAATCTCTTAGAGTCATAAAAAACCAAAATACCCATAAGATAACATATGCCATAATAGATAGATAACCCTTACTTTTCTTATAAAAATCCTAATCCCCAATGTTAGTGAGAATTATAATCCAATTTTTTACTATACATGGGACAATACTCAAGAGAGACAATAATTATAATATAGTTATAACGCCAAATACGTATTAAACATAATTGACCCCTATTATGAATTTTATAACTATAATAAAAATATTATTCTTGGTTAAATGAAAACTAAATATTTTATATCATAACTATAATTTAACTCTTATATTCATGTAATAAAAATTTGTAGGAATTAAATTAAAAAAATAAACTAAATAATAGATACTTTCTAAAATAAATAATTTATAACATGAATTGGGATTCCATATATGAAACAACAATTTATATATTTAAAATGAGATAAAAAATTAGAGAACTATAAATTCTATCAAAATTATATTTGATATGGTCTAAAGATATATTAATTCAACATGAGCCTGAAGGGCCTATTCTAGTAATGGTATTTTTAGAAAAAATAATTATTATTTATTTTTCTACAAAGCACTTCCAATAACCATGATGTTGCTTCTCTACCCAATCCATTTTCGATAGTAAATTTCTCAATGATTCCAAATTGAACAAAAAAATAGTATCTCTATAGAATATTGTTTTATTATGTAGACATTCCATAAAACAAAGTCATTTGGAAGTTACCAAATAAAATTTTTTCATCATGGAAATATCATTTACAAAAATAATCATCCTTTGGTATAGAAACCATAATGTGGTGATATATAAATTATTATTTGTTTTTATGATAATAAAAAAATAATTTTTCCAAAAAATACATGTTTTATAAAATTTTCTATAAAAGATGATATTTTGATATAAAAGACTTTTTATTTTATAAAAAAATCATAAACCATGTTGTGGTTTTATAACCATGGTCTTGGTTCTTTATAATTTCCAAAAAGATCATTTTTGATCTCCATCTTCGATTCTTAATGGGAATCGGTTTTGATACTATTGAATAGATTTTTGGGATATCAATATACCCATGAGTACTAGAAAAAAACTCTCATTGAAGGTAAATCATGATAGGAAATGATATTATAAAATGAAAAAACTATAAAATTATCAGACATCATTATCTATGCATTGTCTTCAAAATAGTGAAATTGATCAACTTACCTCAATAGAAATATATACATTTTTTACAACATTATTATCAACTGGCTACTATAATCACTAAATTTTTGTTAGGACTCCCTCTCATTTAATGGTGTGTTATAACCTCTTTCACAATAGAAAATAAATAAAATATTTTAGGAAAATATTTTAATTTGATAATAATCATTAATATCTATGAATGAGGTCCTCAAAATGAATTAAATATAGTTCCATTATCAAATGATAGATTTTATTATTAGTATAAAATTATATACATTATGAAAGGTATAACCTTTATCGTTCCATTATTATAACTCTTGTAACAACCACCTCATTAAGGATGTGATTGTTAAACTCTTTTAATCATTAGTAATTTTTTTACACATCATCGTATGATGTGTCACCAAGAAGACTAAGAATGATAATAATTATAGAAATTTTATCTGAATGATATCATATACCATTAAAAAAACATAAAGGTATGGAATTAAGATATATGGCTTAGAAAAAATAAAAAAATGGCGACTCTCACAAAATGGTGGTTATACATTAGTGTGTATTTAAAATAACTATTGATTGACTCAATTAAAGGGTTATAAGGATGGTAAATGGTCAAGGTATAGGTTGGGTTTCATTATTATGGTAATGGATTAATAAATAATTGCAGTATAGTTGATGGTTCAAAAAATTATAGCCCTTAATATTTTTTGAAATTTATGTTTTGAATGACTCGGTCATGAAACATGGATTCAATTTTTCAGGTACTCTATAAAGGTTTTCTATTTTCATTGGGTTTCTCATAGTATTATCTTGTGTGGGAGAAATTTTTTTCATCATAGAAATAATTGGTTGTGTATTTGGATAACTATTCAGTCACATTTAGTGAGTGTTCGTCTCTAGATGTTTATAATTTTGATAAAAGTAATGGGTTAACTTCATATTGATTAGAATTTCAAAAATATACTTTACTATGTAAATATAGGTATTAGAAACATTTTATGGTAGTTTTGGGATAAATTATAGATTTTAACCCTTAGTGGGTAAAGTCTATTAAATTCATTATATATTCACAATTGATACATGGTTTCCTTAACCCTATATAGCGAAAAAATAAATCATGTAGTGGTTTTATATTCATTTTATTGTATTCCTTACCAAGCAAAAAAATCTTTAATTGGTGGAAAACCATATATGTTGCCTCATTTTTAACACATATTCTCTCCTAAGGTTTCTTAGAGCATCAAATGCCTAGATTTTTTTATTTTTTTAAATGTTCTTTTACTCTTTTCAAATAATTTGTTGAATTACATAGAAATTTTAAAATAGAACCTCTTTGAAAAATAATGTGGTTTTTTAATATGTATGAGAACCTAAATTTTAAAATTCAATTAATATACCATTTAATAAATTGAAATTATATTTTTATTTTTTAAATGCGGATGTTTAGTAGAAAAAATATAAAGGGGGGTGGATTTTATTTCTCAAATTTTAAATATTTAGAGAAACATATTATCTATTAAAGACTTATAAAGAATTAGATTTTTCAAATTTATGGACTTTGAAAAAAAAATATTTCATATAGGTGTGAGTTCTATAATTTTTTATATTTATATATATTAGGTTTTAATAAATTAGTTCAGGTGATTCAAATAATTTTTAAATTTTTTTTACTTGCAATGTGGTCCCCATAGATTTTGATTTTTTTTGATTTTTTTATCAATAATAATAATTGGGATTAGTTTTTATAGATGATTTATGGGTTTTGGATCCATATACTGCTCATAAAGAGCTTCATATCTTTAATTAATGGTTAGATTGTTCAAAAAGATGTTTTATGATAATATTATCTCTCTTAAGTAACTCAATCATAATTAAGATCACTATAGGGTGGTCAAATTTGAATTCTGCTTTTCATGGGTATAAAGTTCTTAGCTCTGGATACCTAAACAATTCTGAGATATGAGTTACACATGACCTCAATCATTCCTCCACATACCTTAGAGGCTTTCAGCTAGTGGTGAGGGTATATTGATATTATAGGGAGACTATACCATCTATTAGATAACTATAAATAACTATGGAAATATCAATGGCCCGTCATCCATAGTATAACCACATAATGTAGTCATTGTAATGAAAACCCATCAATAATAAAATAAAATATTCTATTAAAAAAATTGAATCTAATGTAATGTAATGTAATCATATATTAAGAAGAGGGGTCTTGTGGGTGGTCGATTATATATAAATATAGGACAAATATTATCAAAAAATGAGTAAATTGAAAATATCCAAGTATATGGCTCCACATTATCACATTTTCTAATCCTTTTGTTTATCTAACTCAACTAACAATTATAGGACCCCTTGCCTTACCCAAATCGTTGACCATGAATATTGACACCAGATAAGGTACATTAGAAAGGTATGGGAGATATAGTCATTATATAACTATCAATAGTTTACCAAAATAAATACAATATATATCTATGTACGAATAATCTAAAATGGAATCAACAATATCAATAAAAAATACTCATTGAATCATCAAGGGAAAATCATGACACCCGGTGAGTGGTCATACTGACATTGTTCAGTTTCTGTAACACCCTGATATTTTATAAATTAATAAATTTTAAATAAATTAAATTCCTTTAATATCCTATGTTACATTAAATATTGAGTTTATATTTCATTACATGAAACATTGAGTATATCTTGTGTTACATGAAACACTAATTGTATCTTGAGTTACATGCAACACTGAGTTTATAAGAATCTTGACATACTATTGAAATATTTTTATTTAATATAATATTTTTTACCTATCCATTTTAATGTAATGTTTGTATATTATTAACTAAAATATAAAAATATGGTTTTTTCATGAAATCTTTGGTTACCATTTAAAGAAAAATGAAAATAATGGAAATATTTTTCTGGAAAAAAATATTTCATCTAAATAAACACATTTTCACTCAACAAATTAAATAACTCACTTTTGGTGAATGATTTTAGTGGAATATATATATATATATATATATATATATATTATATTTAATAAACTATTTAATATTCATCTTATTTTTTTCTAGAAAAGAGAAAATAATAAATCAAATTTTAGGCTTAAAAATGTATTTTTTTTTAAAAATAGTTTTGTTTCATTTTTACAAACATATTTTAAAATTAAATTTTGAAAATTTTAAAAAATATATATCCTAAAATTTAATTAATTATTAAAATAATATTAAAAATTATCTTATGGGAAATGTTTATTAATTTTATTAAATGCATAACTTTTAGATAAATTGTGAGAAATACTGAATTTTTATTTAAAGCTGGCTTTTGTTTAAATTATTTATGAAGTTAAATTATATTTAAATTTATTTAGAGTGAAATAAGTCAAATTATAAATATATATATATATATATTAATCTAATTTATTTACTTCAAATAAATTTCAGATTGATTTTGTATATAAAAACTTTATACATTTTTGAACATTTTAAAACCCACTTTCTCATCATGTTCGTGGGATTAATTTTAAATTAAAATTTTACAATATTGTGATTTTGATTTGGAAAAATTTATTACATATTTTGAATAAAAATAAATCATATTATATATTAATTTAAACTTAATTTTTTACCAAAATGAATAGTGAAATCTGTAAAATTTATTTACCACGGTTAACGTAAAAATGGGTTTATTGGGGTTTAAAACTAAACTGAAAACAATCAATATGACCTAAAAACGTGAATAAGATAAATTTTATATAAATATTTATACCTATAATGTTTCATACATGATAATACTCTATTTAGGAGCCTTCTTGCTTGAGGAAAATGTGGATGCACCTTTTTCTTTTCGAAAACACTACAAGTGTTCGAATCTCCTCACTTATAAAAGGCCAACACCTCTTCTATCTTCTTCACACCATCAAACCATTTTTTAGAAAATAATTGATACAATAACTTACCAAAATCCCTTATATTATACTCTAAGAATTATTTCGGCAATAAATCCAACCAACTAAGGATTTGGTGCAAACTTAAGGAGGATGCCTGAATAAGAGGTAACATTCTTGAACGAGCATTTTTATTTTATTTTTTTCTACAACTAATTAATTAATTATTAGACCATGTTAATATAATAATATAATTTAATTACATATAATAATATATTTTTATTTTTATTTCATCAACTACAACCATCTCTACTTTCATAAAATGGTTTATGAAATCATCATTCATGTGTACGATGAACTACTAACTAATAAGCTGATGTCATTCTTTTTTTCATTACCACCTCTTATAGTAGTGTATGATGATGTATATGATGTATATATATGATATATATAAATATATAACATAATTATACCTATTTAGTAATTATATCATAAATTATTTTTTAATTTTCATTCCATAGGGGATATGATAACACCACTCCTGTGTACAGCGAACTATCACCTCGAGAAGCAATGTGATTCATTTTTCACTAATTCTTTAAATAAAATATAATTGAGAAAAATATATGTGATATAAAAGATACAATTATTATATTAATAACTTATATATCATTCTGAAATAATAATATATCATTTTATTTATTACATTGTTACTCAATGAATGATGATAGCATTATTCATGTATGTGTGGACTACTACCTTCACAAAGAAATCTGACTCTCTTTTCCTCACCACACCAGATGTATAATATGTATAAATAAGAAATTATATGATATTTATGATATTATTGTTATTATTTAAATATAAATTATTACTTACCTTCTTTCTATAATGGTCATTGAAAAAATGGAAATGTGTCTCAAGCATATGTACATCTTATAATCTACATGATTGCAACATAATCCATTTCTCAAAACCAACTTCCTTTATTAATCAAAAATGTATAATTTATTTATAAATATTATATTTATTTCATGATTAACATTATTTATATTATAGAATCCTGATAAAATTAATGGGCGCATAAATAAAAAATCAAAACTTGTAATAAAAACAAATAGATTATTACCTTAAATGTGACATTAACATGGAACTGTTAATAAATGAGTAATAAAATCAAATAAGTAACTTATATATGGTATGATATATTTATTTTTTTATATTAAATATATCTATAATAAACTTAAATATATTATAAAGTATATTCTAATGAGGATAAAGAAAGTTAAGACTTTTGGAATGGATTTCTAGTATCTCTTTAATTTTGGGGAGACATATGCCATATTCACCACATATTTATTTTATATAGTGTATATTTTAAACATAAATTTATTTTTTTATTTTTATCCTAAAATTTATTTTTGTTCACATATCAATTTTATTATATCTCTTTTATGGGGTTTATAGTACAAAAGTTAAAAAATATGTAAGGTATTTTTGTCTTAATTTTCATCCTTTGGGGCATAAGTTGTTTTATGGACTTATCCTCTTCCATGAAGGGTATATATTTCCCCATTGAAATTTTATATCATTAATATCCTTATTTTCATGATATTTTATGTTTCATTTAATTTTACTCTTTCATGGAGATTATGATTCAAATTTAACAATGTGGAAAGAGTTTTATGTAATAATCTCATCGTTTATCAGATTGTTTGTAATTATACTTACAATGATGAAATATTTTGATTTATATCTAAATAAACTCATGAATTTTATTCTCTTATATTTATTTCATGTAAATACATGTTTTCACTTCCTTTTCCTATCATTATGTACTCAATAGTTCAAAAAAATATTCAATAAAAATAATCATTTTAGACACAAACCCTTTTAATTCCAAAACCGTGTTTTCTAAAAATATTTTCAAAATTGTTTTTAACATTTTTTAAATAAATAATTTATTACATAAATGTTTACCCATGATTTACTTTTTTATAAAATATTTTAAATTAAATATTCATGTAATTTTCAGAAACAATTCTCATTTCTCTTTTACTAAAAATGTGTAATGGAGTCTTCATTTTAACATGTATTAAATGAAAGGAATTTCCCACCATCATAGACATTATTTTCTTTGAATTTTACTTTATATTCTTTTAAGTTATTTTCAATAAATTTTTTTTAATATTTTTTTAGAATAATAAATGGTATTTTCCTCAAGAAATGTTTCAAACGATTTTTAATTATTCCTTTATAAATTCTCAAGTTTATTTTCAAAAAATGTATTTCCAAAATACTTATTACAATTTAAATAAAAAATTGATTTTCAAAGAAAGGTTATTTTCCACAACAAATGTTGAAAGTTATTTCTCTTTCAAAATCATTATTCATCTAATATATAATCCCTTGATGTTACTTATGGTTTACTTGGGATATAATCCAAGAATATAATTTTTATTATTTCTCTGAATGTATTATGTTTATGATTATATTATTTTTATGAATCCTATTTTTCTTCCATGGGTTATAAAATGATAAAATGTTTATGAAACCTAATTAGTTTTCCACAGGTTCTGCTTTGATGAAAAAATGTAATTATTATGAATAATATTTCATTAATATGGGTTATGTTATGAAAAAATAATTATGAAACCTATGTCATTTCATGGGTTCTGATATGATGAATGTTTTTTGATATTGGGGAACACAAAGGTATGATTTTCATTATGTGATGGTGGTTATGTTATGAACAATTAAATTATTTATGTTATAACCATGTATAGTGGTTATGTTATAACCAATGATGGGTGGGACCTATATCTCCCCAAAATTCATTAGGAAAAGATTTATATCTCATGAGATATATTGGACTGGAACGGGGAGTGAAATTTGTTCAATAAAGGAATTTTTCCACTATAATGGTATAGGGAGTGAACCGTTACTGCCATAATGGTTTGGGGAGTGAACCCATTCCATTATGAGGACAGGTATTCCACTGGGGATGGGTAGTGTCTCCTTCCCAGGTGGTATAACCACACATGGAGTGCCTGATGAGTTTTTTAAATGATCCTTGAATAATATAGAAACTATTTTCAATTATTATTTTAATTCCATAATTCTATGCCTTATTCAAATTTTATTCTCTTATAGATCAAGTTCTATGATTTTATTATGATTCATATCTTATAAATTGTGAATTTGTTTTCCATGACTCAAGATTCAGATCTCTGATATGTATGGTATGGTTTCCATATGAGTTTCTCATGTTCTAATACCCTTACATTAATTTTATACTAACATGTATATCTTGTATATACTTATTATAAATTTGATATCACCCATTATTATGTTTCCTTTCCTTAGGCTATGAAGAACTGTTTTAAGTAGGATGTGTTTGTATGGAGTACTAAATGGGGATATTTATTGGAGATGTTGAAGATCAATCACCAAATTAGAATATTATGTACCAAGTCTTTGAATTCACTAAATCATTGTGGTACTCATGTGTGTGTTTGTGTAATGTGTTGAATATTCATATAAAAATATGTAATATCCATGTATGAAAATTCTGGGTACCTAAAGTCTGTATTATAGTATAGGTTTAGTTTACCTTTGGAGACTAGGATGAGAAAACATTAGATATATCACTATAGATATTTATAAGTACATTTCTATGTATGTCTCTAAAGATAATTCTACAGAACCATAAATGTATAAAAAAAATTCCTACAATTTTGGTTAAGGATATATTGAGTGGTTTACAAGAAATTAAATCTCTATTTGGATATAAGAATAGGATGTAGCTCTAGAACAAAGGTTCCTAGGTGTAATGACTTCAAAAAGGGTGCATTGAAATGGACTCGATGATCAAATAGTTCTTGAAAATAGGCCCTTATTTACAATTGGTTTGAAACACTTAGGGGAAATGTTTGTGAAATTCAAAAACACTTTAAAAACCATTATAAAGTATTTAAAAATATAATGATCACAGATTACTATGTTAAACCTAAGGTGTAACTAATTTAAAAGTAGGTGACTTGATTTAGATCTCCCATGTATGATTTTTCAAAATATGTAGTTTTACTTTATGATTATAGTTTCTCACATTATGTTTTTTTGGTTTTATTTAATGGAAGGAACCAAAACAAACTAGGTTAACATTGAATGTGATGGAAAATTTACGGATGAGAAGCCAAGTGGGATGACGACTGAATTAAAGGATGTTGGGATTATTACTTGTCAGTTATCGCGATATATGATTAAAACACACAACTTAACCAACTCTCAGACTCACTGAAGAAGATAAGTATTTCTTTTTTTATGAGTTAAGTTAGTGGATACCAAGTAAGAAGGAAATTTCAGTTTCCTATATGCTAGGAATGTTGAAATAAGCACTAAAGATAATGTATTAGAGGGATAAGAATATGTTTTCAGTGTGTAAAAGAAGTACACAAATAAAGAAATTCTATTATAATAAATGATAATTTTTGTTAACACAATGAATCATAATAATGGTGTCCCTATGATATAATCTTTTGATGAATTTTTCAAATGAGGAATGTATGGGAATTAAGAAATTCGATGTCCTAAGAGGAAAAATCAAGAATAGAATCCTCAAGGTTGTATGATTAATGGTTTTATGTTGTTGATAATGAGAGTAGGAATGAAATATGAGAGCAAAGAGGTATTAAGGAATAAGATGATGAATCCTTATTAAATTTTTTGTGAAGGATGTGGGATGATTTAAGTATTAATGAATTGAAATTCAAGGATTAAGTTATACAAATCATGAATTATATAAGGGATGTTCAATATAATATTTTCATTAAGTATTTTCAATAATATGTTGAATAGTATTGATTAACTAGAAAATTGATTTAATATAAAGGTTATATTTTTTGTAAAACATATTATTAAGGGAAGATAACATTTAATATGTTCATGAGGTTGACAAAAATGGTGTCTATTTTGGATAAATATATGATTTATATGGATAAATCGAATTGGATAGTATTGATGACCATATAACTGATATAGGATTTGTGGAAAAAGTGGTTTATGTTATCATTTATTAAGTTTACAACATTATCGGATCTATAGAATATGTTCAATAATATATATTCTTATTCAAGGAATGAGGAAGCATGATTTTTTTTTCATTGAGGATTTATGGAAATTTTAGTCATTGCTAAGATTTATAAAAATATATGACCAAGGTATCCACATATGTGGTATGTGACAATTAAAAGAAGTTTCATGATATTTGGTGGATTAGTGTTGATTTTGGAAACGTTTTGTGACCTTCTCTATAAATTTTGATTTCTATAAGGGTTTTAAGTGTAACCATTTATGGAATGTTTTAAGAATAACATTGGATAGGGTTTTGTAGATTAATATTTTATTTCACCATATGATGATTTATGCATAACTTGTGATACCAATTTTGTTTTTTATTATAAACAATGATAAAAGGAATGAATTGTCATTATTTTATGGAAAGTATTTAGTGATTCAAAAATGAAAAATTCAACTCTTAGAGTAAGAGATTAAGTGAAAATTAATCAAATCTAAACCAAAAGATGAGATTGTACTTATGAAATGTAATGTTACTAGGTAAGTATATATTTTCATGAAAATTCCCTAATATTTGAAAAATGATCTTCAAATAAAATTTTATCTTATTATCATCCTTTTTATGATATTAATGAATTTTTTCACACATCTTTAGTTTATATATTTATGGGTGTTAAACTTTTATGTATCACCCACTTTATTATGATCAATGATCTCTATCACTCTCCATCAGTATTTTCATGTTGGTTATCTCTATTATGACCATGTTTTCACTTTCTACCTATGTTATACTTTTTGGAAACCTTGTATGTGTTATCATAAATGACTTTTTAAAAACCAGATATATTTTTTATGAGAATGTTATATTGACCATTTTAACGACGTGGGTTTTTATGAATTAATTTTCACATGTTAAAATATTTATTATTGAGATGAATTTTGAAGGTGAAATTCATTTTCAGAGGGGTGGAATGTAACACCATGATATTTTATGAATTATTATTTTTGAATAAATTAAATTATTTGACAGTATTTGTTACATGAAACACCAATTGTATATTTTTTTTCATGAAATAATGAGCTTATATTTTGTTGCATGTAACACTGTGTGTAGGTTGCATTACATGCAACAAAAAGTTTAAACAAAACATGACATACTAGGGAAATATTTTTTTAATATAATATTTATCAAATATCCATTGAAATAGTTGGTATAAATAATATTAAATAAAATATGAAAATAATTTTTTCAGCAGAATTATTTGGAGACCATTTAATTAAAAATAAAAATAACATAAATCTTTTTCTGGAAAATTATTTTTTATGTAAAAAAAATGCATTTTACCTCAATACACTAAAAATCGCACTTTTGGTGAATGGTTTTAATGAAATTTATATATTATATATTCAATAAATTATTTAACATTCATATTTTGTGTTTTATATACAATAAATTAGAATAAATCCAATTTTATGCTTAAAAATGTATTTTAAAAAAAAGTAGTTCTATCTCCTTTTGGTGCACTTATTCAAAATTTATTTTTTGAATATTTTAGAAAATTTATTTTATAAACTAAAAAAATTATTTCTTCATATCAAAATTATCTTACTGTAAATTTTTTATAATTTTATAAAAAGATTAATTTTTTGATGAATAGAGAAAAATACTGAAAGGTGATGTAGTGGGCACCCTCAAATGATTAATGGTTTTTGGGGTACTAAAGTGCAGAAGAGTGGCTGACCAAGGTTATCTCTCAAAGGGGGATGTAAATTTGACAACTTATTAAATTTATTTTAAAAATAACATAAAAGGGAGTAATAAAACTACTTTAAAGGATACGGGGGTTTTTACCATTCATAACCCTATAAGAATTTTTCTTGAAGAAGATTGTATAATATTTTTGTTTTTATTTTTGAAATTAAGTTCAATTAAAAAGACACAACAAGAAGATGTTTTTTAGAAAATATTTAAAATAGGTAATAAATCTAACTATACCTCTTAATTTAATTATTAAAAATTATCATTTAAATTAATATCCACTTAATTATGATCCCTTAATTTTTTAACCCTCTAACCATACGAGAATTAACTTTACCACAAATATGAGTAGAATTAATCCCTAGGCTATCTTCAGAACATGCAATCGCAGCACCATGCTTTGATTGATTTTAAAAGGATAGATTATGGTCAATGGTAAATTAAGGAACATATAAATTATAGACAATGGGGATTAATTATTCATAGGGATTAGATTTTAACTATACAAATATATACCATGTGGTCTTGTTTTACAGATTAATTTTGCGCTCTCACAATTTACACAATACTCGACAATGTGTGTTTTTGTGTTAATTGTTCAATTTCTTGATTAGTTTAATATAATTTACAAACTCAATTCATGGATCATATTAGGTGAACTACAGTATCTCAATGATTCAAAATAATTAAATGAAGAGGGTATAAGATTGATCGATTGCTAAGAAAATTACTCTTTCATGGGCAGTGTGGTCGTCGTGGAGACGCTTTGCATGAGAAAAGGATTGAAAGGGTAGAACCAAATATCATCCCAACTCATGAGTCCAACACAAATAGGATGAGAAAAGAATAAGATAATTGAAAAAAACCAAATAAAATGGAATAAATAAAATAACAATAAAGAAGTTTATTAAATAAATGAAAACATTACAACATGTAGAAGAGAAGAAGGCTTTGATGAGGGGATCCTTCCTTCAAGAGAAACCCCTCTTACAATGGTTGGAGAATTTTGGTTAAACCAATTATAATAATCCTTAAATCTCCTAATGTACGTCCCAACCCCACCAAATGATAATAACACAAATTTATAGAATGGTGGGGAGGATAGGTTCAAAGTGGTTCCAAGTGTGAATGGGGAATCTCACCAAATATTTTATGCCAAATTGCATAGCCATTTTTCCACAAAAACGTGTGAATCAACTGTCCTTCCAGAATGATGATTCATGAGAAAATGATTCCTAGAGCTCCTTTAAAATTTTGGGCCTAATACAAGAAAGGATGAAGAATTTATGGTCAAAATATATAACCCATGTCCAATCTAGTGAGTCCATCTCAACTTTGATTTCATGGCCCATTTTCACTGACCAAATGCATGATTTAGCTATAATGTCCTAAATGAAAGTTGTATAAAATGATGTAGAGAAAACATATAAAATATATTAAGTTAAAATAATGAAAATAAAATTATTTATGTTTGAAATACTACAATTAATTTTTAAAGAGTAAAACTATAATTTTCATCAAATTTTCTAATGAATTATCTAATCCCATATATTCCATAAATGAACATAGTTACCACAATGTGAGGAAATTATATCATTTATTATAAATAAAAAATTCAATAAAATTATGTTTTATCTACTTCCCCACACTTACCCTTCTGCACCCCTGGGAAAAACCTCATATCATGTATTCCAAAATATTGTAACAAGAAAACATCAATATCAAATCAAAAACAATATTAAAACACATATCCTTGAGATCCAACACTTCCACACCAAGAAAAAATAGTTATCATTCCTCATAAAGAACTATTATTTCATGTTCTCCATTCATATCATTCTATATATTTCCACTTCATTTATCCTCCCATGAACAAAACACTTACCTCACTTGAATTTTATCTTATCACAAAAATGTGAATTTTTCAACAATTTCTTTCCCATCCTAACTCATACAAGGGTCACCATAGTATTGATAAATTCCTACATCACCATCCAATGTGAGTCAAGGACAGATGTTTTTCATGAGGACTTTCCAGGGTTGTTCTATGGATTTTGGTTGGTAAGATTTATTTGTGAAAAAATATAAGGCTAAATGAGGGGGGCTTGACTCTTTTTGAAGAACAATTGCATTAATCGAATTTTTACTTACACATCGTCTCCTCCTCAATCCCCATAGTATCGATTTATGTTCATCATCATGAAAAATAATTGAATGTTCACACCATTCAAAATTTCAGTAGTAAAAATGTCAATCTTCTCAAACATGATTTTCTTGAAAGCTCCAGATAGGCATAACATTCTCCCTCTATTAGAATCTCCAGAAAGGCATAACTTCACTTATCATGAAAGCTCCAGAAAATGAACATCTTTAAATATAATGATTTTATTTAGCTGAAAAAACATCTCTTCAGAATTTAATTTTCCACCCAAAGTATCACAGAATGTGGTATCACTACACAAGGCATCTTCCCCCACACTTATGTTCCGCTAGTTTATGAAATTTCACTTCAAGAGTTAGTTGGATATGGAAAATTGTTTTGTAATGTTGCTAACCTAATAGGTTGTTCATGGATTCTAAGTTATAAAAGGATTAAATGTTCAAGGTAGGCCATTATAAAAAAGGATTCTTTGAAATTGGGGCTTTAATACCAAACAAATGCCTCAATCATTTAAACATAAGTACCTCAAACCCTAAGTTTTGACAATAATAAATCAAATTTTGATTAAATCAATCATGGTTTGGTTCTCTAAAGAAGTGAGGTAAATGTAACTAATATGAAAATAATCATTCAGAAGCCTCATAGGAAAGTTATTTCAAATATAATGACAGTGGGATGTGTCATGGAATTTAAAATTCAGAGTACTTTTCATGAAATTGCTAAATATTTGAACTTCAAACAATGTTATTTTCAGCATTCATTTAATCTCGATTTCATGGGATAAATTGTTTCACTTATTGATATGAATTTCAAAATGGTGATTCAAATCATTTAAGCTCAAAGGTTTCAAAAATACACAAAAATTTGAAAAATAAACACACATTTTTTTAAAAAAATCATTGAAAAAAAAAGAAAACAATTGAAATTACTAAACTAAATGGTTCCCTCCCCCACACTTAAAATATTAAATTTTCCTCAATGTGAACCCATGAGATGATATATGCACATGAAATGTATAATTTTAAATGGAATAAAAAATAAAGAATTTAAAGGGTTAGGAATAGCTTGTTATGCTTAAGTGATGATGGGATCATGCAGTGTGATGAAATCCACCACATCAGTAGGAAGTCCCTAAATGTATTTCTTCAAACATTGATTATTGACTATAAAGATCCTTAAAATGTCCTCTTGTTTGATCTCCACTACACTATAAGGAAAAACATTTGCCACAACATAAGGACCTAACCATCTTGAATGCAATTTACCAGGCATCGGCTTCAGTCGTGAACTATAGAGAAGGACTTTCTCTCCAACATGAAACTCCTTTTGTTGGATCTTTCTATCATGAGATACTTTTGATCTTTCCTTGTAGAGACTTGAGTTCTCATCTGAAGACAATCAAATCTCTTCATGATCCTAAATTGGAAACTTCCATTAGAGTCCATCTTGTGCCAAATTCATGTTGTGTTTATTTATATCCCAATAAGCCTTATGCTCAACTTCCACAGGGAGATGACATGCTTTCCCAAAAACAATGTGAAATGGGTACATGTAGAGACCCGAAGCTTATCGTACATGGAAATTACATTACTTTTGCGGAATACTTAGTACATAACGAAAACACACACACAAGGATCGTAATAGTTTAGTGTCTTTGGAAACTCGGAACGTAATCTTCTAATCGTGGTGAAAGATCTTCAGTATCTCCCATAAAGATCTTCCCCTTTTTTTTTACCTAGAACCTTTCTTTTTATCCTGGGGAAAAGAAAAACATAAAAGGGTGAGCTCAAATGCTCAGTAAGGGTAAACAAAAGAAATATCAATCACATCATATTCATAAGAACATAACATTTTGGAAATCATAACCTGCAAAAGAGAGCATAATTTCATAACATGGGATAAATCATGGAAGTGAAAATGAAATCACCATAATCATAACATGAAACTTGAAACTTTGTGGCATTCACACATAATCATAGAGAATCATTTCTTGTTAGTCAAGACTCATTTCCAAGACTATCTTAGTGGACAAAGTCCCTTTCTGAATCGAGTAACCCTCGTTTCAGTCCTGTTTCACTGAACCGGTATAACCTACCATTCCAGCCATGTCTATCTCATGAGATATAAAATCTTTACCCAATTCATTGGAGGGAGATATAGGTCCCACCCATCTTATAATGAATCCTTTTTTATGTGTGCCACATAATCATAAAACATACATCATCGCATAACACATGTAACAAAAATGGGATTCTTGAAACATCATGACATCATAAATCAATTCATATAAGATAAAGGAATTCATAAAAATAATTTCATCACAACATGATCAAATCAATTTAATAATAGGGTTAAAAACATAACCCTTTATTATCTTAGATGGAAAATAATTTTGATAAAACACTTGAACTCCATTCTTGAGGAAAATATCCTTTCTTCTTCAAAAACATTTTTCCTTTCATAACGTGTCATACAACTTTAAAATAAAAGAAGTTGATTATAAATAAACTTGAAAACTTGTAAAGGAAGCTTCTTGGAAATAATGTTTTAAAAATCCATTCATGCCGTATAAGTTAAAAAAAACATTCTTCGTACTTTTGTCGGAAAAGTCAAAAAGTACCTCGTACGAAAAACGACAAAAGATTCCTTTCATACATATTACTAAAAACTCACCGAAGGGTAAAAATGGATTTAAAAGATTGTAGGTGGATGGAAATAATATTACATATTGATGAAACATGGATGTGGATGATAAAATACACCCCAGTAAATACTTACGAATAAACAATCTCGGATAAAAATGAGATTGTGATATTTCCCTTACCTTAGGTCCGATTTGCTTCGTATGTGTCCGAACCTCCTGTATAATGATTTAAATAATGTCATTGACTTATTATAGAATCATATTCATTGTTATGATATCATATATGGTTCACTTATGACATTATATTACCCGTTCTTTTGTAAATTCCATGTTAAAGAAGCGTTTTGGGTAAAATCGTTTCATTTATCGTAGGTGTTTTGACTTGTTGTTCTTGACATTATTATTACTTATATCATGATTTAATTACTTCCAGAATATAAAATTTAATTTATATATCATATATATTCAGTATAATAGATAGATAAAATGAAAAACACCGTTCATGGAGACGGTTGTCCGTACGTACGCATGAACGCTGTTTTTCTTTCCTTATTATCTTGAATGGAAGTAAGTAGATGACATAAATATATATATATACATAAATCCAGTATCATTATTATGTCATATATTTCATTAGTACTTATTATATATACTTTATAATCATTCATGAATGGTTAATCATTATGAATGAATCTCATCGCGTCGTGGAGACGGTAGTCAGTACGTACGCACGAGCGATGATATCATATAAATATTGAATTGAATTGGAGTGGATTATACAATATATCAGAATCAATATGATGTTGTAATAACTATGTATAGTTATTCTTTACACCATTATACCCATCCATGTAAGGTGGTGGTGGAAAATAGATTACACCACGGCGTGGAGACGGTATTCCGTACGTACGCACGCGCGGTGATTTCTTTTTCCGTAGGATAGATAGATGGTGAAATAGGGTTGTTTCATAATTATAATAACATATCAGTATATGAGTGATACTGATGTTATTACTTCATAATGAAACAACCTAATAAGAAGAAGTGGAAGAAGAAATAAAGATGAAAGAATTGGTAACGGTAATTACCTCTTCTTTGAAGCGCCTTTTGGAGACCTCCTCTTAGGGAACTAAAATTGGTCTTTGAGGAGGACCAGAACCTCTAGGATGTTTCTAGGGAAGTGGAGAAGAGATTTTTGCAGGGTTTGGCCGAGCTTGAGTGCTCAAATTTGTGTGAGGAGGCGGGGGAGGAGGTGTCCTTTTATAAGGGAGGAGAGGGGCACCTTAGGAATATCTCAAAATATTATTTTATATTAAAGTCAAAATCGGTTTATAATGGTTCCAAAGGGTCTTATTTCGAAGATAAAGTGGGGATGGGTCGAAATAATATCAACCAATAGGATTTAGACAAGTTTAGGGTATTAATTTAACCTTATCAATTAGATTTAACTCTAAGTTAAATAATTTAACTTTTACCGTGTCTTTTTGTTTTCTTTCACTATATGGTTAATACACTTACTATAACATGCCAAACGAACCCCAAATTGTTTATTATTAATATATATATCCTTATCTAAGTCATTTGGCCGAACCTTAGATTTTTAGGAATACAATAACAATTAATAATATAATATTTGATTTAAAAACTATTTTGTGTCAATTTTGACACTATTTGATATATGATTTTTGTGAAAGTCATAACAGAATTATATGTTCGAAACAAGTTGATTAAATCAATATTAATATATCATAGTAACCTAGAAAATTAGTGGAATTCATAAAAAGTCTCAAATTACATTTATTTTGGTGTTTATAACATCAATTATGTCAATATTTCATTAATAAGATAATTACTGCATCATCTTTGTGTCATAAATAAATTAAATTATTTGATGTCTAAAAATTACAAATAAAATACAATCATGTAGGAAATCTTTTTAGCTTTCTAATTAATATTTACAATCGAATTTATCTTATGTATAACCCCATATTATAAATGATTTACTTATTAAACTTTGATTTTAACTATTTTAACCCTTCTTTAAATAATATAATATTAAATGTCATAATCTAATCCAAGTGGACCTAAATGGTCATATTATATTCATAAGGTTGTTTTTGGTCGAATTACACTTATCCAATAGAATTAGGACATGTGTTAGGGTAATAGTAATATCATATTTACCCTTAGTTACCCTATTTACTATTAACCGTGGTAAAAAAAGTAAAAAGTTACTATTCACCAAAAATTATTTTCATCTCATTGAACCAAATTTTACTTACTGACATCAACCGTGTCTCTCGGATTTTTGAACTTCCATTCACAGAAGCGGTAAAATTAAGATTTATGAAGAAATTAATTTTTTTAACTACCACTTAGTAGTTTCACTATTCATCAAAAATTGATGTTTTTCAGAACAATGCCAAAATTTCATCCTAAGCTATATTTCATATTCCGAATTCAAAAATGAAGTCTATTTTACCAAATTCATATCATAGAATTTGCATTAATTAATTTTATAATTAAATCCCGCTGTTAAAACAAATAGCGTGTTTTTAAGAAACAATATCTATCAAAAGATTGACACTTGATTATGTCTGGTTTAAATGTGAAATTACATCCAATGACAAAAATTGTATTAAATTGTAAAAATATATTCTAAATATACTTTAAAACCACTCAAATTAATAATTTATCACTATTAATTATTTCGATTAAAAAAGTTGTTTTTAATTATAATTTAGTAATTTTCACTATTCATCAGAATATGAAAGTTATCCGAAAAGTACCAAAATTTCACCTTAGGCTAAATTCGATACTCCGAATCCAAAAATGAAGTCCATTTTGAGATCTAAAATTTCTAAAATTTAAAAAGTGGTTATTACTATTCATAACGGCTAGTTTTAATAATATTTTAATAGCATATCATTGTTTCGTAAAACTCAGTATTACGTACCACACACGCTATCGAGGAAGGTTGCGATTGCGTGTAATGCAAGGCAATTCAAGGATGCGTGTTGTGAAAGCTCCTTTTTGTGTAGCGTACAACACAAGACATTAGTGAAATAAAAAAAATATTTTTCATAAAATCTCGGGCTGTTACATTCTACCCCCCTTAAAATGAATTTCGCCCTCGAAATTCGTCGGGGTTATAAATGGTTTACTATTCGAAAGTTTCTTTAATAGAAACCCACATCGTAAAAAGGAATACCAAAACTTGGCTTTAAAAACTAAAGTATGAAATGTAACGATTACCCAAATAAACTAATCACTGGGTTTCCACATAGGTGAAAATATGGATATGGAAGAGAAATCTAACCATTATGTTTTGATGGAGAGTGGTAGAGAACATGGCTATGGAAAAGCCAGTAATCACAAATCCATAAATTTGTGACGATCTAAGGTACCATCTGATTCATCAGGTATAAGAGAACTAGGACAACATTTTTGGTTTTCAAGATCATTTCCCTAAAGTTAAAGAATTTGAATTAGAATAAATACTTACTTTATTTTGGTACAATCTCACTGTTGTTCGTGCCTTTAACAATTTCCACTTCATCTCTTAAATAAATGAAGTTTAATTTTTTTAATCGTGAAGTGTTAGCAGATCATGTGATAGAATGACGGGTCATTCCATCTGTCTCAAAAGGTTAGCAAAATTTATATACATAAGTCGATCTATAGTGGGATTAATCATATATGGTTCCTAAAATGGGCTTATACTTCATATATCATACTGCTTAATATAATAACACTAGTTTCTACTAAACAGGGACTTCCTGTAGGTCAGTGGTAGGCGATAAAGGCCAGTCGCACTTCGGTTGTGGGTTCGATTCCTACAGCCTTGTCCGAAGCGATGGGTTGTCGCCCGTCCTGCAGGTTGTCCTTTTTCTAAAACTACGTTACTATAATATCGAAAATCTTCTATCCTTAAACAATACTAACTTATGTCCAACATAATCCAGTCTAATCTTTAGGCTTATACATAATACTGCAGTCCACTCTCATAATATAGTGACAACGATTACCAGAGATTTAATACTGTCGTTGATCCCCACATATCATAAGATATGTCTTGTTGGTCACATTCCAAACATTCAAAGTCCTTAATCATGTATTCTCTTGAATACCTTAGTGAAAACATGAGTGCAGTTAAAAGTTAACACTTTCCACATACCAAAATCCTCAAAATTCTATATACTCAAACCATGATATCACTTAGTCCTTATATCAATCATGAGCTCATGAATACTATTAAAAATTTCATTTTCTTGTCTTCATTATGCGCATATCGTCTTATTTCCAAAAAATATCTCAATCACTTTGAATACCACATCAATAAATATTGCAATACTCAATGATACAACATTATTTTGGAATCCCATTACATAAACACTTAATCATTCCACCACATCTTTGTCATATTCAATATTGCCAATAGTGATCGCATGTGATTTCCCTTTGTCCTTTGCCTTCAGTGGTTGCTCATGTTGATCATCACTAACCCTTGGATTAGGGAAATTATTAGCATAATGCCCCATTTCCTTGCACTTGAAGCATTGAAGTGTTGGTGGTGTGTTCTCTACAGTGTTTGCTTTATTCACATCATTAGAAACCCTTTTTCCATTACTTCGACACTCAGCTGCTCGATGACCTTCTTTTCCACACTTAAAACATTTTCTAGTCCCTTTAAGACAATCTCCACCATGCTTCTTTCCACACTTTGTGCATAAGGAAACATTCATCTTCTTTTCACCATTATTCTGAGATTTCTCCTTGAACTCCATCTTTCGTTTCTTGTCAAAACCATGAGATGGATATGTAACACCAACTTCCATTTCTACCTTGATAGCACAACGCACAATTTCTTCATAGCTACTGAAGTCTCTTATAGCTAATGCCCTTCGAAGACTTGGTTTTAAGCCACTGAAAAATCGATCAACTTTACTTTCAGGTTGGATGATAATACCAGAAGAATACCTTGCAAGTCTTGTAAAATTTGCTTCATAGGTACCAACAGATTCATCGTCCCTTTGCTTCAGTTCAAGAAACTCTTTCTCCATCTTTGTTCGAAGAATACGAGGGAAGTACTTACTGAAAAACAAGTTCTTGAACTCGTCCCATTCCATGGACTCAATTTCATCTCTTGGCCTCGTATTCTTGATAAGATTCCACCATTGATCAGATTCACCTTCCAAACGATATACTGCTAAGATGACTTTATCATGTTCAGAACATTGAAGAACTGAAAATATCTTTTCAGTAGTACTGATCCATTGTTCAGCCACAAGTGGATCAGAAGACCCACTGAAAGAAGGTGGACGTTGCCTCATGAAGGACTCAATAGAATATTATTCCCTTCTCTGCTCATTTGGAAGTCCAGAATGATTCATAGCTTGTGTAAGTATAGCAATAAGATTTTGCACTCCATCTCCCATAACATTTGTTTGTTCAGGAGGGCAATCATTGCATTGTCCATTGCATTGATCAACACGGTTCCTTCGGGTTCCAGCCATCGTCTAAAACCCAAAAAGAATAGTGTGAGAGGAAAAAATCATGCTAGGGAAAACAACATAATAAAGGGGGAGTACCTTCAATATCCAACATCTTAGGTTTAATTCTATGATCGTTAGCGTAATTCTATTACTATAACCTATACGTATACTTATCCCTAGGGACATCCCTTGACATACCTTAGAAATATCTCTAGGGATCACACTAACGTTTTCGCATCCTAGTTTCCGAAGGTTGACTAAACCTTTCCTCTGATACCAACTGTAGAGACCCGAAGCTTATCGTACATGGACATTACATTACTTTTGCGGAATACTTAGTACATAATGAAAACACACACACAAGGATCGTAATAGTTTAGTGTCTTTGGAAACTCGGAACGTAATCTTCTAATCGTGGTGAAAGATCTTCAGTATCTCCCATAAAGATCTTCCCCTTTTTTTTTACCTAGAACCTTTCTTTTTATCCTGGGGAAAAGAAAAACATAAAAGGGTGAGCTCAAATGCTCAGTAAGGGTAAACAAAAGAAATATCAATCACATCATATTCATAAGAACATAACATTTTGGAAATCATAACCTGCAAAAGAGAGCATAATTTCATAACATGGGATAAATCATGGAAGTGAAAATGAAATCACCATAATCAAAACTTGAAACTTGAAACTTTGTGGCATTCACACATAATCATAGAGAATCATTTCTTGTTAGTCAACACTCATTTCCAAGACTATCTTAGTGGACAAAGTCCCTTTCTGAATCGAGTAACCCTCGTTTCAGTCCTGTTTCACTGAACCGGTATAACCTACCATTCCAGCCATGTCTATCTCATGAGATATAAAATCTTTACCCAATGCATTGGAGGGAGATATAGGTCCCACCCATCTTATAATGAATCCTTTCTTATGTGTGCCACATAATCATAAAACATACATCATCGCATAACACATGTAACAAAAATGGGATTCTTGAAACATCATGAAATCATAAATCAATTCATATAAGATAAAGGAATTCATAAAAATAATTCCATCACAACATGATCAAATCAATGTAATAATAGGGTTAAAAACAGAACCCTTTATTATCTTAGATGGAAAATAATTTTGATAAAACACTTGAACTCCATTCTTGAGGAAAATATCCTTTCTTCTTCAAAAACATTTTTCCTTTCATAACGTGTCATACAACTTTAAAATAAAAGAAGTTGATTAAAAATAAACTTGAAAACATGTAAAGGAAGCTTCTTGGAAATAATGTTTTAAAAATCCATTCATGCCGTATAAGTTAAAAAAAACATTCTTCGTACTTTTGTCGGAAAAGTCAAAAAGTACCTCGTACGAAAAACGACAAAAGATTCCTTTCATACATATTACTAAAAACTCACCGAAGGGTAAAAATGGATTTAAAAGATTGTAGGTGGATGGAAATAATATTACATATTGATTAAACATGGATGTAGATGATAAAATACACCCCAGTAAATACTTAAGAATAAACAATCTCGGATAAAAATGAGATTGTGATATTTCCCTTACCTTAGGTCCGATTTGCTTCGTATGTGTCCGAAACTCCTGTATAATGATTTAAATAATGTCATTGACTTATTATAGAATTATATTCATTGTTATGATATCATATATGGTTCACTTATGACATTATATTACCCTTTCTTTTGTAAATTCCATGTTAAAGAAGCGTTTTGGGTAAAATCGTTTCATTTATCGTAGGTGTTTTGACTTGTTGTTCTTGACATTATTATTACTTATATCATGATTTACTTACTTCCAGAATATAAAATTTGATTTATATATCATATATATTCAGTATAATAGATAGATAAAATGAAAAACACCGTTCATGGAGACGGTAGTCTGTACGTACGCATGAACGCTGTTTTTCTTTCCTTATTGTCTTGAATGGAAGTAAGTAGATGACATACATATATATATATACATAAATCCAGTATCATTATTATGTCATATATTTCATTAGTACTTATTATATATACTTTATAATCATTCATGAATGGTTAATCATTAAGAATGAATCTCATCGCGTCGTGGAGACGGTAGTCCGTACGTACGCACGAGCGATGATATCATATAAATATTGAATTGAATTGGAGTGGATTATACAATATATCAGAATCAATATGATGTTGTAATAACTATGTATAGTTATTCTTTACACCATTATACCCATCCATGTAAGGTGGTGGTGGAAAATAGATTACACCACGGCGTGGAGACGGTATTCCGTACGTACGCACGCGTGGTGATTTCTTTTTCCGTAGGATAGATAGATGGTGAAATAGGGTTGTTTCATATTTATAATAACATATCAGTATATGAGTGATACTGATGTTATTACTTCATAATGAAACAACCTAAGAAGAAGAAGTGGAAGAAGAAATAAAGATGAAAGAATTGGTAACGGTAATTACCTCTTCTTTGAAGCGCCTTTTGGAGACCTCCTCTTAGGGAACTAAAATTGGTCTTTGAGGAAGACCATAACCTCTAGGATGTTGCTAGGGAAGTGGAGAAGAGATTTTGGCAGGGGTTGGCCGAGCTTGAGTGCTCAAATTGGTGTGAGGAGGAGGGGGAGGAGGTGTCCTTTTATAAGGGAGGAGAGGGGCACCTTAGGAATATCTCAAAATATTATTTTATATTAAAGTCAAAATCGGTTTATAATGGTTCCAAAGGGTATTATTTCGAAGATAAAGTGGGGATGGGTCGAAATCCTATCAACCAATAGGGTTTAGACAAGTTTAGGGTATTAATTTAACCTTATAAATTAGATTTAACTCTAAGTTAAATAATTTAACTTTTACCGTGTCTTTTTGTTTTCTTTCACTATATGGTTAATACACTTACTATAACATGCCAAACGAACCCCAAATTGTTTATTATTAATATATATATCCTTATCTAAGTCATTTGGCCAAACCTTAGATTTTTAAGAATACAATAACAATTAATAATATAATATTTGATTTAAAAACTATTTTGTGTCAATTTTGACACTATTTGATATATGATTTTTTTGAAAGTCATAACAGAATTATATGTTCGAAAAAAGTTGATTAAATCAATATTAATATATCATAGTAACCTAGAAAATTAGTGGAATTCATAAAAAGTCTCAAATTACATTTATTGTGGTGTTTATAACATCAATTATGTCAATATTTCATTAATAAGATAATTACTGCATCATCTTTGTGTCATAAATAAATTAAATTATTTGATGTCTAAAAATTACAAATAAAATACAATCATGTAGGAAATATTTTTATCTTTCTAATTAATATTTACAATCGAATTTATCTTATGTATAACCCCATATTATAAATGATTTACTTATTAAACTTTGATTTTAACTATTTTAACCCTTCTTTAAATAATATAATATTAAATGTCATAATCTAATCCAAGTGGACCTAAATGGTCATATTATATTCATAAGGTTGTTTTTGGTCGAATTACACTTATCCAATAGAATTAGGAAATTTGTAAGGGTAATAGTAATATCATATTTACCCTTAGTTACCCTATTTACTATTAACCGTGGTAAAAAAAGTAAAAAGTTACTATTCACCAAAAATTATTTTCATCTCATTGAACCACATTTTACTTACTGACATCAACCGTGTCTCTCGGATTTTTGAAATTCCATTCACAGAAGCGGTAAAATTAAGATTTATGAAGAAATTAATTTTTTTAACTACCACTTAGTAGTTTCACTATTCATCAAAAATTGATGTTTTTCAGAACAACGCCAAAATTTCATCCTAAGCTATATTTCATATTCCGAATTCAAAAATGAAGTCTATTTTACCAAATTCATATCATAGAATTTGCATTAATTAATTTTATAATTAAATCCCGTTGTTAAAACAAATAGCGTGTTTTTAAGAAACAATATCTATCAAAAGATTGACACTTGATTATGTCTGGTTTAAATGTGAAATTACATCCAATGACCAACATTGTATTAAATTGTAAAAATATATTCTAAATATACTTTAAAACCACTCAAATTAATAATTTATCACTATTAATTATTTCAATTAAAAAAGTTGTTTTTAATTATAATTTAGTAATTTTCACTATTCATCAGAATATGAAAGTTATCCGAAAAGTACCAAAATTTCACCTTAGGCTAAATTCGATACTCCGAATCCAAAAATGAAGTCCATTTTGAGAGCTAAAATTTCTAAAATTTAAAAAGTGGTTATTATTATTCATAACGGCTAGTTTTAATAATATTTTAATAGCATATCATTGTTTCGTAAAACTCAGTATTACGTACCACACACGCTATCGAGGAAGGTTGCGATTGCGTGTAATGCAAGGCAAGTCAAGGGTGCGTGTTGTGAAATCTCCTTTTGGTGTAGCGTACAACACAAGACATTAGTGAAATAAAAAAAATATTTTTCATAAAATCGCGGGCTGTTACAGTACATACCATTGGGAGTCTTGTATGTTGTCCTATAAGCCCATATCATGTCATCCAAGCACTTGTTCCAATCTTTCTTATTAAGATGCCCAGTTTTCTCCAAAATTTGTTTCAACTCCCTATTTGAAACCTCAGCCTGGCCATTTCTTTGGGGGTGGTATGGTGTTTTTGTTTTGTGTGTCAACCCATTCTTCCAATGAAGGGAAGACAAATTCTAATTGAAAAAGTGTGTCCCTTGGTCACTTATGATGGCCTTCGGTACTCCAAACTAGAAAAAAATCTATGCTATGAAAAATTCCCCAACAACATGAGAATCATCAGTCCCTGTGGCCTTATCCTCCACCAATTTTATCGCATAATCAACAGAAACCAAAATATAAAAAATCCCAAAAGAACTAAGAAAATGAGATATAAAATCGATTCCCCATACATCAAAAATCTCACAGAATAATATGGGTTGTTGGGCCATCTTGTGTCTCCTAGAAATATTACTAGTGTGTTGGAAACATGAGCATGACTTACAAAACACATGAGCATCATGGAATAAACTATTCCAATACAATCCAGAGTCCAAATAATTCCTAGCTGTCTGTTGGGGTCTGAAGTCTCCACTATAAGAAAGTGTATGATATAATTGTAGAACAGAGTCAAAATCATGATCAGGAACACACCTCCTAATAACATGGTCACTACACATGCTCCATAAGTAGGGATCATCTCACAAATAAAATCTAGACTTACTATTTAAAATTAGGACATGATATCTTTTTAAATTTGTAGTAATTTCCTATGCAACAAGGTAGTTCAATAAATCAGTATACCAAGGATGCATACCTGAGGTGGAATAATGATTCTCATCAGGGAAAGTGCCCCAAAGTGGTATCTGGTCCAAGGTTTCATCCTCTAGTGTGTGATTAAGCCTACTCATGTGGTCCTTCACTAGATTTTCTGAACCCTTATTTTCCTTTATCTCAATGTCAAATTACTAAAGAAGGAGCATCCATTGGATTAGCATGGGATTTTAATCCGGCTTCTTCAATAGGTACCTCGGAGTCTCATAGTTAGAAAAAAAACTAATTTAGAGCCTAATTAGTATGAATAGAATTTGTCTAAAGAAAATATGAAAACAAGAAACTCCCTTTTCATGGTTGTGTAATTTGATTTCTCTGAATCTAGTTTCCTTGATGCATATGCAATCACATTTGAATGTACCTCCACCCTCTAAGATAAGACAGCCCCAACTACAATTTTGGAGGCATCACACATAAGCTCAAAAGGAAGCTCCCATCATGGGGGATATATGATTTGTGGAGTAGTAAGACATTGTTTTAGATCATCAAAGGAATTATTTCAAGAATCATCAAACACAAAATCAAAATCCTTTTGATGTAATCACGATATAGGAAGATCAATCTTAATAAAATCTTTGATAAAGTGCCGCTAAGATCCGATATGACCTACAAAAGATCTAACGTCATGCACACATGAAAGATATGGTAAGGATGAAATGATATCTAACTTAGATCTATCAACCTCTATCGCATGTTTTGACACTACATGCCCTAAGAAAATCCTATGCTTTACCATAAAATGGAATTTTTCAAAGTTCAAGACCATATTCTTCTCAATAAAATTACTCAAAACCTTTCCCAAACTAGATATAAAATCATCAAATAAAGACCTATACACTATAAAATCATCCATAAATACCTCTATGCAGGGCTCAATATAATCAGAAAAAATACTCACCGTGCATCTCTAAAATGTACATGGGGAATTGAAAAGTACAAATGGAATCCTTCGGTAGGTAAACATAACGAATGGACAAGTGAATGTTGTCTTCTCTTGATCCTCCAGAGTAATAGAAACCTGAAAATATCCTGAAAATCCATCCAAGAAATAGTAGAGTGTTTTCCCAGCTAGTCTCTCAATCATCTGATCAATAAATGGGAGGGGGAATGGTCTTTTAGAGTGGAGTGATTTAGTTTCATATAATCAATACACACAATCCAACTTCTTTGCACCCTCATTGGAACTAACTCTCCTTTATAATTTTAAAAAACTATAACACCGCTTTTATTAGGCACAAAATGAATAGAACTTACCCACTAATAATTTGAAATGGGATAAATTATACCTGACTTTAGAAATTTTTCGACCTCTTTTTTAACAACTTCCAGAAGGGTTGGATTTGGTCTCCTTTGTCGCTTCCTCACTGGTTTAGCCCCATCCTCCAAAATAATCCTATGCATGAAAATGGAGGGGGTAATACCAGATTTTTCATTAGAGGTCCACCTGATTACCTTAATGTTCTCCCCCAAAAGATTCAAAAGTTTTTATTCTTATTCAGAAGGATTATTATTAGAAATTATAACAGGTAATCTCTCGCCACTCAACAAGTGTGAGTATTTTAGATTTGGTAGAAATGGATTGAGCTCCAATGAAAGGGGTGGTGTATTGGTAGGGGCATTGAAGGAACTGAAATATGTGCACAAATAGCATCAGTATCAGAATATAAATCATCACAATTAGAGAATAATGCAACAAATCCATTAGCATACTCAATAGCGATGTCAAAATCAGAGTTCAAATTATCAGATTATGATTCCATATCAAAATCCAATTTAAGAGAGTATTGTGCATTAGAAATAGGTGTGGAGGAACTCTTAGACATCAAACTAGAACCAATACTCATAATCTCCATAAGCATAGGACAATAAAATTCCATGGGGTTTTTATTTTTTTGTTCAAAATGGGAGATAACATATGCAGAATGGTCTTATGAGGGGTACTTCATGGAGTCCATAATATTAAATATCACAACATCATCCCCAAAATCTATGGAAAGTGTTCCCTCATTGACATTTATTATAGTTTTGCAGTTTTGAGGAAGGTTCTACCTAAGATAATGGGAGAACGAGAACATAAATGATCAAACTCCATGTTAAGCACATAGAAATCTACTGTAATGATCATGTATCTTACCAGGATAAGTACATTCTCAAAGAATCATGCTAGATATATTGTAGCTCAATTTTCTAACTATACCACTACTCTTATTGGATTCAACTCACCTACCTTCAAAGAAGAGAATATAGAGTGAGGAATCACATTTATGGAACCTCCTAAATCAAAAAGTTCATCCGAAAAGTGTAACTCCTCTATAGTTCATGTGATGATGAATGTCTCAGGATCCTTTCACTTTGTTGGAATTACTAGAGTTAGGGTAATGAGTGTGGACACATTCATTCCAAGATTGATCCTCTCATTTCCCTTTATCCCTCTTCGATTGGTACAATGTTTTTTTAAGAATTTCACATACCTTGGGATTTTCTTAATAACTTCAACTATAGGGATGTTGATCTCCACACACTTGAATGTATTCGAAACTTCTATTTGCATCACCTATTCAACCATATTTTTGGTTTGGACAAGTATATTTGGAAAAATAAGGGTTTAGGAAGGATATCATCGATATTTTTATTACCTTTATCTTTCTCCTTGGGTTTCTCATAAATTGGTTTATTGATGCTTGGGCTTCAAATCCCTTTGGGGTTGTTGGAAACCCTACTGGTAAGGCGGAGGTTACTGGAAGTTTTGTTTAAAAGGGGGACTTTGTTATTATCTAGAGGCATACCTCATGTCTGATTGATCATTCCACCTGTGGTTTTATGTTGGAGAAAAGGAATCAAACTTATTTTGGGGTTATGGTTGTTGATGCTGCTGATATGGTCTCCCAAGAATCACTGCTGCATAATCTTCAATTTCATTTAGTTAGGGGGAAACAGTCAGTTGGGTGGACTATTTCAGAGAAAATGCCACATGGTCTTATAGGAGTGGGTTGGGTTTTTTTAGCCAAAGCAATCTACGTCACCATAGTGGTCAACTCTTCTAGCTTGGTATTAATAAAATGACTCACAAGACAAGAACATACCTGATGTACTCCTCTTACATGTGGTGTACCTCGATCACCAAATTATTGGGAGTTTTGGGTCATCTTATCAATCAATGTACATTCAGCTGCTCGTGTTTTATTGACTATTGTGCCTCCAACTATGGCATCCACCATGATTCTCTCCATAGGTGGGAGTCCTTCACAGAATTATTGGATGATGAGTATCTCACATATTTAGTAATGTGGGTATTTTTCACCCAACTTCTTAAATCGCTCCCAATACTCATACATTCACTCCCTTTGGGATTTCTTGATCCTAGATATCTCTTTTCGAATAGATGTGGTCCTTTTTTCTAGAAAAAAACTCTATAATAAAAGATGTTTCATGTTTTTTTAACATTTTACATATTTATGTTGTAAATAATACATCCAATCCTTTGCAGATCCATCAAGTGAGAATGAGAATGCTCTTAATTTTATTTGATCTTCAGATAAATTTCTTGGTTTTAGGGTTGATCAAACCATGTTAAATTCCTTAAAGTGTTTGTTGGGATCCTTAATAGATAATCCATGAAAATTTGGAAGAAGGTATATTAACCCATATTTCAATTCAAAATCTGATTCAATATTTGGGTATGCAATACAATTTGTTTGATAGTTAATTTCTGGTGTATCTAACTCTATAATAGTTCTATTAAGTTCTTATCCATTATTTTCAGCCATTTTTTCTTGTTTTATAGTTGAATTTAAATTTCTTCCAATTTCAATGTTCTGACAGTTGAGGAATTCTCTAACTGGTTGAATATTGAAACTTCCCATAGACTGGGAGTTTCTAATTTTAGTCCGAAGGATATGTTCAATCTCAGGATCATGATCTAAGAGATCATCGGTATTAGTTCATGTCATAAATCAAATAAAAATGAAAAGAAAAAAATGGTCCATAATAAAATAAAAGATAATAAGTTTGAGTTGATGGTCCAAAAAGAAGAAGAATAAAATAAAAGAAGTAGTAAAAATATCAGATTGGGAAGACAAGGAATAAAGAAGAGAAGAAGAGAAGAAAATGTGAAATAAAATAAATCCCTCTGACTGGTCAAAATAATTACTTGCCTCCCTAGAAAAGGATTCAATTTGAACAGTGATGTCATGGGCATCCTTAAATGATTAATGGTTTTTGGGGTACTTAAGTGCAACAAAGTGGCTGACCAAGGTCGTCTCTCAAAGGAGGAAGTAAATTTTACAACTTATTAAAGGTATTTTAAAAATAACATAAAAGGGAATAATAAAACTAATTTAAATGATTTGGGGGGGTTACCGTTCATATAACTAGAAGAATATTTCTGGAAGAATATTTTAAAATATTTTTGTTTTTATTTTTGAAATAATGATCGATTAAAAGGCACAACAAGAATATTTTTTTAAACAATATTTAAAAGACGTAATGGATAAAACTCTACCTCTTTATTTTCTTATTAATAATTATCATTTAAATTAATATCCACTAAATTATGATCCCCCAATTTTTTAACCCCCAAAACCCTACGAGAATTAACTTTACCATAAATATGAAGAGAATTAAAACCTAGGCTATCTTGGGAACATGAAATCGCAGCACCCTCCTTTGATTGATGTTCTAAGGATAGCTTATGGTCAGTGGTAAATTAAGGCACAGTTCTATTCTAGAAAATGAGGATGAATTGAGATTTGGTAATATATTTGAACTCTACAAATTTTTCTCATGTGGTCTTGTTTTACTGATTAAGTTTGCGCTCTTAAAATTTATACAATACTCGACCTCACTTGTTTTTGTTTAAATTATTAAATTAATTGCTTAGTTTATTATATTTTAAAACCCAATTAATGGATTATATTATGTTAATTACAGTATCCCGATGATTCAAAATAATTAAATGAATACTTTAGAATATAGATCGATCACGAAGAGAAGTACACTTCCGTAGGCAGTGTGGTCATCGTGGAGACGTTCTACATGAGCAAAGGATTGAAAGGGTGGAACCCAATATCATCTCCACTATTGATTGAAACCAAAATAAGATGAGTAAATAAGAATATTATATAACAAAAAAGAATAAAAGAGAACAAATAAAATAAGAACAAAAAAGTTTATTACACAAATGAAAACATTACAACATGTAGAAGAGAAGAAGGCTTCGATGAGGGGGTCCTTGCTTCAAGAACTACCCCTCTTAAAATGATTATAGAATTTGGGTGAAACCAATTCTACTTTTCCTTAAATCTTCTAATTCACATCCCAACCCCACCAAATGAGAATAACATGAATTTATAGAGTTGTGGGTAGGATAGGTTGAAAGTGGTTTCAAGTGTGAATGGGGAATCTTGTCCAAATATTTAATGCGAAATTTGACCACCAATTTTACCATCAAAATGTGTGAATATTCTATCCTTACAGACAGATGATTCGTGAGAAAATGCGTTCTAGATATCCTCTAAATATTTGGTCCTAATCCATGCACGGGTGAAGAATATATGGTCCAAATACATAACCCATGTCCAATCTTGTGAGTCCATCCCAACTTTGACTTTATGACCCATTTTCACCATCCAAATGCATGATTTAGATACAATGTCCAAAATGAAAGTTGTATGTAATGATTTCAGGAACAAATTTAAAAAATATTAAGTTCAAATAATTCAAATAAAGTTTTTTATCTTTGAAATACTACAGTGAATTTTTAAAGGGTAAAACTGGAATCTTCATCAAATTTTCAAATGAATGATATAATCCCAAATATTCCATAAATGAACATAGTTACCACAATGTGAGAAAATTATATCATTTATTATCAATAAAAAATTGAAAAAAAAATTCATCAAATACTGAATTTTAATTGAAAAGTGCATTTTGGTTAAAATAATTTATAAATTTAAATTAAATTTTAAATTAGATTTAATGTTAAATTAGATCAATTATATATATATTAATCCAATTTAGTCCATTATAATAAATATATTATTGAAATTGGATATAGAAATATTGTAAACTTTAGAACATTTTCTCATAGAAAACTTGTTTTCTCATCACGCCTGTGAGATTAATTTGAAATTAAAATTTTCCCCTTAGGAGAAATTAAATTAGAAAAATATATTTATTTTTTGTAATCAGAATATTTTATAATATATAATAATTTCAACATAATTTTTTAACCAAACTAATAGTGAATATAGTAATCATTAATTACTACGGTTAATATAAAAATGGGATTACCTGGTGGTAAACTAAAAAGATAAGGGTCAGAATGACCTATATATTTTTATTAAATATACTTTATGGCCATATTTAGACCAGGTAATATATAATTATCTATAATAATCCATTTTTTATCCTTGTGTGATGAGAAAAAAGTGGTTACACCTTTTTTCTTTTAAAACATTACAAGTATGCCACTCACCTCACTTATGAAAGGTCACCCCCTATCCTCTCTTCTTTACACCTTAATCCATTTTTATCAGAAAATAACTGACCAAATAACTTCCAAAATTACCTTTTATTATACTAGAAACATTATTTATAGAATAAATCCAACCTTGGAAGGCTTTTGGTGTAGACCTAAGAAGGATACCCAAATAATAGGTAACGTTCTTCAACGAGTGTTTTTATTTTATTTCATCCTTCACCTCATTAAATTATTATTAAACCATGTTGATACATGATAATAAGTATATTAAAAATACTCAAATGTTTTTATTTTAAATTAATTTCCAATAATCATATCAACTTCCATCAAATGGGTTACAAAATCATTGTTTGTTTGTATGTTGGACTACCGCCTCACAAACTAATGTCATTCATTTTTCCATTATCACCTATCATGGTTGGGATTGATAATGGATATATAGTATATATATTAAACTTATAAATTAATTATACCACTTTAGTCATTATGTCATATATGCATTTTTTTACTTTCAATTCCATAGGGGATATGATATCATTGATCATGCGTACGTTAGACTACCATCGCGCAAAGCGATGTGATTTCTTTTTAAATAATGCTTTACATGGAAGATAATAAGGATAAATATATGTGATATTAATTAAATAATATGAAATTAATGGCATAAATATCATTGTTAAAAAATAAAATATAAATTTATTTGTTAACTTTTCACTCACAGAAAGATGATAGTGTCGTTCATGTGTGTGTGTACTACCGCCTTCACGAAGTGATGTTAATCTCTTTTCATCCCCACAACACATGGATAACATGAATATTTAAAGAAATTATATGGTATTTATGATATTATTATAATTATTTAATTATAATATATTACTTAACTCACTTATATAATGATCATTGAAAAAATGGTAATGTTACATATGTGTACAGACGGCCTACCGTCTCCATGATAATAATGTTCTTCATTTCTCAATCCCATTTTTTATGATTGGTATTAAAAGTATAATTGATGAATAAATATTATAATAATTTAATTATTAATATTATTAAGATTATGGAACCACGATCAAACTAAGAGGAACGAAAATAACAAATTAAAACATATATGAAAAACAAAGATGTCATTAACTGAAATGGGACTTTATCAATGATCTCTTAATAAATGAGTAATAAGAGGACATAAGTAAATAATATTTTATAAAAAATATATAATTGATTTTATATAATATATATATATATAATAAACATATTTTTACTATACAAGAGTCACATATGAGTATGAAGGAAGTCCGGACTTATGGTAAGGGATTTCTAGTCTCTATTTAATTTTGAGGAGACATATGACATATTCAACACCTATTTATTTTATGTGATGTATATAAATCCCATGAATGTGTTTTATTATTATTATTCTGAAAATTATTTTTCATTACTTGTATTTTCTGGGATCTATCTTTCCAGGGGCCTATGGTTTAAAAGTTAAAAAAATGGTAAGGGGGTTTTTGTTTCAATTTTCCTTCTTTGAGACATAAGTTATATAATGAACCAATATTATATAAGGTGTATATACTTCCCATTTTACATATTATATCATTAATATATTTATGTTAATGATATTAATTTTTTTCATTTAATTTTATTCATTCATTGGGTTTACAATTAAAATTTAGCAAAGTGGGATGAGTTTTATGTAACAATCTCATCGCTTATCGAGATTGTTTAAATTTATACTTACAATGAAGAAATGTTATGATTAATATCTCAAAAAAATAATTAATTTTAATCTCATCTTCTTATTTAAAGATAAAACATGTTTTCCCTTCAGTTCCCTCTTATTATGTACTTAAGAGTTCTAAATGACTATTTTTAAGAAAAGTAATTATTTCAATAAAAAACCTTTTTCTTACAAAACCATGTTTTATAAAAGTAATTTCAATTTTTTTAATATTTATAAAAGAAATTGCTTATTAAATAAATTTTCACAGCTATTTAATTTTTTAAAAATAATTTTAAAAATAATTTTCATGTTGTTTTCAAAAAAAATACCCATTTTGATTTTACTGAACATGTCAAAGGAATATTTTTTTAATGTGTGATGCATGAAAATAGTTTCCCACCATTAGGAAAATTATTTTCTATGAATATTACATTATAAGTTTCCAAGTTTATTAACAAATAAAATTATTTTCAAAAGGTTTTATTATTCAAAAAGTTTTTAAAAATTCATAAACGAATGTTTTCTCAATAATAGTTTTAAATGATTTTTAATGCTTCCTTCCTAATTTTTAAATTTTATTTTCAAAGAATAATATTTCCAAAATATTTTATAAAGTTTAGTTTTAAAATATTTATTTTTAAAGGAAGGTTGTTTTACTCAAGAAACATTCCAAGTGATTTTGTTTTCAAAATTACTCTCAATCTAAAATGACATCCTTTGATGTTAATTATTATTTAAAAGGGATATGATCCTGGGATTCCATTATTATTATTTCTCTAAATTATTTATTCTTATGAGGATAGTAAGTTTATTAACCACATTTCTCTTTAACAAGTTATACCATGATAAAACGTTTATAAAGCCTGCATCTTGTTCCATGGGTTATGCATTGATGAAATAATTAATTGAATATGAAGACAATAATTTTACACATGTTATGTTATGATTAAATGTTTGTAAAACCCATTTCATTTTATGGGTTTTGATATACTAAATGTTTTATGATCTTATGAAACATATATGTTTTATTTTCATTATGTGATGGTGTTTACATTATAACCAAGTATGGTTGTAACGTCATAACTAAGGAAGACGGTTATGTTGTAACTAATGATTTGTGGGACTTATATATCCATCCCATGAGTTGGGTAAATATTTATATCTCTTGATATTGAAAAGACTAAAATAGGGAGAAAACTCAATTTAGTAAGGGTCTTTGTTTGCTATGATGGTCTTGGGAGTGAACCTTTTCTAACATGATGACTTGGGGAGAGAATCCAATCCTCTTTGAGGAAAGGAAAACCTCTGGGGATGTTGGTGTGTCTCACCCGAGAGGAGTATCTTCCCATGGATTACCATGATGTGTTTTGTATATGAGCCTTGACTACTAAGTAGATTATTCTTTATACTTATGTGTATGCCACAATTCCATGTCTTATGTCAAATTTATGATCTCATGGCTCATGTTCTTTGATTTCCAGATGATTCATGTCTTATGAACTATCAATATTTATTCCATGACATAGGATTATGATATTTGATATACAATGTATGGTTTTTATATGTTATGCTCATGCTCTCATACCCTTGTGTTCATGTTATGCTTAAATATCTCCCTTGTTTACCCTTACTATGCATCCGAGGTCACCCATTCCTATGTTTCCTTTCCTAAGGTTATGAAAAATAGTTTTGTGTAGGGTGGTTTTGTAAAGAGTACTAAAGGGGGGATCATTATCAGATACATTGAATATCATTCACCAAATTAGAATATTGTGTACTTATACTCTAGGGGAAAAACAATTATGGTCCTTAAACATGTGTTTGTGTAATGTATTGAATATTCATCTAGAAAGATGTAATATCCATGTATAAAAACCTAGGTCACTGTATTTTTGGTGTCAAGTCTGATCATATCACAATATAGTAGAAGGGATATCTATTTACCCATAACATATCAAAATTCCTAATGTAATAGGTCGGTATCCACCAACACATTACTCTACACATACATGATACTATGCTAGGCTCTTACCGCCCCCCCCCATACACACACACACACACTATATCTACTCAATACTAGTACAGCCTTAAAAACCTATCCAATAACCACACATTCAAGATCCATGGTCTTCCTCTACTGACCAGTCTAATCCCCAAACATATGGGACACTATGAAAGTCTCCATTTACCCATCCAGAAACAAAAAAAAATGGGAAACTATTCATACTTTATCAAACCGTCCAAAAACATCGCATATATGCGATATTAGGTCATCCTCCACTAAATCATCTAATCACTACATATATAGGATACTAGGTCAGCCTTCACCAACCTGTCCAAGAACATTACATTATTTATCAACACATATTACTTGTTTTATATTCCTTAAAACCATAAAATCACTCACTAAATATCACATCATTATTTTTATGTACCTAGAGATGACCAACCATATATGGTTACCCATTTTCATGGATATAGTACCACACAAACACCTATATCATGAAAATCAAGTTGTATCGACCACTAACTACTCAAACCATGTAATGAGACAAACCCATAACTAGTTTATCCCACAGAAAGGCTTCCCATTATTATATAATTATCAAGGATACCTCTCATGGTCCTTCCATACAAGCCATGTGTAAGTATCCCTTGAGGGATTCAATTCCATGGAATCTCATTGCATTTTATAGGAATCATAGACATTGGTGGACACATGGTCAAATAATGTGTTCAACATATCATAGATTAGATAAACCTTTTTCATTACTAAACACATGAAAGAATATCATTTGGTCCAATTATAATCCATTATCCCTCACCCACTAACACCCACACATCAATCAGTATATAAAAATCATATAAAGTGAAGGAAAAATATAGCTATCACCTAATATAATGTCATAAAATCCTACCAACCTAGTATCTATGATTAATTCAAACTTAATTTGTATAAATACATAGATAAAAGGAAACCCATAAATTTTGGAATTATAAATGTGGAACCATGAAACAATTAGTGAAATATTAAATATAGTATAAGAAAATATTTATAAATAACCATGAAAATTCAATATAAACCATAGAACATGAATTGGATCCTGGATAAGGGAAGATTATAGCTTTGAAATGATGAATATTTGGGGAAAAGGGGGTATGTTCATTGCTATCTGTGATAATAATTGGATATGTGTTATAATTTTTGTAAATAAAACAATAAATTTAATTTCTAAAATTTAAAAAACCAATCAAGATTCCAAATTGTACGTGGTGTACCCCCACTGGGAGTTATGCATCCATCGAATACCTAAATACGGGCCAATATCTATCTAGTCTTCCACATAAATGTCTTCCACCTTACTACACCACCATTGGGTACATGGTAGTATCTTTCATTTCTTATATATGTTTAACACTGTGTTTGCTTCTTCAAATTTCAACCTCTAGTATCCACCAACCACTCTAATAGTCAAAATCCACTAAAAATACACATGGTATTACTAAAAGTAAATTAATTTTATACCTAAAAAAATTTGAAACATTATAAAATCACCACCATACACCTTCTCATACTTGTGATGAATCATCAAGAATTATCAGAAAACATATTTGACTACTAAACTAACATATCCACCTTCTAGTTAAAAGTCTATTCATGGACACATCAGTGCCACATCTATACATATACCTAGATTATAATTTCCCAACATAGGATCTTATCACTCTTGTTTACTATGTCTATAATTAAACCCTCAAAAAATTCATCATACCTAATCACAATATCATCGACATTGATAACCTGGGAGTGGTCATAATGATATCTCTAAAGATATGATACATAGAATAAATCATTTGTAGAATTATATCTCAATGGATTTATGAGACTGCATTCCACGGTATTGATGCTCTTGAAAATCTAAAATGGGTCCCCAAAATTTGTTTCTACTTTACCAAGTCTTGAAAACTACCGAAGTCCCAAACTAGGTGACACTCTCAAGAACACCTATATTCTTACCTTGAGACCTATAGCTTAATGTAGCATGTGTTCATAACTCTACTACCTACTCTAGATAGTTACCAAGCACATCTTAATCACACGAATATGATCCAAGGTCTCTTATATGAAACTCTGATCATTCATGGATGACTCTCTCACCTTTACCTAAAATAGAAGATATCAATAAAAAATTATATATATATTCTTAAATGATTTCATTAGTATAGTTTCTTATAAAATATTGCTTTTATAAAAATCTTCTAGTAAAAAAGATAACTATCACAAGATATTATTAAATACAAATGACATATAAACAATGTTTCCTCCATCACCACAATCGTGTGTGGAGACTACCCATCAATTTGATAAGGGCGTGCTAAATTAAATTTCACTTGGTTTTCCATTGTTCAGAGTGACCCATGAAAGAAAGTATATGTCAATATCATATCTTGGTCAAACATGATACTCGTAGTCTCACCATTATGTCATAAAATATTTAGTATCTATTACATTCCCAATGAATTAATATTATATATCTCCCTAATTGGTAATAAATGTACCACCATGGTCAACCAATAAATAATAACCCATACTATGTCACTACTATAGGTTAAGCTTTGTATCAGCATCACAAATTCCATAGTGACATCAACCAATTTCAATACAGGAATGGATCTCACTATAATAAGACTAATATACCATTGAAGCTCATCATTCACCACCTAATGGGCGGGGCATCATGATAAAAAGATTTTTATATCCTTCTACATACTTGACCACCAAAACTATCTTTATAGGTCATGAGATATCTTATTCACTCCCAAATAAACTTCTCATTTCTATACATTTGTAACCTACATTATCACATCTTGTATACTCACTAGAACTACACAAATACCACATGCATATAATACCTCATCCTCATCCTAGGTCCAGTTAGGTGATAGGTCTCTACCATATTTACTATTCATCATCACCCAAAAATTTGAATATGACATTTGACTATCCTTCAACCTATGAAAGAGTGATGATGTGTTTTTTAGAGGTTTTAGTGTATCCATTCCATGATACTCTTGAGAATCCGTATATAACTTAGTAAAAGGACTAATCAACTATCACTTGCTACTCACCTCTTACACTACTCATTCCGAAGTTTTTATACTCAGCATGTCTACTATATTTTTCCGTAAGTGTAAAATATATTGATGTTAGATGCCAATAAATACTCAATCAATCTCCTTTACTAAAATTATTTTTCAAACTAAGAAATTATGAATTAAAAAAAATTATGGTTACTGGAAACCAAAAATATATCACCCATTAGATAATGGAACCAATACTTCGGAGCATGTACAAGTGACACCATCTCTGGATCATGTTTCAAGTAGTTCCACCCTTGTAAATTCAACTATAAAGACCCATAAATTACTAATCATGCATTCTGCAATAAGACTTATAATAACATGAACTTTGATACATCATTGTATATTTTATATTTTTACTCTACTAGGGTATGGTCCAAATTAGTACGGTCAAAACTCTTCCCTTTGAATCTTACAATGTTCTCTCTCATTGATTGGACCACTCAAACCTCATCCAATTGTTGGTTATGTCCCTTAAACATAACCAAATTCAATATTTAAAAATTCAAATGTAAGTTTAATTCATTATCACCCTTATTAGGTGAATATAATAGAAGTACTACAATGTGATGTTCTTAGGTGAATAAACACCTTTATGGTTCTCTAGCTAGTCCATCATCTCTCTCAACTAAAATAGATACATTTTAAAAGGTGGAATGGATATAAGATCTATACTCAAACCTAGGTCAATTAAAACTCAACTACCCTCTCAAGTGGAGGCCTTAAGAATTCATTGGGAAAGATATATTTATACAACTATATAATAAGTGAGAAAATATTAATACATTCTCTATCATATCCTTTAAATAAATGATTATAAATTCAGTAGTCATTAAATCTATATATCAATGTCCTAGTCACACCCTACCCATTTATACACCCCACTTCCCAAACAAGGCATTTTAATAACCTATCAAAGAATTAAAATATACCCAGAGATGGTAGCAATAAATGTGTGCTCTATAATAATCCAACTACTCTATTCAAAGGATAGCATAAAAAATGTGAAAATCTATCACCAAAAAATCTCATTGGTGCTTATACATATTCACCTTTATGAATCATTAGTGAAATATATGAATACCCTTAGATCATCATCCTAGGGGAGTTAAAGGAATTATCATTCCCAATGAAAACTACAATTCAAGACTTAGATCCCTGACTAAATGAGTATAAATAAAAGTAATTATAGAACTATAATGAAAAAAAATAGATGCCAAAGTGAATGATACTAAAAAGTTTACCATTCACTATCAATGGAATCTCTCCACTATTAAGTGGTGTCTCATCAAATAAGATAATATTCCTTATATATACACCTCATTTATATATTTTTAAAAGTTAACTACCTCAAAGTGTACCTTTATACTGGAATGGATAACCATGGGTACCACAACCTCTTCCATGTACAAAGAAACCTAAATAACCCCAACTACCACTCTACAGTGGAACCTCTAATCCAACCCTAAATCCCTAGTTTTATATACTAACACATAGAATATCCATCTATGGTTTATTTTAATAATATCAATTAAAATGTCCTGTATTTATATAAAAACACTTTCTAAGTGATCTATCAAACATCACACTGATAAAAATTGAGCATACTCCTCCCTTGAGGATAAAGAGTTGATCCATTACTCTAACCACCACATCTACCACTTCCTCTGAAAGAACTATTATATCATTTATTCAAACTTCTAGAATATCTACTATTAGATCCTAAAAAGAACCAAAAATAAAATTGTAACACTCTCCATTAGGTTTCTATCGGATATAAAATCCTTCTTCACCACATAAGAAAAACAATCCTCGATAAATATGTATACTTAAAATTGTAGCATGTGTCTCAGTCCATCCTAAAAACTCATAGCCATATAAATCTCATAACTCACCAAAATGGGATAAAAAACTCAATACCATGAAATTCACTGTATACTCCATAATTGATATATACCCTATAAAAGTTCCTAGATGTCCTAAGTACTCATGTAACTCTAGATCTCAAGGGAAAAATTTATCAAATAAATTTTTATAAAAATACCTTCATGATATGCCATCATTCTAGATATCTGGGGCTCGTACATCCAATGAAATATTTTCTAGTACTCATATAATATATATCACCAAATTCACCCTCATTTATATAAGGGTGTTTACATGATTAATGATTCTCTACAGAGATTAAAACCAAAACACCATTTTCTAACGAGCCTGTACTCAAGTGGTAAGGGCCCCTGCTTGGCATCTAAGGGACCCAGGCTCAAAACTGGGTGAAGGAAAATTTTCAGGGGTACTGTAGCAGGCACTGTAGCATTATCGTAGTAGTATTTTTCGGTACTATAGCATCCAGAACTATTCACCCGATTTGGGCCTATGGGTCTCAGGTCCTTCGGGTCATCAAAGGCCTTTGGACGTCAGGGAATTCGGGTTAGAAATACCATGGAGTAGCCCATATCACACAAATAAGGTTCTAGAAGAGGATAAAAGTAAAGAGTAGCAGTCACCAAAATCAGAGCTAACCGGATTAGAAGAGTGAGAGTGTATGGCAATCGCCATTAGGACTAGGCAACATGTAGCTTTTATAGGGCAATGCAATCTGATCATCAATGAAATGTGGGGAGCTAAGAGATCAATGATGCAGAAGCCAAGGAAGGTTAGTTCTAGTGGGTTGGGCCTACTTTTTAGGTAATGGGCATAGTATGCCTCTGGGCCTTCGGTTCATGTATTGGCATTTGGTTCATGTTGGGCCTTGTGACTTGGGCCTACAGGCCATGTAAGGGTTCCCCTTAATCCCTTAAAAATGGGGATTATCCATAATAAAATAAAAAAAGAAGGCCTTTGGGTCATTTGGGTAGAATCCCAAACATCATTCCCTATTGGTCATTCAACTCCTAGAAAAGAGTCTCGTGTTGCGTATCAAATTCCCTTATAAGGTGGGACAAAGATATATTTCCTCATAGAGATCCATGATACATGAACTATAAAACTAAAATAATTATTTACCATATATTCGATTATATATATGAATCTTAACCACTTCATGTGGGGCAGGTTTGTCCCCTCCCACCTAACACCCCATCAAGGGGATACATTGTGGAATATCACTAAAATTCGAAACAAGCAGCTTAATATAATTCTATACTAACTAATGATATCACTTTTTAGTTAAATATGTAACAAGGAATGTCTCACACTACTCTTCACACATCATTGTCATGTTAGGGTTCTCACACAACATAAGTATCCTTATACCCAACATACTCATTCTCAGGGTTCGATTCACAATACACCAATAATATTCTGATCACATTTAATCACATAATAGTCATTGAATTAACCAAATACCATAGGTTTTTTCATGTAAAATTCCACAAATAACTTATGTAATAAATAATTTATAACATATTTTTGACAATTTAAATAATAAAATCCATTTTCATAATCAGGTTATCAGTCACACATATTCAGTGGTATTTCATGTAAATCTTATATATCAAATATGTTGCATGAATAAACACTCACTTTCTATACTAGGACAAGAGTGGAATATGATCAATATTAACATTCCATATTCCTCAAAATTAAAAAATCATAATACTCCAAAATCAAGAACTAAAATCCCATTCCTTAGTGACTCAGACATTCCCAAAACATTTGTTAGCTAAGAACAAGTATAGGTTCTTTCCTATGATTTAGAAAATATTGTCTCCAAGTAACATGAACTAAATAGTAAAAAAGCATTTCTCAAATTCCACCTTGAAATATCCCCAACATAGGAAGCATGAATAGTGCTGAGTTGGGATCACTACATGACATTAAGCCTGACTCCTCGTACACAAGAGGCTACCGATTAGCAGTGATGTTTTATCAATACTATAAAGATATTTTTCCCTTAATCATGCAAACATAAATAATAGTGGAAATGACGATAATCCATTATATATAATATATCCACAAAATATGTATATTATATAGATAATCTAATTAAAAAAATATCACATTCTATAAGAAAATATGAACCCAATGTAATTTCATATAGTCATACATCAATATACTATATTTTCTGATAACTCTAATATATGAAAGTTTAGTCCAAAGTGAAAAAATAGAGACATAAAAAATATTGGTCTGAGGACTCACCTAATCTCATATCCAAACACCTTAATTTTTCGGATTCACCATCGATTATAGGGTCTTTAACCTTACATGAATCTGTAGTTATAAATTTTTTATTACCACTAAGGAGTATATACTTACTGTGGGAAATATACTCAATATATCACCACAAATAATGCCTCTAAAAAATCCATCATATGTAATTTTATCCACATTTTTCATGGAAGGAAAAACCTCAATAATAATTACTTTTTAAATTACTATGTGTGAAAAATTCACATAGTTAGTGACCATAGGATATTATATGTGTTTAGTATAAACATTTCACAAGAAGGTGAAATGTATCTCCATACTTCTATAACATAGAAACCTTTCTGAGTTACTAGGTTAGAAAACTATGACCCATCCATACACTACATATATAATATATTGAGTTTGTCTTCATCAAGCTTCCAAAAAATTGTATATATTGGACACTTGGATAGCCTCCACTAACCTAACCATAAACCAGACATACATGATGCTAGGTTGGACTTTATTATTCCATCCAAACCCAACACATATATGGGATTCTAGGTTATCCTGCACTGACCTGTCCAAACATCATATATATGAGGTACTAGTTCAACCAATACTATCCCACCCATAAACCACATATATACAACAATAGTTCAGCCTCTAAAAACACATTCAAATAAATCACATATACAGGATAATAGGTTGGTGTCCAATAACCCATACAAACACAACACATATAAGATACTAGTTCAACCTATATTGACCCATCAAAACTCATCACATTAGGATATTGACACAACACCCTTGAATCATATACCTTACCACCCCCAAATCACTCACTAAACTAGTTGTGAAAATAATGATATATAACTAGAAATTACTGACCTGAGAAGAACACACATTAGCACTACTATAGTACCAAACTGACAACTATATCATGAAAATATAGACATATGGGTAACTGGCTATTTCAAAACCATGTACTGAGAATAGCCTTCAACTAGAATACAGCACATACAAGCTTCTCATTATCACATGACTCTTGAAAATACTTACCAAGGTCATTTTATCAAATACACTTCTAAATATATCCCTCATGGGCTTCAATTACATGGTGTATCAATGCATTTTCGAATTAATATGGTGATTTTCCATCACGTGATTGAGGTATACGTTTAAGGAACTTATCTTGAATCATATGGGCCTTTCCCACTGCTCATTTCATGAAAGAACCCCATTAAATCCCATTTTTTCCATTTATTCTCACCTTCCAACACCTATATATTAATCAATATGTTAAACTAAAATAAAAATTGAAAAATATAAGAACCGCATACCTTGTATTCATAGAATTATTGGTTTCCACTATCCTCAATTGATTCCTCCTTAATCAATAAAAAATACTAGAGAATAAAAAATCTTTATTTATGTCTTTTAAATTTGGTATAGAAAAATTATAAAATAAATGTTGAATAAAGTCATGATAAAATAATACTTACCCATAGAGATCCAACAGAACCAATCATGTTTCAGTTGGAGCATAGATGAAGGATAATTCACACTTGGAAGGGTGGAAAATAGGGGAAAATGGAGGGAATATCATTAATCTATCTTGGAATAGAAGAAGATGTATTGTAATATTGTTTAAACAAATGATTAATTTAATTTTTCATTTAAATAAACCAAGAATGAGGGAACAATTTTCCTTTTGGACCCCCATCAAGTTCTTAGTGGCAACTAGATACATGGATAGAAAATATTGACCAACCAATGGTCCACCAAATCATTTACCCCCTTACTTAATCACCATCGAGTACCTGATAACAAGCCATTTGGTGACTGTTGGTATCTATTATCTTTGATATTTTTTTCTCTTGTGTCTAGTTCCTCAAATTCTAACACTTTAACTCTAATAACCACTTCAAAAATCAAAATCCCTTAAAATACACATAGGATGAATGCAATTTAATTGAATTCAAATAAAGTGTATTTACATCGTCAAAAAGTTTTTGGTTGATTGGAATATTTTCATCCATTATTTGGACATTATTGTGGTTCTAGGAGATATATTTATAAATATTATCCTATATATACTCATAGTTAATCCAATTTAACAATTTATCACTCTATATATGAGATATACTTTAGGAGTTGAAAATATTAATGGTTTATAGAGTTGATGTTCTCATATTTATACTTGTTATTGAATGTATGAACATGTGATGAATATTAGGATAAGGAAAAAAATTTAATTTGGTTAAAGTTATAATAATATCAATTTTAGTTTGTGGTTATAATATTAACTTAAAACATGTTTTTTTGTAATGAAATTTTTTTAATGGGCGTAGAGTTCTAATGCCTTGTTTTCATGTTCATTTAAAGTATTAAATTTTGGTCAAGTTACTTTATTATTTTATAGTGGTTGTGGTCTATTATGGACTTATTTAAAATAATAATGGAATTTTGGAATATGGGATCATTTTATGGTTTTTTGGAGTTCAATTTTGGTAGTGATGGGGATTTTTGGCAAAATACATGGTTGGTGCATGGTCTGTTTGACCTTCTATTTTTGGAATGTTTAAAGTAGTATGGAATGTACTGGTGGTACATAATTATTCCTTTAGTGTTAATTTTAAGAAATTTTAGTATAAGATATCATATATAGTATATTAAAGGTCATACATGGCAACCATACATATCATTTAAAATGGATATGAATAATTTATTTTCCTAAAAACACTGAACAAAAACTATTTATTCCCTTCGATGTAAGAGGCTCATGTGGATAACCACTGTAACACCCCGAGCTTCCATGATACGCTTCTCATTCAATAATGCAATAGCTTGCATTGTACGCAACTTCGAGTTCTAAAACACCGCGACTAATCAAAGTAGTCGTTATGAATAGTAATAACCACTTTTTAAAATTATAAAAATTGTATATTTCAAAATGGACTTCATTTTTGGATTCGGAATATCGAAATTAGCCTATGTTGAATTTTTGGTATTTTTCTGAGAACTTCTAATTTTTTATGAATAGTGAAAAATACTTAAAAACAACTTTTTTAATCAAAATAATTTATTGTGATAAATTATACTATTTAGTGGTTTTAAAGTATAATTAGAATATATTTTTACCATTTTATCCAATGGTGGTCATTAGAATTATTTTAACATTGAAATTGGACATAAACAATTGCCAATCTTTTGATATAAATTATTTCTTAAAAACACGCTATTTGTTGTAACAGCGGGAATTCATTATAAAATTAATTAATACAACTTATATGTTTGGAATTTTGTAAAATAGACATCATTTTTGAATTCTGAATATCAATTATAGCTTAGGGTGAAATTTTGGCCTTATTCTGAAAAACTTCAATTTTTGATGAATAGTGAAACCACTAAGTGGTTGTTAAAAACTGATTTTTCGTTAAAATGAAATATTACCACTTCTGTGATTTGATTTTCAAAAATCCTACATACATGGTTGTCATTAAGAAGTAAAATGTGGTTCAATGAGATTAAAATAATTTTTTGGTGAATAGTAACTTTTAAGTTCTTAATCGCGATTAGAGGTAATTAGTGTAGTTTAAGGTAAAAATAATGTTTTAATAATATAAGATGAGCTTGACACTTGTCCTACTCCGATTGGATGAGTCATGGCCGACCAAGAAAACCTATGGGTCAACTTGGGGACCCCATGTAGCCACTTGGGTTGGAAAATGACATTAATATATATTTATTTAATGTTAAAATTAAATTGACACAAACATGAGTTGTTTTACTAAAACAGTTTTTAAGTGGGGTTAAACAAGTCCAAATTTTGACTATAAATATTCATTAGAAATCTAAAAAGATTTCCTACATCGTAGTATTTTTTTTATAATTTTTAGACATTATATAAATTAAATTATTTATGAAATCATTATGATGCAGCGATGACCTCATTATTTGACGATTTAAATAAAATGAGAAGATAATGCAAAATACAAGGCTTACACTTGTCCAAAGCCTATTGGATGAATAGGTTTAGAACCCTTATCACCCTAGCCACGAATTATATAAGTTTGGGTCCTTTAGAATCCGAAAAGCATTGTATAATAATGTAACATTTCAATCTTTCCAAAAGAGCCCCTCCTCTCCACTTATAAAAGGCCCCCACCTCTCCCACCTCATTTACACTTTCAAGCCATTTGGCTCGGCCAACCTCTGCCCAAATACTCTCCCAACTTCCCCCTCTTACTCCTAGAAGCCTCACTTTGGGCAGAACTCTTCCCAAGGAAGCCTTTGGCTCAAATCAAAAAAAGTTACCCGATTTTGACGTAATGTCTTCCCTAATGTTGTTTTGTTTTGTTTTTCTTCTCCAACCCCCTAAACTCGTTTTATTCATTTCTTTTGTATCAACACCAGTATCCTCAATATACTAGGATGTTGTTATAAGATGGATTCGATCAACACTTACACACTCCTACATCTAATGGTTAAAGAACATACAGTTTCTGTGGATGGCGAATTTCTGCCTCACGAAACGATGATTGTTCAACACTCATATAACACCTTAAAAGGTGTCCATTAAGATGTCACTATTTTTATATATGATATATAATATTTTTATGTTTTACTTATGCTTCTTTATTTCTCATTTATGGCATACTTTATGATTTCCATTATGGGTAAAACGCGATAATTTCATTTTAGGAAGTGCGGACTACCGCCCCCTCAAAGTGATTTGAATCGTTCATGCCATATGTGGGATGTATAAAGGATGGAGTAAATGGTATTATACACTATATTATACTGGAATTATATTATAAATTTATATCATTATGATTTCGTTCCATTAAATATGAAATTGAAATGAAAGTAGCGTTCATGCGTACGTACGGCTTACCGTCTCCATGAACGATGCATTTCATTTCTTACCTCTAAATGTTACGTAATATTATAAATGAATGTATATACTGGATATATAAGATATATATGACATCTAAATCATGAATATAATTCTGGAGATAATGGATATTCTACCACATAAACAACTTGTAATTATAAGAAGTTTATTGTTGACTCAAGTAACAAAGATCGACAAAACGACCATTATTAACTTAAATAATTACATAATGTTCATATCATTGTAAAAAGTGATATAATAAGGATAATTAAATTGAAAATGGTTCTTAATAAGGTATATATTAACTCTATTTTATTATTCGGGAGGTTAAAGAATGGTTGAGTCAAGTCAGACACGAGGTAAGGGAATTTCTTAACCCAACTTCCATTCTTTGGGTTAATCTCCTACTTTCAAATTATGTCATGATATTATTATGTCTTATTTTGTATTTTTACTTTCTTTATGTGTACCTATAGTGAATACACATAATATATCTATTTTATTTTAAAAATTATCTTTGTAAGGACTTCGTCTCAATCTTCTTTCATTGAGGCATATTTGGTTTTATACACAAATTTCTTTTATACGGTGTATAAACCCCTTTGACTTTTACGTTTATTCAAAAGGAATATTTTTTATACGAAGCGTTTTACTAAACGACAAAAAGGGAATGTTTTTCTTTCCGTACATATGTGGTGACAATGACCTCTCCGCCGCCGTGACCATTATTTGAGTTTCAGCTTCCTCTACAAGCCATACTTTTTTTAATGAAAAATAAATACCATGTTATACTTTTATTTTATTTTGGTATTGAAAATGGTTTTGAAAGCGTTTTTTATTATATCAATGTGTTGTATTGATATCTTGTGATTGAAATGTGGAAATGTTATGTTTCCTTTATGCATGTTTTATGTGATACGATTATGTTATGGTTTATGATATGTTTAAACCTATTCATATGAGGAATATATTGGACTTAATAAGTGACGGGTGGAGCCCGCTATAGCTCCTCGATGCATCAGTAGGTCTCATGAGACAACTAGACGTGGAATTGGCCGAGGCCCTTTCCCAATTTTGATTTATGGTTTTGGCCGAGGCCTTAATCATTTTAGATGTCTTGGCCGAGGCCTTGACAAAGTGTTTCAGAATGTCTGGCATTATACATTCCCTCATTATGAAAGTGGTTATTGATATTGCATGTGATTATTCGACCAGTAGAATATCCATGTGAAGAAGTGAATGGCATTATCTCATTTTACTTTTGCCATATTATGTTGATGTTCAAGTTTAAAAGGCTTTTGTTTTAGTTATACATTGCCTTAAATTTTTATGTTTATTTATGAAAGCTTCTGCAATATTGTTATCCTTACTGAGCATCTGAGCTCACCCCTTTCAATGTTTTAATATTTTCCAGGATGTGAAGAAGTATTTTATGAATGACCTGCAGGGATAGTCAGAAGAGGATATGAGTGTGGACTATGAATACTTTGTTATTAGTTTTTCACTTTATGATGTAATGTAAGACTTATGAATGTATCTAGTGTTTCCAAGGCTACTAAACTAATCGGTCTTTCGAGACTTGATCTTTTGTGATCATGCCAATGTTACGAAGTAATGCACCGACTCTGGGTAGCTGGGGTCGGGGTGTTACAGTTGGTATCAGAGGAAGTTTAGTACTAACCTTGGAAGCTAGATTTAGATAAACTCTGATTAGAGCACATAGCCTGAAGATAGACTTTAAGGATTAGTATAGAAGAACTTCCTAGAATTTTGGTATTATAGAGATTTTGTGAGTTTTCCGAGCAATACATCCCTGTCTGGATACGAGCAGGTAGAGGCGGCTCTGGCACAGATGTACCTAGGGGTAAAACCCGAAAACACCGCTTTGAGCTAGACTCGAACGGGAACTGGTGCATGACAACGGGCCTTGCTGCACTCTTGGTTACGACACTCCCAGGGGATATGCTTAGGATAATTCTCATTTTCTTTACAAACCACTATGAAGGGTTATGAGTATATACTTCCTCAAAGGAAACATTTCTTTTTATGATTATGGATTATATCCATAAATAGTTCAATTTATGTAAAGTGTTTTACAAATATGGAATTATGTATTTTATTTCATAAACTAATCTAGTTTATGACATTGTTTAGAAATGGCGCCTAGTGGAAGGAATGAAAACCATATCAATGCACGAACTCGGTGTAGGGATTTCCCTCCTGCTCAAGATAATTATTGTGGATCTGGAGATACAACTGGTGCTGATCAACTTATTACCATACTGGGACAACTCACTCAGGTTATAAATAATAACCTTACTCGTATGGATAACCCTGATCTACAACGTGGAGGATCAATGTTAGACCGCTTCATGAGGCAACAACCACCAACATTTAATGGGGGTACAAATCCGTTAGTAGCTTAGAAATGGATAAACTCCTTAGAGAAAATATTCCACGCCTTGGGGAGTAGTGAAAGGGAAAAGGTTATCATGGCAGTTTACCGCCTCACTGGAGATGCTGATCAATAGTGGTCATTGATTCAAAACACAAAGGAAGATGATGACTTATCGAATATGGAATGGAGGGAGTTCAAAGAGCTTTTCCTAGAAAAATACTATCCTCGTGACCATCGAGCAGATATGGAAAGACAATTTTTGAGTCTAAGACAAAAGGAGGATGAGAATGTCGCAAAGTATGAGGCCAACTCTACAAGGTTAGCGAGGCATGCTGCAGATTATATACGTAACCCAATAAGTAATATTGATCGTTTCTTTGATGGTTTAAAACCATTTCTCCGCCGAGCTTTAGTATCACAAACCTTCTCATCATACGAAGATATTGTCTCGTGTGCTATCAAGACAGAAAAAGAATTCTCTAAGTCTTATGACAACAAAGTAAAGCAAGAGAAGAGGAGAACGGTGGAACAAGAGACAGATAAAGGGAAAAGGGGAAAGAAGGATTTTCCATTATGTGATAATTGTGGGAAGAATCATCCTGGTACTTGCCTAAAAGGAATGGGAGTTTGTTATAAATGTGGAGAAAAGGGTCACCAGGCTCGTGATTGCAAGGGAAAGAAAGAGGCTATCAAAGTTGAATGCTATAATTGTAGAGAAATGGGTCATTATTCAAATGAATGTCCTAAGCATCAGGGAAACTTACCTCAGAAAAGGCCAAGGGATCAAGGACAATCTTATGATGTTACTACAGTTGAAGCAGAATAACTAATGTATTGGTGCTTTTGGACTGATGGATTATATTTCGGTTATTAGAATAATGTGATATATATATATAAGGATTGTACTGCAGTACTTTTTTGATTTCAGTAAGGTTTTAATATGATTAAGGTAATCATATTTTTAGTAAGTGACAATAAGAGAAACTTTACTTTGTTTGGGGAATCTGATAAATTGATTTTGGAATTAAGAGACCTTTTAGAGAAAGTCTGGACAGAGGTATTTTGGATAACTATAAAGGTTGGAGTGGATTAAGTTGATCTTTGGATAGTATTGTTTAAGGTTAAAACATTTATGAAGATTATTTTTGGAATAGTATAGTACTATATTTTTAGGAAAAGGACAACCTGCAGGGTGGGGCATAACCCGTCGCGTCGGACAAAGCTGCAGGAATCGAACCCACAATCATAGTGCGACAGGCCTTTATTTCCTACCACTAGCCTACAGGAAGTCCCCGGTTATTAAAAAATAATTTTACTAATCTAAATGGTATGTGTTAACATTTGGAACCTTATACAATTAGGATAAGTATAATATTTTTGAGTTCTATTATCTTTTTGAGTGAAAGATGAGTTGAAGGTTGAAACTCTAATTGTCAAGCATAAATATATATATACCTATCTCTTATTCAATGAATAAATTAATTCTTAAACTTTAGTAAAGGGATATTAAAACAAAAAAAAATGTGTTATCCTAATACCTTATGTCTTGTTGAACTGATGATATTTTAAATCAACATAGATTGAAGGCTTTGAGGCCCTCAATTTGACAGTTGATTGTGATTGATGACCTCAATCACTCCCTACAAATATTTACGTTTTTCCTCCAATTATATGTCTTTAATTGCCACCAATGTTCTGCTAATAGAGATCATAATTGGGTGGTGACTTTTTCATTTCCCTTTCCCTCTTATTAAGACTAAATTCTATTAACCTTATTTCCGATGTGGGTTTTCCACAAAGGTATTTTCTATTTTCAACCTTTTATTTTCCAAGAAAAATTTCAAATTGCGAGGACACAATTTATTGAAGGAGGGGAGAATGTAACACCCCGAGCTTCCATGATACGCTTCTCATTCAATAATGCAATAGCTTGCATTGTACGCAACTTCGAGTTCTAAAACACCGCGACTAATCAAAGTAGCCGTTATGAATAGTAATAACCACTTTTCAAAATTATAGAAATTTTATATTTCAAAATGGACTTCATTTTTGGATTCGGAATATCGAAATTAGCCTATGTTGAATTTTTTGTATTTTTCTGAGAACTTCTAATTTTTTATGAATAGTGAAAAATACTTAAAACAACTTTTTTAATCAAAATAATTTATAGCGATAAATTATACTATTTAGTGGTTTTAAAGTATAATTAGAATATATTTTTACCATTTTATCCAATGGTGGTCATTAGAATTAATTTAACATTGAAATTGGACATAAACAATTGCCAATCCTTTGATATAAATTGTTTCTTAAAAACACGCTATTTGTTGTAACAGCGGGAATTAATTATAAAATTAATTAATACAACTTATATGTTTGTAATTTTTTAAAATAGACATCATTTTTGAATTCAGAATATCAATTATAGCTTAGGGTGAAATTTTGGCCTTATTCTGAAAAACTTCAATTTTTGATGAATAGTGAAACCACTAAGTGGTTGTTAAAAACTGATTTTTCGTTAAAATGAAATATTACCACTTCTGTGATTTGATTTTCAAAAATCCGACATACATGGTTTTCATTAAGAAGTAAAATGTGGTTCAATGGGATTAAAATAATTTTTTGGTAAATAGTAACTTTTAAGTTCTTAATCGCGATTAGAGGTAATTAGTGTAGTTTAAGGTAAAAATAATTTTTTAATATTATAAGATGAGCTTTACACTTGTCCTAATCCTATTGGATGAGTCATGGCCGACCAATACAACCTATGGGTCAACTTGGGGACCCCATGTAGCCAATTCGGTTGGAAAATGACATTAATATATATTTATTTAATGTTAAAATTAAATTGACACAAACATGAGTTGTTTTACTAAAACAGTTTTTAAGTGGGGTTAAACAAGTCCAAATTTTGACTATAAATATTCATTAGAAATACAAAAAGATTTCCTACATCATAGTATTTTTTTTATAATTTTTAGACATTATATAAATTAAATTATTTATGACATAATTATGATGCAGCGATGACCTCATTATTTGACGATTTAAATAAAATGAGAAGATAATGCAAAATACAAGGCTTACACTTGTCCAAAGCCTATTGGATGAAGAGTTTTAGAACCCTTATCACCTTATCCACGAATTATATAAGTTTGGGTCCTTTAGAATACGAAAAGCATTGTATAATAATGTAACATTTCAATCTTTCCAAAAGAGCCCCTCCTCTCCACTTATAAAAGGCCCCCACCTCTCCCACCTCATTTACACTTTCAAGCCATTTGGCTCGGCCAACCTCTGCCCATATACTCTCCCAACTTCCCCCTCTTACTCCTAGAAGCCTCACTTTGGGCAGAACTCTTCCCAATGAAGCCTTTGGCTCAAATCAAAAAGAGTTACCCGATTTTGAGGTAATGTCTTCCCTAATGTTGTTTTTTTTTTCTTCTCCAACCCCCTAAACTCTTTTTATTCATTTATTTTGTAACAACACCAGTATCCTCAATATACTATGATGTTGTTATAGGATTGATTCTATCTACACTTACACACACCTACATCTAATGGTTAAAGAACATACAATTTCTGTGGATGGAGAATTTCTGCCTCACGAAACGATGATTGTTCAACACTCATATAACACCTTAAAAGGTGGCCATTAAGATGTCACTATTTTTATATATGATATATAATATGTTTATGTTTTACTTATGCTTCTGTATTTCTCATTTATGTCATACTTTATGATTTTCATTATGGGTAAAACGCGATAATTTCATTTTAGGAAGTGCGGACTACCGCCCCCTCAAAGTGATTTGAATCGTTAATGCCATATGTGGGATGTATAAAGGATGGAGTAAATGGTATTATACACTATATTATACTGGAATTATATTATACATTTATATCATTATGATTTCGTTCCATTAAATATGAAATTGAAATGAAAGTAGCGTTCATGCGTACGTACGGCTTACCGTCTCCATGAACGGTGCATTTCATTTCTTACCTCTAAATGTTACATAATATTATAAATGAATGTATATACTGGATATATAAGATATATATGACATCTAAATCATGAATATAATTCTGTATATAATGGATATTCTACCACATAAACAACTTGTAATTATAAGAAGTTTATTGTTGACTCAAGTAACAAAGATCGACAAAACGACCGTTATTAACTTAAATAATTACATAATGTTCATATCATTGTAAAAAGTGATATAATAAAGATAATTAAATTGAAAATGGTTCTTAATAAGGTATATATTAACTCTAGTTTATTATTCAGGAGGTTAAAGAACGGTTGAGTCAAGTCAGACACGAGGTAAGGGAATTTCTTAACCCAACTTCTATTCTTTGTGTTAATCTCCTACTTTCAAATTATGTCATGATATTATTATGTCTTATTTTGTATTTTTACTTTATTTATGTGTACCTATAGTGAATACAAATAATATATCTATTTTATTTTAAAAATTATCTTTGTAAGGACTTCGTCTCAATCTCCTTTCATTGAGGCATATTTGGTTTTATACACAAATTTCTTTTATACGGTGTATAAACCCCTTTGACTTTTACATTTATTCAAAAGGAATCTTTTTTATACGAATCGTTTTACTAAACGACAAAAAGGGAATGTTTTTCTTTCCATATATATGCGGTGACAACGACCTCTCCGCCGCCGTGACCATTATTTGAGTTTCGGCTTCCTCTACAAGCCATACTTTTTTTAATGAAAAATAAATACCATGTTATACTTTTCTTTTATTTTGGTATTGAAAATGGTTTTGAAATCGTTTTTATTATATCAATGTGTTGTATTGATATCTTGTGATTGAAATGTGGAAATGTTATGTTTCCTTTATGCATGTTTTATGTGATACGATTATGTTATGGTTTATGATATGTTTAAACCTATTCATATGAGGAATGTATTAGACTTAATAAGTGACGGGTGGAGCCCGCTATAGCTCCTCGATGCATCGGTAGGTCTCATGAGACAACTAGACGTGGAATTGGCCGAGGCCCTTTCCCAATTTTGATTTATGGTTTTGGCTGAGGCCTTAATCATTTTAGATGTCTTGGCCGAGGCCTTGACAAAGTGTTTCAGAATGTCTGGCATTATACATTCCCTCATTATGAAAGTGGTTATTGATATTGCATGTGATTATTCGACCAGTATAATATCCATGTGAAGAAGTGAATGAAATTATCTCATTTTACTTTTGCCATATTATGTTGATGTTCAAGTTTAAAAGGCTTTTGTTTTAGTTATACATTGCCTTAAATTTTTATGTTTATTTATGAAAGCTTCCGCAATATTGTTATCCTTACTGAGCATCTGAGCTCACCCCTTTCAATGTTTTAATATTTTCCAGGATGTGAAGAAGTATTTTATGAATGACCTGCAGGGATAGTCAGAAGAGGATATGAGTGTGGACTATGAATACTTTGTTATTAGTTTTTCACTTTATGATGTAATGTAAGACTTATGAATGTATCTAGTGTTTCCAAGGCTACTAAACTAATCAGTCTTTCGAGACTTGATCTTTTATGATCATGCCAATGTTACGAAGTAATGCACCGACTCTGGGTAGCTGGGGTCGGGGTGTTACAACCACGGTGATTATTGGGGTTTATATCCCTTTATATATCTTCTATATTTTATTATAATGTGGTTGAGTCTTTGATTCGTGGTAATACTTTTTCATATTTCTATGTTTCTATTTTTTTTAGTATTATTTGAAAATAGTGGTTTGATTTAGGGAAGTGACATAAGTTCTTGTTTCCTACACTCTCATATTCACATTTAAGAAAACCCACTTTCTAAAGGAAAGAGTATGTTACCATGAGTTTACAAAGATTTCAAATTTTAGCATTGAAATAGTGAATATATAATGTCAAATCCTTCTATGAAGGATATTTTTTTATACTTCAAGACTCTCTTATATATTTAAGACATGTTCCTAAAATCCTTAATGGTAATAATATCATTTACTCTTTTTCTGAATGTGATCAATTGATATCAACCAACCATTACAAAGTATATAAGTTTTTCTTCCACATTTTCCACAATGTTTGTATAATAATACTATAGTTTTAAACTATATAGTTTGGAACTCTATAATTTTCACCATGAAAGAGGTGAGAGAAGCTTTATAATAGGGATTACATCCATAAAAATGGATACCTACACATCCTTATGAAGTGAATAAAAACCCATATAGTTTGGTTAAATTAAACAATGTACATCATAGATTTTTATAGTCATATGGCATGGACAATCATGGTAAATTTTAAGATCACAAAAACATAACCAATGAAGTTCCTTTTAAGGTCATTCATCTAAGACTTATATGTATTTTAGTTTATGGTCATAAATCTAGGACCTCTTCTATGTAGTTTAAATTCACGTAGTATAGATCAGCAGATATAGATACCTAGTAATTTTTTTGGTGTTGGGATTAAGATAATAAATCCATTTATAATTGGGTATTAAATTAGTTTGGTGGTTTGATTATACCTTCGGATCATTAATTTGTAAAAGGATGTTCATTGGATACTTGAGAGTAGTAGATGATGGTTCAAATTTTCCAAGATGAGTGTCATGGGACAAAAAATGTTCCACTGGTCACCTATGAATAGTGACCCTCAATATCAAGGGAATGCATGACTAACTACACACTAAGTATCTTTATTGTTAGGGAGGATAACCAAGGTATTCATTTTTCAAATATATTATTCCCATTATCAGAGAAATGCATGATTGAATGAGGCCACCTAAATATAGATAGTGAACCTAACATGTATATCAAGTGTCTATAGATTAGCTTAATGTTTAATGGGATTATTGTTTATTTATATTGTACAAGAGGGTTCCCATAAGTTCTTGTGGGACACTATGAATAAAGGGTTGATTTTAGCCTTGGAAAATTGTTAGGAAAAGTGGCACAGCCATTTATATTCCTAGAATTTGGTAGTGACGCCATCTTGATAATGTTTTTCAGATAGTTTCTTATTGGTACCATTTAATTTATATATTTTATAACCCTAGAAAGTATTTTAAAAAAAGAGGGATGCCTTAGGTAAAATCTTATGAGAATATAGAACATTATAAAAAGGAAAATAAATACTTCTAAAAGCATCAATATCACATATTATTTTAGAATTATGTGACTGGATATGGTCCACATGGGTGATAGAAGTTTATGGATGAACAACACTTATGTTTTGTACGGTGGAATCCCTTCATGGGGTGTTTATGTAGACCAGACCACAAATTAATTACATAAAAAAAGTGTGATCGAGAGAATATTACATAGTGGATTCCCTGTCAATTTAGAAAATGGATTTAGAATTTTTGAAATATTATCAAAAGACTATATTATTAAGGGCCACCCACAAATTATGTAATTTTTAATAATTAATACTCAAAAAATCTATAAATATCATGAAATTCCGGATAAGTGTTTTATATATTAGAAAACCCACTTATCCCATAAACTTTAGCACTTCAACCATAAAAAATGTTCATTGTATCCTTAAATCAGTACCTCTAAAGATCATGTTATGGGGGCTCTAAAAAAGTAACTAGCATCCATATTATATCGAAACAATATTATCATAAGAAATAATAGTTTTATAAAACTGTTATGTGGTTGTAAGTGAAAACTCACCTTCAACCTTATATTAATATCCATGTAACTTGAAATCCTTATAGATGAATAGAATTTTTATTTTTGGATCTCAAATGATTATTTTTATGTATAAAATCTATTTGGTCACAAATGGAATCCATTCATCAATCACATAATAGCTAATAAATTAATAGTGGTGTCACTATCCATGTAATTATAATGTGGTAGACCATCTTCACTAATAATAAATCACATATTTTCACCAGTTTATTTCCAAATATTCTTCATAATGTGTTTATCACTTTTTCAAGGTCCAAATAACACTACATCCCCCTTCTCATAGTTGAATCCATTTTTAACCAAAATGATTAATTTTTGAGAAAAAATAAGTACCTTGGTATAAGTTTATTTCTTACATCATGAGGGGAAACAAAAAGATCATTGATTCCCTTATAAATATTTTGAAAAGAGGGACCACAAGCATCCCACAAAATATTAGAATAAAATTTCTCTTTTCACATAAAATAAACTCTCACAAAAAACTACCACATAAATCCATACCACATAAGATTCATGTTGGTCCTTCATTGAACAAGTAACCCTTTAAGAATAATGTTAGATAAAATCTTGTGATATTTTTGTATGAGGTGCATCCTTGATAGTATATAATTTATACAGGCTACCGTCCACCTATGTTTTATATAAAAATAATTTAACTTATGAATTTTTTATGTCATTAACCCATTAAAATTATATTTTCATGCTAAAATAACCAATATTCTTGGTTACTTGTTTACATAAAAAAATATAACCTAGAAATGATTCTGAATAATCATCTATAAGGTGGATTTTTATGGCTACTAGGGTTGAAACTGATCAATGCTACTATGTTAATCTAAATAATAGGATTTATTCAGAGTAGACAGAAGGATGATTAAGAATTTATCTATAATTAGATGGAATATATCTTAATGGGTTTGGGTTGCTAAGTGATATTCCCATCCCCCAACCAAATCCAGTTAATAACTACCAAGAACATTAATCACATGGAATTATGAACTCTCATAAGTAAATATGTCATTGAATATGAAATTGTTCAAGGAGTTCTCTGATAGAGTGGAGTAAATCCTTTGTTATATCCCATTGAAGTTGGATAAGGAACTCCGCTCTTTGGAACCATACATTCACAACTACACATCCATATTCTGGAAGTTCATCACAAATTTGTGACAAGGATGGAACTTAAGATGGGATATTTAAACCAAGGGTGTGTTCAACATGGGTTGTGAGTGAACCTATTTTTTTTCCAAAGATATGAAAAGTTTTAGATAAAACTCGAAGTTATAGGGTTCTATGAGGTGGTATGGATCTCAAAATTATACTCCCATAACAATATAAAAAACATTTGAGGCCTAATAAGTAAATGGAGCCTTGGAACCAACACATTTTTGTGAATACATGGAAATATTGAGATCTTCCTCTGGGAAAATACACAAGATTGGTGTGGTTCCAATTTTAGGAGACATTAATGAATAGTATCTCCCCCATCCTATATGTGGGATGATGTAAAGTGCATGTCTTCACTGTAAAATAAGTAATGGGATATAGATAGGAACATTTCATAGAAGTGAACGGAATATTCCATAAAGTTATTTGATATCATATGGTATGTCATGGTATATCATAGAGTATGATATACATATGTCAAAAGGCTTATATGTAATCCTCTATATATGTTATATTCTATGATATAATGATATCATATCATCTTACTGGATGATTTGTACTGTATGACAAGGTGAATCTCAATGCCATAGATCAGATAGTTCTATTCATTTGGCATTATTTTTATTCAAAAAAGAAACTGGGGTATTAATTATTTAACACAATAACCTCTTACAAAAATGATATCATTTATTAACTAATTTATTTTAAAATATATGGGAGAGTTTATTTTCAAGGGTTACATAATTTTTAACCAAATAAATTACTCCTATATTTGTAAAATGTATGAGTAAATTCATGTGATTGAGGAGTATCCCCATATACTATATAAATGAGTCTACGCTATGGGTATGATTTGTTTGTGACCTTGAAACCTTATACTGATACTTTCTCCCTATCAAAGCTCTCATATTCCATATTAGTTATCATAAAAAGATACATTCATATTGTGTAGTTTCATAAGGTCTTACCTAAAGTGTTTAGGTGGTTTGGTGAAATTCCAAGATACACCTCATTGGGATTATAATTCTTGTTCTTCCTTAGTGGTATCCTTAAATCATTGGATGAGGAAAATGGTTGTATCATAAATTTGTGTAAGGTACACATTCTTTATTTATAGTTCACATGATTTTAGTTTCAATGGACTTGTACTCTAGGGTTTAATGATTTCTAAATGCTTCTACTACTTTTTTGTAATTAATTATACTTCATAAACTGGTTCATAATATATTATCTTTTCTATGAATTTTTATTCATGAAATCATGTCGAAGATGGTGGTTTTGTAATTATAAGGCTTTCAGTGACATCTATAAATAAATATGATTGAAATTAAAATCATATTGGATTTATTTTCTTCTTAATATATGGTATATCATATCCAGTGACTCAGTAAAAATCCCAAGGTTCTGTTTAATTAATAGTGTATGAAATTGGGATATCATATTCCGTGATTTCAATACACTGATGGTTTAAAAAGGTTCATCATATCACTTTAGATATATTGATAAGAATCGTGAAACAAGATTAAGTTTGTTTCCTTATAATATAAATGTTGTACCACTATTGTGACATCATGAGGTGTCACTTTCTTGGTATTAATATTGTGGTTCCTTCTTCATTAAATTTGGGGTATTTTGGGTTGAATTTATTAGTTTATAGTAATTTTTAGGGGTTCACAGTTATGGATAATTGTTTGGATACTGTATAGTAGAAAATATGGTGCCTTGTGCAGTGGTGGATTATGGGGAGCACAAAGTCTATACACAGTTAGGAAAATCATGTGATGCAACAGTGAAACCTATGGGCCTTGGGATAGTGTAAGACATACAATTTCTATACGTATTGATAAAGAATTTGAGAAAACCATGATACCATCATTTTTGTGGTATTTTTCTATTTTACCCTTATTTATAATTGGTTCTTTTACCCTATGAATCCATCAATCAAACCCCATAACCCAAATACCTCTCATGGGTTCTCCATCCCCCATGCTCCTCCTAGTGTATTTAGAGTGATTCTTAGATAGTTCTTCACTAGAATCATGATGAATGATATTCTTCACACTTCCAATTTTGATTTCTCTCTTTTTCTACAAGTTCTTATAAACCTATTGTCCATTCTTGTATGATATTTCTTAGTTAGTGTTGTTATAAATTCGGTATTTTTGTTTTTAATCGTTATGGTCCATCCTAAGAGACATAATATTGTGAATTTCATCAAAGATGGCACGATTCTACCAAATGAGTTATGTGTTTCCATTTCATTTCATTTTTAATATATCCATTAAATCATGATGCATTAAAAGTGTTTTGGAATTTAATTAAATTTTTATATGATATCTAGTTGGGATTTATAAATTGTTTTCCAAGAACAAGTGGGTTTTTTCCATTAGAAAAAATTGGTGAGTAGATTTATTTTATGAAACATGGTTTTAAAATGGTATTTTCTGAATTTATAATGATTCATAAAATTATAAAGAGGGATTTTATTAAGAAAAAAATTACATTCATTGGGTTTTAATCAATGTGGGGTTTTCAAATTGGGTTTCCCATTTTTGTGTTTGAATGGTTTCCATGTTTCAAAGGGTGGTGTGGTTTTATAATGTGAAATGGGGTTTCCCTTGTGTTTTTTAGTTGAGAATGTTGATGATTATAACTTTCTTTTGAAATTTTTTCAGATTCAATTTAAAAAAATATATATTCTCAAATGCATATGATATATGTGATAAGTGAATTCCTAGTTGGAACTTGTGAAGTTATATTGATTATAACCATGTTGATCCACCTTATGTTATTATGATTTCCATTATTATCCATGTGATGGATATTTTAATGTGATTAATAATGTGCTTATGGATTGGGGCTCTTTTTAGGGGTAGTATGTAGGGTGGGAAGGATGTGATTATGGTGTTATTCTATGGGTTTTTTGTTATTTTCATTAGACGGTGTTGTTTGTTCATGGACCACCACCTTTATAATTTCATGGGTAGACCAAGGCTACTTAGTGGTAAGTGTTGGGATGATATTGGTGTAGTCAATATTATGAACCATTTAGTCACCCCTAGTTGTACATAAAAACTGTCTAGAGGGATGAAATTGAGGTGACTGGTTAGATTGATTTGGTTGATAGGTCAATTACTGTTAACCTACCAATAGTTTCCCCACTATTATATTTCATTTTCTCTCTATATAGCCCATGTGGACCATCTATATTCTATGTATCATATGTTATATATTACGATATATATATATTGGAATATTGTTTCTTATTTTTTACATATACATTCATAATGTGTCGATCCTCAATGGTTTAGTCTTGATTTTGGCTATTTTTCACATTCATTGATTAACATTATTGTGACTTTTTATGGTTGTGTTTTCATTATTTTTTTCCTTATTTCCTTTCTTACCATTGAGTTGGGTGTATAAAATATTTTTAAGGAAATTTGGGGTAAATGGATTCAAAAATGAAATTCTAGTTGGGAAATCATTTTGATGTGTTTTATCCATGTTTGGGTTTAGTCTCAAAATTGTGTGGTTTGAAAGAGAAATATTTGTCACTAGAAACAATAATAGTTTTTTTAAACCTCTTTATGAAACGTTTTATAAAAAAATTGGGGAAGTTCATGTTCCATGCTTTATTTATTCTTGTATCATATAAATGAATAAAATGAAAGCATATTTGTTTACATTATTTTCAAACTAGAGTTTTGGTTATTTTATAAAATGAATGCAACAGACTCATGGTGGTACCCTACTGTCTTCATCTCACGCCCTAGATACTCAAGTTTTTTGTTATGTTGTCTTAATATCTTATTTGGGTCTATTTTGGTTTTGAATTATATTTTAACCTGGTTCAACCTTATTTGGGAAGAGAAAGGTTATTGGGATCATAGTGGTGACTTGAGATTGAGATGGACAAGTTGATTGGTCCTTTGGTTTCATGGAACTGGTTGGATTGAGTTTTTTTCATCCACCTTGGTCTTAAATTTCTTTTTCTTTTAGCTTCTATACTACCTTTGTGACTCTATATTAAATAATTATTTTTTATAACTATTTTTTCTGGCATTTATCATGTCTCTTTATTATTATTCCATTTTTAGATGTTATGTTTTTTTGGGTTTTTGATGGGTAAACTATCCCTAATGAATATTTTTTTCCCTTGAAACTTGTTATTATCCCTAGGGGATATGGGTTTCTCCTTTTTTATTTTAAGGGTTCTATTGAATGATATTTTTTATGGATGACATGATGGGTTCATTAAAAATGGTATCAAAAGGATCTGGGTTTCTCAAAAGGGGTCTAGGTTCTAAAAATTCAGCTTTTTTTATTAGGGGGTCAATGGTAGAAATGGGATTAGAGCTTCATGACTCGAGGGGTATGGCTAAGGAAAGATCTTATTTACTCTTCCTTTTGTAGTATCTCGAGTTTCCATGGGTTTTCCAGAGTCTTGTTTTAATTTTTAGTGATTTGGTTCTTTTTTTAGGATATTTTTTGTGTGAGCTGATTTTACACTAATTTTTTGAGAGATTTTGGGAGTCTTTTTATAAAAATCATCATTTTAAGTGAAATTGTATGGGTTTTAAAGGGTGTACAGTTAAGAAACATGGTCTATAAAACCTTTTGTATACCATGTGGTACATTTTAGATAACTACTGGTGGCACTCAAATGGTCAGTGCATAGTCTGAAAAACCAGGCATCCAAACTGTATGCAATGATGAAGGTTTGAAATATTTCTTGTTTTCCCTCCATTATTGGTCTGAATCTATATTTTGTTTTATGGTTATTTTTTATGAATGTTTAAGTTATGTTTTTTCCCTCAAAATTGGTTGAAAATAAATTTTTTATTCTTTTGAATTTAATTTGTTTTTGATATCCATAATTTGGTTGTTCAATTTTCATTGATAAAATATTCAAAAACTAGAAATTTTTTTAGTCGATTTGGTTTTTAGAGAAATAATTTCATGGGTTAATAAGTGATGTAGTTTTTGAAGATCTTGGGTGAGTTGGGGTTATTTTATGAAAAAAATTTATCCTCAATGCAAGTGGTTTGAGAAAATAAATTGTTTATGACGTTGTGTTAGTTTTAAAATTCATGAGGTGTGTGGCATAAAATGTTTACAAAGAGTTTGGTTGAAAATTTAAGATGTGGTTTGTGATCTTGATTTGGTTTATTTGAGATTTATCTCCCTTTTAGGTAATTTTGAGGTGTTTTGTAAATTTTCTTGCCCTGGAATTATTGGGGTTATCCACCTGCTATGGTGAAATTCATAAATTGGTTTGACTGATTGTTTTTTTTTTATTTTTTAGAATGAGATTTCAATAAAAGAACCATAAATTAAAGAAGGTAATGCCTTTTGTTTTTTCCCAGGTGATCCAAGAGTTTTCCTTTTAATCTCTGACTCTGCTTAGATTCGTGATGGGGTGGTAGAACCCTGTTCTTCTCAGTTTTTCAATCATGAATGAGATTTATTGAATCAATATCGTCTATTATTAGTTTGTGACCCATGATCCCATAATGAAATTTAATTTATATCCATGGTTGAATAAATTTTCAATATGATATGAACTCTTGAAGCCTTTTGGGTGAGGTACAACATTCATTTTTTATAGTAATTGGGTTTGGAGTGGTGGAAGCTTGATTCTCAGGACCAACTGTTCAAGGATCTATCTTGGGGATATTTCAAGGAAGCCTTAATTTTGTGGCTCAATCCTAAATAAGTGATTTTTGAGAATGTGGTGATGTTTTTCGATATCATCCATGGTGATTGGACAGTGAAATACTATGTTGAATGTTTCACTAGTTTTGTTCTTTTCTCATTACAGTTGGATACTGATGATTCGAAGGTAGAATTTCTCTTTTGTAGGGGTATTTATTTCGAAAAAAACTTTTCAATGATTTATTCTAGCCTAACTAAATATATGTAATCATTTCATAAGACCAAAATCCTTGAGGTGACCTTAGTATGGAAACTAGTGGTAGGATATGATATGACTCCGGGTAGAGATAGTAAGGATGAACTGAATAAAAAGAAGTAGAAGCGGGAAGGTGGTGGTGATGAGAATCTATCATCTAAATCTAACATTCCCATTTCAATAAAATTGAAGATATTTTTTTCCATTGTGGTAGTTCTAGGGACATTAAATATTTTTTATCATCTTTGATGGCATTCCAACTTGGTGGTTGTCCAGGTCAAATTCAGAGGTTTTGTGAGAAGGTTGGGAATCAATGGAAAAAATCCTCAATACCATATTTAACATGAACAGTGGTTTTCATTTATTCTTCCATTAGAGAGTGGGAATGTAGATACATGTAATTTTCTTTATATCAATTTAAAATATTTCAATATATATTTCAATATCTAACTGTAGAGATGGCATGCGATTATGAGGCCTGTGTTCTGAGAATTAATTTTATAAATATATAAATATATTTTAAATTGAGGCCATAGGTTTTCATAAATAAAATGGGATAACTCTAAAATGTGATCTCTGATCAGAAATATGACACCACAATTGATTATGAAACCTAATATTTACCCTAATAAAATCCTAAAATAGGTTGGGGTGGGGAGATCAGATATCTAACCCATTGGTGGTACGTTCAGTGGATAATTTTTTTAATTAAATTAATTAATTATTTTATTTGAACTAAATAGAAGTTATGCAAATTTAACCTCATGGATAATACTCTAGGGTTATCCGCATAAACCCTGGTAAGATTTTAGATCTTCTTCACCTACTTATGTGGGTGAATCACTTCATACGATGACAAAATGCTAGATCAAAGAAGATCAAGACGTAACGAATGTAATGAATTCCATAGATCATTGGTGAGCATGTTATTCAATGAAAAATGAACCAAAATCAAATTAGGACTCCATAATTTATGGATTATGATCTTTTTTATTAAATTTATTGATTATATCAACTCCTTCTATTGATCTATGTCAATTGGGGATCCTTGACATTCTACAATGTATCAAATTAATTGGTTATTCAATGTTTTCTAACAAAAAAATCCCCATTATTGATTTTTTTCAATATTTCCAATCCAATGATGGTTAAAAATATATTATTGTGATTTTATCACTCAATTACGTTGAATTATTTACTAAGAGGATCTCACGATCCACGTTTGACGTTGTCGGGTGGTACCAAGCCCAATCGGACCCCAGAAATGTGACTCATTCTTGTATGAGGCATGGATAAATGGAAAAAAGATAGATTTAGGTTTTTTATGATACATAGATTATCATTTTGAATATATGATACTGAATCAATTAAGGTATAAGGATAGATGGATGCACGGTTTAAGAGACGCATTCGAGGTCGCTCAGAATATAATCAAACTTGAGTTTCTAGCCACTATAGGGCCAGAATCAACTGGATGATCCTAGATCCACACATCAAGGATGGAAACAAGTCCAGATTCAAAAATAAATGGATAGATTCAACATGTTGGAAGAGGATCTGAAAAAATTTGAAAAACCGACTACACACCACGTTCCATGATGAACACACAGCATGTAGCCCTTGACTTTGGTAGCTAGGGTTTTAGAAAATTGTAATAATGGAATGGAGTGAATCTCTTATGAACACCATATAACTAGTAAATGGGTGTAAAATCCATTTAGTGGGGCACATGGATGGTACCCCATGTTAGAGTACAATTTTAGTCACACAATTGTATATTGAAGTACACAAACATGGGGAAAAGTACACGAACAAGGGGTGGTTACATGATCATGGACAAGAACCTAGGAAGAACTCCCAGTGGAATAGGAATATTGTGTATATCCCAACAATGTTGTGTAACACTAATTAGTTGGTAATAAACATACATTTGGGGACATTTCCAGGTGAAAGAGTGGGATCACACACTATGTGGGTCCCTTAAACATCTCATACCCCTTGGTTCTTGTTTAGAAAACTTCAAAATTTTGTATCTCCTTCCTTTAGACTCTGATTTTGGCTAGTTAGTAGGCTATACTCAGTTTTTTTTCACATAAAATACAATGGTTCCCATGGTTGTATATTCTGGGATATAGTGTGGAATGTTTTGGGAATGGATCTTGGTTAGGTGATGCTCAACGATGGGAATGATCACACAAGATCACTAAAGAAATCTCAAGTGGAACCCTCCTACTGGTAAGGGAATGTGTTTTCAATGACTCTTAGAGTGGAACCTACTAGTTGGGTTGGGAATGGGTCCTATACCACCAGAGTGAAACCCTCATGTTGTGTAGGACATGGGTCCTCCATAGACATCTAGTGTAGAACCCTCATGTCAGCAGAGAGCATGGGTCCTCTATAGACTCCTGAATGGAACCCTATAGATTGGTTGGGAATGGGTCCATGATGAATTTTGGAGTGGATCCCTCAAGATGTGTTGGGAATGTATCATGTATCACTATAGTGGAACACTCCTATCAGTATAAGGCATGAGACCTTTATAGGATTCTAAGTTTAGCCCACTAACTAGCATGGGCATGGGTCCTCGATGAGAAGAGTGGAACAATCAAGCTATAATGGGAATGGATCCTCTACCACCATAGTCGAACCCTTTTGTTGGGCAGGGAATGGGTCCTATATTGAATATCAGAGGGGATCCCTCATGACATAACAGGGAATGGGTCCTCTACATGGATATTGGGGACCCTCAATAGTGTGTCATAGTGATAAGGCACAACTTGACTTGGATGGATACTTTTAGGAATATGTCTGTGATATTGGGAATCGTTGATGGACTTTTGAAACTATTGGTGACTCTTCTTCTTTGGTTGAGCTATGATATGGATATTCCCTTACTCTCTCATTTGGGTTTTTTATTATGTATATTTATATATATATATATATATATATATCATCCTATATTCATACATTTTTATTTTAATACTCTTCTTCCATTGTTTGTTACAATGTATGGGGTATGCCATGAATTTTACATGTTTGGCTTATCATGGTTGAATGATCTTACTCTACTTCTAGGGGTGGAAAAGATTCGATATTTAGTTCATCTACCCACCGTGTTTAGCCCTCTATTCTTGGATGAGTTTACTATTTATCTCACTTGGTTTGATCTACATCCTTTTTACTATCTATTGTATTTCTATTATTATTGTATCTTTTACTACTTCCCCTTCATCTTTCGTCATGTCCTAGTGGGAATGTATATACTCACCCCTGCATAGTCTTTTCTCACATGTGTTGTGTCTTATGCAGATGACGAACAAGTCGGCGATGACTTCAGATGAGCTTAGGGTTACCAGTTGTTGTGGACCCTGTATGGTGTTCGTATATTAGATATTAGAAGTTGGGATATCTTAGTAGTTTAATTTCAAAAATTTCATGTTTGTAAATATTTCTCGTTGGGCATGTATATTTTCCCTTTAATTTTTAGTTTTCATGATTTTACTCTTGTACGGAATAGAGTTTTTTCATTATTGGTTTACTTTCTATCCCTTGCATCTTTTTATTATTATTCCTCTACACTTCTGTATCTATACAGTCAAGTGTATGAAATTGGGTAAATTAAGAAAAGTACTCCCATTTAGGATATGTATTTCATTGGTTGTTGTCACCCCATGCCTATGGAAGGAATATTTGGGTAGTTATGGCTCAATCCCCGATTAGGGTTAGGCCATGATAGGGAATATGAAATTTTATTTGGGGATCATCCTATTTTGTAAATTTTCTTTTTGGTTTAGGGATTGAACCATCTTTTGTGTACCCATATCCTTAATGTAAAATGGATTAAAGGCCTTTGGAACCTATTTTTATATTTTTTAGATATTCAATCCTTAATAATTCTCGATTTTTTTCTTTTTATACATGGTGTGTACCATGTTTTTAGGTTTTTTTAATGGATGTAATGGAAATTACTCAACTGTGGGTTATGGTGAAAAGGAAGATTTGTTGGTATCTTGGTAGGTTGTGAGAGCTAACGAGTAAAGATTTTATTAAAGATCGCTATGAATGGGTGTTCCATGAGGTTAGGCCTGAATTAACCTATGCACAGTCTCATGAACCAAGTGTATAATTATACCATTAAAGGTTGAGGAATGTTAATTTTGGGGTGTATCTCACGTTTCTTGGAGTGAGTTTCCATGATGATTGGGTCTAGTGACCTTTTTGTTGATTTTGAAGAGGTTATCTCTTATGGTGTTTTGTGTTGGTGGTTCTGGTTAGTAGAATCATGTATCTATGGTGAAGATATTCCTTATCGAAGCTCTTATATAATGATTCACCATTATAGATAAATTATAAATGGCAGTGAGACTTGTTCTAGGTATCTGTTTGTTTTTCTCATCCTTAAAGAGTGATACTTTGTGGTGACATTGATTAGGATGTGATTTTGTTTCACTCTAGTGACCTTAAATGTTACAAAGGTGGTTTTAATGTTTCATCGTATGATTTTAATTGGTAATTAGGGAGGCTCATTGGATCAGTGTTGGAAATATTGATACTCAAAACATTAAATAAGGTTAAAGGAGTGGATATCCAAAAATATTCTTTTCTTGTCTCTTAACTTATGTTTAGTGAGTATTATACCTCTTATGAATCATAAATAATTTTCTGTCAGTTAATTATAAATATTTTAGTACTGTTTATCCCAAGGAATGGTTTTTCATTCCTTGTGACCCTAGTTTCATGTTTTGAGAAGTTTTTTAGCATTCCAGTCTAAATTAGAGGGAAGTTAGTCTGAAAATTATTGTTTTCCCTAAATTAATAAGGTATTATTAGGTGTTGAAAGTGGTATTTTGTTGTTTTTTGTGAACCCTGGAGGTTTCTCTTTCTTGGTATTAATATTGTTCTACTTTTTTCCTTTAATTTAGGGTGTTCTTGTTCGAAATATTGAGTTATTAGGGATTTTTTAGAGTTTCATAGTTAAGGATAATGATTTGGAAACAATTTAGTAGAAACCATGTGGCCTTCTACAATAATGGAAATAGGGGATAAAAGGATACATACATGGTTAGTGAAATGATTAAAGTAAACCATGATTCCTCTGGGTCTTAGGAAAGTGGTAGTGGCATGGTCTATGAATGGTTTGACAAACTATGTGAGAAAACAGTGTGTCCTTCTATGTTTGGGGAATTTTGTCTTTTTGCAATCTTTTTAATTGGTAATTTTACCCAAAGCCTCCCTTATTTGAATCCCATGACCAAAATTACTCTCATGGATTCTCCCACCTTCTCCAAGAACCTCCAAGTTCATTTGGAGTGATTCTTAGATAGTACATAACTTTGGTCAAGAGGTATGTGCTTGTCATCTCTTCCTCTCTTGATTTCTCTTTTTTTTATACAGGTTCTTATAAACGCAGTGTTCATGTTTGAATGATTTTCTTGTTTAGGGATTTTATGAATTGTGTATTTTGGGTTTTAGTGGTGGTTATCTATCCTAATATACCTAATCTAATGGATTTCATTGATGGTGTAATTATTCCACCACATGAGGTAGGTGTTTCGATTTCATTTTCTATTTAAGAGTTCAATGAATGATTGATGATTTAAATGTGTTTTTGAATTGAATTAAATTTTTATATGATACCTAGTTTGTATTTTTCTGATGTTTTCCATTAATGGTTTTGTTATTCCTCTGGAAGAAATGGATGGATTTCTTTGTGATATGGAAAATTCTTTTCAAATGGTATTTTATGAATTCATCATGTTTGATAAAATACTGAAGATGTTTTTCATTGATAAAAATATGTGTTAATTAGGTTTTATGCCAAATTTTGTTCTCAAAGTGGGTTTTCCTTTTTTGAAGGGTTTGATTATTTCAATGTGTAGTTTGGTTTTATAAAGTGAATTTGTCATGAACCTACCAGGTTTGACCCTAAACCAGTCACCCGAGCCAGCCTGCGGCATGGCCCGAGGGGCGTTCATAATCCCCACAGGCTAGAAACTAGTACGAGGAATCAAATATAAACAAAATGGGAATGTTTTAATCCCAACTAAACAAGTATCAAATAAAATAAACTGAACATGTAGATAAAAAACCACCGATCATATAAAAGTACCCAACTAGTCTAGATAATAATATAACTGAACAAACACAAAATGAATTGAAACTGAACCAAACTATACTAAACTACTACCAAAAATATCCATGTGACCTCAAGGTCACCACCATCTTAGGGATAAACCAGTGAAAGATCCATCTCCAACTAGATAACCTAAGTAATAAATTAATCCTTAAAATAAATTCAGTTCTACCGACACAAAATGGTACAGGTACGGTGTGAGCTAGTAGCTCAATAGGCAATCACCAAAGAATCCATGTATTTTCCTTTCCTGAAAACATTCTATTAATATTAGTTTGAAATACATTTATAAAAATCGGTTTTCACATTTTATTAAAAAACATAGATTTCTGGTTTTAAAATACAACACACACCACCTTCCATTTGCAAAAAAAATTACCATTTCATAACCAAAACCCAAACCAATTAATACTAGGGTTTTGTTGAAAATAAATAAGTAGGGTAAACAGAAAACTAATTGTAGAAAGACACATATAATTATATATATATATAGTAACCATGTAATATCCTAAACATCCTTAAAGGACCCCTGCACGTACTCAGTTTGGAACCACCTTTTAGCATATGGTGAAGCCCCTAAGTCTATAACCAACTGGTCGCCCTCAACTAGCCAATCTAGTGGAACATCCCACCTGGCTTATCTAAAATATAGGGGTACCAACTTGTCAAATCAGGTTTGGTCATCAACCATCAATCATTCCCCCAAAAAGCTATCCAGGAACCCAGGGTAATAGTAAAATGTGTAAGTGGGAGGCCCCCACACGTGTGACTCACTTTATTGTCCTCCATCGCACTTGCCTACCCCAAACATGGACATCACCTATACGATAACCCATAAATGGAAATCCTAGGTAGGGGTTACCACTATATAAAAATACATATATACATCACTTCATTGTAAGTTCCAATCAAGCCGTAATATCACTTGAACATTCAACCCTTTATTTAAAAACCTAAAAAATTCCAAACATGCCTTTAACATTACGCACCTGAATGACCTTTTTCCAAAAATACATCAAAGGTTGCTCCAAAAAATGTAAAACCTCATTTTCATTAATCAATTTCCAATTGGCCTTTAGGTTCCAAGTTCTAATACATTTTAATAAAATCCTTTCTAAACATTAGAGAAATACATATTTTTATAAAACATGACAAATGACCCCTTAAGCCAAACATTTACCAAAACGGATTCCAAGTTCCAAACGGGCATACCTTTTAGTATTTTATTTTAAACCACCTTTTAGAAATTGCACAAAGGAGACATTTTTTTTGGGAACTAAAAAACCATTTAAGAAACCAAGGTCTAAGTAAATACCATTTTAAAAGTGTCATTTTCATTTGAGGGAATATCCATGTCTGCACTTTGTTCACCCATGGATGTACCAACATCTCACGACACATCCTTAAAATTCCCAAAAATACCCAACCCCCTTTTTAAATCATTTTAAAAAACACCCCCTACCTTATAAAATAACCCAAACCATTCCATTTAATTTAGAAAACACAAACATCCCCTTTCGAGGCATTTCCCATTACAATTTCCAAACCATATAAATTACCAATTCACACACAAGGACAAAACCACAACCCAGAAAACCTTAAAAAACATCCTTAATGGTAAAAATCATCACAAATCACCCAATTTCTCAATGAAAATACAATTTCCATTTAATTATACTCATCCCATGTAAATTAACCTTGTTATAAACAAGAAATCACCCAAAAACCTATTTTTAACAATTTCTACCAACATGAAAACACCACAAAGAACTAAAAATTTGTGTTCCCAAGGTGTGAATCATATTAGAAAAATTATCAAACTAAAAGTTTTAATTTTATCAAACACTCCTAATGCATAAGACTTAGGAAGAATTCATGAATCACATCAAAAACTATTTTTAAAAAATCTTACCACCATAAAAACACTACAATAAGATAAGAAAATACACTGAAAGTATATGATCAAGATTAAAAATTAATATAAAGAACGAAAGTGTCTACGGAATGTGTATAAAAGGAAAAATGAGGATTTTCCTACCTCAATGGCATGAAAACACAATAAACCCCTCAAAGAAGGAAGAGCACACCTCAAAGAACATTCTGCAACCCCTAACGTCCAAGAAAAACACACCACACATAACCCCCACCCATTAGGGTTTTTCCAAGAAGGAAACCCCTCATATAAACACTAAAAATGAGAATACCCACTAGATGGTAAATAGGGGAGGTCGGTCGTGCCGCAAAGAGGAACGGTCGCCGGAAGGGAGTGTCGTCGAAGGGTGGTGTGCTGGAGGAGATCTCTTTTTGGATGGTCGTGTGTGAGAAAGAGATCGTGCAAGGTAGGGCCTATGATGAGGTTTCATGTCGAAGAGGGGGTGCTCACGAGGGAGAGTGGATAGAGTTAGGGTTGGATGGAGGTAGGGAATGTGCAGGAGGGTTACACACGAGAATAGGGGGAAAGGGAAGGGGTGGGTCACGTAAGAGAGGGAAGTGTAAGGGTTTCCAACAAACCCTAATAAAAAATAACAATAACATAATATTATCAATAATAATAATTTTAATAAAAATTTTAATAAAAAGATTATTATTATTATTAAGACATTTTCCCTTTTATTTTATTTTTATCTCATTTTAGTTTAGTTTATTTTAAATTTATTTTCATTTCATTTAATTTATTCATTTAAAATAGTAGGAAACTGTGTGGTTCATGCATGGTTAGCTACAGCCTAATGCATAGTAGTGCAATATATGCTCAAACAACACCACTTGGCACTTCCCATTTACAGTGTTTAAGTGCATGCATGTTTTATAGTTTAATAAATCATGTGGAAGTTGTGCACCATAACCCATACCCACTTGGTCACCTGTATAGTTACCCCTGACTGTATAGGCTATCCATGAAACAATAAAAAGTCTTCCATTTTTTAAATTTGACATACCAGCTACCCAAACTCAGAATAAAAACTAAAAATAATTAAAATAATTAATTTACAAGGTTGGTTGTGATAATTCTCCCCACCACGGACACTTTATTCCCCTAGAAAGTCACTAAGACAAAGGATAAGCACATGTTGCGTCCATGCCTGATCCCAGCCAAGTGAATCATGGAACCCCAGGGTGAACTTTATTCCCACCAATTACGCCCAATTGATTAATAAGAAACCAGAGTCCAAAAAAACGAGGGGATAACATGATAGGGTTCTCCCCACTATAAGAATTCCACTAACAAAGAAACATCATAACCTATCCAACCACCAAAAAACTTAAAAGAGATGCCTATAATGAAGTGACCTAGAAAATAATGACCCCACATTAGATAAAAAACACCATCACTGCAACTAGAAACTAGGGAACTCCCAGCATCAACTCCAACCACTTTCCTCACACAACCCAAACCACATCAGGATAACTTAAACAAAAAAAATCAACTACAAGGAATCTCAGAATACCTAAATTCCAGATCAAGGGAACTTCTTATAAGAACTAATAACCCTTCGAACAAGGGCGAACAAAAACACCATCAGAATTACAAATTTTCCACACACTCACTGAACCCCCCAACACTAGGAGAAATCTAATGAAAATAATTTAAAACCAAACAATGAACCATAAAAACTATCCATAAATTACACAAGATTAAAATATCTCTATAAAAACACAAATAATACCACAACCACTCACCCAAGGTCCAAGAACCCTATAAAGAAAAAAAATTATTCAAAAAACAACAATCAAAATAGAAACTACCACTTGGATTACATTATAATGAGTTTGTCATACTTTTAGAATAATATTATGAATTTATAATAGCTGAAAAACAAGAATGATGAATATTTTGACATTTTTATCCCAACATGGAAAACAATTATGTTGAGGCTTCACACACCCCTGACAACTCCTGACTGTGTGTGAGAATCACCCTAAGACCTGTGGATGGGTATTTGATGGCTGAAGCATCTCTTGTCTCATAGTCAGTCCTTAAAATCCCCCAATCATAACTCTTTTTTCAAGCAACGCTTCAAAAAAAAATTCTAGAAGACCCTAACAACTGCAATGATGGAACGTCTTCCGAGGGATGTGATAAGATTGATTTTAATACCCGAACTTTCCCCACTAGTGTCACATAACTAAATGTTCTGATGAACTAGGATCCAAAACCAATGAAGATGACTATGTAGGAACAGGTTCCTCCAGCATGCACTTCTTGCAAGATGGGGAACTTTCACAAGCAATTGGATATGCCGAATTACCAACCGCATATTATTTGGAAACAAACTCATCTAAAAATTCTTTATCTACCAACTTATTAAAATAAAGGTCCTAAAAATAGATTACATGATCCTTGTTCTTTGTGAAAATACCCCTGATAAATAAATAAGTTTTCATCAAATCCTAAAACACCACCTCTGGAGAAAAGGAATCCATTTCCTTGAAATGGCCTGCACATGCCTTCACCTATTGTTGGCCTTATTGAATATGCATGATATATTCTCTTTTCTTCATCTTAGCCTCTCCAGGTATGAACCATTAGATGAAGAAGGATTTAATGACATCCCATGTCATCATAATGTGCATTGAAGGTGGGATGAATAACTTTCATTCATCTAGAGATAGACCTTCGAACAGACCCAAAATGGAACAACACTCTGAACTCTTCAAGAGTTCCCAATACCTTGAATACATGCTCGAACTCTTAAACCCACTCCACTGCCTATAACAAATATTAATCACTACGATAAATAGGAAATAATCTAGAAGAACTGAAAATAGGTAATGACTCAATGGAAGCCTAGGGAACCTTTCTGGGTGTAATTTTTTGAAAATAATTAGAAACACAAAACTGATACCTTGAAAGCCAAAAAAATGTAAACCTAGCTAAAAAAATACCTTTTAAAAAATAACCTTTATAAAAACAAGTCTAATTATTTGGTTTAAAATGAACAACCATGGAATATTATGAACTGTCGCACATGTGTTCCTCTGTTTCCATCCATACGTGTCAATGCACACTTTCCACATGCTTACCCTTATATGTGAAAATTTCCATAAGGAGTAATGAGGATCACACCAAATTCATTTTCATAGAAAATCAAATCATTTTCCAAATTATCAGAAAACAATTACAACCCATTTTTTCAATTTAGATCCATTTAAAAGAAATAGTTTTCATTTCTAAATACTTTTTCATTTTCAAAAACACACTAAGCCAATAAAAACCAAACAAAATAACAGATTTCACCAAAATACAGAAATGTGGAGCTAGTAGTTATGCTTAACTCAGTGACATGGTAGTGAGCCATACCCCAAATAAGAATCAAAAACTTGAAGGAGATTAAATCGTGTACTCAGAATCCACATGGGTCACTACTCCATGTGAAATCATGACATAACACCAGCTTTCCTTTTATTTTCATCTATCAATCCAAAACAAGAATAGATGACTCAAATCTCGGACTACCTTTAGTAACTCTAGTTTCGGAATGAGAAAGGGTTCATGATGCACTTCTCATACCTACCTCCCATGTCCCAATAGTCCTAACCACCAACTACCAGACACAAAAAAAATAAGTTCCTTATCTGATGTAATTTTTTATGGAACCAACCTAGGTCGACCCTGAACAGGTCACTCGAGCCATCTCGTGGCATGGCCCCAGGGGTGTTCCTAATACCCACGGGCTAGAAAGTAATTTCAAGAAACAAATATAAACAAAATGGGAAAAAAAATTCCCAAATAAAAAAAGAATGAATAAAAACTAAACATTCAGATAAAAGACCACTAATCATATAAAAATACACAACTAGTCTAGATACAAATATAACTGAATACAAACAAACTGAAACTCAAACAGAACGAAACTGAACTGAACTGCTACCAGAAATTTCCATGTGAACTGAATTTCACCACCATCCTTATACTGAATTGTTTTAAGAGCTATCTAAAACCATATAACCTAAGTAATAAATTAATCATGCAAAAAAATTCAATTTTACTGACATAGAATGGTACAAGTAGGGTTTGACCAAATACAAAATAGGTTATCACCAAAGAATCCATGTATTTTCCTTTTCAGAAATCATTCCATTAACATTAGTTTTATATGATTTTATAAAAACATTTTTTCACTTTTTATTAAACAAATATATTTTATTGTTCTAAAATCCAACACACATCACCTTCTATTTAAAAAAAATTACCATTTCAAAACCAAGACCAAAACCAATTAATACTTGGGCTATGCTGAAAATTAATAAGCAGGGTAAACATAAAACTATGTATAGAAAGATTAAAACAATAATATATAGAATATAACTTTGGGAGATCCTAAATATCCCTAAAATACACCTGGATGTACTTGGTTTGAAACCACCTACTAGTGTCTGTTGTATGACTTATGTATGTAACCAACTGGCCGCCCTAAACTCACCAATACAGTGGCACATCCCACCTTGCCTATTTGAAGTCTAGGGGGTACCAATCCATCTAATTGATATTGGTCAAAAACCATCACTCAGTACCCTAAAAGATGCCCAAGAACCCACGTTATAGTAAACCATGTTAGTTGGAGGACCTTTCATGTGTGACTCACCGTACCTAGTGCCACCACACTTTCTGACCCAAAACACAGACATCACCTATATGATAACCAAGAAAAGGAAATCCTGGATAGGGTTTCCCACTATATACATAAAAATATATACATCCCTTCATTGAAAGATCCAATAGGGCCATCATATCACTTGATCATTCAACCCTTTCTTTAAAAACATAAAAATTTCTAAATATACCTTCAACTTTATGCACCCAAATTCCTTTATTCCAAAAAACACCTCAAAACCCATTTCCAAACAATGTAAAAACTCATTTTATTAATTATTTCCCAATAAGAATTTAGGTTCTAAGTTCCAATATGTTTTCATAAATTCCATTCTAATCATCATAAAAATTCACATTTTTATAAGACAAGAAAAATGGACCCTTAAGCCAAACATTTACCAAAACTAAATCCATGTTCCAAATGGGTATACCTTTTAGGATTTCATTTGAACCCACTATTTAAAAATCACATGAAGTAATTAAAATAAAATTTGGAAACCAACATAACATTTAAAGAACCAAGTTCTAAGGAAACACTATTTTAGAGTGTCATTTTCATTTGATGGAACATCCATGTGTTCATTTCATGTTCCTGTGGATGTAACAACATATAATGAAACCTCCGTCAAATTCCAAGAAATACACAAATCTATTTTTTGAATCATTTTTAAAACCACCACATTTTTTCTAAAATAAACCCAACCGTCCCTTTAAATTGTAAAAACATAGACAACCCCTTTCAAATCATTTCCCACTATAGTTTCCAAACCATGTAAATTACCAGTTCACACACAAGGCCAAAACCACAGTCCAACAAACTTTATAAAATATCCATAATGGTAAACATCATCATAAATCACCCAATTTATAAATCAAACTAAAATTGGAATTCAATTATACTCATTCCATATAAATTCACCTACACAAAAACAAGGAATCACCCAAAAAACTAATTTTAAAAATTACTACCAACACAACACCAAAAATAACTAACCATGTGTGTCATCATGGTGAGAATCATATAAAAAAATTTATAAAAACAAAAAATTTCATTTTATTAAACACACCTACTGCATAAGGATTAAGAAAAATTACATAATCACATAAAAAACTATTTTTAATAAATTATACCACCATAAAAACTCTAAAATAAACTAACAAAATACACCACAAGCATGTGAGTCAAGATTAAAAATTAATTGAATGAATAAAAGTGTCTATATAATGCATCAAAAAGTAAAAAACATGAATTCACCTACCTCTATATCATGAGAATGCTGAGAAACCCTTGTAGGAGGAACAGTACCCCCCGAGGTACATTTTTCACCCCTAGAATACATGAAAAATTCACCAATCATAACCCCATCCATTAGGGTATGTCCAAGAAGGAAACCCCTTATATAAACGCTAAAAAATAAGAATACTCACCAAAGGGTGAGATGGGAGGTCATCCATGTAGTGGAGAGGGATGATCGACAGAATGGGAGTGTTGTCAGAGGGTGGTGCGCCATAGGAGAGCTCGGGCGGGGCGGCCACACACGAGCAGGAGTCCGTGCAAGGGAGGGATGTAAGAGAGGTCACATGCTAGAGAGGGGAAGACTATGAGGGAGAGAATCCATAGGTAGTGGTTTTCAGAGGTAAAGAGTGTGCAACATTGTTGCGTGCAGGAAGAGGGGGAAATGGAGGGGTGGTTCGTGTTGGAGAGGGAATTGGGAAGGGTTTCCATCAAACCCTAATAAAAAACAACAATAACATTATTATTATTATTATTATTATTATTATTATTATTATGAAAATAATTTTAATAATAAGAATTTTTTTATTATTAAGACATTTTTTCTTTTATTTTACTTTTCTCAAAATTTACTTTATTTTATTTTTAATTTAATTTAATTTATTTTATTCATTTAATAAATTCTTGGAAACTGTGTGATCTATACATGATTACCTATGGCCTGATGCATGTTTGAGCAAGTCATTCTCAAACCATGCCACTTAACACTTCCCAGTTATAGTGCCGAGCCACATGCTCATTGTATAGTTTAATAAATCCTAAGAAAGTTGTGCACCATAACACAGACCCACCTGGGAACCCCTATGGGAACCTCATGGTTAACCTAGACTATACAGGATAATCATGAAACATTAAAAAGGATTCAATTTTTTATAAAATAAATTCAACCCTTCAGCTATTTAAACTCATAATAAAGACTAGAAATAATTAGAATAATTGTAATAATAAATTTACAAGGTGGGGTGTGATAGAAATGAGGTTTCTATAGAGTTACTTAGTTAACAGTATTAATGATTATAATTTCCTTTAAAAAAAATTTGATTCTAAATTATTTTAAAATGGGTTTTAAAAATTTATATGATATAGGTGAAAAGTGAAGGTCGAGTTGGGACATTGTGAAGTGATATTGATTATTCCCTTATTGAGACCCCTTATGTTGTTATGATGTTTATACGTATCCATGTGATAGATGTTGTGATGTGATTCATGATATTTGTTTGGATTGGGGCTCATTGTATGGGTAGTATTTCATATATAAAGGATGTTATTTTGGTGTTATCTCTTATGGATTTATTATTATCATAAGATGATTTTGTTTTTTAATGGCCCACATCCATTATTATTCTATGGGGAGGCTGATTATAATAATTCTGAAGTGTTGGGACGGTGCTATGATAGTTAATATTACACAATGGTTAGTCACTGATAGTTGTATATATCACTTGGCTAGAGTAATGTCATCAAGGTTAATGGTAAGATTGATTTAGTTAATGGATGTGTGACCTTTTACCTACCAGTAGTGGGTCAACCTTTACATGTCCTGTATTGTCCCATTAGTCCTTGCAATTCTTCCTCATGCTATGTATAATATGTTATGTATTTTTTATGTATATTTTCATGTATTTTTATTATTTCTTATCATAATATTATTGATCTGTTGATCCACAATGGTTTATTCTTGATGTTGGACAGTTTATTTTATTCATTAGTTATCATTATTTTGAACTTATATGGTTATTTTTCTTATTATTTACCTTTATTCCTTTATTATCGTTGATTTGGGAGTTTAAAATATTTTAATGGTAAATGTGGTAAATGGTTTCCAAAATCACATTTGGTTTGGGAAATTATTTTCAAATTTTTAGACCATGTGTGGTATTATTCTCAAAAGTACAGTGTTTTAATGAAAAATGATTGGTAGTTAAAACTAGCATGGTTTTTGGTAAAACATATTTATAGAAAATTTTATAAAAGTTATTCTTTGGGAATTTTTATTTTCCATGTTTTTTTATTCCTATATCATGTAAAAGAAAAAATTAAAACATATTTGTTTATATTATTTTCAAATAAATAGATTTGGTTTATTTTATAAAAGTAATGAAATTGGATCTTGTGGTATCTGACCAACTTCATACCACACCCTACATACTCATGCGGATGGGTATGTGGTCTTTATGTATTTTGGTGGATTCTTTATGATTGTATTTTAGGTTTAATTAGGTTTTTTATTCCTTGTTAAGTGGATTGATTTTTAGATTATGGTGGAGGCTTGAGAGACACATGGAGATGGTGTCTGGTCCTTTATTAACATGGAACCATCTGGATTGAGTTTTTTTGCCTCTTTGTTCTACCATTTCCTTTTCTTTTAGCTTCTGTTGTATCTTTTTAACTCTATATTAAATGATTATTATTTTTTATTATTTTTGTTTTAATTTATCCTCTCTCTTTATAATAATAACATGTCTGTGTGTTATGTTTTTTTGAGAATCATGTGGGTGAAACCATCCCTAATGGTTATATCTGATACCCTTGATACTTTTCATCCACTTTATAGGATCAAGGATGTTCCTTGGGTATGGGGTGGGTTAGCTCGAGGACCCATTTGGATGGTGGTTTGGGTTGGTTCATTACAACTATCTCCATGTAAATATATGTTTTTTCCTTTAAAGAAAAATAGGAAAACTGTTACATGAACTCTCAATCATAAAATATCATAGGACTGTCAGTCATAAAGTACAGGTGATAACACTTAAATTGTTTAAGTACTATTTCCTGTCTATTATATTCTATGATTCTATTTATATAATTAAATATGGTTTGAGGAGAAATTTTTTTCCTTAAAATTCAATTATCAATTTAATTATATATTTTATAAATTGTTTATAAATTATAATTAAATGTATTTTAGGGATAATTATTAATTTATAATATATTTTATTAATTAATTAAAATTAATTTTCTATAATTATCTAATTTAATGTTTGTAAAACATTTATGAATAATATTCCATGATATTAAGTATTAATATTAAAATACCCTTTTCAAAATTATACGGCATGACTTATAATTTAGATATAAAATGTTTATTTGAAAATTATAAATATAAAGGCTAAATATAATGAGTTTATATTTAAAAATTATAAATTGTTTATATTATTTAATTTAAATAATTAAAATTAAAAGTGATTTATTTTGAAATTACTTAAACCATATCAAAATGATTTGATCAAAGGTTTAAATAATCTTATGTTATGATATGTAATTATGTAAAAAGTTAATGTTATAGAAATTGAAATATAAAATGATTATATTTCATGATATATCATATATTTAAATTTCATGTCATATAATGAATAATGTGAAGGAGTTTGAATTAGGAAATAAATATAAATTTTTTATATTTATCTAATTATGGAATTTCTATAATAAATTATAAAAAGTTTATAATAATTTATTTTTGAATTGTTTATAAATGTTTATCTCTAGCTTAAATAAAAAAATTGTTCATTTTTTTATTATTTTATATTTAATTCAAAGTTATAAATTTTTTATTTTATGAATTATTATGTATGATTTAGTTTATATGTTAAACTTCTTCTAGAGATTACCACACTTGCATTTAAAGAGTTATATGCTGAGTGTGATAGTATTTAGTTTATCGTCTACCTTGAATTTTTTTAACCAATATTATTAATGTCAATTTATCTTTTGAATATAGTTTATATATATTAAGTATTATAGTGATGATAGAATCGAAATATTTCATGAGTAAAGTATCACTGGGAAAAGGGACATTGGAAAAAACTTCCCACTGGCAATGAGGATTATGTATTATTGTAAAAACTTTGGGGATGAAAATCTATGGATCGAGGATTAGTCATATGGTGGATTCTAATTTCATATAATTATAAAACTTTACATTTACATTTCATGCATTGTATGCATAGGATGCATTTTTATATGTGTGAATATGTTAACTTCTATTTTTGGGTGAGAGACACAAATTGTGTATTATGTAAAGAGTTTTACATTAATATGGTTTGAAAATATTTATATAGTGGGTGAAATAGGGATTCCATAATAAATTCACTAGAATAATGAACACATAAATGGAATAACAAGAGATAATATAGTTATATTATAACCCCTTCAAAATACTAATCGTTTGGTTTCTTCCATAGATAATACATGTCAAAACCTAGATCATTCAACCAAGTAGGCTTACTCCAAAGTGGGGTTCCCATGGATTATCTTCTGTAATGAATAGTTTAAATGGATAACCCTATGAGATAGGTAATTTAATACCCCAAACCAACACTCCCAGATCAGATTCAAATAACTTAAAAATTACATTTTTAGCTTCGATACTAATAAATGTGACCTAATTTTTTCCATTAAAAATGTGTAATAACAAAAAAAGACATTGGATCAATTAAATACCAAAGGATATTTATGGTTTATAGTTTTATAGAATTTGGAAATTCTCTAAAATAATAAACACCCATGACTTCAAAAGAGTATCTTTACCACTATACCCAACTTTTAATATTCCATGTCAAGTCTTAAACATCTCCCATAAAATTCTTCACCTATTAAACCTTTTGAGACTCAAATAATTTATCATAATTCTTTATCTCTCAAGAAAAATTAAACATAAAAATGGTGATATCAAATTCTTAGCAAGGGTAAACATAAACATTAATAATTTAAATTCTTCAATGAGAACAAGACGAGCATAAGGGTATGATGACTTAATCAAAGTGTACTAGCATAACATAAGATAATTCATACCTATAATTACCTATATCATCAATATTTAAACATATAATGATTCATTAATAGAGTTAAGATTCATAATAATCAATAATCATGAGAAATTTGATGTCAATATTGATCAAAGGAATCATTAAACCCCCATATAAATAATAAATAAAATGTGTTGGTATCTTGAAACATTATCTTTATAATCCATTTTAAACTCTTTTCAGGATTAAATATAGCCTTGTTAAATCCATAATATAAACCCTCTAGTAACTCTCTCTATTTTTTCTCTAAAGACATTGAACTTTACCTAATGCATTAGAGAACCATCTACTGCACCCATTATATAATCTATATCAGCCTCAACCATTATTCATGAGCTATAATGGGGATCAGCCCTTCATATAAGCTATATCAGGATCACCCATTCTTCATGAGATATATTAGGGATAAACTCGTCACGTATTTTATATTGGGATCATATATTCTTTATCAATAATATCGAACAACTATTCATGAATAAAACATTTAAAAGCCATCACTTTTCAATCCTAATAATAATCAATGTTCTTTTATAGCTTGATATACCCATGGAAAATAAACGGGTACCATGAATATTATAGATAAGTAATAAAAATAGTATAATTATAGCATATCCTCAGTGTAGTGTAAGTAACACCAAGGGTTTTTTTGTTGATGAATGAAAATACCATTAAAATACCATTAAAACATTCATGAGGAAAACAAACTTTCTACTTTGAAAATCACATTTTAAAACAAAAAATTGTGAAAAAAACTTTTCATTGAAATTAACCTTATAAACTTATAAAGTAATATTCAAATAAAATAATGGCCATGATGGCAAGAAAATCCATTTTTGTCAGAAATGTCAAAAATAAACATTCTTTTCAAACATTTTTTAAAGGGGTTCCAAAGTGAACCATTGGGAAACGTTAAAAAATTTACTTTTAAAACATTTTAAAATGAGTTCAGATATCATTTAAATAACAATATGAAATATATATTTAAAAGTAAAATAAAATTATTGAAAACTTAGATATAAAAGAGAAATATTTCTGATCTAAATAAAGGTACAAAAATGGTTTCATTTAAAGAAGCATTATTGAAGTTTCCTTATTAAATAAAGGAGGAAATAAAAATTGACATGATATCCATATTCATAAATATTTAAGAAAAAAATATATTTGGGATAAAGAAAATATGATCATATTATTTCCTCTAAAATAACCTTTTTCATAATAAATCTTGAAAGAAAATAGATTGTAACATAACGGCTTTACCACTTTGGTAACTTTTTAATAAAAAATTATGAAATAAAGAGAAAGATAAGAATCTATAAATACCATGAATTTCACAAAGTAAAATTATAATATTAATTAATTAAGAAATATTTAAACTAAAAAATTAAATCATGGTTCAGGATATGGACAATGTCTCAAGAAAATGAGATTTGGACAAAGAAAACACTTACAAAGTTTATAACATTTAATTGAGAATTAATTAATGGATTAATTACTTCTAAAAAAATAAATACATAGAAAAAAATTCAAAATAAGTAATAAAACAATTTATATATCAATTCACACATATTCATCACATAACTAAGTCAATAAATAATGTTTATAACCCAAAAAAGGTAAATTGAGCTAATAACCCTTTTACCACTTGGTAACTTTCAAGTCAAATTACCTGGGATGAAATTATTCCAATCAAAGATTAAAATGACATTATATAATAAGGATTCATGATATAACATTTTAATGGGGTAGAATATATCCTATATAAAAGAAATTATGTTAATAATAACAAAATATTCCTCCGTGAAAGTAAATTGAGATGAAATCCTTTAACTCGAGTCCACACTTTCCACGTATGATATTTAAATCCAATTTAAAAAAACTCATATAAATTATTTTATTTCTTAAAAAACTTTATAGTTAAAATTACTTACCCTTAATCTATTTATTTTATTTAATTTAATGACATATAAAGTTAATAACTTGATCAGTTAAGTCCATATCAGGTAATTTGATAACGGTTAGTCGACAATTTCAAAACAACTTAAGTGTGTGGATCATGATCAAAATGGGTAATTGGTCCATAATTTCTACAATAATAATCATTAAATAATTATAATTTCTATACAAAAATTATAATTTTAAAACAAATCAAGAAATATGTGTATAAAAATGAACTATATTACAATCATGGTGTTTGTAGGTCGTACATACGCTTGAGTATTGTTTCCATTTTTCAATGATATTTTTTGAAACACGTTGAATATTATTTTATATTTATAGAATTATAATAATTTCATTAATTCCATATTATTTCATTAAATATAATTATATATATCATCCAAGTTACATGGTGATGAAAAACAAATCACATCACTTCGTGGAGGTGGTAGTCTGCACAAACACATGAATGATATTATGAGTTTCAGTGTATGGAAAGTGAAGAAAATAGATGATATATTATTTCTCAAAAAACATAAATATTCTAGGATTAGAATATATATATATATTAAATATATCATTTTAACTATTCATGAGAGGTGGTGATGGAAAATGATTTACATCGGTCCACGAGGTGGTAGTCTACTATACACATGGACGATGAATTCATTTCCCATTTGATGGAGGTTTGATATAGATATAGGTTGTTCCACTAACATAATAACATCCCAATATATTTAAGATATTGGTGTTATTATCCCATCATGTTTTCAGAATATTTTATGGAGGTGGAAGAAGAAATTAAACAAAAACACCCGGTTAAGAATTATACCTCTTATTCAAACAACCTTCTTCTCTTTAGAATTGAATCCCTATCCGGTTAGTATTATGACCAATATAAGACCTATAAATTTTTTTAGGGATTTAAATAAGGTATTTTGTTTATGGATTTTATGAATAAAATTTTTCTTTATATGTGAAAAAAATAAGAATTAGAGGTTACCTTTACAAGAGAGGGGAGGGGCACTCTGGGTATTTATTGAAATATTAAATGAATATAAATTAATTTTCATTAAAAAATTTATCCAAAATGATTTATTTTTAGTATATGATGAGTATAGGTGAAAATAGTGTCATATAATAATATTTTTATATTTTTATACTATTTTTTACCCTTATATTTTTGTTTTAACACCCTTTTAACCCTTTTCACACTTACCCCGCTTACAATGCTTTTTACTCTTTGAGAGTCAAGATAGTTACTATAATTGGATAAACGACCCATTAATAGATAATGATTGATATTTTTTATCATATAAAAATAACTTTTCCAAATACATTATTTTTAAAAAATTGAAATCTGGTCATTAAATATTATTTATTATAAAATATCATTGATTTTAGTTTTAGAACTATTCATGTACTTTGACTTTAATTACATCAATAAGAAAAGGAATTAAAATACTAAAAATTACCACTTCCATAAAATTTTACATTTATCCATAAAATTCAATTTTCAAAATAATTCTTTCAAATTATAATATTTTTTATATTTTTAATATCATTTATTTTATTTTTCTATGAATTGAATAATTACTACATCAGTGTTGTGTAAGCTTTTAAGGAAATTATTTTATCCCAAAAAATAAGAAAATTATATACCATGATAAAAAAATTATATTTAAAATTAATATTTAGAAGTAAATGTTTCCTATGTTTATCCCTATGTCAAAAATATTATAGTTATTAAAAAGAAAGAGTGTGACATTTTCTGCTTTATATTCACTTAAATACTATAAAGGTCAAAATCATGTACAAAAATATGAAAATGGTTGTATATTTGAATTAATGATTATTATGTTCGAGATATAATAATCCAATAAAATTAATGAATCTTTTAGGATCATTTTTTAGTCCCTATGATTTTATTTTTAACCTTAATTACATGATTTACCCTTTATTGTGCTAATAAAAATTAATATGGTTACAATTCATAATGACATAAAATAAAATAAAACTATTTAAAAAATTTATACCTTATGATTATAAATATGGAATAAATTTTAAATGACCCAAAATATAAAATTTTTATAATTAAATATAAAATTAAATTGAAAAAACATGATAAGAAATTAGTTTTCAGAAAAATACCTTTTAGGCATAAAAATATTTTTATACCAAATTAAAATATAAATCTCATTACAATCGCTATAGTTGGATTATTTTATCCAAAATTAACTAATTAAATTTTAAATCTGATAATAAAATATTATATGACATTGTATATAATTTAAATTAAAATATATTTTTCTAAAAAAATCAGTATTTTCAATATTTATTGAAAACTCAACCCATTCAGAAAATTATAAAAATTTCACCCTATGAAAATTTTGATATGATGATTTCAAAAATGAAATTTATTTTATCCAATACATTTTCAAAAATTTCCAAAAATTAATTATATTATTCACTAACATAAAGAAATAAAAAATATTTTTTAAATAAAATATCTCTTTTAAGAATATAATGGATTTACTAAAAATTATGTGATTATTTACTAAGAATTAATCAATAAATTTGGAATTTTTATAACCTTGATATATATTTGAAAAATAGTTAATCATATTCATGCCTTCCAATTTAATGGCAAGGTTATAATTGTCATTTTATATAATAATATTTTTTGGTTCGTTTAAGCTCAATGTTGTGTGTCGTAAATGTCATCAAACATAATATAATTTTTTTTAAAATACCATGATATTAATAACCCCCACCCTATAATAATTTCATAACCCATACAAATGGGTCCTGAATTGGGACTACCCTAATCCCACCTCCAATAGGTCAAGGGCTGGTGACCTGTGCGGAGTATGAATATCATAAACATATGAGTCATTAGCATAATGTACCTATACATAGGCACAAATTTCCAATCCCATAAAATGATTAAATGTAAAACAAATAAAACCACTGCATGCATACATATATGATCCCACAAAGTTGGATAGTAAATTACCGAAAGAGATAAAATGGTTCCAAATACAATCCCAACCAAAAACTGTAGAGAGCCCAACCTACTCTAATGTAGAGGACTACTATCAGATGAAACCATTCAGAAAACACCTCAATTTTTCAATATTAATCTATGATCTACCTCCACCCTATCCTCCTAAGACACCATCAAATGGGTTGTCTTCTACATAATACATGACACATATGGGAAGAGCCCATGTAGGTGTGAGTATAACAATACCCAGTACGACACCTTGAAAAATATAAACATAATGAATCAAGTATAGTCAGATTATAAAAAATATGTAGCAATTAATAGATAATGAAACCCCCAAATATACTTTGGGATTACACCGTACCTCCATGTAGTCACAACTAAACTACCAGTTATATGATTATTCTCAAATAAATTCTCATTATGGTAGAATCCATTCCATGAGCCCTACCATTTCCGGATGAAATCATCCAAGAGTATATGATCATTGCGCCCCACCCAAGAAAACTCATTAGTCTCTAAAGACCCTGATACTCAGATTGGGGATCACACCGAGGAACACTAGGGGACACCAAAACCCCAATCTAGATCAACCTTATATGTATAGAATAAAACTCCAAAAAAAAATAAACCCTACTGAAATTGACTTCTAGATAGAGGATAAACACCTTGATTGAGGAGGTTATGTTGATTCCATACACCCCAGCTAAGTTATAAAATGATAATGGCTCGTACTTCGATCCCACATAGGTACACCACAAACTCTATCTAAGACGCATCCTATAAAAGGGATCACAATCTAGAGATGTGGATATAGATCCATTTTTTACCCTAGAGGGGATGTACCAAGGGAACACGCTCAAATGATATTGGTCTATACTGAAGAGATGAAGGGTACCCTTAAAGGGGGTAAAAAACATGTACAGGTTATCCCTGGTGTGTCCAAAAATCTTTTGTTCTTCCTATTTGGTTCTACCTCACATGTAATGTAAATATCCAAACACATGATGTGTAGGAATAGTACATGATATTTATAGATCCCTAGACACTTTTCTAATGTCATTTGGCTAGGAATTTATTCACCGGACCATGTCCATGTACTATGGCCATGCCTGTATACACCAAACCATGTCCATATACTATGTCTATGTCCATGTACGTTGGTCTACCTGTGCATGTGAAACCATCGATTTACATGATGTGACACCTAGCACGATTCACACGGAGTGTGGTAGGGTTACACGACATGTGATATTTATCTCTGTTGGAAACCATAGGGTCACATATAGAGGGTCCCACAAAATGTGTTATCTTGAATTACATGTCATGTAATCTAGAAAATCATAACACACATGGACTCTTCCCTGGACATCTATGCATGCTACAACAACCATGTTTTTAAATTTAATCCATGGATATAATTATGGTCGCTACTTTATGTCACTCAGTCATCAGGATACGGACTCAGATCTACTCAAAAAACACCACCATCAATCCAAACCGGTTATCTCCTCAAACAATCATCATTTATCCATAAAAGGAATGGAACCCTCAGTCTAATTTGGTCTCATTCCTCCTTAAATCATCCACCATCTTCACTGATACTCAAATTGCAACCTCAGTCTCAATGTTTACCCTCATTAATGATTTGTTAAGTTGAAGAATGATCTCACAATGATCTAATACCAGGTAATCGTCAAATTAACGGCCAAATATAATGTATGCGATGAACGTGAAAAGAAATGGGGGGAGAAATCCATAAGGCATGTGATTTGAGGAACGAACCATCAAATTTTTCATTTAGTTGTGATCTATTGTTGGAGAAATAGATTAAAGAAAATAAAAATAACCAACGAACAACATCACTCCATCGAAAATAAATCTACCATCAATGCATGAATCATTTCATGTTTATGGGATTAATCCATGTTTTCTTAGGATATATGAATGGTATGGAAAATCACAAATCAAATGTCCTACCTATATATTCGATCAATCACTGTTGAAGAATCATCATGCTTGTCTATTGTTGGTGAGATCCGGGAAATATATTAGCACATGATCCACAATCAGATATAATCAGACATAGTCTTCTAATGATCCTCCAAAGGATCCCCTCTAGTGGTTCCTCTAAATCTGTAATCTATTAATCTAACCCTAGGTTTGATTCATAACCATGTTTAAATTGAGGAATAAGGTTGCTACATCAGTGAAAAATAAAATAAATCCACTAAATAATTTATTTCAATAATTTTGTGCTCACGACAACATGTTCACAAACATTGGAATCTGAAAGAGGTTATGTCATGAATAGGTTAAAACCCTTATTCTAAACATAATGATTCAATTATATTTCTAATCCAAGCCATAATTTGGGATTTATTCTTCATTTTTATGAAAATTGTATATGCGTGATAATAATATATTTAAAAAATTAATTATGATCACAAAGGAACTTGTAATCTCATGTTGTCTTAGTTCCTGGATCCAAAAATAAACCATACAATATTTTGAATCAATAAATGGAAAAATATTAGAATTTCATTCTCTCCACCTTAGGAATTTTCATCTTGAAAAGATAAAACTACGAAAAATGATGAGAGTATGAGGCTCGCATATAGGTCTCTCTCTCCCATGTTATGTCCTAAATATTCATGTGCTGATAATGCACATAATCTAGGGAGTCTATCACCCATTAAGGATCCTCCCATGATGATCCTTGATCTCCACTGGGTACTTAGAAAAGGTAGCATCATCCTTTATGTCCATCTCCCCCATTCGATAACATGCAAAGGGTGAACATACCACCTTAGCTATGAAACGTGGAAGACATCGCGTGTCTGGTCCAATAGAGGTGGTAAATCTAATCAGTATGCCACCCCACCAACTCTATATTCTATCTAGAATGGTCCAATGAATCTTGAATTCATTTTTCTTCCTCGAACAAATATATATAATCTACATTGAGGTGAGACCCTAAGGAACACATGGCATCCCTCCTTGAACTCCAGAGGTCTCCATCATTGGTTCTAATAATAATTCTTATGGATATGTACATTATTTATCCTCTATTAGATGATATGAACCTTGTCTTACATATCTGACACTAATTGTAGAACCATGAGTGTTGACTCTTCTAGATCATTCAAATAAAGTGGTGACTTGCTGGGTCTCTTGTAAAAGGCCTCAAATATCACCATACCAATGGTGGAATGGTATTTATTTATACACAAACTCCACTAAGGGTATATTATCCTCCCAAACATAGAAAAAACCCAACATGAAATATCTTGGAATATCCTCTACAAACTGAACAATCTACTAAATCTTGTTATCTGTCTATGGGTGAATCATCATGCACAAACACAACTGAGTCCCAAGGGCCACCTGAAATAACTTTCATAATCATAATGGGAAGAAAGAATCACAATCTAAAATGATATTCAAAAGAACTTCAAGGAGTCAGACTATCTCTTGCATGTAGAGATGACTTATGCTCTATATTGAACTCTTCTCTTGAATAGATTGAATGTGGGTCAACTTGGTGAGTTTCTCTATCATCACCCCAATAGAATTGTGTCCCCTGTACGTAAATGGTAATCCCATAATGAAGTCTATATATATCTAATCCCTCTTCCACTCTGGAACCTCAAAGGTTTGAACTAATCCCATTGGAACATGGGGCATTGCCTTCACTTGCTGAAAAGTGATAGGTCCAGAGAAAAAATCTACAATGCAACTCATTATGCCTAGCCACCAAATTGTATATCGGTGGTCATGGTATATATTTTCCACACCTAGATGTACCACCAAAGTGGATGTGTAAAACTCCCACATCACCTCCTCAAGAAATCTCAATGGAACCATTTTATATCCTCTAAAAAGGATAGTGTGCTCCCCGCATTTAGAATATCCATTAGGATCATGTCCAATAGATATATAAGAACATAAGGTATCACATTTAGTATCTTCATGTTGAGTTTCCCTAAAACACTATAAAATAAGTGTGGTAACAACCATCAACTGAATACATGAATCATAATCCTTTTCCATTTAGGAATATTGTAATGAGACTAACTAATGTGATGCATTAGCCAATAACTGAGAATAAGATATCCTACTGAGAGTATCTTATACCACATTACCCTTCCTAGGAGTATAGAAAATCTTGAAGTCATAGTCCTGGAGTAACATTTTCCTTCACCTATATTTTAAGTTGATATCCAAATGATAGATGATATACTTGAGACTCTTGTGGTGAGAGTAGATGATAAACTACTCACTCATCAGGTAGAGTCTCCAGATATTTAATTCAAAGACTAACACTATAAAATAAAGATCGTGGGTCACGTTGTTTTTCTCATGTGGTCTAAATTGAAATAAACCATATGTAATCACAACATTCCTTTTCATCAAAAAACAACCAATCATAGTCACTGATTCATCAAAGAACATTGTGTACTTGAGAACCTCCTCTGTCAACATCAAGATGGGAGAGATCACCAACCTCTACATCAATTCTTGAAAACATTATTGGAACCATTCCAAACACATGAAAGGCTATAAATTTTGTGTAAAAGTTTTCTTGGTTACTTTAACACTATATAAATTGGGTAAAAAATCTCTAATAGTACCCTGGAAACCTAGGGAAACTATCCAGCTTGAAGACACTCTTGGGGGACTCCCAAGAAAGCACCATTTCAATATTCACCGAGTACATTGCTACTCCTACCTCTGAGATGATGTGTACCAATATGTAGACCTATCAAATCTAAAACCAACACTTAAAGATATTTCCATAAATCTGTTGATATCAGAGTGTGTCTAGAACCATCCTCAAGTGTCTCACATTCTCCTCCTTAAACATTGAGTACACTAAGATATCATTAATGAAGACCGCCACAAACCAATCTAATAAAGGATGAATGATCTTGATCATTAGTCCAATGAAAATTTTTTGTTCATTAATCACACTTAAGGGTATCACCAAGTACTCATAGTGAATTTGGTGACATCTGGATTCCATTTTTGGTATATCCCTATCCTATACTCACAGTTTGTGATAGCCTGATCTGATTTCAATATTCATGAACCATCATGCCCCTATCAACTAATCAAAGAGGTCATCAATCCTCAGTCATGGATACTTATTCTTCATGGCCACCTGGTTTAAGAATTGGTGATCCAAATATAACCTCAAACTTTCATCCACCTATTTCGCAAAGTACATTGGGGAAGCCTGTGGAAAATATTGTGTTTCACAAACCCATTTCTCCTGCAAGTCCTCCAACACCACCCTTATCCCATGAAGCTCTACAAGATCCATTCAATATACATGTGACGATATCAAGTTAATAATGGGGTGTATTTCAATGAAAAATTCAATATATTTATTGAGAGGTAAGCCTAGAACATCCTTAGGATAGATGTCCACAAACTCCACCACCACCAAAGGTAACTAGTATCCCATAGCATCCATTGATCCCAGAGTCATGCTAGACAAATGGTGTGTAATCGGTTGTACTCTCCTATCCCTGATATTTTCTAACTCTACTAAGTTTTATTTTCAACCATAAAGGAAAAGATCATCCTATCACTGTGGACACACCACATCCTCCACCTCAAATAGTCAATTAAGGAATGAATAGTGGATATATGTTCCATACATAAGTTTACATCATAAAGTGTCTCCCTATTACAAAGAGATATCATAAAAAGATCTTACCTCTAAGTGTTAGATCACACTATCAGTAGACAATTTAAATTACTAAGCAAGCTCTTGTAAAAGTATCCAATTTTAGTGGTTGACCTAAAGGCTCGATCAGAATCTCTAAGTCTCAAACAACATAAGTTAAAATAAAAGAATGAATCACATATTTTTCTATTGATAAAGTATCTACGGTAAAAAAAAAATACATATATTTTACCTCGTATCATCCACAGAGCCTTAGGTTCATGGTCCTCTATAGCTTGCAGCTATCCTCATCCCTAACCACCAACTCCCTTAGCCTGTTGTGGACCACCAGGGGTGGTGGTGGAAATAGGTCAAACCTCTGACTACCTTATACTACTCTATCAGCCCCTCTGCTATATCCTCCTTCATATAGACTATCATTATCCCCCCTTTGTGTATTATTCAGAAGTCCCTCAACCATCTATCGACAGTTGTATGATGGTTTAAAATTTTTTTTGATAGATGTCCATGCCCGTCATAGGAGAAAAATTGCCTCTCCCTTGGATGATTTGATCCATACTGAGATCCCTTCACGATAGTCCCTCTATCCTGGGGTCATATATTGAAGCATCTATAACACCTGGATCCCAGAGACTATCATTTACTAACTTCTACTGAGGTCTCTACTTCTAGGTACCACTACCAGCAACAATTATCAGTTCCTACTCTACCAATAATCTCACCACCACTAAGGTCCAATAAAGCACTCCGAAATTGGTGGGAATGCTATGAGATATCACTGGAGCACTGATATCCAATGTAATACCTACTCAAAGGTATATTCTTTAAATAACGAATCCATAACCATATCCATGGAGTGTCATGAGAGATCAGTAAACCTCTCTAAATACTCTTTCATGTTCATACTATCCTACTTTAGAGGCAGAAGCTCTAGGATCTGCAATGATCACAACATGGAAGGATAAAACTTCTCCCTGTAGAGACACTCAAAGTCTGACCATAAAAGATTCTTCTCCTCATGTGACTAAGTCACTAAACTCCATCATTTCCTAGTGGATCTCTAGAGAAGTCTCTCTATGAGGACCACCATCTGATTTTTTACCATCCTCACAAGGAGAGAAACTCGAGTGACTGTCTCTAGCCAGTCCTTAGCCACCTAGGGGTATTTATCAACCTAAAACCTAGGAGGTCGCTGCCTCTAAAACTCATGAATCACACTCAGCCTATGTACATTTCATCTAGCACTACCAGTTCAAAATGATAATCCAAAGGTGGTGGTATATCTGGTAAACGGCCCATAAATATCATCTCTTGTATAGATCCCAATTTTGAAGCCTTGTCACTTGGTAGATCATCCTTTTGATCATGTAGTGTGGTCCTAGTGAAATGTCTTTATAGAGGCATCCTAAAATGAAAAATATGTACCATAGTCAAAGTGTATATTTGTTCAGATGACTCAATTAATACCTAGAAAAAACTCATTCTTGTTAGATGTATGTACCAATGTTTTCCATAAAACCAATATCCACATGTACTGAGTCGAATGGCATGTGATTAGAGTCCTAGTGTGTGGATATGTCAGCCGTCACACCAACAGTGGAGTGTTTGGCCATAAATCCAAACTCAAAACACATAACATTGTATCCCTAAACCGATATAATAGAATCTGGTCCTAATTTAGAATTTAATCCTCTGATACCACTTTGTCATGTCCCGACCCAATGGGGCCTGAACCGTAACTACACCAAGCCCTCCTCCAATAGGACAAGGGTAGGATACCAGTGTTGAGTAAGAATTACACACACATGGGAGGCATTAAAAAATATACCTATACACACTCACACATATCTAAACCATACAATGTTGAAATGTAAAACAAATGAAAAAAATACATGCATATATGTAAGATCCCACAATTAGAGTATGATAATAATGTATTCAAATTAACAAAATGGGGTGAAATACATGATTTACCGAAAATTATAAAGAATCCAAAATAATCCAATGGTTTGGAATACTATTAAATAAAACAAATTAGAAAAAATATCATCCTATAAAGCTCAATATAAACTCTACCTAATCCCTATCTTACCAAGACACTATCAAATGGGTCATTGTATGCATAAGAAATGACACATGTGGGAAGATACCAAGAAGGGATGAGTATAAAAATACCTATTAGTAAACCCAAAAATAAGAAAAATGAAGCATCAGGGATAGTAATCTCATAAAAAATATGTAGGAATAAATGCATAACAACAACCCCAAATATACTCAGAAATGACATCGCGCCTCTAGGTGGTCATAGCCAAACTGCCAGCCATAGGATTTTACTAGAATAAATAATCATTCCGAGAGAATCCACTCCATGATTCATTATATAATTGGAGAAAATCGTCCAAGAGGTCATGATCATTGGTCCCCACCCAAGTATTCTCATTGGTATCAAAATACCTTCACACAAATATTGGGGATCACACATAGGATTGTTGGGGGATACCAAAAATCCACTCTAGATAAACCCACTATGTAGGGGATCATACTCCAATGATACCATGAACCCTACTAAAATTTAATACTATATAGTATATCAACAGCCAACTCAAGGAGGTTATGTTGATTCCAAAAACCCCACCTTGGGTACAAAATGATTGAACATCACACTCTAGTCTTACAAAGGGACACCTAAAACTCAATATGAGACTCATCCCCTGGAGGGGATCACAATCAAGATATATATATATGTAATACTATACTATACACTCGATTAGATTGACCAAGGGAACACACTCAATCAATACTAGTCCATAATAAAAAAAGAAAATTGCTCAAAACACCCTCTAAGGGGGTACACGGCTTGTACAAGTTGTACATGGTGTGTCCAGCCAACCCCTAGTCTTCTTATGTGGTGTAGCCATACACTTCATTTAAATATTCATATATAAGTCATGTTTGAATACTACACCACATGTTGAGTTCTCTCAGCACTCTATATATGTCTCCTTTCCATTCCTGTGTACACTAGGAAGTGTCTGTGTACTCTCATTGTGTCTGTGTAATTTTTCATTCTCATGCCCATGTAACCATAATGTTACTCACTGAGTCACCTAGAAATAGTCACATGAAATGTGATAGGGTCACACATTAATGGAAATAATAGTTTCATAGCTAGGGGTCCCACACTACGTGTCATCCCGGATGACACTCTTTGTAACCTGGAAAATTACATAACCCCCAACTTCATCATTGGGTGTCTGCACACACCACAACCACTTCACCTTCGATCTAAATTAAAGGTTATGAATCGTTACACTCTTTATCCTCACTGGTCATCACGATTAGGGATATAATATACTCAAAAAACACCATTGTCAAGCCAAATATTTATTCACCAAGAACTGTTGTCACATATCCATCATAGTAACTGAGCCCTTAGTCCGATCAAGTCTCATTCTTAATTGAATCAACCATAGTCCTATGTTATCCTCAAATCAAAAACATAATCAAAAATGTTTTCTACATAAATAATTAATTAGTACAAATAAAATTAATGCAATGATCTAACACTAAGTACTCATCAAACCATAGGCCAATGAAAATGATCGTTATAAATGTGCAATGAAATTGGGGAGAAATTCATAATCCAAAAGATGTGTGGAATGAAAATTTTCCTTTATTAATTTTTTTCTTCAATACATTTTAGAATAAATAGAAAAACAGAGAGGTAAATAACTAATAAAAGGTATTAATCCAAATTAAATAAAACTACTACCAATGTGAGAATAAATTCTTGTTCACCGAATTGACCAGCGTTCGACTCGGATAAATGAACGGGATATAAAATTACAAATAAAACATCTGACCTAGAGTTTGGATTGATCATTTATGAATAATGGTCCTTCATTTCCACCATTGGTGAGATCCCTAAAATTTTTTGGTACATGATCCTTGATTGGATCTGATCCGATGTAGTCTAACAATGATCCTCTCCAGTGGTTCCTCTCAATCCCTAGGTTATATGATTAACCCTATGGTTTAGTAATAACCATGTTAAAATAGAGGAAGTAAGTTTCTACGTCAATCAAAAATAAAATAAACCAATAAATTTATTTATTTTATTTATTATGTTCCCATGAAAACTTTTTGAAAAACACCAAATTTTGATAAAGGTTATGTCTCGCCTAGTATAAATATAAGGCCCCATCCTTAAACCTTACTTAATTATTGAATTAAATGAATAATTCACATTGAGGATCTTTTCAGGTTTAGAGTTTTAGAGAATTAGGTCAAAACTATTACATCTCAAAAGATTACATAGTAGACACTTCTACTAAGTTTCCATAACATAAAAAACGTAAAAAGAAACATGTATAGTTCCATGTTTTAGATAGAATGTATTTCCTTGATACCATCCTTGACCCTATTCATATTTAAGTCCTGTAGAAAACATTTCAAAAACATGGGATGAGCATAAAAATCCCAGTAAAGGATACACAAAGAAGGAAAAAACTTAGTTTTTCCAAAACAACAAGTAAACCATGAGTACTTTACCAAAGTAATACTTTTCACCTTTATGAAGTAGTAAAAACTCTTCACTGAATAAAAGATCATTACTTACCCTTTTTTTAACCAAAAGATTACCATAAAACCCATATAAAGAACACAAAACATAAAAAGGTAACTGGGGACATAAACATACTTAAATGGAATAACCATACGGTCAACTTCCACTCATACTTAATGGAATAGCCATACGGCAGACTTCCACACATACTTAATGGAATATCCATACGGCCAACATCCATAACCAATGCATTAGAGGTTATAACGTAACCACCCATCATGGTATTCACAGCACCACCTGTCATATGGTTTATCACGTAACCACCAGTCAAATGTCTAAGTACCACTAAAAAAATCATAAGTCATAAAACAAATATAATGGAAAGAAAACATTTCCACACTTTGATCAGAATATATCACTTAAATATATTAACATAAAAAATCCATTATAAAAACCATTTTCAATACCAAAATACATAAAAGAGTATATGGTATTTATTTCATTTTAAAAAACATTACGTCTTGTTCAGGAAGCCAAAGACCAAATAATACTCGCGGCGGCGGAAAAGGTCGTTGTCACCGCGTACGTTAAAAGAAACATTCCTTTTTGTCATTTTGTAAAATTCTTCATATAAAGAGATTCCTTTTGTATAAAATTAAAAGTCAAAGGGGTTTATACACCGTATAAAAGAAAGTTTTGTATAAAAAGAAATATTCCTCAATGAAAGGAGATTGAGACGAAGTCCCTTACAAAGTCGGTATCCTTAGATTAACGATAAATCAATTATATGATTATGTGTGACAAATACGAATACACAAAATATAAGTGTATATTAAGTGTAAAACAATCAAAGGTCATTCACACATAATTATGGAAAAACAAAACCAATGACATAGATATTTAACTCAATGAAATGATATTGAGTTATGATTTCCGATACAAGTCCGTCTAAATGACATAAGAATTTATCAATGAGATGATTATGTGTAGAAATAGTATATCCACACAAAAGTTTTTGGAAACTACAACATAGAGATTCCACACATAATCTTGTCATAATAAAATCAAGAATTAGAGGTTTAACCCAAAGAATTTAAAGTGGGTTAAGAAGTTCCTTTACAGAAATTCGACAGCCTAACGGCGTCACTTCAAAACTTATAAAATGAGTTGATGAGAGATAAAAAGGGTATCTCATCACTTGGACATAAACATTACATTAATAAGGATATAGAAGAACATATCCCAACATAATAGTATGTTAATTAAAAGACATAACAAAATAAGTCCTTTAAAAAGAGGAGGGTGAAAGGTTCCTTTACCGACTTGGGTAACTTTCGAAACGTACACCCCATTGAAGAAGGGTCATACAATGAATATGTAAGTACCCATAAATGAAATTATATTACACAAAGAGTATAATAATGGGAAGTGCATACACCACTCAAAGGAAATTGTGGCAAATGTAGCATAAATCTCACAGGAATAAAAGTGAGATGAAAAATCCCTTACGAAAAATCGGCAGCCTAACAGAGCCACTTAAAACTTCCAAAAATGGATTGATGAGATCAAATAGGGTATCTCATCACATTAAAATAAAATGTACAGAAAGAGGAATATAAACGAACATACCCCATCATAACAAAGAGGAGCTTAAAATAAGTGACATAAAGGAGAGTACTTAAAGAGAAAGAGAGAGGTTAGATCTCTTACGAAAATTCGGCAGCCTAACGGCACCACTCAAAACATCCAAAATGGATTGATGAGAGAGAATAGGGTCTCTCATCATATGAAAATAAAAAATACAGTAATAGTAATATAAAATAACATCCCAATCACAAGAAATATGAGCTTATAAGGAATGACATAAAAGAGTGTACTTAAAAAGAAAGAGAGGAGTAGGATCCCTTACCTCGGGTCCGACTTGACTCGATCGTTCTTTAACATCCTGAATAATAAACTTGAGTTAATTTATATTTTCTTAAGAACCTTTTTCAAGTTCATTATTCCTTTTATATCACTTATTTACATTTTATAAACATTATGTAATCATTTAAGTTAGTAATGTTTGTTTTGTCGATATTTGGTTCTTAAGTCGAAAGTGAACTTCTTACAATTACATGTTGTTCGTGTGGTCAATGGTTCATTATATCCAGAATGATATTCATGATTTGGATATCATATATATCATATATATCCAGAATATACATGTATTTATAATATTACATAATCATTTAGAGGTAAGAAATGAAATGCACCGTTCATGGAGACGGTAAGTCGTACGTACGCATGAACGCTACTTTCATTTCTTTGTCATATTAATGGAATTAAAACTAAATGAGAGGTATGTATATTTTAATTCCAGAATTATATTCATCATTTAGATGTATCATTCATCATACATATCCATTATATACATGTACTTATAATAGTACATTACATTTGGGGATAAGAAATGAAATGCACCGTTCATGGAGACGGTAAGCCGTACGTATGCATGAACGCTACTTTCATTTCTATCTCATACTTTAATGGAAATAAATAATAATGATATATAGGTATATTATAATTCCAGTATAACATCATATATAATAACTTTAAATACATCCTTTATACGTCCCACATATGGCATTAACGAATCAAATCACTTTGCGGGGGCGGTAGTCTGCACTTCCTAAAATGAAATTATCGTGTTTACCCATAATGGAAGCCATAAAGGTATGCTAAAAATGAATAATACAGAAGCTTAAGGAAAACATAAACATATAATATATCATATATAAATATAGTGACATCTTAATGGCCACCTTTGAAGGTGTTATATGAGTGTTGAACAATCATCGTTTCGTGAGGCAGAAATTCGTCATCCACGGAAACAGTATGTTCTTTAACCATTAAATGTAGGTGTGTGTAAGTTTAGCATGAATAATTCTTATAAAAACATCCTAGTATATTGAAGATACTTTAGTTGTTACAAAATAAATGATTAAAAAGAGTTTAGGGGGTTGGAGAGGAAAAATAAAACAAAAGGACTCAAGTGAAAACATTACCTTAAAATCGGGTAACTCCCTTTGGTTTGAGCTAAAAGGCTTCCTTGGGAAGACTTCTGCCCAAAGTGAGGCCTCAAGGAGTTAGAGAGGGATATGGAGAGACAGAATGGGCAGGGGTTGGCCGAGCCAAAGGCTTTGGGAGTGTGGGTAAGGAGGTAGAGGTGGGGGACTTTTATAAGAGGAGAGGAGGGGCACTCTTGTAAAGTTACAAAATGTTACTTTATTTTCAAAAGAGTTTCGGATTTTAAAGGTACCACATTGATTTATTTCGAGAATAAGGTGATAAGGGTTCAAAATCCACTCATCCAATTTCTTTTGGACTTGTGTAGGTCTTAGATATTACATTATCTTTCCATTTTATTTAAATCATTAAATAATGAGGTCATCGCTGCATCATCATGATGTCATAAATAATTTAATTTATTTAATGTCTAAAAATTATAAAAAAAAATACTATGGTGTATGAAATCGTTTTATCTTTCCAATGACTATTTATAGTGAAAAATATGACTTTTATAACCCCATGTAAAATTTTTTTAGTAAAACATCTCATGTGTGTGTCATTTTTACTTTAACATTAAATAAAAAGGTATTTATGTCATTTTCCAACCAAAGTGGCTCCATGGGGTCCCCAATTTGACCCATGGATTGTCTTGGTCGTCCATGACACATACAATGAGGTTATGACATGTGTCCAGGTCATTTCATTTTATTAAAACATTATTCTTACCTTAAACTACACTAATTACCTCTAATTGCGATTAAAAACTTAATAAGTTACTATTCACCAAAAAATTATTTTAATCCCATTGAACCACATTTTACTTCTTAATGACAACCATTTATGTCGGATTTTTTAAATTCAACACACAATGATGGCAAAATTTCATTTAAACGGAAAATCAGTTTTTATAAGTATCACTTAGTGGTTTCCGTATTCATCAAAAATTGAAGTTTTTCAGAAAAATACCAAAACTTCACCCTAAGCTATATTTGATATTCCGAATTCAAAAATGATGTCTATTTTAAAAAATTCAAAACAAATAAGTTGCATTAATTAATTTAATAATTAATTCCCGCTGTCAAAACAAATAGCGTGTTTTTATGAAACAAAATGTATCAAAAGATTGACGCTAGTTTAAGTCCGATTTCAAAGTGAAATTAATTCCAACAAACACTATTGGATTAAATGGTAAAAATATATTCTAATTTCACTTTAAACCCAATTAAAAAGATAATCTAATCATATAAATAAATTATATTAAAAATAGGTTTTGAATTAAAATACAACATTTTTCACTATTCATTAAAAATTGAACTTCATCGGAAAAATACCAAAAATTTACACAAAGTAAATTTTCATGTCCTGATTCTAAATAAGAATTTTATTTTGTCAAATATAACACATAAAATTGTCAAAAAGTGGATTTAAAAGAGGTTCTCCATCAAAAGGCGGTTAATCGACCTTTTAAAGAATATTAGAATGTTTACGCTTAAAATTGGATTCATTGGCATTTTTAATCCTCTAACATTTATTGTAAAAAGTAAAAATATTTGACAAACATATATAATCATTTTTTAGTTAGTTATGTTCATTCATTCCATTAGAACGGCTAGGCGTTAACTACCATTTAAAATAATATTATTTTATTATTAGAGTGCAACGTAAGATTTCAAAGGAACTCGTTGTTGTGTATTGGGTACGCCATCAATCATAGCATTCCCTTTAAAGTAATATTAATATTTTTTTTCAAAAATATGGATATATATAAAAATTTCATAGTCTTTATTTACCTGGGGTGTTATAATAAAAATCATGTTCTAAACTCTATGGTGCCCTGGGATTTCTTATACATTCCACCATTAAAGCGTTATTCCACTTTTTCAGAAACACTAAACATGTGTGGTATTAATATAATTAATATATTTTAGAAATTAATTCTCAGAACACTAGGCCTCATAATCTCACATTGTCTCAGTGCCTGAATCTGATAATAATCAATATAATATTATAAGTCAATACATGATAAAATTAGGGTCATTAAAAATAAATTGTGTCATTTTAATTTTCACTCAGGATTAGAAACCATGGGTTTTACTTTTTAGATAACCTTTTTTGAAATCTCACACTATAAAAATGTTTAATAATACCTACTCTTCAAAAAAATGAAAGGGAAATTGGTTTTATCTAAAATAACACATACTAGGTTTCCAAATAGCAGAATATTAGTGTAAAGTTAAGATATTGACATGAAAGAAAAACATAATGTCCAAACAATGATGGAGAGTGATAAAGATCATTGATCCCAAAATAGTGAGTGGTCATTATAAAGTTAATGGATAAAAAAAGATAAACCAAAGATGTATGAAAATGACAATTGAATCATTATAAAATAAGTTAATAATATAAACTTTTTGTTTCAAGATCATTTTTCTAGTTTTGAAGGATTACATAACTATTTAGAATAAGAAAAAAGTAAATATACATACTATACAAGTATAATTTTATAAATACAACAATTTTTACAACAATATCATCCTTCTCTCCAAACTATGAGTATTCAAGAAGAATTTTTCATGCTTGAATTACTAGAATCAACAACTAATGGATCACATAATTACACAATAATTATAAAAAAATACACCTAAATTTATACCTTGAATAAAACCAATATATTTAGAAAAAAAGGTAAGATAATTCCAAATATGAATAAACCATTATATGAAAAAAATAATACATTAATCTCCAAAATTAAATTGTAATACTCAATGTTTAAAATAATAATTCCATAAATAACAATCCTTAAAATTATTCAAAATATTCATGACCCAAAATACAATCCAAAAAAAAGATGGATTTGATTTCATATTCTTTTGACATAAATTTATTACTTATCTCAAAAAAAAATAATCTCCCAAAAATTCAAATATTCAAAAAGTTATATTTCTTAGTCATAAAATCTCTCAATTATGCTAATCAGTTCCACAAATAAAAAAACCACCATAAATACTCATTAATATCATATATGTTTCTAAACGATAAGTCAACATTAATACTAAAATAATACTTAGTGTTGAAACTAAGGGTTATATATACCTCAACCCAATAAAATGTCTCCCAAAATATCATTAGTCACCCTAAAATTCCATAACTTAAAAACTTAAAACCTCAAAATGGGTATCTAATACTTTGAACTTTTGACCATCATTAAACTTATAAACCCATAATGGTATCCATAACTCTTAAGATAACCTCTAATAAAAACATTTTAATCTCCAAAATTTTTTAAACCCACCTATGATACCAACTATAATACCCCCAAACCAACACTCCCACATTCGGTGCTAAAAACATAAACATTATATTTTTTGGATTTTATACTAAGAATGTGACCAAATTTGTTCCATACAAAACATATGATCATCAAAAAGAAATATTAGATCACTTAAATAACCAAATACATTTTTGGTTTAAATTTTTATAGAATTAGGATAAATTCTTACATCAATAATAATCATGAATTCAAGAGGGTGGATTTCCAACTATACCTAACTTTTGATATTCTATATAAAGTCTTCAAAATATCCAATAAAATAATTTAGATACAAAACCTTTAGAGACCTAAATCATTTATAATCATTAATTATAACCTAGGGAAAAGAAAACATAAGAAGGGTGATCTCAAATTCTTAGTAAGGGTAAACATAATCATTAACAATTGAAAGTATCCAGCGAGAACGAGATGAGAATATGGTTATGAGGGAATAATCAAACTGAATGAGCATAACATAATAGAATTCATACCCATAATTACCTAGATCGTCAATAATAAAATTTGTAATGAATCCTTAATAAATGAAACAGTCATAATAATCAATAATTATGACCCATGTGTTGTTAGTCTTGATCAATTGAATAATTAAAAATACATAGAAATCGTAAAGAAAATATATTGGTCACTTAGAACACTATCTCAATATACTGTTATAATCTTGTGTTAGTAATAAATGGAGGATAGTTAAATACATAGTAGAAACACTTTGGTAACACCCTATTTATTACCTCTAAAGTAAATATATATCCCTTAATGTGTTGGAGCACTATCTGGGCACACCAATCGTCTAAGTTATATCGGGATCACCCATTCATCATGAGCTATTATGGGGATCAACCCTTCATATAAGATATATTGGGGTAACCCATTATTCATGATATATTATTGGGATTAATATTTTATATAAACTAAATCAATCTCATGCATTATTTATCAATATTTTATAAGTATCATTCATTAATAAATCTTTTAAATGCCTTTACGTTTCAATCCTAACAATAATTAATGTTCTTTCATAACTTGATTTACCCATGGAAAAGATAATATTTCCATGAAAATCTAATAACACATCTAGATAAATAATAATTATGGTATAATTACAAAATAACCCCAATAAATTGTTATTAACATCATGTTTTTTATGTTTATTAGTGGATATACCATTAAAAGGTCATTAAACACATTCTTGATAAAAATTACCTTTACACTTTCAAAATAAATTTTAAAAACTAAAAATTTAAAAAAAAAATTGTGAAGACCCCTTTCGTAGAAAATAACCTTAGAAATTTATAAAGGAGTATTCAAATAAAATAATGTTCAAGAAGTTAGGAAAATTTTATCATGTCATAAATGTTAAAAATTATCCTTCCTATTAAAAAAATTGTAAATGGAGTTAGAAGTGACCCATTCAGAAAACATTAAGAAATATCTTTTTAAAAAAATTCAAAATAATCTCAAATATTATTTAATATAACTTTAGAAAAATAATTCAAAAGAACATTCTTGATTACATTTTATAAAATATGGATATTGAAGTGAAAGAATCCTAATCTCAAAAAAAATGTGAATGATTGTTATGACTTAAAAACATCTTACTTGATGTTTCATTAGTCAATAAATAGGAAATTAAAATTAACATGAAAACCAAATTCATAACTAGGTTAGAGGAAAATATATGTGTTCAAATAAAATAAGGTCATATTTTTCCTTCTAAAGGAAACTTCAACATAAACTATCTCAAAAAAGAAGAAGATTGTAACTTGAACCCTTTACATCTTTGGTAACTTTTGAATAAACAATTATTGAAACAGATAGAATTATATAGATATATAAAGACCATTAATTTCAAGAAGTAATATTCCAAATTTCACCCATGATGTATTGAGTACACCAAACTTGGAAATCATGGTCCATGGCATGAATAATGTCTCAAAAAAGTATATTGAGACAAGGAAAACCCTTGCAAAGATCATAACATTGAATTGAGAATTAATAAATGGATGGATAATTTATAACAAATGTAAAACAAAATTAAAAAACATTCAATAGTTAATAATAAAATTTATAGATTAATTAACACATAATCATGGAATAACAAATTCAATGAAGAAGAGTTATAACTCAATAAAAGAAAATTGAGTTATGAAACCTTTTACCACTTGGTAACTTTCAATTCAAATCCCCTTTGATGAAATAATTAAAATTGAAACTTAATATACCCTTAATTAAGAATTATTCATGTTATAACATGTTAATTTTTTAGTTTATACACCATATAAAATAAATTAGGTGAATATTCATATAATATGACTCAATGAAACTAAATTGAGAGGAAATACCTCACCTCGAGTCCAAACATTCCAAGTATTCCCTTTAAATCCCATATAATAAACTCATATCAGTTATTTTATTTCTTAGGAATATCTTCTAGGTTTAATACCTTATCCATAATCTATTTAGTTTATTTATTTTAATGAATAATTTATTACTTAATCAATTAAGACCATATCATTTACTTTGATAATGTTTAGTCCATAATTTCAAAACAGTTTCGGTGTATTGACCATAGCCAAAACGGGTTATTATTTCATCATCTACATAATAATAAACATGAAATAACTACCATTTTTATACATAAATTATACTTTTAAAACTAATCTGGGAATACGGTTAAGAAAAATGAACTATGTTATAATCATGGAGACGGTAGGTCATATGTACGCAAGAGTAACATTTCTGTTTTTTAATTATTACTATGGAAATAAGGTAAGTATTATTTAATAATTATAGAAAGATAATAATATCATAAATATTATATTATTTATTTAAATTCACTTATATGTATCATTCATGTGATGTGGTAATGAAAAAAAAATCACATTACTTCGTGGATGCAGTAATTCAAATAGACGCACAAACGATGTAATCATTTTTTAATGTTTAAAATGTTAATAAAATAGATGATATATTGTAACACCTTAATATTTTATGAAATATTTTTTTCAAAAAATTTTAATTTATTTTATATATTGTGCTACACGAAAGATTTATTTTTAAAGAAAAAGAAAATATTATTAAAATATTATTATTTAAAATGATAGTTATTGCCTAGCCATTAGAATGAAAGAAATGAATAATATAAACTAAACTAGGAAAATATATGGTTTACATGGGTATATATAATTAATTATTTAATGAAAGATTAATTATAAACGAAAATAAAATCCATTTAAAATTGAAATCATTTTATGAAAAACTATATTTATGCACACAAAGGTGTTTTACCTCACTAAATTAAAAAAATCAATTTTGGTGAAATATTTTAATTAAGTTTATATATTATATATTCAGAAAAATCTTTAAAATTCATATTATGTATTTTATAGACAGTAGATATGAATAAATTCAATTTTATTCTTAAAAAAAATATTTTCCGAAATTGTAGTTTTTTCTCCTTTTTCACACTTAATTTTAAAATAAATTTTTTTACACATTTAGAAAATTTATTTTAAGAAAATAAACTTAGTTTTTAAAATAATAATTTTAAAATCATCTTGGAGTGAATTATTGGGAATTTTTTGAAAAGATAAATTTTTCAATTAATAGAAATAAATAAGGTTTTTGACCTTATAGGATCTAAGGTTCATTAATGGACCATTTTATATCTTTATGGAATCTAAAAAAATTGGGCGCGCCATTTTCTTCTCAAATATTACAAGTGTGCCACTCACCTTAATTGTAAAAGGCCACCACTCTCTTCTTCTCTTCAAACTTACAAAGAACATAATATAGTCCAATACCTATATAAATAACTTCATTGACTACCTACTATAATTAAATAATTCTTATTTTGGTCATAAATCCTACCTGGGAAGGCTTTTGTTGAAAACCAAAAGAAGTTGTCTCAAGAAGAGGTAACGTCCTTAACTTAGAGTTTTATTTTATTTCTTCATACACCTCATTCAAATATTATTAAAAAATTATGAATATTAAACTCAGTATATTCCATATACTTATTATTTTTTGACTTGTAAGTTACTTACAACCATCTCCACTTTCATCAAATGGGATACAAAATCATTATTTGTGTGTACGGCAGCATATCGCCTTGCGATTCAATGTTATTCATTTTCCATCACCACATCTCATAAATTGATATAATTATGTGTTTAATATATATACTTATTATTTATGATATTTTTATTATAACATGTAAATTATAATTCCACATCTATATTCTTACATCCCAACATATTGGAAAACAATAATGGTGCTCAAGTGTATGACGGACTACCGCCTCACTGACTAATGTGATGTGTTTTTCATTTCTTTTTTATTTGGATTGTAATAAAGACAGACTAAATTAATATATATTATATTTTTAACATATTTTTACTTCTTTAATTATGATATCATATATAAAATCTTACTTTTCATTCTGTGGGGGATATGATAGTGGCATTCGTGTGTACGATGGATAACCGCTTCGCCAAGTGATGTGATTCTTTTTTCACGAACAATTTGCATGGAAGGTAATTGGGGTAAATTTAATGAATATATGTGAAAAATATGAAATATAAATTATTTTTAAATTTTAATATATTATTTAATTTTCTTTCATTTCATTCATCTAGAAAATGGAAGCATTGTACCTGCATACGTACGACATACCGTCTCCATGAACGGTGTATTTCATTTTCAATCTATAACTTTAATGGATTAATGTAAATACATATATACTGAATATATATGATATTTATAAAAAAATTAACATTATATAAATGATATAATCATTATCTATTTAAAATAATTGAAAATTCTATACCAAAACATACATGAAAAATTACAAAGTTGTTACCCTAAATGTAATTTTAACAAGTAATTGTTAATAAACAGATAATGAAAATTCATAAGTAAATAATATATGATATAAAAAATATGAGTGGTTCTATAATATATTTATAATGAACATATATTTATTATTTCGTGTTTTCAAATTTGTATTAAATAATTTGACACTTAATGTAAGGTATTTCTAGTCTCTCTTTTATTTCAGGAAGACTTAAATCATATTCACCACACATTTATTTATATGGTGTATATATTACCCCTTAAATATGTTATACCATGAATATATATCTTTTTAGGATATATAATGTTTTATTTTATGTTATCATTTAATGGGGCTTATGATTCCATATATTACTAAAGCAGTAAGCTATTTTTTTCTAAATTTATCTTTTTTGGGACATACGTTATGTTATGAACCAATATTATAAATGAAATTTATATAAAGCCCTGTAGACATGTAATATAATGAATTTATTTGTTATCATGATATTACAAGTTTAATTTTGTTTTATCCGTTCATGGGTCTTACGATTTGATGTTACCAAAGTGGAAAGGGTTTTGTGTTACAATCTCATCATTTATCAAGATTGTTCGTGATTATGCTACGAATGATGAAATATTAGGATATATCACTCATGAAACTCATTTATTTTATAATAATATGGAAATTTTATAGAATACATTTTTTCAATTAATTTTTCCTCTCTAACAGTACTAAAGAGACCAAAATAATATTTTTAATATAAATCGTCTTTATTTCTCTCTTCAGTAAAAACCACTTTCTCTTCCAAATCCATGTCTTCTAAAAAAAATTCAATTTTTTTTTGAAATTCTTAAAAGTATTTATTAAATTAATTATTACACATGTTTGAATTGTATGAAAAATATTTTAAAAGTAATTTTATTTTTGTTTTCCAAACATGGTCTGTTTGGATTTTACTAATAATGTGAAATAAATTTATGTTCTAACATTTATAACATGAATGGGAATTCCACTATCATGACCATTATTTTCTTTAAATATTACTTTATAATTTTTTAAAGGTTATTTTTAATGAAAATGGTTTTAAATCTGTTTTATTTTTTAATAAAATCAATGTAGAAATGATATTTTCCTTGGTAAATGTTTTAAATGATTTTTAAAGATTCATTTAAATGTATCAAAGTTTATTTTCAATGAAAATTATTTCAAAAATGTTTTATGTTTCAAAAAGTGTTTTTCAAGTTAGAAAGTCTATTTTCATATATAAATGTTTCAAGTGATATTTCAAAATCATTTCACATCTTATATGAAATCATTTGATGTTACTTATGTTATAATATGGAAGGGATCCAAGGATATCATTCTTATTATTTCTTAGAATGGTTATGTTTATGATAAAAATATTTTCATTAAATTCATTTCTCTTTTATGGGTTATATCATAATAAAATTTTTATGAAACCCACTTATTTTTTCATGGGTTAAGATATGAAGAAATGATAAAATGATTATGAAACCTATCTATTTTCTATTGGTTATGTTATAATGAAATGTTTATGAAACCCATTTCTTTTCACGGGATATGATATGATGAATGTTTTATGTTTTTTTTGGGACATGTATGTATGATTTTCAATATTTGAAGGGTGTGACCTATATCTCACTTTAATTTATTTGGTAAATATTGATATCTTATGAGATAAATAGGAATGGAATTGAAAGTAAACCCAGATTAGTAATGTACTTTTTCCACTATGATAGTTTTGGGAGTGAACCTTTCTTACTATTATAGTTTGGAGATTGAACTCATTCCACAATGATATACTTGTAAATGAGCCTTTAACGACTATGTAAATTATTTTCTATACTTATGCTTATGCCAGAAATCTATGTCTTATGCCAATTTTATGTTCTTATGGTCTTCTATGATTCCATTATAATTCTTGTCTAATAATATGCCAATATTTATGCCATGACTCAGATTGTTTATCTATTATATGTTGGGTATAGTTTTCAAATGTTATTATCATGTTATCATACCCTTATTGTCATTATATGATGATTTCTCCCTTATTTTCCGTTACTGAGCATCTGATCTCACCCTCTCTTATGTTTACTTTTCCCTAAGTTGTAATAAAAGGAATTATGTATGATATTTCAAAGATGTATCATAGTTATAAATAACATAGGGGGATATAATGTATTTTAATTATGGATAAGTTGTTTATGTATACAAGTTTCTAAAGTCACTATAACATTGTGATCCTTAGGTTTTTGTTTGTGTAATTTAATGAATATTCATCTAAAAAGATGTAATATATATATATATATGCAGAGTTTGGAACTATACAGTTGGTATCATGGTATAGGTTTAGTTAACCTCTGAAAACTAGGATGAGAAAGCTTTAGTGAGGTCCCCAGGGATATTTCTATGGATTTGTTTAGTGATATTTCTAAGGTTAAGTCTAAGGATGATTCAAAGTATAGTAAAATGATATTTAATTTTGGTGAAAGATAGAGTGAGTGGTCTCTAAGAAACTATAGCCTCGTATGGATACTACAAGTGGATATGGTTCTGGTAGAGAGGTACCAAAGTTTAATAACTCCAAAAAAGGAACATTGAGATAGAATCGATATTCACATGGCATACAAAAATGGGCCTTATGCATATATGGTTTGACACTGCTAAGGGATATGTTTTGAAAATTCAGAAAATATTTACTAAGAATCACGAATGATTTAAATAATAACCATGATTTACATAGGTTAAGACTATGGTGTCATATATTTAAAATAAGGCGTTGTTATTTAGACATCCTATAAGTTATTTTTCATGATTTTGTGGTTTTACTCTATGATTATTGTTACTCACACTATTATTATTTTTTTATTAAATGGATAAAACCCAAAGGAATCATATTGATGTTTTATTCAATTGAAAATGAAATTATTTTCCTCATAAGAAACCAAATGATATGGGAGCTATAGTGAAAAATCTCATTTCTATGCTCACTCAAATTTCTATGTATCATGCTAAACATAAAAATGAGAAAAGGGGGGAACAACATTCAATTTATTCCATCATTAAGAAATGTATACCTTCATTTATTAGTTAAATTTATCCATTAGTTATCAATTAATGATTTAGTTCCATTGAAAATATATTTTCAATTTTTTAGTTTTTAGAGCCTAAAGAAGTCATTTTGGTTGTTTATAATTTATAAGGGTAAGTAGATCAATTGTAGACTCTTACAAATAATATGAGGCGACATGATGTAATTTAATTCATGGAGTGGGATGAGTTTAATAGCTTATTTCTAAATAAGTACTACCCTCATATCTTTCATAAAAAATCGTTAAATAATTCTTTTATCTAAAAAAGAAGGATTATGAATATGTAGGTACATATGAGGTAAATATTAAAAGACTTGTGTGGTACGCTTTTAGCATTATCATCCAACATAAAAGTATGGTTAGTCAACATTTTAGTGGCCTAAAACTATGTCTCCGAAGGGAATTATTGATAAGTTATTTTGATATCTATGAAGAGATCATTCTTTGTTCTATCAAGGTGGAAAGGGAAATTTGGGATACCCATCAATATCATGGTTTTGATGATAAAATAAAGATATAATTTAAAAGAAATTTTAAATACCATGGAGGAAAAAAAATAAAATATTTCGTTCATGCTTGAAGTGTGGAAGTAAACATAGAGAGAATTATCTTAAAGAGACTACTATATTTTTTAAGTGTGGAATGAAAGTTCATTGAGTGGTTTAATGATGAAGTGATGGTAATAATTTATCATTCATTAAAAATATATATATATATCCCCACATAATGCACCATCCATACTCTAGTGCTTCATGTTCAAGTATTTTGGGCATTATGAAAATCAATTACCCATTCCTAGGGAAAATGTGGATGAAAAGAAACAGCAACTTATTAAGAAAAAGGGAAAAGGGAAAGCTTGGGAAAACATACTGGATGAATTTAATAATGATATTTAGGGATCAATTGTCCTCCCCCATTATATGGAATTTCATGATTGATTTTGTATGAAGGATCCCTATTAAAATCTTTTTGTTCGTTATTTACTAAAATTTAATGTGATATTAAGCATTGATTATCTCCCTCCACAATGATTCTGGTATAATTTAATCACATTTTATATTCTATTGGTACAATTATAAACCCAATATTCCAATGGATTTGTTTTTTATAAGATAAGATCTTATTTATGGGATAAATGGTGAATTTCCTTTTTTAATTATATATGTATCCATGTAATATTAACTTAAGATTTATGGGTAGCATCATGGATAATGAGTTTATGTTTTATCATATAATCAAAGTCTTAGAAATCCATTTTTATGTTTTATGTTATGGGAGTTTATCATGATTAAGGATATTATGGGAGACATTATCGTAATACATCCCTTTGGTTTTGTATATGTTTTAGTGAAAAACTTGTTTGAAGATAAATGAATATTTATGGACATATACTTAAAGGTATTGGTAACCTTTATGAATTTTCGTATATTTTATGTTAAGGTAATTATTTGCTATTGAAATTTTTGAATTTTTTTATTAAAATTGTTTTGGAAAAAAGATAACCCCTAATCTGGGTGAAAACATGTTACATATGGTAAGGCTACTGGGCATGAACCTACAACTAAAGGGAGATAAGGTTATAACGCCAACCACTAGCTTGTATGAATGATTATTTGTACTAGGACAACCTAAAGAGAAATATTGTTGATTTTTTATCTTGATTCTTAGTATGTTAGAAATTCAAGGATGAAAGGTAAATGTTTAAAGTGATGTTATGAAAAATATCCATACTAGAAATGAAATGGGAATACATGTATAATTCTACATGGGTGGTAGTCAATCACATTATGAAGATATCACACTTTATCTATATTGAATATAATTTCATGGATATACATTAAGAAAGTGTTAAGGTTTTTGGAGTACTAAATTATGTTTTATCTTATCAATATTTAATGTTTACCTCGAATTTTTGGAGAAGTATTCAGTATTCCCGATATATGATGCTATGTTTTAACATTGTGTATCATCCCCAAACATATGTTAGGTTTCAGAGAAAAATTCAATCCCAAGAGTATATGATAATATTTTTTTATATGTATTTCATAGGTGGTATGGATTGACACCTTCTTCTAGTTGAATTTCCATACAAAAATAACTTTCAATTAGGTGTTATAATGGATACTTATGAATACCTCTATGGAAATAAGTTTAAAAATATAATGTAATGGAATGAAGTTATAGTAATAATTATATTAGGACCTAATCAAGATGATTAAATAGTATATGAATTCAGATCTATTATGTATCACATAAGGGAAATGAAAATATGATGAAAATGTTATGTTGGTAATAGTTGATGCTCTATTGAATAAGATGTTATGGAGAAGGTGTTTTTACGAATTTCCCTTTGGAAGAAGGAATGGAAAACTACACTCTATGTATATCGATCACTTTAAAATACTTGATCATATTAGGATAGTAGCTTATCATTTGGATATTTTACCACACCCCTATCTGGTTCATGATATGTTCTATATATCTCATCTAAGGAAGTACATATCTGACCTTTCACATATACTAAACTCATAATTTATACCATTGGATCATGATATTTATTATGAAGAATAATTGGTTATGATTCTAGATCATAGGAAGAAATTTTTATAAACCAATACCACTCACCTGGTAAGAGATTTTTTGTGAAACCACCAGCTTGATGAATCTATTTGGGAACCTGAGGGTGAAATGAGAAAGGAGTATACTCTATTGTTTTTACCAGAGTGAATAATTTGGAGAGAAAAAATAATTATAATTGGGATTGAATATAACACCCCAATATTTTGTGGCCTATTTTTCATCAATTAATTTAAATTTCATTGATAGATTGCGCTACATAGAACACTGATTTTTAATGAGACACGATATACTAATAAAATATTATTATTTAAAATGATTGTTATATAATAGATTTCTGAATTGTGGGTATTAATAGGATTTTCTAAATTAAGAAATTATATTTTTTACGCATGTATATATATAATTAATTATTTTATGACCAATTAATTATAAATTAAAATAAAAACCATTTGAAGAAATTGAAGTCTTTTTCTAAAAAAAAATTTATGCAAAAAAACATTTTACATCAATGTATTTACAAAATAACGTTTTTTGAATGTTTATAATTCAATTTATAAATAATATATTCAATAAAATGTTTAAAATTATTCTTATGTGTATTCTAAACAAAATATAATAATAAATCCAATTTTATTCTTAATGATTGTATTTTTCTAAAATGTAGTTTTTCACCTTTTGTGAACATATTTTTAAAATTAATTATTTTAGTTTAGAAAATTTATTTGAAAAAATAAATAAATTTTTGAAATCAACATGTCAAAATTATCTGAGGTTGAATTTTTGATAATTTTCTAAAATAATAAATTTATCAATGAATAGGGAAAATATTGTTTTTATTAAGAATTTTCATTTCTATGAAATCATTTCAATTAATCCAAATAATTTTAATATGGTTTAAAAAGTAAAATATATTATACTATATATGTATTAATTCAATTTTTGTGACTGGAATCAATTTCATATTGAATTTTGATATAAAAACGTTTTAATATTTTGAAACATTTCTCTTTAGAAAGTAATATTTTCATCTTGTCTATGGGATTAATTATAAATTAGAATTTTCCACTTATATTAATATAATTTGGAAAACAATTATTCCATATTTCCAGTCATAATAATTTATGTTTATAATAATTTCCAATTAATTTTTTACCAATATTAATAGTAAACTAAGTTAAAATTAATTATCATAGTTAAAGTGAAAATAGGTTTACCGAGGGTTAAACTAAGAAGATAAGTGGTAAAATGACCTTGAAACTCATATAAAACCCATTGTATGGAAATATTTATACCATATAACCTATTATTTTTTATAATGTAATTTCTTTATCCTTTCAAAAAGTGAAGAAATGTGGGCATAACTTTTACTTTCATAAATTACAAGTCTATCAGTCACCTCACTTATAAAAGGCCACCCAATCTCCTCTCCACTTCACACATACAAAAACACATTGGTTTATGTAATAACTACCCAAATAACTTCTCTATTTCCCTCATATAATTCTATAATCCTAATTTTTTTCATAAATCCAACTTATGAAGGCTTTTGGTGAAAACTAAATGATGTTTTCTGAGGAAGAGGTAATGTCCCCAACTGAGCATTTTATATTATTTACTCATAAACATCATTAAATTATTATTAAAACATAATTATATAATAACCAAACTATACTAAATATACGGATATGATTTTATTTTATTCTAATTACCTTCAACCGTCTCCCCTTCCATCAAATAGGATACGGAATCATCGTTCGTATTTATAGGGACTACCGCCTCACAAACTTATGTTATTCATTTTCCATAACCAACTATCATATATTTTTTTAATGATGGATTTAATTTTTATATGTAATATTTATGATATTATTATACATATTTAATTATAATACCACATATACCTTCGTACCACTAATCCCCTTGGAAAAAATATCATCACTCATGGGTACGACGGTGTACCGCCTAACGAACCGATGTGATGTGTTGTTAATTTCTATTTTACATGGATAGTAATAATGATAGATTATATGAATATATGTGATATTTTTAACATAATTATAATTATATAATAATTATATCACATATACCTTCTTACTTAAAATTATGTCGGGTATACGATAATGTTGTTCTTGTGTACGGCGAACTACCACCTCGCAAAGCGGTGTGATTCATTTTTCACTAACTATTTTCATGGAAGGTAATTAGGGTTATTTTAAAGAATATATGTGATATATATGACATGAAAATTATTCTTTAATTTTAATTTAATATTTAAATTTATTTCATGTCAATTTTTGATAAAAGGGAAATATCATTCATTTGTACGTACAACCTACTATTTCCATGAACAGAGTATTTCATTTTCTATCTATAACTTTAATGGATTACTATAAATAAATATATAATAAATATATATTATATTTATATCATGTTTAAAATTCTTTAAATTATATAACAATAGAAAATTTAAAAGTATAGAAAATACCAAACCAAAACATACGTGAAAAATAAAATATTTATTACCCAAAATGTAATTTAACAAGGAATTATTAATCAACGGGTAATGAAAATTCATTAGTAAATAATATATGATATGAAAAATATTATTTTTTATATAATATATGTATAATAAAATTATAATAAAAATATATTTATTATATAGGGGGTTCAAACATCTATGAAATAAGTCGATACTTAAGGTAATGTATTTTTAGATTCCCTTTTAATTCTAGGATACTTATGTCATATTCACCACTCGTTTGTTTTCTATGGTTTATAAACATACCCTTTAAAATTTAATTTCATAAATGTATTTTTTTAGGATATACATTTTGTCATTTAATTTTATAATTTAATGGGTATTATTATTTGAGAGATTACCAAAGTTGTATGGGATTTTTGCTCAATTTTTCTTCATTGGAACATATGTGATGTTATGCATGTATCTTCATTTATAATGTGTATATACCAACAATTTAACATCTAATATCATTAATTTATTTATTCTCATGATATTTTATTTTTATATTATTTTATTCTTTCATTTTTCTTATGATTTAATATTACCATAGTGTACAGGGTTTTACATTAAAATATCACCATTTATTAGGATTACTCATGATTATGATTACAATAATGAAATATTATAACCTATCTCTCAATAAAGTCATGTATTTTATTCTAATATTTTATTTATGGAGAATATATTTTTTCCTTTAATTTTCCTCTATTAAATGAATAATGATACTAAAAGAATTTTTTAAAGAAAAAATATCATTATTTATCTCTTAAGTCAAAACCCCTTTATCTTCCATTTAATTCCATTTTTTAAATAATACACATTCATATAATCCCATAAAATTAAAAGAAATATTTGTTTTGATGTCTATTTCATTAATGGTATTTCCATCATCATGACCATGATTTTCTTTTAAGCATCCTTTAAAAGTTTTCAAAGGTTATTTTCAAAGAAAATTATTTATAAAATGCATTCTATTTTATAAAAATGTTTTTAAAATTTGAAAGTATATTTTAATCAATAAATGTTTTAAATTGTTTTTTAGAGCTTCCGTTATAAGTTTCATAGGTTATTTTAAAAGAAAATGATTTGAAAAAAAATTATGTTCTAAAAAGTTTTTTTCAATGTGGAAAGGCTATTTTCTACCATAAATGTTCAAAGTGGTCTTTTAAATTCATTTTCCATATATGATGACATCCATTGATGTTACTTAGGATTTACTAGAGATACTATACAAGGATAACATACATATTATTTCTCTGAATTTTTTATTTTTATGATTAAAACATTATTATGAAACTCGTTTCTCTTCCATAGGTTATACCATGATAAAATGATTATAAAGTCTATATCTTTTCAATGGGTTATTATATGATAAAATTATTATAAAACTTGTCTATTTTTTATAGGTTATGTTATGATGAAATTTTTATGAAACCCATTTCTTTTATTGGGTTCTGATACGGTTAATGCTTATGATCTTACGACACATGTATATCTGATTTTTATTATATGACGGGTGGGAACTACATCTTCATTCATGGAATTGGGTAAAGATTGATATCTCATGACATACACATGACTGTAATAGGGAGTGAACCCAGTCCAGTAATGGAATTTATGCATTATGATTGTCTTCAGAGGGAACCTTGAATACTATGATTATTTTTTAAGTGAACCTATTCCTATATGATACTCTTGTAAATAAGCCTCAAAATATTAAGGAAATTATTTTATATGATTATGTGTGTTACAAAAATCTATTTCCTTTTACAATTTTATGTTCTTATAGTTCATGTTATTTAATTCCATTATGATTCATGTCATATGAAATTACTGTTTTTATGATATAAAACAATTTTATGGTCTATTATATGAAGAGTGTAGTTTTCAAATGTTATTCTCATATTCCCATACCCTTATGCTCAAAAAATGTTGATATCTCCCAGGGTTAACCATACTGAGCATCTAATCTCACCCTTTCTTATGTTTCATTTCCATATTTTAGGATGGTAGTTATTATTTATCATATATATAAAAAGGGTTTTAGTAATAAAGAACCTAGTTGTATATGATGTAGGTCACTTGTGGGCCAATTTTTTGTGTTGTTTGATTCTCAAAATAAACTATACCTTTACGACCCTCAAGCATGTGCTTGTGTAATATAATGAATATTTATCTAAAAATATTTAATATATATATATATAATAATTTTGGGTCTCTAATTATAGTATTTCTATATAATTATAAATATTTCATGATTATCATATATATACATTAAATCAATCAGTATAACCAGCCATAAGATGTTGTTATTGAAAATGAATTACTTCAATCTGCGAGGTGGTAGTCCTCCATTCAAAGGAGTGATGAATTCATTTCCCATTATATGGATGTTGGTGATGGATATAGCTTATTCCACTAACATAATAAAATACTAGTATATTTATGATAATTATTTTTTCCTCAGAATGTTTGGAGAAGACTTGAAGGAGGTGGAAAAGGAAATAAATTGACAATGCTCGATTAATAACTATAGCTCCTTTTCAGAAAACCTTTTTTTACACCTTATGCTTCATAAGGATGGTATTATTCCCAAACTATAACTACTAGAAATTTGGGAGGGTTTTATGTAATGTATTTGGGTTGGTATTGTCAGAACCATGTGGTTATTGAGGTGTGAATAAATTACACAAACATGTTTTCTTTTATAAGTGAGAGGATGGGCACTCTGGAAGTTTCAAAAAATAATAAATTAATATAAATTAATTTTCATGTGAAAATAGATCCAAAATAATTTATTTAGAGGATATGGTGATTATGGGACAAATTTATCTAATCCAAAAAAATTGGATGGATTTAGACTATTTTTTACCCCTATCTTTTGGTTTTAACCTCTCATTAACCCTTTTCACACTTACTATGATAACAAGGTTTTTTACTCTTTGAGGATAAAAATAATTATATAAATGTAAAAACACCCATAAATAGAGAATAGTTGGTATTTTATACCATATCCCAATCACTTGGATAAGGATAGAATTTTTTTGAATTTTAAGTCATTTAGTAAAAATATTATTATAATATATCATTAAAATGAATTTTAGAACAATTCATTTACTTTGACTTTAATGTCATTCATAAAACAAAGGAATTTATATTTAATCAATTAAAACTTCCCTAACAAGTTATATTTATCCAAAAAATTCTAGTATCATAACAGTTCTTTATATTATATGGATTTTTATATTTATAATAGAATTTATTTTATTTTTATATTAATTAGATAATTATTGCATCAGTATTTCATAAGATTTTAAGGTCATTATTACATATCTATAAATTAAAAATAAATTTCCATGATAAAAAATCATTTATCTTTAAAATTTATATTTATAACTGAAAAATAACCTCTATTTATCCATATATCAAAAATATTATAGTTATTAAAAGAAAGAGTGTGGAATTTTTGGTTTTATAATCACTTAAATATAATAATGGTAAAAATCATGTCCAAAAGGAAAAAAACGCCAAATATTAAAATTTATGATTTTTGTAGTCAGTATAAACTCATTTAATAAAATTAAGTCAAGTATTAGGGTTATTTTTTAGTCCTTATCATTTTATTTTTAGCTATACTTACTTGATTTATCATTGACCGTGGTAAACGAAATTTCTAAGGTTATTATTCATAATGTAAAAAAATAAAATAGACCTATTTACCAAAATCAGACATCCTGATTCAAAATTTGGAATCCATTTTTCAAGACTCAAAAAATATAAGTGGAAGAATTTATTTTAAAATTTAACCGATAAAACATGAAGAAAAAGAGTTTTTATAAAAATATATTTTAAAGAAAAAAATGTTTCTATAACAAATTCTAGTATAAAATTAAATAAAATTATTATAATTAGATTATTTTTAGTCAAAATAAACTTGTGAAATTTTAAAAATAATCCATATTTTAATATGACTGTGTAAATATATTAAAATTAAATAAAGTTTTCAATAAAATTAAATGTTTATAACTATTCATCGAAAATAAAAACAATAATAAACTTCTGAAATTTTCACCCTAAGATAATTTTAATATGGTAATTTCAAAAGATAATTTCATTTATAAAATAAATATATTAATAATTCCAAAAATTACTTATATTATCCACCCACAAAAAGCAATAAAAACCATTTTTGAAGAAAACATGTCTTTGAATAATGTAATGGATTTACTAAAAATTGGGCACCTATTTCCTAAACATTAATCGATATATTTTTATTGATTAGAACCGTTATATATATTTCAAAAAAAATCACATTAATACCCACCAATTTTATAGCAATATTAAAACCATCATGTTTAAATAATTATATTTTGTTGTTCATCTATGTCCAGAGTTTCTTGTTGTACATGTTATCGAACATAATGCCATTATTATAAAATATTAGGATATTATAGGCAACCAAATATGTATATAAGATTTTGGTTACACTTTGTTGGAAAACACTAAGGGTAAGGATACCAAAGGAATATTTTTAGGTTTATCTATATTAGTTAATGGGAAAAGTGTTTTCTGTTCCACTATTCACTAGTCATATATGATATGACATTGACAATAACCTACCTAAATAACTTATTAGTGAGGTTCATGCTAAATAATGTTCATTTTCTTTGTTTAATATGAATCATGACCCACTAAGGTACATGATGAATATATATGGGTGCATCATTATCATGGGATAACAATTAATAATAGTCTATATTAAATGAATATAAAACATGATAGTCATATGATAAACACTTCTATTAGAGATATTCGAATAATTGTCATTGATATTCACATTATGTTTAATATTGGATAATAAAAAATAAATGATATTAATTTCCATTAATGGTATATGAACTTAAGAATAGTTCTTAAAAAAGAAGAAAAATAATTTGTTAGAGAAGCCCCATCCTGAAAAACCAATTGGTCAATCTATCAAATATATTTATATATAATTATATGTATATATTCCTATGACAAGAAGCTAAATGATTTACTAAAATTAACTAAACTCATGTTTATTACCATGGATACCAGGTTGCTAAATAATCATTAATACAACAATTCATACAAGATGATACCCAACATGGAAAATATATATCATGAACAAGAAATACATTAGATTTATAATGCGTAAAAGGCCCTATTTTAGGGAAATATGGAAGAAATGGCATCAGTCACTACTCATGTGATCAATTTTTTTTGCGTGTTATGAATTATAGAGACTATATTCACCACTTAGGCTTGATCTAGTCATAGACTTCATGTTACAATCACTGCATTAAATATTTTAAAAGTTCATTATGAACTATAATATGAATGATTTCAGTAATAGTTTAATTAGAATCCTCAATATATTAAGGAAAACTATTCAGGACATGGAAGATTAAGGCTCTTGTTTCACAATGATGTTCCAAGAGGATAAGGGTAAAAAAATCTAGAAAGACAAAAAAGGAGGTAATGGAGAGTTAGTAATTCTAACTAAACTAAGGAAAGGGAATATGGGGTATTGATTTCATTTAGGGAAACTTGTCCATTAGATAATGAACTATCCAAAATAATTGAAAAAATTCATAAAACCTCATGGAGATTATAAATCAAGTATTAATGTTATATAATTTAATTCTTATATTGTGAATTGTATATGATACCAACTATATGTTTTATAAGTTTTGTAAACAGACATGAGTTCAGAAGTGATGTATGATTTGAAGATGAAATCTTGAAGTTTGTATTCAAATTCTGGGGAAAGGTGTTCACATATGAAATTTGTTGGATGCAATGGATAACTTCATGATTTATTAGATCAGAATAAGGATTATTGTTTCTATTTCTTTTACTTATTTTATGGTAATAAGTGTTTTTGTATTAAATATTTTATTATCAATAAAATGATATATTTTATTTGATACAAATTGTTGTGAATGATTCAGACTCAATCATATGTTTAATAAGTATATAATACTAAAAGATGTTTTATCTATGATAAAATGTTTATCAAATAATATGAGGAAATATGATTCCCCCACTAGCAGTTTTAAATTTGATAAAATATTATCTTCAAAAAATATTTCAAACACATAGAATACCATATAAGATATGGGAATTTTTTTGTTTTTTATGTACTTCCACTAAAATGAAATAACAATTATTTTCAATAAAATGTTTTTTGTTTCATATAATGATATTCCTTAAGGTATATGGTTTCTAAGAGTCTAGTGGGAGTATGTTTGGAATTAAAGAAGTTAAAAACTAAAAAACAAAATATTATTCCCATAAAATTTCAAAGTGAATTTCATTTAATATCCTAAAATAGTTTAAGGTGTGTTGGTAATGAGAAATGTAAAGAGTTAAGTTTAGTTACCATGAAAAAGTGAATTTCACATTATTCTAAAGATTTTTAGAATGTGTTGGTAAGTGGTAGTGTAAATAGTTACATTAGTTACCAATTGATTTAAATAAAAAAATTATGTAAAGGGTTCCAAGATTGATAATGATAAACATATCACGTTTTTAAGTATAAAAATAATTTATTGACATCGTAACATCTGATGTTGTGGAGTTAAGGAGTATAAATATGTTTAAGGAGTTGAAAATTAGAAATACTATTCCTAAATTTCACAATTATTCCAACATGATTTATTAATAGATATTACTCACTAAAGAGTTTAGTGTTATGATTAAATTGGATGGTCACATAGAGATTTGGTGGGAATTATATATATGTGTGTAATGAGTAAATAGAACCCCAGAATGTGTAGAACAAATAAGGCTGATCTTCTATCCTATCATATATGGTATGTTAGACAAGGGATTGTGTATGGTTTATTAAAATATTATAAAAAATATATAAAATATAAAATTCATCCTATAATACAAAAGAAAATGTCTAATTTATCATTCTTTCATGTTGGTTTCATATAGGTATATATGGGTATACATTTTATGAAGTGTAATGACAATTGACCACTCAAAATAAGACTTTGATTTGTCCACAACTAATATCCATCATGGAGTATTATAGGTTATGAAAAAGTGATAAGGTTATCATGAGTACAATTCTTGTATGAAGATCCAGAATAATCTCATTTGGCATAAAAACGAGTTTCATACACCGGATGATCCATAAATTATACCACATGGAGTATCATATATTTTGTATCTGGAATACTATGGGTGCATGCTTCATATTTAGAGTCCCCACTACCTAATGATGAGATATTGAGCATGAGAACCTTCATAATTCGATACATTTATTACGCAATCCTTGAGGATTAGGTAATTAGGGGGTGGTTGGATATGTTTTTAATAATTTTATCAATTATAGCTCAACCATGATGATATTTGACCTCTCTTATGATGAGTATGACATTTAGTCCCATGATTGAGATAGAAAAAGGAAATGTATGGTCATACATAGATGGGGGACATGTGATATTCTTGTCTTATAGATTAATGACATGTAATGTATTTATAAAACTATTTATTCTATACTTAGGGAAGTGAAAACGTATAAGGGTCTATATTGGACTAACATTATTTGTGTAAAATGGTAGCTCGGTGACTTAGATAAAAGGATCATATGAAAATACACAATTCCAAATGATTCAGCTGGTGGAAATGGGTATAGAGATACATTTTTTATAGAGAACAAGTTAGATACTTTTATTTCATAAGTGGATATGATTATTTTTAAGAGGATACTCTTTTTTTAAATTTATAGATCTAGTGATTCATATTTTTTTAATTCTAAAAAGGCCCATGTGGTCACACATTTCTATTGAAGAAATGGAGATTGAGTTTATAAAACCTATAGAGCTTCTCTAAATATGTTTTATAGTTTATAAAAAGGATTTTTGGATGAAATTTAACAAGGTATTGTATATGATATAATACAAGGTGAAATTGATGATACATTTCCAAAAGTTTTTTTGGAAAATTTCCCAAAAAAAATTGAAAATTTCCAAATTTATTTTTTCATATTTTTCTGTAAGTTATTGTATATGATATAATATAAGGTGAAATAACAAAATTTTTATAAGTTTTTAGTTCAAGTTAAATATTTAAGGTAATATTACCTAAATCAATTTTATATTATATAGTATAATATGGTATTTCATAGATTACAAAAAACATATAGAAAAATGATTGTATGTTAGACTTTGGTTATATCATATTTTGTGATATAATGATAATTTGTCATCTGCCTGAGCAATTCGAATTATATGACAATGTGAATCATCGTTCCATGAATTGTATAGTACATTTTATTTTGAGCTGATTTTATTCAATAAATATTTTTGAGTGTTAATTAGTTAACACATGAATCTCTTACATGTAGGCTACAATTTATTAATTCATTTTATAAGACGAAACAGAAGTGATAATTTATCGTCAAGGGTTGCATGAGATATTATAATGTTCATTAATTATACATTTTTTTAAAATATAATTAAATTATTTTCCTTGGGGAGTTTCATTATATCCTATATAAAGTATTTCAGTCCATGGGTATTATTTTTGTACATTACTCCTACAATCCATTACTCAATACTCTCCCCCTCCCAAATATATCTTCATTCATCTTCCATGGCACCATGGGATGGTATAATTTCAAATATATTATAAATGAATTTCCAAAAGTGTTTGGATTGTTTCATGAAACCCATGGATACTCTTTAGAGTGAAAATAATTTTGGTTGTTCCTTAGAGATATTCCTTCATCACTAGATGAAGAGAATGGCTACAACATGCTTTGGTGTAAGGAATCAATTATATATTTATAGCTTGCAAGATTTCAGTTTCAGAGGCATGTCTTCATGTTATAAATTCTTCTAATGTTTTGGTAATTATTAATAAAATCAAAGAAACCTTTCAATAAAGACCTGTAAACAAGAACCAATATCCTTTTTTTTCTTCTTGGGCCAAGTATTTTATCATATCAAATGGCCAAAGACTAGTGATAAATAGGTTTTGAATCTTACTATCCTTTAAAACTCAAAGGTATCCAAGTAAATACTATCTAATATTGGTAAGATATTGATACATGAAGTTGGTCTAGAAAATCATTCTTGGAGATTATCCATAGACTCTCTTAGAGACATTCCTTATAAATTTTATAAGTGACTATATTATTCTGTTAAAATATTTTCGTAATAGAATATAGACCAACATGATTATTATAGTGGAACAACTTTATGGGGGTAAGAGAATCAACTTGGTATTGTAATTATTGTCTAATTTTTACCAAATTTAGGGAAACCTCAGTTGGTCAAAGGTCATGTTTATGTTTTCTTACTTATTTAATTTAATGGATTTGGATTACAACTCATTTAGAGGGATATGAGTTCATTAACCTCTTAGACATCAAATGTTACCATTCCAATCCATATCTATAGAGAATCATAAGGGTTTAGTTAATCTCACAAGGGTGATTGGATATTGCTTCCATGATAAACATTGATAATAAATTTATATTCACTTTGTATATGGACCAACTGGAATTCTCATCAGAAACACCTCTTGAAATAATAAATAATGAACCATAATTATGGAATTATGAGAGGGTGTACTAGTAAAAAGGATTGAGAGAGAGACCATCTAGGAAGCTTATGTACCCTAAAAACACTCTTATTTGTTCATTTTCATGGAATTAATATTCCAATATCCCCTCTGTAATGTTTGGACTAAATGGAATTATATGACAGCATGAATATTTTGGTTGATGTTTCTACAATTGTACATGGACATGCATGTCACCTTATAATTGAATGATGTTGTCATCAGGGTATTAATTAAATACACTAATATTTGGATCAATTCATGTCCCAATGGAATGTTAAAGGACTTGGTGTTCTAGGTCAAAGTATCTCCACCATCTGATGGTGAAGTTGGGTATAACATATTGGTGAGAATGCCCCCACAAGAGATGCATGTTCCTTTAAATCACTTTGTTAAGGGAATTCTTGATAAGTGATTGCGATAGTTAGATCCGACTCACTCATCTATCAAGGTATTTCTCCAACTAATTATCCCTAGTAATGCATAGTTCTCATAATCATGAAAGTATTAAAACTCTTGGGGGGGTTCTTTTATAGAGTATATTTGGGAAGCTCTACTAATGGAGTAGATCATTTGGACTAATCTTGTCTAGCTTACTAAACCATTCAATATTTCCTTCAAGAATCATCTTGAGGATGTTGAAGTCTATATTAATGAAGTTGAGGTATTGATTCATGTTGTTGGTGGTCATGTATTTTTATACACATAAATTACTCATGTTAAATGGTGTTGATTTAGTAAATGTTAATGACCATGATGACGATGATGATGCCAATGAATACATATAGGTTATGGATATAACTAAAAAATAAAATAATGAAAAAATAAATTCATTAGAAGTGTTAACATCAATTTTGTTTAATATTACATTTTTCACTATTATGGAAACTGATATTCAATTTTATCTTCTATAAGAATTTTAGTAATCCTCCTCACCTATCAAGTCTTTGTAATATTTTCTGAGAGGAATATTGACTCGGTTGGATGTTGACTTGCATGATAGGATTGAGGAGAGACCATTTCCTACTCAAATGGACTAGCTATATGTCATAGACCTAAACCATCTAGAGGTTTTCCTAGTTTAAAATCAACTAGATCCATGCATTTTGTTTTTTCCATTGTATTTTTTCAATGGGAGACAACAAATAAAATAGAATTTCGTATTTTCATGGGGATAGAAGTTGAATTCTGGACACATGAATTTATTAATTTTAGTTCTATTTTAATTATTATGTTAACACATAAATTTGATCATATATGGGGTCATGATATTCTAAATTGGAGTTTATATCTTCCCTAGATCAAGAAATTCACACTCATTAAGAGGGACCCTTGATCATAACCATGACCATAAATATTCAAAAAAGGTTCAGACTGAGCCTGAACAAAAATATGGAAACTAACATGAAAATTTAATTAGTCTAATATTATAATATTATAGTGGATGTTAGATATTTATTTAAATGTCTATAATTATACATTATTGTTTTCAACACAAGATTAAGGATTTTTATATTGCTTCAGTATCTCTTTTGGATGACATTTGGACCCTTTATTAATCATATTGATCAATAACAATTTTATTTCTAATGGGAAAGACTATTTTATATTGATCCGAGTGAACTGTATCAAAATTTGGATTCAGGTTTTTTTCACCATCGAGGGCCACAATGATATTACCAAAATATGAAACTATTGAAGATCTTGTATGTGTGGTTCCTAAGAATCATATTAATTCACATCTTGAATATACTATATGGGGGTTAATTCAAGAATACGTTTCATTCGTGTTGGTTAGTGAATTAGTTGTAGTGAAATAATCTTATATTATAATAATTCAATATAAATATCAACACTAATATCCCACATTTTCGATCTTTATGGGTTAATATGATATTTTTATATTGAATGTAGTGGACCCTTCCCAAACAATGGGGGTTTGTTAGACCATTTCTCTAATAACTCAGTTACTGTAAGTATCATAGGAATGGATTTTCCAAGTTTTAGTAAGTTTGGGAGACACTCGGTGTGTATTTCCTTTAAGAGGATTAGTTATAGAGTACATCATAGTTTCTATTAGATATTTTTCTTCGAATATTTATTCTTTTACCATTTGATGGAATTCACAGTGGTGGTTGTGGAAAGGAATATGGAAGATAATCTATAATACTCTTATGGAGTATTTGTATAAAAAATAACATGGGTTTTTTATATGTTTACCACTATGACGTATGGTGGGTTGGACTACCTTGATATCTATGTTTTTGTGAGGGAAATCATTTTTTAGTGGGAGAAATAACAAAATTTGTGATTAAATCTATCTATATGTAATTTTTTATTATACTTTAGAAATATTTGGGCTAATCAGTCCATATAAAATTTATCCATGATAAAGTAGTAGTTGAACAAGACCATCTAACTAATGAAGCAAGATCCTTTTTAAACCACCATTGATAGGAGATAGATATAACTGAAAAAAAATTATGGAGAATTGTTGTCACCTTAAATAGAACAAGAAATTTAAATAATGTGATTCTATATAGGTAGAGGGATTAAAACCTACTAAGGAGGACAAAGATGGGGGGTTAAAAAATATCCTACAAGATATTGATGTATCAAGATAGTAAATTGGTTAGTTTGGGGAATTAGTAAAAAAATATGTGCAATCCATGTTTCTTGTTTTTTTTAATACCAATAAGAGACTCTAAACTGTGGATACCCATCCCTAATTTTTCTTAATTTAATGAAAAATAATATTTTCTTCCAATAAACTGTCAGTTTATTCTATTAAATCCAACATAAACTCTAAATAACTTGAGAATTTTTATAAGTAATAAGATGAGGTTCATATATTCAACATAAATATTATACAAAAACATATTTATTATGAATTATAACTTCAAAATACTTAATTAGAAGATAAAATTATTCAATGAAATAATCATACTCTATTCTTTTCACCCTTTAATGGGTATTTTATTATTGGATATTCAATGTACGTACTACCACTTAGGCTGAGTTTAACATATTGGAAAAAATATGGAATATCTAATTTTACTATTATACCATTTTCTCTTGGATGAATATAGATGGAATGACTATGTAGAAATTTTTCATTACCATAATCCAATATTATTCCATCTAGGTATGAGAGAGTGAGTGAATCAATATAATTGAAATCATGTGGGTCAATTTTATATGGAAAATATAATATTCAATAGAGTATTTGAGAACCCTGAAATTTATCATTATGTATTTTACTCAAAATATCTAAACGAATACATTTGGATGAACTGGGTGATGCAAAAAAAAAATTCTAGATCTAGAGACCTAGAGAGAATATATTTATGTTTTTTCAGGCCAAATATTGGTCCCTACATTAGTTTTCTATTTTTTTACTTTTTTGTTCCAATTTTTTCCTAAGCTATGTTGGGGAAAGGCCTAGCCGGTAGAAGTTAGACTTTTTCTCAAAATTCATTTTATGGGATTTTTATTTGATAAGATTTGTACATATTTCTATTAAATTGTATAAATTGTTCCTAATACATAACAAGGATATTCTAGTGATAAGATACTTGGATTCTTCTAGAGATTCCCTTTATGGGGTTTTAACCTAATGAGTTAAATATATCTTTCTTTTAAAAATTTAATGTATTCCAAGTAAAAACCAAGAGGGAAGATGTTTAAGGAATGTCTTTGACGGAAAATGCATCTTCTAAATCTTGAACATCACTCACAATCTTTTTTTGTTAAGGGGAAATTAGTTCTTGTTAGTCACTTTGTTTTTAAAACAAAATTGACCCACATTCAGTTTGATCCAATGAGGACCTATTCTCCAAAATAGTTTAGTCTTTAGGGATTTTCCATTGATTTTTCATGTGAACATTGGTGGATATTATAGTAGGTCCGGATCATCTCACCCTTTAAAGAGAATTATTAATTATATTAGTACTCTCTTATATATTTAAGATATGTTTGTGGATCCTCCACAAATCTTAGTGCAGGAATGGTTTCCACTGTGGATGTGATTTTCTTAAACCATGTGTCAATATGAACATATGAATATATTAGACTTTCACTATATTTATTTTATTTAATAGTAATTATACTATAGATTATATCTTTATAGTTGGATAATTTTCAACTTATGTCTATCTAGAGAGGTGGTAGGTATTGGGGTGTTGGGATCAGGCCCATGAGAGGGGCTTCCTACATTTTTTTATTCCTATTATTTCTTGTTGATTAAACTATGGATTAAATCCTCATAGTTGGAAACTCTAGAACATAACATAATCTAGGAATTCAGTATGTGTTTTGGTGGTGGTAATAGGACTATGAGAGAATGACATAATTTGTATTCACTTAAATAGGAACATTATACCTTTTAAGTTCATGTGACAAGGACCATGATAGTGGATTTTAAGATTATAGATACATAAATGATAGATTATTGGCATTAAAATTCAAGGATACATCCTATGTATCCTTTTTTATAGGGATAAAAAATATATATAGTTATATTTTGATAGTTTAAGTTCGTGTGATGGGATCATACCATACAATTTAATATCAAATGGTAACGACATACACTAGGTGAAAGAGGCCTAGAAAAGGTTTGTATGGGACTTTCAAATCAATGTACCTTTTTACCTACTTCTCACATGGAATATATAAATTTGGATATGGTGACATGTAAGGAATGTTTTCCTTTAAATAAGGTGACTTATAAAAAATGTGTCCCTGTCAATAAGATGATCACAGGTAATATGACCCTTTGAATAAGGTGACTCACAAGGAATGTATTCCTTTGATACATGTGATTCACCAGGAATATGGAATTTTAATTAAAAGGTTTTTTGCATGGAATATTTCCTTTTGAGGATTGATTTCTCATAGGTAATATGGCCCTTTAATTGAATGTGGATTTTTGGGAATATAGAAATTCAAGGATGGACTGATCCTATTAAATTTGTCTCGTTAAGGTGTTATCCATGTTTGATATAGACTTAATATAATGTGTTAGTAATTATGCATGGTCTTCCTAGGAATAAATCTGTTATATATCAATTAGTTGTTAGAAATAAGGATAACTAGATGCTTGGAGGAAATATCCATATAAGAAAGATATTAGTTATTATGCATAATTTTATCAACCTATGATTAAAATCAATAGTCATGGGTGATTCTCAAAGGATTATGGCCTAATAGGTGTCCCTTTCTTTCTCCTTGTATCATCAATTAATCCAAAGGGACAACTAACTCAAAAATTAGAATCTAAGGTGAGTAACATAATCTTGATGGGGTTTTATAATTTCCCTCACTATACAGATAATTTTTATCAATTGGATATCCTAAAATCTCTATAATTTAGGAAGGACAAGTGGAAGAGGCATTTTATTAAGTGAATACATGATCTATGGGGTGAAATATGATGTGAATGTCCTGATCATGCATTTCAGGAGGCCATATAGGATTACTTGATAAGTAGGTTCCCTTGTATGAGACTTGGGTTAGATTTACTCTGATTAATGAGGACCTAGGAATGAAATTTTACTAGTGGGGTATCTGGGTGAAGTTTCACCCTAGTATAGATAAGAGGTAGAAGTCTCTCTCTAGTCACAAGGTAAGAATAATATGGAAATTTAGTGGAGTTAGGTATAATTTTCTCCCAATTATGGACGCATAGAAGATGGTTTCACTGGTAATATAGGGTAGGGATAATATGGTTCCCTATTAATTGTAGATTTATGTAGAGACCCCAGTAGTGTGTTAGGTAGAAATGATCACTCTAATTGAATAATTGAGTGAGGTGTTTCTCTAGTGAAGGGACATGGGTGAGGTTTCTCCATAGTTGAGTTTCATTGGGTCAAGGTCATTTGTAATGGTCCTTGATAAACAAGGGGAAGTGGTATTCTAGAATGGTTTCAATGTTTAAAAAAGTGGGTAACATAATTTCCTTAATTTATAGTTAATTACCTTATTTTTATTTAATCTACCTGAAGTGGTTATAATGAATAGGGGGCACGGATATCTTTAAGTATCTCTTCTCCATCCAAATTTCAATTAATAGTCTCACCAATGTGAAATATGGAGACCCATGGAGTCTATTTATAGGAAAATATTAGTATTATAGAACATTAATGGTTGTTCATGGGAGGGGGTTCATATAGGTTCACTCACACAAGTGAGTAGCATGAAAACAGATAGTGTCACAGTGCACTCTCAAAAATGAGCATAAAAAGTGGAAGTTATGATGGTGCACAGATACAAGTGGGATATATAATTCTTATAGACTTGGGGTGAGTTTACCTGGGTGAATATTTAAGGACCTAATAAAAATGACTTGGGTGTGTGTCTAAGGACTTTGGAGAAGTGATGGTTAATTTCTAAGTCTTTTTCCTTCACCATATCAAGGATCTATTCATTGGACAAAAAGGAGTTCCAATAAATACCCCCTCTATAATTAGATCCAATTAGAACATAGAAGATTTTATTATGAGGTAAATGTGACTAGGTCATGAATATTTCTTCAAACTGTGAATATTGGCACCCTGGTCATATTAGAGAATGGACCGGGTGTTCTCAGCCTCACATATTCATTGTGTGTGCTAGTAGAATACATTTTTTGTTGTTTGATGCATTTTGACACCTATTTGAATAACACATATCCACTTATCAATTGGGTTTCAACCTCTTCACATTATTTTTAATATGTTTACCTTAAGGATTCAAGATATAATCTTTCCCAATTTCTTGGCACTACCTAAGGTAAGAGTAATCCCCCCCCCCTCTTCACTTAGGATTGAGCGTGATAGTACTAGGTGTGAGAGATCTTCATACATACCTTACACTTGAGTGAAGAAACCTAAGAAAAGGATCTAGGATAATCCACCTTCATGACGGCACCTAAGTGATAATTACTTCGGTGAAGCTACCTTGTTGCAGCAACCTGGGCACACTCACCTAGGTTACCATTTTTACTTTATCATATTTTCATTCAATTTTTTCATACTCGTATTGTCCTCACCATTGGGTATTTTTAAACTTATAATTTATCCAATTAATAACCTAATAAACTCTTAGGAATTGAAAATATGTAAATTACTTTAATAACTATTTTATACATTGATGTCATTACATGTATTAAGGATATGGTTGAGGATATTGGATTTATCTACCATCATCAGTTCATAGACAACCTATCTTCCCATGAAAGGATTACATAGAATAAGCATCAAGAGAACCCATTATATATATTCATCCTCCCTATATGGGCATGAACTCCTGATAGAATTCATTATCCCATGTCCAAAAAACAACCAAATCTGCTCCAAGTTCTCTAAGTAAACAAATATTGGCAGATCCAACATCTTCTTTAAGGGTGTATTCATCTATGAGGGAAAAAATATCGATGAACATATGTTACCTAACCACATAACTACCATAGACAACCATGTGAATGTAACAAAGATTCAAAGGCATTTTTTCACATCCATATTTCACTAATCAACCAATGATCAAATGCACAACTAGAATGAATACTGGTACTTAAACCCTATAAGTGGCACTAATCCTGAATGGATGTGGGGATATTGGGTCATCCAGAAATGTTCTAAATACAATGTGAAGAGAAAGGATATCTCTATCTATAAATTTATATGGATATATCATGCATACATCTATATGAATTGTAAATTTATCCTAGAACTATTAAGTCATTGTAAATCATAGATAAAAATGATCCATTAGGTGATGCAGAGGGAATCGACATATGGGTTTTTTACAAGGTCTTTGGGGAACCAATACTTGTAGATATGTATGAAAAATTTATCCTAGAAATTCATCATGGGGATATCTTATTCCGAAACCCTTATTAGTCTATTCACTACTGAAGTAATTCATGAACCCCCAGGTAAAGGAACATCATCCATGGACCAATTTCAGCTTTCAGAGATGGATGAAAATATTTATAGTGAATTGTGGGAATGATACAACTTATAAATACCTAACTTTGTGCCCTTCGTTAAATAAATGGGGTATAAAGTCATGTAATTGATGGAACTAAATAAAGGATATTATAAATAATGGATTTATAGTTCCAACCCAAACATCCCACCCAAGACATGGAGAATAGTGTTCTCAATGTTGTTCCTTAGTGGATATCTTCTTACAGTGCATGAATCCTTGAATAGATTCAGGATAAGTTTATTTATGATAGTATCTAAATTTTTAGAGGGTACCCCATAGGTTTTTTCAGGGTCAATAATAGTTCAAAATCACCAGTTCTTATTACATTTCCATAAAAGAAGGTCCTCATTTCATATTTCAGCGTCATTCCAAGTGTTGTGGGAGTATATGGTGGTTCACTAAAATGATTATAAACAACACAGGGAGGTCCATATCCTAGATTCTAGATTTAATCTATTTATCTTTTATATTTCTAATATAAAGATATTATCATAAAAAATATACATCAAAAAATTAATAAACCTACATACAAAGTTCAACTTTTTTCCTACATTGAGCCTCTCACTGGGAAAATCATTGATGATAGTTGTGACAAGTACATTATGGCTATGAGGGATTGAACCCTAGTTTAATGGGTCAACTATGATACCATTTTTTAGGATTATGTTCCTTAAAGGTTTTTATAGAATTCAATTGATTAAAATTGTCAACGGTGGTGTCGTTGATTAACGTCGCGAATGAGTGGCATCACATGGTGGTGTGGGAGCTCTGGGTGATGATGTACCAAGAGAATCATGGTATATTATCAATATAACTTCCTCAAAATAATTTATATAGCTAAAAAAGATATTTCTAATCTTGGATATCTTTATACTACTAAGGAATACTACCATGAAGCATTCCCAAGGTCACTGTTGAGTCAGATCCATACAGTGGGAGGCAGGATATGAGGGATCCCCAAAAAGACATACAGTTTATTAGGTCCTTAAGTCATCAAATCTTACTCATCCATGTTTGGAATGAAAAATCTTATTTTAGGAGCTAACAATTCAGGAATTTTGGCTAATATAGTATAGCCAGTGATGACGAGAAGAGTACTAAGTTTAAAATGAGAGGCCTAGGAAGTAGTTAAGATAATAAGATCTTGAATCGTTTTCAAGATATAAAGTAGGTTCACTTGATGCCCCTTTTAACTATAGATATAGTAAGGCTACTCACTTCTAGAAAAAATAGATTTATGATATAGAGTGAATAAACTTATAGACTACCCTCCAAAGTGGTATTTTCATCCCTCGGCATGAAAACATGAATTAACCTTCGAACTTTAACTTCAATACCAACTCTATTGAGGCTATAGAATATATTAGGGAGATGGAAATGCTAATTTTTTTTACTGTTGAATAGGCTTATTCTATGAAGTGGCTGAAACATATGGAAAACTATCATAAAATTTTGGGAATCTTCAACCAATACCTTGGTGTTGAGTGGGATGAATTTTTCAATCTTGAAGATATAAGTCAATGTTTTTCTACTTAATAAAAATACTCATTAAACTTTTAACCACCCATCATAATGTTTTTCCCATTAATGCAGCGAACAAGAAAAAATAACATTATTGTGAATTTCCCAGAGTACACCATGGGGGTCACCCTAATATGTGATGTGATATTGAGTTATCTAGAGAAAGGATAATTTTATTCTAAGAAAATGGTGATTTGGGAATCATAGGGACTAAATCAATATTCTTTATTCCCATGTTTAGGTACCATTCCCCTAGAGACAAGGTCGAACACACCTCTGATACTCGTCTGGCATCAGTTAAGGGAAAATAATCTATCCAAACATATTCTCATTGGTGAGAGAGGTTAGTTTTAAAGTTATTCCACTTATCCCATATATTTTGTGTGTGTTAGTGTGTCTATGTTTGTGTACTAACATTATGGTTATTTTAACAAAATATTTCTTCTCTGAGTGGGGTCATTTTGAATCAACCCTGAATGAAATTTGAAGGGAGTATTAGCATAAAATATTTCCTTCCACTATAAGAGTATCCATGACTTAAGTGGAAGGAGAATTGTTATCAATCTCTTTCACTAACCTTATTAGCGGATATACATATAGATCATGTGTGATCACTAATAATAAGATTCATAATCCATGCCACTTTAATTACTCTTTGTTTTCTAATAGGATTTATTACACTTATTTAAGGTGCAACTATGATGGATGATTTATTCTTCTAAATTTATGTTCTTTCCTCCTTAGATTAATACATAAATTCTCACTCGGATCCTAAAGGTAGTAATTCATCCTTAATTTTTTTAAATAATCCCCTAAATGACGTGTTTTCTTGAACCACTATCCCATACATATCTAACTACAGAAAAAAATACAAACTTAATCTAACTATGGGAGACTAATACCATTCAAACTATTTAGGTGTAGGTATCCATGATCCTAGAGTTGATATGGGTGGACCCGACTGACCCGCCTAAAGTGGATCACCAACAGATCAGTGAAGGTTTTCCTTTATATGGAATTATGAACATTCAAATTGGTGAGGAGCCTATTTTGAACCAGGAAGTACCCTTAGTTTAATCAAAGCATAGATGTATGGAATTAATTTCTTGTAGCTTTAGATAATAAAAATGTGATTATTGGAGAATTCCCGATCCTGGTAGCTAAAGGAGCAATCATTGCAGAAGAATCCTAGGTTGTACTGCCAAAAGAAATGGAAATGGATAAGAAATAGACTATACTAGGAGTTGGTGGGTACCATATAAATCCCTTGATTTAACATTTGGAATTTAATTATTTATGTGTAAATGTATCTAACCACTTTTAGTAGTACTTGTGAAAATAGAAGATCTCATTGAGTATTTTTTTCCCTACACACACACTACCAAGTGTTTATAGGTCGGCATTGTCCTGGTGCAAAAAACACTCAGAGGGATATGTCTTATTCATCCCTCTTAGTGAAATTTCACTAGGATATATTTTATTATTTGGGAACAACTATAATATAGAATAACAGTATTTATGATTTAAATGTATCTCATGGCAGAATTCATAGAAAGATATATGGAAGATAGTTCATAAGACTCACCTGGATGATCTGGATAGAAAATTTCACTAGATTGACCATCTATTCAATATTTTGGGTATGAGGGTTTCAATTACGAAACCATCCATGATGTTTTGAAGGATATTTTTTTGTCATAGTATAAGCGACAAATGGACCAACTACTTTTCTCTAAGGAAGATTTAGTGGAATGTTCTACTAATCTTCAAGAAGTGTCACTTTGAGAAGTATCTCACTCTGAAGAGAATATATTTGGGACACAATGTTTATCTCATTAAAATTAAACTTTAGGGAATCTATTCCACTAAAAACTAATCATATCAAAATTCTATTTAGTGAAACACCTAAGGTTGATTGAGTATTACAAGACTAGAGTAGTGGATGTTTTTTCTAATGAAAGTATTGAATTACCTATTGAGTAGGTTTAGGCTATAGTTATGGCTAGTGTTCGACACAATCTTGATATGGATAGAACATCAATTGATTCTTCATGTTTTTTGGATAATATCATTTAATATATTGCATCATTATTTCCTGAATATATAATATATATTTTGGATACTCATATTTTTCCATGTTAATGAATACAACAATTTTCTTCATCCAAATTATGTTAAACTCCTTAATTTTATTCCCATGAAAATAAACATAAGATAACTTGTGTCACCCATGAAGAGTAATATCACAAGAACATAAATCCTTGTGAATATTGAATTGAATGGATTAAGAAAATCATGATTTTTATATACTTGAGTCAATAAGGGGTTTCCTCCTTGATTTTTTCTCATTTGTAAGTATATGAATCCTAGATATAGTGTCATATGTAACATCATAATATACTAGAATTAGTACATTCATACATGGAAGATGATTTCCTCTTGAATGTGTGCTCATGTATTGGTATATAAAAGCTACATATACTAGCATATGTACCATAATTTTACACTAGAGTTGGTTTATTTATACATGGTAGATGATTTCCTCTTGAATGTGTTCCCAGGGATGGGTATATGAAGGCTGGATATAATGGTATGTGTACCATCATTGTACACAATAGTTATACTATACATATATGAGATATGATTGACTCAACATTATGAAAATCATAAAGGGGGATTTGGAATAAGTATTCCAATATTTTAGAGAGATTGAACACCCTGATACTGCACCCCCACACATTTTAGTCAGGTCAACTAAAATGATATATAAGTATAACATAAGATAGAATTAATTTTTTTCTAGGTTGAGGGACCTAATTAGAATATATTTACATTTTCAAGGGTCATATATTGGTCCCCACAAGCTTAGAAATTTTTTTTATACATTAATATTTCCTAAGCCTCGAATGGAGGTGTATTAGTATGAAGGAACTCATCTTTTTTCAGGATTACCCTTTATAGTTTTTCAACCTAACAAGTTTTTCACTTTCTCCTTTTTTAAATGCCTAATTTTGTCTAGTACAATAGAGTTTAATGACTAGAAAGAAGGGTCTCAAAAAATTTAAAGATTCCATTTATTGGTTTTCAACAAATAATCTACTATGTATCTTCCCTTAGGCAGTTTATGGTCATGAAATATATACCAATGTAGCAATAATTTTAGGTTATATAGATCTTATTAAAGGTATGTTCATCCACACAGAAACAAGATAGAAAAAAACCTAATGTTAATATAGAGTCCACTTCCATAAATTTAGACAAAATCCCTAGAAGTTGTATGTAGATTCAGGTCATTATTCTCAAACAAAATTTTGAAAATATTTTAATTTCAAACAACCATGGACAAAATATGAGACAGTTCACTCAATAATGGTTAGGAAAAACCAGATGTGAATGGAGGAGGCCAATTATAGTATATACCATCTCATGGGTGGGGTCATGTAGTTTAAGGTTTTAATTATTACACCATTATGTCATGTAGTTTAGGGTTATGCAACAAGGAATAATTAAAGTTTAATAATAATTTTTTATACTCATTCCTTGAAAATAGGTGTGTTACATGAAGGTCTACCATCGAGGGTATTTAAATCCACTTGAATATTTGGATCATGGGTTGTGTAACTCATAACTCAAAATTTTTTAATTCATAATTGATGGGATGTAACAAGTATACAGGGGATGAATTTTGACCATATTTAAAGGAAGGGTTCCATTGTGATGTTGTTGGGGTGTATGAAGATTAAAGGTCCTTACCCTTGGGATGATGATTCCTCTATTTGGAAGTAACGACTATGGTGGAACAAACATTACCAAACATAAGTGTCTATTAAATTAAGATACACACATTATATATAGGTAATGAAATGTTTTCAAATATTTAAATATATAAGGAATAAATTAGGTTAATGGGGGAAAGGATATCTAAGAATTTATTGAGCACCTAAAAGGTTACACTACCATGTCATTAATATATCCTTGTAGAAAAAGGTTATTACATTAAAAAATTTGAGTGTGTGTGTAAGAGAAAATACAATGAGCCTACACTAATGTTTTCCTACACCAAAGATTCTAATGAGTGTATCTTAGGTTTTTTCGGAGCTATATGGTAGGTCCCTCAATATTTGTTCCTATTTCTTCTTGCACTTTAATGTTTTATAAAGTCATGAAAGGGGATAACATAGTGATTTGAGACTTTAATTATGAATAGGATTTCCATTATGGTTCTTTGACCTAAAAATTTTTGTGTATCTTTTATTTTCAATTTAAGGGGAATGCAATTTGGACCACTAAAAGATGGAGTTTAAAGTCATATGGATTTTAAATAAATTTTTTGAGGTTTAAGGTCATAAATTTTTGACCAAATTAGGAGATAGTTTATATAACAAGGGCATGAAAACCCCATCATCAATTTGGATCCCGATTCTAGTATAGACCACCTCTAAAGTTGTTGTAAATATTTTATGGTCACAGCACCTCAACTAGAAAAGAAATATATACTAATTTTCATGGGAAATGTACAAATTAACGTGAATGGAAAAAAATTACTACTACATACCATATTAGAGAGAGGATTCATGCATTTTAAGGTCATAGTACTCAAACAAAAAAATATGAGATGGTTTTTGTGTTGAGGAAAACATAAAACATTATTTGAATGTATATCCCACTAATATTGTAGACTATCTAAAAATGTTTCACATATAGTTTAATGTTTTAGTGATCAGACTATATGGTAGGAGTGTAATATGAAAACTCAAATGGGGATCAAGAGACAAGAGTGCCCTAAAACATTTGAATGGGGAATGATAATGATTTAAATAATGACCTAAGATTTGTGAATTAGGAGAATGAAATTGAACAAGAATTATAAGGATAAATTCTAACCAATATTTGAATGATATGTTCCATATAAATGTCATTAGATTAATACAAATTATTAGAGTTTATTTTCCTTAGGAAAAATATTCCTTTTGTTTGAAATGTCAAATATGGCATCAAAAACCTTACCAAGCAGAGTTTCCCCAGGGATCTAGATATTCGCATTACCAATAAAACAAAAAAAAATATGAAAATTAAAGACACTCAAGGAATGAATTGTGATATGTGGAAGGTAAAATTAAATAGGTGGCTCAAGTATCCATCAAACTAATCATGTTTATGTTATTTAGGGGTAATGAAGAGAAATAGATATGGATAATGATTTGTGGATGGATTTAAAATATATCATCCATACATCACTTTGTATATTGAAATAATATGAATTAATCTAAAATGTTTTTATTTTAAAATATATTTCCTCCCTAGTTTATATCAAGCTCATATATAGGGATGGGATTTTTTGTTTCGATGTGAGATTGAAACCAGAATAATTTCCCAATATTTCACCCATGATAGGAGATCTGAACAATCTTTAGGGATGAGAATTGACACAAATACAAGAATCTCATGTTATAAGACATGGTACATAATATAATGGGTATTTAATCATATACATTTATTATAGATAAGATCCATATTCCATTAACCCTTCCATGGATATTTCTCTCATGTAGAGAAGCTAGGTTTTATAGAGTGGACCGCTCTGAACAATTTAAGTTCATGTAAGATAGACCATTTTTTGTGCAGTTTAACATCATGAAATAATGACTCAAGTACCATTTACTTTAGGTTTGTGTAACTCATACCACTTTTTGTTTATTTTATGTAGAACTGGTTCATGCACAAAATAAAATGTATTTTCTTTACTGATAAATCTGTGAAGAGAAACCCATTACGAATGAATTGGTTTAAAAACCAAGATAAAGTATGGGTTTCGATTGTGTTTCATGAATCTTCCCAAGACATGAGATCTTGGAATCACTATGTATAATGAAATAATAAGAATAAAGAAAAAACTATTTTTGATTTATTTATATAGTCATTCTAATCATAGTATAAGTGGACCACAACACCCGGATAGTTAAATGTAACTGTAGTGATAACATCCCCGAATAAATAGAACTCCAAATTGAGGTTATCTCTTGAACATGAAATTATTTTTTATTAATTATATTGATATGTTATGTAAAGGTATATTTTATACTTGAGGTCACAAAAGATATACCACTCTGAGTAGTTTAGGTTCATATAGATTAAATCATTACTAACAATTTGAATTCATGTGGGATGAAAAATTTGTTAAACATTTTAAGATCAATATAGGGGATATTTTTTAAATATATGGCACATGAAAAAAAATATTCATAATTTTTTCATATTTATTATGTGGATTATATAAATATAAAACATAGAAAAAAGTGGGAGTTTGATTGGAACTTGTAGTTGGGATAGGACAAGAATATATGGGAAACACTGCATATCCTAAAATAATAGGAATCAAACCACACATAGTTTGTAAAAAAATATCCTATGATAGGGGGTATTTTGGAAATCCTGATCTGAAAAGAGAGGCCCTTAACACTAATATTATAAGGGGAAGTATGTTTGTGTAGATTCACAGATGGTCCTAGGATAGAGGATCTTAGCATCACAACATGTCCTAAAATTAAAGGAATCAGGACATGTGTATTTATGATATATATGGGGAACTTTGTGGTTATATTTAGATTGGAACATGACATTATGATTAGATAGTATATCCATAACCATTTCATCCCTAGATAAAATACATGGTGATGAGGTTATAGGTCATCTTGACTGTCCAATTTACATTTATAAACTCTTACACTAGTATAATAATAAAGCTTTGAACCCAAGGGAAAGAGAGTGAGTTGTCTAATGGATTATTCTAAATCCATTCTACTAAAAAACAAGTAAAATTGATGAAAACATTAAAGTAATGCATGAAATATGTGTAAGGAAGTTCATGTAAGAATTTTTTAACCTAAATCTAATAGTTATGGTAGGAGAAACAAAAGTTATTGAGATTGAATGAAAATGAAAATGTTGAAGGGATAACGCTCAAGAGAATGGAATCGAGGAGTATTATTATTAGAAGTCATGAATAGAATAATTTTTCATTCAATTATATATTCCCAATAAAAAATTTCTATTACTCAATATGTCAATTTAGTGTATGGGTAAAAAAGTTCAAAAGAGTCCTACAATTTTATTTATTCTATTAATAAATGAAAAAAAAAGATTATATTGTGTTAGAAATTATAATGATGAATTTAAGTTACCTTGAAGAAAAATATTAACCAAATGAATAGATTAATAGGCTAAAACAATTTTATTCCCATGTAGAATTTTAGTTATATAGAATTTTTAAAAATAAAAGAAACATGATCCATTTGATACATAAATTTAAAAATAAACGAGAAAATAAGAAGCTAATATTAATTATTGAGTTTAGATCCCTCTCCCCCATATATATTGAGCTTCCTTTCTCTATGAATTCTAGCATGTGCCTCTTGTTCATGTCCCTCTAGTTCATGTCGCCTCTCTCTTAATAGTGTTAGTTTTCATCTCTCTATTTTGTGATCAATCCCCAGTTCAAAAGTGTCTTTAACCATTTAATATTTTATGGAACCCCAAATAGAGGTTCCCCTGGAAATGTGACTCATTTATAGAAACTCTAAACTCTTCCCCAAAGTTTATATGTTGTGATATTTACTATTTATTAACCTATTCAATATGATTTTATTTGATCTCCCCCATGATAAATGTGTCATCCATAAAAATTAATCATTATTCCTTCAATATTATCTGTAAAGCTTCAAAAATTTTCTCCTAGTTTTTATCTTAATAGGTTGGGATTCCTCCTCTTTTTAGTTTAACTATTTTATTCTTCTTTTGTTGAAAATTACTTTAATTATTATGTTTATTATCCAACGTTCCCAATGTGAATGGTTCTAATTGATGATAACTACTCAGCCAACTTGCAGTTTTGAATTCCCTCCTAATTCCTTGAATTCAATATATCATCCACTAATTCATGTTTTATTTTCTACATTCTACCTTAAGAAAACACATTTCATAGTCAACGGGTGGATTGATCATCACTGAATCAACTTTCAAAAAATGGTATGCTATGTGCTTAATTTTAGAAACCCATTATCCCCTTCATCATAGAATCCAACCTATATCATTATCATTATTCATCATGAGTGAAATAATTAAACACACATGGATGGATTTTATTATTCAAAAAATGAATTCAACTAAGTCTTAATTAACTTCACTCATCATTATTATAATGCATCAACTAGATATAAATCTATTTGACAATTTTATTGATCACCTCATATGCGTGAATTTTTTTTCATGAAATTGAATAATTTAGAATCAATGAGACCAAATAATCCCCTCAGTTTTATTCTTATAAACAATAATACAAACCAAAAATCAAAATTATTCATTCTAGACTTTAACACAGATCATCATAAGATTTATCATCTCGTACTATCTTCAAATTCCCTTGAACTAGATCAATTTTGTTTGAGATTCGGGTTCGATATATTATATACTCCATATATACTTCACCATATCTAAACAGATTCTTCAATCGAGCTTAGATGATTATTACCTAGATTCATCCATTGACATCAATCATCTTCCAAGGAAACAATTTGCAGTTTAGATCAACAGTTTTGAACATGAACTCTTCTTTCCATCATTATATGGTTTGGCTTCATCTAGTTCCCTGAAACTCTAACCTCAATCATAGAAAGTATCAACCTCTGAAAATGGTCATATTTTCTTCCTATCAAGTTTTATTGGGTTCTAAATATACTTGGTTTTAATTTCATGATGAATGGGAAGCAAGGAGTAATCCTTATAAAGGTAGTCATATGATAAATACTTTTTTTGAATTGATCCTTATAGAAATAGTTTGATACATAAAAAAGATGAATTCATGTCTATGAAAATAAACTCCTAAAACCAAAATATAGAGACTTATGAAAATTAAATAGTAAATAAAAAATTAAACTTCAATTGTTTTAACAATTAAATTACAGTGTTCAAAATAAAAAATACATTCCATCAAAAAATATATTCAAGAAAAATTCATAAAACACAAAAATATTTAAAATCATTTCAAAGTTTATATAAAAATAATATATGTATTCAATCTAGTAAAAAATAATATAATTTTTTATATAAAATATTTTAAGTTTAAATAAAGAACTTTTGAGAAGAAAAGCACACCAAAAACTGTATTTTCATTCAATTGTTTAAATAGATATAATTTTCTCTCAAAATGAACCAAATTAAATTATTTATCAATAGTATCACAATTTATAAACAAAAAATAAAAATTAAATAAAAATATGTGGAAATAATGTCACAAAATGAGGCCATATCGAATTCCCCCACATTTAATAAATTATTTTTCCTCAATAAATAATTTTATAAAATATAGTGGATGAAAAGTAATCTTAAAAATTAAAGATTTATAGCTCCAAAAAGAAGTTTATTTTTAAATATTTTTCCCCCATGGACTCTCTTATTTAAAAAAATGGTTGATTTTCCTCTTGAAAAAAATTAGACATGTTTTGGTTTCAATAGTTACAAAATTGATTGAATTTAATAATTATAGAAGGAATTGTACAAATTTTACTTTGCATTCAAATCTTCTTCCAATCATCTCATTTTCTACATGGTGAATAGAATTAAATATTTCAGCACATGAAATAATTAGACACCAATAGTGGATGGGTGGGATTAATACTTAAAAAAGATACATAACTAACCCATATAATGGTTTTATATTAAATAATAAAAAACTCTACCAAGATTTGGAGTTCATTTAAAAGACTATTTGAAATCAAATACTATTCATTTATGTCTAGGAAATTAATTAAAATTTTATAAAATTTATAAACATTAATTCCAAATTTTTACCATAAGCATTTTTTAAAGGGATAAATGTAATTGATTTTAAAATATTGAATCTATGGTAGTATACAAATGGTTAATCACCCAAAGAGGTAAAATATCCCTAAAATTAAACACTAATTGATATCCATTGAAATTGTAAATTAAATCTATAAAATTCTCAATTTTGAAAAAAATTATCAATTTTGAAAAAACATTAAGGTATTTTTCAGGAGTATTCAATGTAATTTAATTTAACATAAAAAATATAACCCTCCCACTCACATAAAACTAAAAAGTTTCCATAATTTTGAATCTCATGGTAGAAGATAAAATTAAAATATTTTAATTTCAAAAAAAATTTCAATTTAGGTTTTCTAAAATAGGTGTAAGGGTCAAAATATGTCTCAAATGACATTATTCACAATTTCAAAAAAAAATTAAAAAGGAGAAAATTAAAATATTTTATCAGTGATTCCAAAAAAAATTAATCACTTTGAAATTACATTAAAACACTCTCAAAACAGCCCCAAGAAAAATTCAAGGTACTAAATAAGTTTCAACATCTATTTCAAAATGCTTTTTAGTAAGGTAGATTGAATAAATAAATAACCTAACTGGATAATCATGGGTTTAGTATAAAATAATTTATTTTAATTTTTAAATAAAAAACATCCCCCCATAGTTAATTTCTAGAAATTAATCTTATAAAAAATTTATAAATTTTTTATCAACATCTGGTCAACATACATCAGTTAAAATAACTTTTAAAATTCAAAAGAGTAAGAATAATTCGACAGGTCACTCCCCGGATAGTTTTTTCCTCATTAAATTAGTGTATACAAAATATAAAACTCCAAAAACCTTGAGGTTACACATGGTATATCCATGAAAGTACCTGAAAAAGTAGAATAGATCATCATAATATTCAAACATTGAAAATAAGAAAATGAAACCAAGAAAAAGGGACATGATGTTGAAATGAAACTCTATACCAAATGTTATAGTAAATAGGTTATAAGAGGGCAAACAAATTTTAGGATATAATAAATGTTAGGTTTAGGGAACATAGATTCAAAGAAAAACATAACTAATAAAATATTATTTATAAAAACATGGGTTTCCACCCATATTTTGCTATATTTATAGTATTTATCTCGACTATCCTAACAGATCTTACCATAGTCAATTGAAGGGTGTGTTTTCATATCTAGGAACCACCACATATTGATAGTACTTTTGTTTTTAGGTGAGATAAAAATCATGGGAACCTAGACCTATAAGAAAAAAATACCCTTTATAGGTGATAATTTCTATTGAAAACACCCTTTAACCATAAAGGACTACTCATAAAAATAACTTATGAAATCAGAAAATAGATTATAAAATATTACCACCTTAGTGGAATCAAGACATTTAAGATTATATTCAAAATAATTTGCTCCCTCAATATTTTTCAATAATATTTTTATCTCATCAACTACAAATTGATTATTAGAATGACTCATTATAGCATAAATAGAAGTTTTTTCACATATAGAATTAATTCATATTTGATAGATTTAGATCTTTCATAATAGGAATGTAGTGAATAATGGGATTCATAGGTTATGGAATGATCTTAATAGATCCCTACCTCATTTACAAACTCTATGTCATCAGAAAAGTAACATTTTCTAAGTTTTGGAAAGAAAATTTAAAAAGAGGGTTTTCAAAAGTTCTTTGAGTAGTTTTAGAATCATTACTAATCAATAAGGATACCTCTTCTGAGTGACTCTCAACTTCTAAATAAATCTAAAAATCTAATTCAGTTGAGTAATATATTAAAATAAAGTAATTATTAATTATTTCTCATAAAAAGATCAGTTTTCACTAATTTAAAATTTTAATTCCAAGTTTCCTTGTCACAAAATATCCCAACAACATGTTAATTATATTAAACCAATATTTGTTCTTCAAAAAAAATATTATGTTATCACTTTTCCTTGAAGTTTAATTTCCAATACATTATCTTCCGGGTATAATTCATCATAGTATTTGAAATAAATATTATGTTGAAAAGGTTTCCAAAAAAAGATCTTAAAGAGATTCTGTATTAGAATAATTTCTTCCAAGTTGATCAACACTAATTTCCATCGCGCTGAGTATGTATCTAGAGGAATCATTAGTGAGAGAACAAGTAAGTGAGTGTTTATCAATTAGTTTTTCCTCAAAGTACTCTCCCTTATTCTTAACATTGTAATCCAACTAAAAATTTATTTTGTTTACAATTTTAAAACATAGAAGATCAAATTAACAATCAGTTTTAAAATTTATAAAATTATTGGATTCAATTTTTTTTTCTTATCCTCTAAAAATATTACAAATTATAACTCAAGAAAATTTATCATCATATTAGAAAAATACGTTTGATGGGTTTTAACATTTAAAATTTTATTATTCAATTTTTCTTCAACCCAAGTATTCATGTCATAAAACTATTAAATTTCTCTTATTTGGGTGGAACTTTAACAATGATAAAATTCCTCTTCTTTCATATTTAAAACATTATTAATGAGTTCATATAGTATTCAAGAAATTAATTCATTATTTGTTTTTTTATCATTGTTAATGTCTTATTCTTCACATTTCATAGTACAGTTGTTCTCAAACTCCACCATTTGACTTTCCATATTACTGATTTCAATTTATTTTTAGTTTTTTTTCATTGTTTTATTTCTCACATTTAAATTCTCTCCAATGATTTAATAAAACCAATTATTTTTCCTTATCACTCGATTCATATTTTTCTTGACCTTTCATTTGATTTCAAAGATCCCATGTTTCTAATTGTAAATTTTGATTTCTCACTTCTTCTTCATTTTGGTAAAACTTGGAAACAAAATTCAACCTAAATGTTTTAAATTACAATTGATCATTGAATTTGGGATTATATAATTCTTGGGTTTCTTTATAATGATTGGGATGTTATAGTTGGTTACACACACTACCAGGAAGTTTGTCTATAATTTCAATAAAAGATACTAAAATCCTAGTTTTTTTAATACCATCCACTAAAATTATTCATGTTAAACAATAAAAAAATTATTCAAATTAAAAATAACAATTTTTTGATCAATAAAACATAAAAACAACAATATATTGAAAATATTATCACCTATATGTAACATTAAACACATCCAACATTTCACATTAATTATTTTTACTTTTTTTATTGTGATTTTATTTGGTATTTTCATACACCCATAAAAATAAAATGTCATTATTCTTTATAAATGTTTCCAAAATATTATGATTTCTTAGGTCATCATAGTAATAAAATTTTCATTTATAAGCTTCAACACTAATAAAGTAATGAAGGAACGAACTAAAGGGAATGAGAGTGAGTTTTATAAGGGATTATTCTAAACCTATTTTACTAAAAACTCAAGGAAAGTGAAGAAACAGTTAATGGAATGTGTGAAATATAGAAAATAATGGTGTTATAAGAAGGTTAGAACCTAAAACTAAGAGTTAAGGTAGGAGACATGAAAAAATATATTAAGAGATAATTCAAATAAAGAATATTTTTAAAGGAATAATTCTTAAAATAATGGATTTATAAATATTTTCTATTGTAATATATCCTTATACTAAATTATAATTCGATTTTTTATTTTTATTAAAATATTTCCATTGCCCAATTTTTTAATTTATTATAAGGGTAAATAAGGCCAAAACAGTCCTGCAATTGTTTTTCTTATATTGATACATCAAGAAAAATAAATACAAAATTGTCATAAAAAATAACAATAATAATAGCATAATAATAAAGTATAAGCACCAAGAAAGTGAATGAATAATAAAATTAAATAATTATATTAACTTTAATAATTTTAGTTATAGTGCATGTTTGAAAGGAAAAAACGAAGTATGGTCCATTTGAAATAAAAATGAAGAAATAAATGATATAAATAAGAAGGTATTATTCTCTATAGAAATTTGAATCTTCTCCCACATATATATCGATCTTCCTTTATCATTGAATTGTATCCCATGCCTCTAGTTACTTATCATATATTTTAATAGGTTTTATTATTTATCTCACTCTTCTGTGATTAATCCCTAGTTCTGAAGCATTTCCCCTTTTAATGGAATTGTACACCCCTAATAGAGGATCTCCCAACAACATGACAAATATGTATTAGTTATGATCTCTTCTCCCTAGTCTCCAAATTAAACTCACTACTATTAATCATCTCATTCAAAATGATCTGATTCGAACTCCATCATAAAAAATGTATTATTCACCTGCTTTCATGATTATTCTTTTTAGATTCTCTAGAATGATTTGGAAGTTTACTCATGGTGTTCAGCATCATAGTTTGGGCTTATACTCTTTTCATTTTTAATATTTTATTATATTTTTTATGAACTTTTATTTAATTATTTTGTTGGTGAACTTTCACTATGTAGATATTTCTCATGGATGAGCATAGCTTAGGCAGTTAAGAGTTCTTTCTGCACTCTCATTTATTCATATTCAAACTATAATCCGATATAGATTGGTTTATTTGCTATAATAAACCTAATAAACACACAATTCATTATCAACTATCACAATCTTTGTCACCATCCCAACATCCATATTCCAGCATGCATTAGGCTCCATTTTGGTAACCCATTTCCCATTCATCATTAAACACAACCAATTTCATCATCAACATTCATAATGGGTGAAATTGTTGTATCCAATCAGATGAATTGTCTTGTTTTAAAAAAAATAAGTATCACTTCTTCATATTGACTAGGAATTGGAATAATACTTCAACTAGATAGAACGTAATTTGGTCATTTCATTTAGAAACTCTCATGTGTACATTTTCATCCTTACAATATAATCATTTATAATCAATGAGGCCCCACCCTCTTCTCAATATTGAAAATGAGAACAATAATTTATCCATGTTTTCAAAATTATTTCGTCTTCAACCCTAACTTAAGCACATATCATCATCTGATTTGGAATCTAGAACAAGGTTTCAATTACCATGAACCTATTAAAAAATATGTTGAAAGTCGTAGAAGACAAAAAATATTTTAATCTTGATTAATTAATTAAATAACTATCTAAAATTGTTTTATCCACCAATACTTATTGGTGTAGGGTTATCATTTGAAATTTCCCTTTATGATATTACAATGATTTTTGGGAATGTTTAGCACTAAATTATGATAGCCCCAAAGAACTAATGTTGGTATAATTTAACTAAAGAATTTTTCAGTTTAAAGAGATTAAAAAAGATGATATCACCAACCGATTATTTATAGGTAAAAATTGGTTTGAATAACACCAATTTGATCTCACCATTTTAATCAAAATATATCATGATTTGTTTAAGTGAGACGAATCTTAGTGGTGGGAACCCGTTCAGATTTCAAAAATTTAAAATCCAATCATTGTGAATAATCTCATTATTATTTTTTTATTAAATATTTTATTTTATGTTTTTTATATCTATAATATATGTATATTTACTAAAATACATATATTTTAAATATTCTTTAAAATAATTTAGGAAAGAATTTGGAAAACATTTCCCATAACCCATTTTTATAAGGGATGCGAATTTATAAATTTACCCCATTTCCAAAGTGGGTTTCCACATATTTGTTCACCTAATCAATCTAAACCAAAAAAATGTGTGTACCATATTTATTTATTTATTTTATAAATAAATTTATATCAGAACTGTCTCAACTATGCTTGAGATTTGGGTTCATTCAATCTTCGTCTTCATTTGGATTTCACCATCATCACACAGCTTTTTGAATTGAGCTCATACAATCCTCACTAGGATTAAAAATTAAATATCAATCATCTTCCATGTAAAACATCTTTTGTTTAACTTGATAGTAAGTAACTCAAACTCATATTTTCATCGGTGTGCGAGTTGGATTTGGATTCGCATAAGTTTTCTGAAACTCTAGCATAGGTTTTAACTGTCCTTAACCTCTCTAGTAATAGTTATCTTGTCTTCCTATCAATTTCTCTTGAGTTCCGAATGACCATGGTTCAATTTTCACTAAGTATGGTAATCATGGATTCATACTTATGAATGTTCCTAGATGATTCCTATGTTGGTAAAATTGATGATTATGAAAATAGTTTAATGCATATACTAGAAATCTTAATTTTTAAATAAATAAACTCTTGAATATATAATTCTAAGACTTAAACTATTGATAAAAATTAAGAAAAAATCAAAAAAAATAATAAGAAAAAATATTTTTCAAAATAACAAAAAAAATTCATTCTATCAAAAAAATATTCAATAAAATTTTATGAAACAGTGAAATTATTAAAACAAACTTTAAATATGATATTTAGATTCAATTCACTAAAAACTATTCGATAATGTTTTATAAGTGAATTGAATTTTAAAGCCATAAGTTTTCAATAATTAAGAACCCAAAAATAGAATTTTCATTCAATTATTGCAAGAATAATATTTTAACTCAAAATGAAAAAAATTCGATTATTAATCAATAAATGATAACTTGATTAAAAAAACATCAAAATGACATCAATTATTTTTTAAAACCTATCTCAAAATAAGGCCACATCCCATGGTCCCCTATATTGATCAAGATCTCACACATGGGAGGTGTATTATTAATATGGGTCATATAGAATAAACCCTCCTATGAAGTTTAAATTTGTGAAGGTTGAAGAATATTTCATGTATTTTAACATCATCTTACAAGGACTTAGGGTCATGTCATCTAAATATATGTCCATCAATCTAACTCATGTTAAAGAGAACACCCAAATACATAGATGAAGATCCTAAATATGGGGGAAATTTTGGTATTATCATAGGCTCATAGATAAAGAACTATATTCTAAGGATCATCACATAGACACAGATCTTTCTTAAGGGTAGTTAGGTATCACAAAATGGACTCTTTTAAGAAGATTCAATTCTTGTATGAGAAAATATATGTTGTACAGTTTAACGTCCCGTGACAACAAAACACTATTTTAGGTCATGAAATGAGTACCTTTATATAAGAGGTTTTGGGATAATACAAATCACATGAAAAATATAATCAATTTCTCTAAGTTCTAACCAAAGAGGGAAAACCTAATGTGATGAATCGTGACTCGAGAACCATGAAAAATATGGGGGTATAATTGGAATTGAGATTTTTGTTCGGTCAGGTAGTATAGACTTCACTACATATCCTATGATAACAATAATCATGCAACGTACAGTTGTTATATATGTGGACATTATATCTAAGTTAGACCAATAACTGGAGGAAGGGAATATATAGTGAGAATACATACAAATATTTAAATCTCATGTAAATAAAATGGGTCTCCCAAACACACCCTCCCATATAGTTGGGGTGATAACATTTGGTGGACCTTATGTCTTGCAGTTTAATGTCATAAAATTCGGACTCAAATATCATTTCATTTATAATCATGTAATGAAGTCTTATACCAAGTAGTATAAATTATTATAGAAAAAACTTGGACTACATCGTTTAATATATAGTGGTGAGGAAATAACACTCCATAGTTTAATGCCATGTTGAAGGAAATTTTTATGAATCTTACATGAAGTTATGATAGATAATTCTTAAGAAAGCTTGTATTAGTTGTGGGTGTCATGAACTCCCTATCCATTGTGGTCAAGAAATAAGAACCATTCGAGTATACCGTTTGTATATAATAAGGCCCCTCCCATTTTGATTCACTTTTTGCAGGATTAATCTTAGGTATCATGGGAGTTCTCAGATCTAGCATCAATCCTCCTTATAGGAATGAGCTAAGGAGAACCTTCACTACTATAGAACCCATGATAAATAGTTGTTCCCTTTATCAACACTAAGTAAAAACACTGATAAAGGTTCCCTTTATCATCTCTAAAAAAATTATGATAAATATACCCTTTATCAGGGATTTTATTAGTGCTAATAAATACATGTATTTATCAATGTTTTTTTAGCCCTGATAGAGGAATCCCTTTATCGGTGCTAAAAAGCGCTAACAAAAGGTATATTTATAAAAAAACTATCATTAAAATTCATAAATTAATATTTATATTGATAAAAATATAATATATTTTATTAAATATGATTTATATATGACTAAATATACATTTACACTTTATATATAAGATACTTAATTAAAAAGGTATATAAAAAATTATATATTATTAAAAATCTTATTTCACATGGAAATATATACTAATATATATATATATAATTTTCTTAAACATAATTTATATATTACTAATTAATGTATTATAAATCATATTTATATGTCATATGTTTAGTGAAAATGGTTTATAATTTGATTAAAAATTAATAATAACTAAAAATATTGATTAATTAATATTAACATACATTTTATAAATTTTTTTTAACAATGTCATTTTTTCCAATATGGCATATATATCAAATAAAAAATATTTAATTATCAATTAAAAAATGGCTAAGCATATTACAAAAAATTTGTTATATAATAATTTCACACGTACACATACGAAATTAATTTAATTTTATAGATACAAACATATACACAAATAATACATTATTAAAAATATCATTTAAGATTTTTATTTATTAATTATCAAAATTTAATATATTATGTTTTTAATTATTAAATTTTATCTTTTTTTATATGTATATTTAATATATATTATTTATTGCTTTCCAATTAATCTTCATTAATCATTTTTTAAATACTATTTGTTTAATATTTTTGTAATTTTATTCATTTTTAATATTTATTTATATTTATTTATCGGCACTAAATATGTTTTTAATAGAGTTGTAATTTACATAATTAATATGTGTATTCATTTTCATTTAAACATATATTGAAATTTATTTTAATTTTTTATATAACTAATAACTCTAAATCATTTTTAAATATTCTTTCAATCTATTCATATATTAATTAAATTTCACTCATTTTCAATATTCATTCATTTAAAATTATTTCATCATTAATAATATTGTGTTTTTCTACTCTTTTTATATTATATTCATTTTAAATATTTATTCATTTAAAATTCATATAATTTATTCATTTTTAGTGTTTTTAATACATAATTATTCATTAATATATTTAATACATTTAATACAAAAATATATTCATATATATATATATATTATTTCCATAAATAGGATTTTTATAATAAAAAATATTTATTTATATTTAATATGTCATGTATTTAGTGATAACTGGTTTATAATTAGAAATTAATATGAATTAGAAGTATTGAATAATTAGTACCGAGTAATATATATTTAATAAAATGTCATTTGTTTCTTCAATTTAACAAATGTTATAATTGTGTTACATTAAATTCATAGAAACATATACATAATTAATATAATTTTATATAGAAACATGTTCACACATAAAATTTCCTTAATTTATTCAAATTTTTAAAATTAATTATAAAATATTATTTTTTAAAATAATATATTTCATATATATTATTTTTTTAATGTGTAAATGTTATTTATTTTTTATATTTTTACTCAATATATATTATTTATTAATTTTAAATAACATTTTTTCATTTTTAATATTATTTATTCATTGATATTATTAATTATTTTTGATATTTCTATAAAAGATTAATTTTAATTTTTTTTGTATTATATTAATTTAATCAATTTTTAATATTTGTTTACACATATTTACTCATTGACATTTAATTCTTTAAATATAGTTGTAATTTATATAATTAATATGTATTCATTTTCCTTTTAACATATATTCATTTTTAATTTTTCTAATAATATATATAATTAATAACACTTATTCAATTTGTTAATATTTTTTCAATATATTGATTTTTTAATTCTTTAATTTCACACTTTTTAACATTAATTCATTTAGTATTATTTAGTATTATATATACTCTTGTAATATTAATTATTTTTTACTATTATTTTTAATTTGTTCATTTTTAATATTAATTCTTCTAATATTTTTATAATTTATTCTTTTTTAATATTTTTATACTTATTTATTTATTAACATTTAATGTTTTTAATATAGTTATTATATACATAATTAATATTAATTCATCATCATTTTTAATTTTTTAGTAATTTAAATAACTATTAAAACTTGTTCAATTTAAAAATATATTTTTTTAAGTATATTCATTTCCAATTATTAATTTCAACTCATTTATAACATTAATATATTTAAGCTTATTTATTTAAAAATGATGTAATTAGTTTTTTATTTTTTATAATTTATTCAATTTTAATGTATACACATTTAATATTTATTAATTTATTTTATATAGTTCTTATGTGTTCTTTCCAAAAAAAACTCTAATAAATATGGGTTTTATTAGTGCTAAAATGGAACACGCTAATAAAACCTATCTTTATAAGCAATATCCCAGAGCATTGATAAAGATATATCTTATCAGTGTTAATAGTTAATGCTCATAAAGATATGTTTTATCAGTACATTTTGTAAAGTGCTCATAATACCTTTCCGTTCATTTAAATAGAACCCTAACAAAGAACCCCATCTATCATATTGTTTAATATCTCATTGAACTGAACCTTCACCACCACTCTCCCTTTAACTTCTTGGATGAATCAAGACTCTCAAAACCCAAGTTGTATGATTATGTCTTCTCCTTTTTAGTCATTCTTTAATTATTTGTATGTTTTTAATTTTTAAAAATTGTTATGGTTGGTTGTGTGATCTGCGGAGCTCGAAGAGGCTCGAGACCCACTCATCAATAGTACATCCTGCTCCTCACCCACACACCAATAATACCCTATTCTATAAATTTTTTGTCCTTGGGAATGATTTTAGTTTTATTTTAATATGAATTACAAATATTTGAAGTATCATATGGAGAAACCCTCCATAAACTCGGGCCCATTTAGGCACATTTCATCTTCTATCAGAGTATCATGACTTTAGAAGTAAATACTAAATTTTAATGCTTTACATTTTTTAGTAGACTGTATGTGTGGATTACAGAATGCAATGATTTCATGTAGAAATATGAAGTTCTAATTATGTTCCCTATTTTCCTAAATTTTCACTAAGCCATTAGTACTTCAAGAAATTAACAATCAATCATTATTTATAATATTTTTTTTCAAGGAAATCTATCCAATACCATGAAAATAAAAACAACAACTTGGAATTTATTTTTCCTATTACGTACGACATACACACAGACTCATAATAAGGGAAAGGACCCCCTTTAAATATTAGAAATCCTTTTTGGCTACATCATAGAGAATTTAATGTTTCTTAATTTCAACTAATTATAAAAAATTATATAATCATTTTATTACACTGAAGTAGTTTCATTTATTAAAGCATTGGGTTTTTTATTATTTTAAATGAAAAATATTGTAGTATTGAACTCACTATAATGATTTATAAATATATATATTTTTTCTATTTTTCTTTTTTTTCTTAATATATGAACCCTTTTATTTTAATTTTTATTTTTTATTTCTAATTAGGAAAGAATATATTAAATTTTTTAATATTTATTATAATGAATTGTTGATTAGTTAACATTTGATAATCCATTGTGTTTTGTTTTCTTAAATTTAAATATTTTGTATATTTCCTTGGTTATTTTTTTTATTTTATTTGATATATATATATATAAATCCATAATATAAATTCTCAATAAAATAGATTACATAGGTTTTAGAGTATATTTTTTTATTATTTTCTTTAGAAATTCTCAAAAAAATCATATTATTATTTTCTAATATTTTGATGTTTAAATATATTAATTTTGATTAATTTATCTGAAATAATGTGTTATGGATTATATTTAAAAATTATTCATTTTTTACTATACATATTGTATTACATTGTTATATCTCAAAAATAAAAAAAATCATGCTTTTTAAAAAAAAACTATTATTCATTTTCTATTTCATTGATCATTTTATTAAATTAAATTTCTAAAACATGACCATAATCCTAGTTAAAATTAATACTATAATATTTTTATATTATTTTTGGGATAATGTGTCAATATGGATTCTTTGAAAAAAAGGAAATCTATGATTTGATCCAAGATGATATATTTTCCAAAACACATTTCCTATAATTTGAGGTTTTAATATTTCTATGATAGATTAAATTTATTTTGATAATGAATGGCTTGATGGGTTGGATACTAGTTTAAGAGTTTTTTTTAATAGATTTAGTAGAGTAAATTATTTATACCCTTTTTAGGTTTTAATTTTTTAATAATATCATAAATATCATTAATTTTTTCCCTCAATAGAAACATTTGAGAACTATCAAAACAAACCTTTCCAATTGAAACTTTTAGAGTTTATTCTAGAGAAAACTCTATATCTATAAAGAATGTTTGAACTTATTTTATGTTTTCTAATATACTCTACTTAAATTATCCCTACAACCTCAACTATAGTTACTTTTTATTAAATCTATTTACTTTTAAATTAATCAAATTAAAATATGATTTACCGACTACAATAATATTTATTTAAATCACTCTTATATCTCAATCAAAAACATGTTCAAGCAATATAAACATTCCAAAAATACAACATGGGCACACTCATATTCTGATAATTTGTTTATATATCAATGTATATATACATTATATGCGTATTATATGTGTACTTATTTACTTATTATACATAATTAACATTATTATATGTTATAAGACAAATTTTAATGAAAAATGGATGGATGAAAATTGTATGACATAAGAGTATGACCACAATCTATTTTTTATTTTTATAAGAAGTCCCTTTTTGGTTAAGTGGGAACTATACAAAAACCAACACAAACCATCATCACAAACCCTAGAAAACCAACATGCACCACACTAAATTAAAAAATCAAAAAAACTTCACTGTAGACAAACCTGAACCGAGTACCGCCACTTCCGCCTTCCGAAAAACCATAAAATTCAAATTTAAAACTTAAAGTCAAAATCACCCATGATTCACGCATCTACATCAAGACACACACCAATCACCACTAATTACCTATCCTATCTAAGATGAGCCATCATCACATCACTCACCACATCATTTGACCCCTATGGTCTCTGACGTCCATCACCAGAATCAATCAACTGAAACTAGCAACAAAAATTCACTATTATCACCAAACATTGAGGCCTTGAAGAAGAGTCGCAACTGAAGTGAACAACAAATACATTGGGGATCCAAAACTGAGATGGATCCACCATGGTAGAAGCCTCTTTGAATGTCGACAACTACTCGAACCCACCTCCCAATACACATTGAAAAAACACCTCACAACTCTGACCAGGTGAAGAGAGGTGGAATCCTAGAGCAAGGGAAGAGTAAAGATGGGACGAATGCATCAACAGCCAGCACCATCCATCAGTAAGACCACCTAACTATGCCTCAGATCCATCATCAAACGAATATAAAAAAGGTCAATAAACAGCACACCAAATCAGAAATCGAAGAATACATCTTCTTCATCACAGAGGAAACACTGAAACCTATTGATGCCTAGAAGCCACTATCACAATCCATACCTGAAACAACTCCAACACATGAAGAAGTCCAGACACAAGAAACAAAAAATCTTGGTGATCCAAAATTGAAAACCATAGAATAAAAAATAAACACCGAGAACAAACTGAGTCTATGAAAAGGAAATCACAAAGCAAGGAAAAAAAAGTAAACAATGGAGAAAACTATAATGGAGATGCCTTGAGCACTACCACCCCACCATCCCAAAAATTCTTAAAACTCTTTCCTGCTTCACCAGAAATGGGGGTCTTTCATGGTGGGTAGTGAAATAAGGGTAGAGGAGGATCACTGAAAAGAAGGATCAGATCAGTGCTGGGAGACATGAGAGCCAACATAAATAATCCAAAAAAAAGTAAGACCAGAAAGATCTAGGAGGAAGATAAGGGAATGAGTAAGGGAGAAGAAGAAGAAACGAATAACCACTCACCTCAAAGAAGATGACGTGAGGGAAGAAGCGGCATTTCTTGGAAGGAAACCATGTGTGGTGAGAGGGTGGAGACCCTGAGAGTGTGTATCCATCAAATGTGGGATTTATTTAAGAGTATGAGGATAGAGTTAAGGAGTTAATCAAATTTTCAATAGAACATGCATACGACCCTTCTCAAAACCTTTTTCAGTGTTACATTATTGTTATTCAAGGAAAATTCATCCTGAATAGTTGGAAGAAGATTCAATTTTTCATTGAATATATTGTATCTATAAATATTGTACTAAACACTGAGAGAAACTGAATGTTCATACCAGTTGGGATAATATTTGATTTAGGGATCATTTGATATGAATATCAATGTAAATGGTGATGGATACTTTATGGAAGAAATGAAAATAGAAATTATTAATGACCTTCATGATTTTCCAATGTTATTTGATAAGTTAAGTAGTTGTGCTAAGAGACCATTGTATATTAGTAGTATAAAATATACAATGTTGTTACTCATATTGAAGTTATATAATTTGAAATATAGTAGTAGAATGAGTTAAACCCTCTTTACCAAACTACTCCATCTCCAAAATGATATTATACTAAAAGAAAATGATCTTCCTTATCAAATTTATGATATTAAAAAAATATTATGTTTAATGGGAATGATCTCTTATAAAATACAAGCACGTCCAAATGATTTCATATTATTCCATAAGGACCATGAATCACTCATAAAATTCCCAAAGTGTGGTGTGAATCGATACAATAAAGTTTAATCAAGTTATTTGAATGTTGAATGGATATTTTCTATCATTACATGGTTTATATGGATATATGAATATTATGAAATTTTTAGAAAACTAATATGGCCTACAGATACAGGAATTGAATATTGGAAACTACATCACCCATCAGACTCTCCATGGTAGAAAATTAATTTATTATGAGTATCTTGAAATTTAAAATGAGCCAAGAAACATCCATCATGTACTATCTATATATGGAATTAATAATTTTTGTCAAAATGTTAGTATATACAATACAGGGCCAGTTATGTTGGTAAATTATAACTTTCCACTGTGGTTATGTATGAAGTGAAAATACATTAAGTTGTCTCTACTTATATCTGGATCAAAACAACCCAATAATTATATTAATTTCAATATGGATCCATTTATTGAAGATCTAAAATTAATGTGTGATACATGTATTACATTGTATAATTCTCATATAAGTGAATAACTCACATTGAGATCCATGTGGTATAGGATAATAAATATTTTTCATGATTATATAAATTTATTAGGTTATAATATTAAAGTAATTTTGGATTGTCCCATTTGTAAAGAATGTACACAATCATTTAGGTTGAACCATTCCTAAAAGGCTATATATTTAGGACATCAAAAATTTCTACCCCAATGATATAAATGTCTATCATGGATGAAGTCATTTTATGGGAATTTATAACAAGGTATATCACCATCTCTACTAATGGTTGATTAAATTTTTGAGAAAGTAAAAGATATTGACACTATTTTTGGTAAACCTTTTTCGATAAACCTTATAAAATTAGGTTGGAAAAGAAGATCAATTTTCATTGAATTTCCATAATAGAATTTTTTTTCATATCAAAAAAATATTTATGTCATGCCTATAGAGAAAAAATGTATTTGGTAGTGTTGTTGGAATTTTACTAAATGTTCCTACCAAAAAATATGGAATCAGGGCTAGGTTAGACATAATTGACATGGGGATAAGGGAAGAGTTAGAACTAGTGAAGGGTGAAATATGAACCGTTTTTCCTCTATCCTCTTACACTCTATCTATAAATGAATAATATAAATTTTGAAATTTCTTTAATGTTATAAAAGTTCTAAAAGGGGTATCCATCAAATATCATTAATGTAATGTCAAGGACTAATTTGATTTTATAGGTTCTAAAATCACATGACCACCATGATTTTATGAAATATTTGATTTTTTTCACTTTATATTACATTCTACCTAAACATTTATTACAAGCATTAACTATATTTTTCTTCTTTTTTAAAGACATTTTTTATATTAATTTATAGACCCGATAAACTTTTCAATCATGAATAAAAATATTCTAGTCATATTTTGAGAATTATATATTTCATTCCCACCATAATTATTTTATATAATGTTCTACATGTTGTTTCACTTGGTTATAGAGATTAAACTATTTAGTCATGTCTATTATAGATTGATGAACCCTAATTAAATAGTACATAAATATTTTAATAGGGTATATCAAAAACCAAAACTGTCTAAATGGTTTTTTTTCAAAAATATAAATGTTTTAAGAAGTTATTTAATTATGTACCAATTACCTGTTAGATATTGATAGAATCTATCTCCCAAAATTTCATCATAATAGATGCCTTAATGGATGAAGGGGTTTTTGTAAGACATATTGTTACACTTACCATCATAGATTGGTAGAACGATCAACTTTACATTTTATATAATAGTGTAGTGGTTTCTTCATATGATGAATCCCATAAAGATATTCTTAGACCTTTTGAATTCACCAAGGTTTAAAGAAAATCATTCAAATACACATAATCAATAGGTTATATACTGGTTCTAATATCATATTTATAAAAAGTTATCTAAAAATAAAAATTCAATTGAAGAATGAATTTTTGGGCTAGCTAGGGGACCAAATGTAAAAGTTATATCTTACACTATTTTTTTATTAATGGTTATACATTCTATATAAAGGAACAATATGAACGCATTATTATGTAAAATAGTGGAGTTTAATTTTTGGTTTAAGTGATGCGTGTATCTAGTTCCAAGTATAGAAATCCAATTTATGTGAATATTAAATATTTATATATCATTGTATATATATAAAATTTAGATTATATAAAATTTCAAGTTGAAATTTTCCAATACAAATGGGTTGAAAAAATAAGTGCAGTGAATGTCAATGAATTGGTCTTCATGAAGGTGAATTTTAGTATAGAATGGTGAAAGGATGATCCATTCATAATGGAATCATATTTATTGTAGGTATTTTACGTCTCAGATCCTATAAACAAAAATTGTTAAATTTTCCTATTTATAAATAAGAAAATTACATGGTCAGATGAAAATTCATTTGAGGATTACCATTTCATTGGGAGGTGACACTAATTTCACAAAGGTCCTAATGTAGACAATGTCTTTTACATTATAGGGGCATAAATAGAGAATTTGGATACTATATTAAGGGTATAAATACATTCAACCATTAAATAAAAAATAGATATCAATGTGTAGGTAAATTTTTTTTTAATATAATATGATTTTCTTAGTAATATTATGTGTTTTCTATAGTATTTATATAATCTAAATTAAATTGTTAATTTCTAATGCAGATAATGACTTCTTCACAAGATGATGTTATCAATACCATGGAAGAACTAACTTTCAATACTAAAACTGTATAATTATTAGGTGATCAAAAACATGTTGACAAAAAAATAAAGGCATCACATCCTTGTGTTAACTAAAATTATCAAGGAAATAAAAAAGGTATAAAATTTGAGGTTGGATGGAGTCAACGTGGCCAACCTATTGACCAAAAAAATTAAATGTTCATTAGTTATATTGGGCTCACAATGAGAATGTATGTTTCAATTGATATAGATACATAGCACAATTTTATTCCTATATTAAAGATAGTCATATTCTAATATATTAAGGCGATGTTATGATATACATTCTCTATTTTACCAAAAAAATTATATAATTAAAATTTTATTTATCTTTAAATATCCCTTGAAATTTTTGTTTATTTTATATGGTTATATTAATAAATATGTCTTAACAGTCTTTAGAAAATATTATTTTGTCTTTCAGAAAATTCTTACGAATTATCATCTCAGAGATATTAAGGAGAAATTAAACCCCCACTCAATAGTAATGTATGCACACATTATGAACCATGAAACATGGAAATATTTTTCATTATGATAAAGAATGATTTTAGGTTCATTATAATTGATAATATTTGATTTGAAAATATTTATTTTATCAACTTTTATAAAAAAATCAATTTATTAAATAGTGAATGAGTGTTAATAATAAGAGACGTACATAAAAACCTATAAACCCTAATTGTAAAGGAATAATGGGGTCTGTTTCACTTGAGAAAAAATGGAATTTATTTTAAATCTATAATAAATTTTTTATGTGATATGAAACAACATAATCTCCTTTATTTATACATATATTGATGAATCAAAATCTTAAGCTGCATCCATTACATTCCATGTTTTTTTGAAGGAGGACCACGTAAATAAATATAGTAAACTATTTAATAAAAATAACTAATTTGTATGGTAATTATTTATAAGTATATAATAATAGTAATTAATTATTATTAATGATAGTATTATATAAAAATATCTATTTATACTCCTATTTTTTATATGGTTTAGATACAAGAATAGGCATCAAATGTACTGGAAGAAAAACTAATTTAAGTAACTTTGAAGTAGCCAGAACAATATGGTCACATTAGTGGTGTAGGTTTTAGAGTGTCACCTTGAACATGTTTTAAGAAGACAAAGCTATAAGGAGATATATTTGAGATGATGAAAATCATAAAGGCACAAATAGATTATTTGAATGATATTGTTGTTCAGTCTAGTTTGGTGGACTAATATATGCATAAGGATCAAATCAAACCGGTAGTGGAACAATAATCAATACATGAAGATCCAAATGTCCCCACTAGCTTTGAGACTATTCATTCCCCTCAACCGTCATCCTTACTCAGGGTAATCAATTTTTTCATTACTCTTTCTCTTAAATATGAATCAAAAAACTAACAATATCTTTATATTACTAAAATTATGTTGGCTTAATTTTTATGTGATCTATATCTATCAACATCCATGTGTCTCCATGTTGTGAGGGGTACGATGTACAATATCCAAGGAGAAATTATACATAGTAAATAAATCCCACCATATCACATACAAGTGGTGATTGAAGTATATAATGATCCAAGAACTATGTTTCCTAATTTTATTTAAACTTTCATATAATAGTCATTTAATCTTATAATTACTCCTAATTTGTATCCTTAAAAAATACAAATGAAAAACCTTTAAAATTTTATAAAGAAAATCCTTAAATTATGTATAGAATTATAGAAAGATAAAACAAAGGGTAAATGGATGGTCTGATCCAGACAATCCAATGAATCAACTATGAAATCAAAAAGGACCTTTCAATAATACCTTCACCCATCCAGTTCCATATCTGCATATATTAACAATACAAGTTCATACAGATACAACATTAAAATATGAAAATATTTCCTACATTTAATATGAAAAATAAATAGTTAGGTATTTCAATACAGATGTGGTTGGTCTGGAGAGTATAAATGAGATTATAAAGTTTGAAATGTAGGGAGTCTTAGTTATTAATACATATATGATTTATATTTTAAGAATCTATCTATCCAAAAAATGATCTATTATGTTTATTACAGTTAATAACTATTCATTTTTTCTATAGGAATATATATTACAACTATAAAAATAAAAACCCTTATGAAGTAAGATTTGGACTCATTTATCCAACTATTATTTATATTAAAAACTTTCTTTGGAATTTACTGAAATTGAAAACAGACAAATGATTTAGGTGAGGTTTTTAAAAGAAAATAATAGATGATGGAATCCAATAGATTCATGTAATGTGGAGGTAAAATTATACAATCTAATAATAAAAAAATATATTTTATTTTTTTTATTACTTATTTTTCTTGGAATGAACTGGATGTTCATTACAATCAATTTGGATGCCCCAAATGTTTATTTTCTTGGATCAAATGCATGTATTTCCACCAAATTAACCACACATGATGTCTCTTGTGAGTTTTTATACACTAGAATCAACAATTTATAGATAAAGTTTCAATTATGTGTTTAATTTTGTGTTTCAATATGATTTTTTTATGATGGGGTGATCTCTTTTTTTTAAAGGTTGAGGCGCAGTTGCCTCTTCATTGAAACAAAAATATATATCCAGTGTAGGAACAAAGTAAAAAAAGAAAACAATAAGAAACACAATAGGTAATATTAACGTGTTCTGTAGTGGGTACTCATGTTGTGGTAAGGATGGAGCCCACCACTTCCACAAGAGTGTCATCCCCTCCTTCCTGACTTCTCATGTATCTATTCACCACCTTCATCATCTAAAGGTATATCTGCAAAATTGGCATTAGTCACAATGGATGTTGACCCAACTTCACTAATATTGGCAATAAGCAACTCAAATGAGTTTGGAAGGTTGATCCTCTCTAACTATTGTATTTCAGTTCTTTTTTCACCTTCTTCTTTGCTGATCGTACTTGGGGAAAGTATATTGACCATTCCCAAATCCATTGTTGTATTATGATGGTGAATGTGTTACATCATTCTGGTTTTAGCAGATAATACAACAGGACTAATGTGCAACATTGAAAAAAAATTCCTAAGAAAAGCACCCTCATTCAAGGACAGGGATTCGGGTGATACATCACTATCCATAACATCAGTGTGCACACCCAAAACCTATAGTGGAGAGGGTTCAAAAAACACCTCATTCTTTCCTTTACCTCAACTTTTATCACAGTTTATAGCTTGGACTTTGGTTTTAATCTTCTTCGAAGTCACGGCATCTAGAACTATCTTACCTTTCCTCCATTTTAGAGCATGAATCTCATGCCTAAACCTATCATCAGCAGCTACTTTTTCTGAGATCTCCCTTACTCCTTGAATATATTCCAATTCAGATTAATTTCTTTCACTATCCATTCCTTTTACTAGTTTATCCATAAAAAATATGCCTTCTTCATTTTGGTTAGTTCTTTCATCTATATCATCCTAGCTGACCCTACTTTTTCCATCCACTTGTGGAGTGGAATCATCGCTTGGTATAAAATCATCAACATCAATACTTCGATCCTTTCCAATAAGTTAAGTAACTTTCATCTATCCAAAATAGAAATTGACCACCAAATAAGCTGCATCAATAGCCTTCTGAATATAATCATGCTTCTTCTTCAATAAATAGTGTAGCACATCATGTTCTTTATTTTGGAAGTTAGAACATAGCACATATCTTCTACATTGTGAATCTAAGTTTCCAATAATTTTAAGAACTTTACAGAATGGTTTCATTTTCTAATATTTAATTTTTAAGAAACTTTCATCATTTTATGTTGCTAGAACAACCCTATCAATCATCGTAACACATAGATCAATTTTCACTAAAACCTAAGAATAATGACCATAAATTGTCTTTTTAGTTGCATAATGTATTCTAATTGTAATGCCAATTGTGAAAGTGATGTAAAATAAAATACCAGGATTCCATAATACCCAGTTCAGTCAATGAATTTTTACCCATACATGAGCATATGTATCTTTGAAGTCATTCAAGTTAAATCCCAATTTCTAATCGTTTATCTGTAGAGTTCTAAGATTGAGATTAACAAAACCTATGCTTCATTCACATCCATTGAGTTTCATAGAGTAAAACATTATGATGAAATTACCCCAACAAATGGATATGCATTTGAAATTAGTAAAACCCCAAATCGATGCTAAATGCAAAATAAGATCTGCTTGTTTCTAGGGTTTCGTACCTTTCAATAGTGAAATATGAGCTATAAATGAATGTTTGCAGAGATCAAACCGAGTTGAAATCACATCTTCAGAAGCCGATACATGGGTCGTATACCCTTTTTGGATGATTTTATTATTGGAGCGGTTCACCAGTGGGATAAAAGATCTCTCTAAGAAATCAAAGAACTTATTCAGCTCTTTAATATCACCATCTGTTCCATCATTGAGGTATCTGGTGTCAACCGAATCACATGTTGGTGTGAGTCAAAAGAGTGCAGATTTAGGGTTCGTGGGGTTGGGGCAAGTGATACGTCGAGCGGTGATGGTAGTCGCCTCCCCAGTTCCTCTATCATGGTATGGGGTTGGTGATTGAACCTAATAAGACTATAGATTTATTCAAATGGAAATAGATTAAGGTATATATAGTAATATTTAACTATCAAAACTTATTTCAAAATAATTTAATTATTATTTTAATGTTTTTGAAATTGTTGAATAAAAATAAAGATAATGACTATGGACATTATGTTTGAAAATTTATGAAATGTATCATACACCATCAAAATAATATTATCCCCAAATAAGTTATTTTTGAATGTAATTACAATTTCTTTTAAAATATTTTTTAATATTTTTATTTTCAATATTTTCTCAGTACTATTAAGATTTTAGACTATCTAAATAGACAAAATAAGAAGTAAATTTATTAATATATGAGTGTGAAGAGTACATGGTGTTAGAATGTTTTCCAACATCAAGTTTATGTGATTAACTATTATTTTTATGATTTAGTACATGTTACGACCTAGGAGAAACATTTTTTCTGTAAATCATCAGTATCAGAATGATTATATATTATTTTTGACATATTTCTCAAGGAAGGGTATAATGGAGGTTTACTCTCTATGGATTCTGGCAGAGCTAATAACATGTCTGATGTTTTTCATGCTCATACGAGGATGGAATTCGAGGCTATAGCTAAGATAACAGTGATAATGAAATGGGTTAAGAATCTTTATACCCACAAATCTAAATATGTGTTACCAAATTCTAGGTAAGGTACTTCTATGCTCATAGCATCATCATTTACATTTTGTGTCTTTAATATAAAATTTTCATTTTAGTTTAACACGCACATCACATAGTTAAACCAAAGAAAACAATATCATATTTTTTTCATACATTATGACAAAAATGCATGATTCATTTGTAAATTTTAGGATTTGAATGCACTTAAATATAACACATGATGTGATCGATATGACTTGAAGTGTGTGTTTTTGATATAATAGTGTCATATTTGTTTAAAATGTACATCAAAGAGCCAAAACCAAGAAAACAAGCTTAGATTATTTTCCAAATTTAGGATAATGATCCATAATTAATTTTTAATAATTAGGTACTGACTAAACATCAATATGACACATTATGTTTCTGATTTGACTTAATGTCCATGTTTTCATTACACAAGGGTCATTTTAGTTTAAAATGTGTTTCACATATCCAAGATCGATAAAAACTAGCTCAGATTATTCATAAAGTTTATAAAAATAATCTATAATTTATTTTTTGATGCTTAAGAATTGACCACACATAAAATCTACACAATATGTGTCTGGTATGACATTTACTGTGAGGTTTTAATACAAAATTTTCATTTAATTTTAAAATGTGGGTCCCTAGAAAAACTGATAAAATGAGCCTGGATTATTTTAAAACTTTATAAAAATGATCTATAATTCATTTATGATGTGTAGGAGTTGAACTCATATCAATTTCACACATTATGTGAAAAATATGAATCAATTTGTGTGTTTTCAAAATATATGTTCCATTTAAGTTTAAAACATGTGTCACATATCCAAAATTGAGAAAAAGAGAACATATTTTTTAAAAAATTTATTACGAAAATCAATGAATCATTTATTACTTAAAAAAACTAAACGAAATTAAATATGACACGCGTTGTAGTATCTATGACTCGATGCTAGTGATCACATTATAAAAATTCCATTTTTGTAAAACACGCTTCGTATAGACAAAAATGATGAAACGGCCTCAGATTATTTTCAAACTTTAGAAAATAATCTATAGTTCATTTTTTGACATATAGAAATTCACCTCTCATCAATATGATACATGATGTGGATAGTATGAATTGAATTGTTCGTTTTCAATATAAAATCATAATTTTAGTTTAAAATGTATGTCATTAACCAAAACCAAGAAAATGAGATCGGATTATTTTCAAACTCTTGTAAAACAATCCATAATATATTTTTTATGTGTATGAATCGACCACACAAAAAACTAATACATGATGTGGTCAGTTTGACTGGATGTATTTGTTTTAAATATATAAGATCCATTTAAGATTAAAATGCACATCAGATAGCTAAAACTAAGCAACAAAAAGAGATCATATTATTTTCAAACATTTAAAAAATTATCCATAATTCATTTTTTATGTAAATAAATTGACTGCTTGTCAGTCCAACACATGATGTTGTATGTATGAATTGAAATATGTGATTTCAATATAAAAGTTCCATTTTAGTCTGGAATGTATGTCATATAGAAAAAACAAAGAAAATGATCTTGGGTTGCTTCCAAACAATCAAAAAATGATCCATAATTCATTTTTTAGATGATGTAATTGACCACACATCAACCTAACCCAAGATGCGATGGGTATGACTTTAAGTGAATTTTTTCTATATAAAAGTGTAATTTTACATTAAAACATGCATCCTATAGACAAAATTGAGAAAAAAAATTCTTTGATTGATTTCATACTATAGGGAAAACATATAAATAAAATTATAATGTGTAAGAAATGACCTCCCATCAATCTCACTCGATATGTGTTTAATATGACTCAAAGTGTGTGTTTTCAATATAAAGTTTCATTTTAGTTTAAAATGAATATTACTATCCAAAACTGAGGAAATGATCTTATATAGTTTTCAAACATTATTAAAATGATTCATAATTCATTGTTTACGTGTATGAGCTATCCTCACATCAATCTAACACATGATGCTTCCATTATGATTCAAAGTGTGTGTTTTAAATATTGAAGTTCCATTTTAGTTTAAAATGCACATGACATTGTAAAAATTGAGAAAATGGAATTGTATTATTTTAAAATTTTTAAAAAAATATCGAAAGTTCATTTATGACATGTAGGAATTGACTTCACATCAATCCAACACATGATTTTTTCAGTTTTAATAGAAGATCATGTTTTTAATATAAAAGTTTTTTTAAAGTTTAAAATGCTTGCCACATGGCCAAAATCAAGAGAATTATCTCAGATTGTTTTCAAACGTTATGAAAATGATCCATAATTCATTTTTTATGTGAATTTATTAACCTCACATCAATATGACATATACTGTAGAAGGTATAACTTGAAGTGCATGTTTTCAATATAGAAGTGTCATTTTAGTTTAAAACACATGTCACATATCCAAAACTGAGGAAAAAATAATAGATTATTTTCAAACATTTGGATAATGATCCATAATTTATTTTTTATGTATATAAATCAAATGCATGTCAATCTAACAAAATATGTGGCAGGTATGACTCGAAGTGCGTGTTTTCAATATTGAAGTGTTTTTTTTGTTTAAAATGCATGTCATGTTATCGAAATAGAGAAAATTAGCATATATTCTTTTTAAAAATTTAGTATAATAATCCATAATTAATTTATAACATATAGGAATCGACTTCAAATCAATCTGACACATGATGTGGTTAGTATGACTCTAAGTGTGTGTTTCCTATATAAAAGTGCCCTTTTAGTTTAAAACATGTGTTACATAGCCAAACTAGGTAAATGAACATGGATTCTCAAGATAATTAAGGTAAAAGATCCATAATTCTTTTGTGCCTTGTAGTAATTTATCTCACATCAATCCAACACATGATGTGGTCAGTATGACTCTAAGTTGACATTTTCAATATAAAATGTCATTTTAGTTTAGTGATATAATATTTAACAAAAATTTAATTAATTAAAAAATTAATAACAGATAATATCATTAATAATATAATTTTTATGTCACAACCCGACCCTAATGGTCCCGAGCCACAACTACCTCAAGCTCGCCTCCATAGGCTAGAGGCTGGCGACCAGCGCCGAAGGCGTAACAATCTCGGGGAGGCCTTCGCCTAAGTACCTGTACTCACACACACACAACCCACAAGACGTAGCAGTGTAGAGTAAAAAGGAAACCAAAAGACAGGAAGCTATATCCCAACCACAGTCATGCATCAACAACTAAAAAGAGTAAGTAATGTTCTGTAAGTACTGGAAAGTAAACTGAAATGTAAAAGGGGAAAACATGCACCCAACCACAAAGATGCCACAACCCGGCAACAGGTGAACAAAAGAAGACAACTAGATAGACTCCCACCTGAATACTCTAGCACGACTGTGGTACGCTGCTCCAACTGCTAAGACCTCTACGCTCCTTCGTAGTCACGATCGACCTGTCCGTTGTCTGCAAGGGCACACGAGGTGTGGGAAAAGCCCAAGCAGGGGTGAGTATAAAGATACTCAGTAGGATTCCCCGAAATCTCGAGGGAGAAACAAAGTAGACGCTAAAGAGGTGAGCAGTAGACTAACAAGAACAAAAGAAAAGTTTAGTAAGGAGAGTTCAGCTCAACCCAACAGAAATATGTAGGCACGGACCCTAGAGGGTGTGAATGAAAGTAGAGTCCAATTTGTATATATATATATATATGTTCTCAACAAGAAACCCAAACGAGTGCGTAAAGGGATATCCATCTCCAAGATCATCCCAGGGTAAGTCACCATCAGCTCCAAATGAATCCATCCTCACAGACTAGCATCTCATCTCGTCCACCTAGGAAATCCAAGTCAGAGGGGCTCAATCTCCACACTTCAATACTATCTGCTTTGGACGGCACTGAATCGCCCGCACGGTTTTAGGTCGTGTCTCAAGGATGCATATCAGTAGGAAAAAGTACCCCTCTTCTTTGGGGGTCCTTAGGTAATGTTAGAACTATCACACCACTGATCCTCACAATCAGGGTCCCGCCCCGGTAGTCACGGAGGAAAAAGTCACCGACTAGCCTCATGAGAAGGGCTGAGTCTGAAACATCAATGGGTGACCCACTGCCCAGCCCTGATGGAGGGTAAACCCTAATACATCATCAAGCAACCCACTGCCCAGCCCTGCTGGAGGGTTGACCTGGAATAAATCGACGGGTGACCCACTGCCCAGCCCCGCTGGAGGGTGAACCCGGAACACGTCGACAGGTGACCCACTGCCCAGCCCTGCTGGAGGGTAGACCTGGAATAAGACGACGGGTGACCCACTGCCCATCCCTGCTGGAGGGTAGACCCGAAACACGTCGATAGGTGACCCACTTCCCAGCCCTGCTGGATGGTAGACCTGGAAGAAGACGACGGGTGACCCACTGCCCAGCCCTGCTAGAGGGTAGACCCGGAACACGTCGACAGGTGACCCACTTCCCAGCCCTACTGGAGGGTAGACCTGGAACAAGAAGATGGGTGACCCACTGCCCAGCCCTGCTGGAGGGTAGACCCTAAGGTGTCATCAGGTGACCCACTACCCAGCCCTATTGGAGGGTAGACGATGAATCATCATGATAGCTCCGCACTACTACTGACATCACCAGTTGTCACTAACAACGCTACAGTGCGTTGTTTCGGAGCGCGTAAAAGAATATAACTACCCCACATTAATGAGATCTCAAAGCAGGTTCCACATTCTCCAATGGGTTTCACCGTTGCAGTTATCGCGGAAAAACACACGATATAGACTTCTTACTCACCCGAAATGGGCAACTAGTGAATACGGTACTATTCACCGTAGTCGGCCCGAGAAGGGCCCGCACCCCTGCTCCGATAATTGTCGGGCTAACTGCGCCATCGCGATTCTCTCGGAAAGGCACGCAGAAACGACTACTCATATGCCCTGAACGGACATCAGGTGAAAAAGCCGTAAAAACGTTGCACGTAGCTCAAAGACGGCCCGTGGGGCCCATGTATCAATTCCCACATCAACGCCCACAACCATACTAGAAAACTCTGCCTCGACGCCAGGGTCGCATCACCGCTGACGGTGCTCAAATCGGACATCGGATGTGTCCGAGACAACCAAAACAAGAATTCCGGCGTATCACTTAACGTGCGTGACGCGCCATCGAGCTCCCGTTCTAGGAATTAAAAATCCCTGAAACCTCCTCAAAATATACTCCTCGAGATGAGGATTACCTTTCTGTAGACAGCATGTGAAATGGACACCCATAGCGATATTTACGGGTGTCTGAAGCCAGAGGGGACCAGCCCCTTGGGCTGGACCGGCCTAGCCAGCCAGTCCACCCGGCCGAGGCCGGCCGCAGACCCGCGGTCCCCGCTTTAGCCGACCCCCCCCCCCCCCCCCCTCGTGCCCGGTCTTTGTTCTATGAGGATACCCGCTTCCAGCGGGTCTTGGTTCCCCACCAAGGGGTCGTGCCGTGACCACGGTCTACCCGGACGACCGTCGACGCTCGTCTAAAGCACCGCACCGCCGCCTGCAAGCCACGCCGCTGCCGGAAGCCGGAGCCCACCACCTACGAGTCGCGCTGCCACCTAGAGCCAAAGACCACCACCTTCGCCTCCGTGCCGGAGCTCACTGCCGTCGCTGGAACGCGCCGCACCGCCGCCTGGGTTGCCGGACCACCCTGGATCCACCAGAAAACATGGGGTATTTGGACGGAAAACTTCCCGGGGCCACCCCGGGCTCCCCGGGAGTCCAAAAATTGTTCTGAAAGGATCATTGTGAAGATAAACTTGATCTCTACGAAACTAGTGGCTTCTCTCGACGATCGGACATCAATTAGATGCGAAAAAAACTAAATTAAAGGAATTTTTGAGAATGGAAAATATAAAACACGAGCCTACCTCAAGGGATTTGCACGACGCTTCACAATCGGGATGCCGGAGCCGCTGCGCCTTGAAGGAGTGATGGAGGAGAGGGTGGAATTATCATTGATATCCCTTGCGCCAGGGAAGAATGTCCAAGGAAGGTGAAGAGGGTGGTTGTTGTGTTTAAATAGAAAAACACACTTAACCACCCGCTCGTCGGCCCGTTCCCGAACTTTCGTCGGGGCTGGGATTAAGCCTCCCATAGGGTAAACACCATGCCCTAAGCGCAATGGTAGCCTCAAAATTTTAATCTGAGCCTCCGTTCAAAATTTATAAAATTCGACGCCTGAGACCGCCAAATTATGAAAAGGCCCCTAGGGGTGTTTTTCACAGTTGGCCTGTGCCCGTGAAAATTATACCCCTCCTAGGGTAAACAGAACGTTATGAACTCAACAGTTCCCTCGTTTTTCCCGTCCGAGATACCGTTCAGGAGTTCTTTTATTTATTTAGCCTTCCCAGTGTGAACTCACGCCAAAATTAATTCCAGCCACACCAGGGCTCAGATTATCACGCCGTCAGGACGCCCTGCTCTAGAATAACATCAAGAAAAATTCAAAGTCTTACAGACTCAAAACCGGGGTTCTTACATCATTCCCTCTTTTACGTTTTTCATCCCCGAAAAACAAAACTACAAAAACATCTCGGGGTACTGATCCCACATCTGGCTCTCCCGCTCCCAGGTGCTCTCTTGCACCCTCTCGTGTTTCCACAACACATGAACTAGAGGAATGACCCATCCGCGCAGAGTCTGCTCCTTCCGGTCCTCAATAGCCACCGGGTGCTCCGCAAAGGTGGCTCCGTCCTCAACGTCCAGCTCTCCCCAGTTTATGACATGTGTGGGGTCATGCACATATTTTCTCAGCTGCGACACGTGGAAGACGTCATGCACTCTCTTTAGTTGTGAGGGTAGAGTGAGACGGTAGGCGACCTCACCAGCCCGGCGCATGATCTCAAAGGGCCCAATAAACCTCGGGGATAGCTTGCCTCACCGGCCGAACCTCCGTGTTCCACACCGTGGGGAGAATCTCAAAAAGACATGGTCTCCCTTCTCAAACTCCAAGGGCCTACGATGTCGGTCTGCATGGGACTTCTGTCTGCTCTGAGCCGTCCTCATCCTCTCACGAATGACTTGCACCTTCTCCGTCGTTGCCTGCACCATCTTTGGGCCCACGAGGTAGGTCTCCCCAACCTCCGTCCAGCACAAGGGTGACTTGCAGGGTCTCCCATAGAGGGCCTCAGAAGGTTTCATGCCAATAGTAGAGTGGTAAATGTTGTTGTATGAAAACTCTACCAAGGGCAGGTGATCCTCCCAGCTCCGACCAAAGTTTAACACGCACGCCCTGAGCATATCCTCCAATACCTAGATAGTTCACTCGGTCTTCCCATCAGTCTGGGGGTGAAAAGTTGTACTCATCCGCAACTGAGTCCCGAATGCCTCCTGCAGGCCTCACCATAATCGTGATGTAAACCGTGCGTCACAGTCGGAGACGATCGTCGAGGGTACTCTATGAAGGCGGACGATCTCCAGAACATATAACTGCCCCAGACTCTCCATCGATCTCTGCTCCATGATAGCAAGGAAGTGCGCCGACTTCGTGAGTCGGTCCACTATCACCCAAATGGAGTCATGGCTCTTCACTGTTCATGGAAGCCCAGTGACGAAATCCATAGATATGTCATCCCACTTCCACTCCGAGATATCAAAGGGCTGCAACAACCCTACTAGAACCTGGTGCTCCACCTTCACCTGCTGACACGTAAGACACTGAGAAAAAAACTCAGCTACACTCTACTTTATGCCAGACCACCAAAACTGCCGCTGAAGGTCTATGTACATCTTCCCCACACCGGGATGTATGGACAAGGGAGAAGTGTGGAACTCCCACATCACCTCCTCCTGCATCTCCACTGGTACTACAGCTCACCCCTAAAACAGGATCTCGTGATTCCCTCCTTCAGAATGCCCATCGGGTGCATCGCCCGTGGATATCTGATCACGCAGTACCTCACTATCGACATCTCCCAGCTGTGACTCTCTCACACGCTCAAGGAGTGAAGGAGTCAACACCATCGACTATAGAAAAGTTTTACCCTCCTGCTCCACCAAGGTCAGTTGAAGGGATTCCAACTACTCTAAAGCTTCCCACACTAGGTGAGCCTGGGACTTCCTGCTAAGGGCATCTGCTACTACGTTTCCCTTCCCTCGAGTGTAGACTATCTCGAAATCATAGTCCTGCGGAAACTCCAGACAGCGCCTCTACCTCAGGTTCAAATCCTTCTGAGTGAAGATATACTTGTGGCTCTGGTGATCTGAGTAGAACACAAAATGCTCACCCAAAAGGTAGTGTCTTCATAGCCTCAAGGAGAAGACTACCGCTGCCAGATCCAAATCATGAGTCGCATAATTTTGCTCATGGGGCCTCAACTGCCTCGACCCATATGAAATCACTGCCGGCTACTGCATCAGCACGCACCCGAGCCCAGCTCTTGAAGCATCACAATATATGACGAACTCAATACCCTCCTCTAGAAGCCTCAACACTGGTGCACTAGTCAGCCTCTGCCTCAACTCCTCAAAGGCATGTTGGCACTAGTCATTCCAGGTAAATGGTCGCCCCTTCCGTGTCAATGCAGTCAAAGGGGAAGCAATCATGGAGAAGTCCTCCACAAACCTCCTATAGTACCCTGCCAACCCAAGGAAACTATGCACCTCAGACACGTTCTTGGGTGGTTCCCAAGAAAGAACCACTTCTATCTTTGCGGGATCCACAGCCAACCCATGTTCCGTAATGACATGACCCAAAAAGTGAACCTCGTGAATCCAGAACTGGCACTTCGAGAGCTTCCTGTACAGCTGGTGCTCTTGAAGTAAGTCTAGGACCATCCTCAAATGCTCCGCGTGCTCCTCCTCTTTCACCGAGTAAATGATTATGTCGTCAATAAAGACAACCAAAACCCAGTCCAAGTACAGCTAGAAAATCTGGTTCATCAAAGCCATGATGAAGGCAGGGGAATTTGTCACACCAAAGGGCATCACCAGAAACTTGTAGTGCCCATATCGACAACGGAAGTCTAGCTTCAGAATATCAGCCCCACGAACCTGCAACTGGTGGTATCCAGATCGAAGATCAATCTTCGAGAACCACTTCGCACCTCGCAACTAGTCAAAGAGGTCGTCGATCCGTGGAAAAGGGTAATTGTTCTTTATCGTGGCCTGATTCAGGCAACAATAATCCACACAGAGCCGTAGACTCCCATCTGCCTTTTTCACAAACAGAACTGGAGCTGCCCAGGGGGATACACTGGGCCTGATAAATCCCTTCTCACGAAGGTCATCCAACTGAAGTCGTAGCTCTCGAAGCTCTGTGGGTGCCATTCGATATGCTGCACAAGATATCGGAGCAGTCCCTGGCTACAATTCAATGCAGAACTACATCTCTCGCATAAGAGGTAGTCCTGTAACATCCTTGGGAAAGACATCCATGTAGTCCTCTACCACGGTATGGATCTAGGTGCCTGTAGCATCCGTGGCTCCGAGAACCATGATCACCAGCTGGTGTGAAAAAGGTCGGGGTCTCCTGCTCAGAGTACCCATCTGCTCTGCCACGAGGTCCCGTTCACCAAGGATGGTGAACCTCGTCTCATCAGAAAACTCGCCTCTGACTCGTCTGTGATGACAGTCAATCTGAGAGTGAACCATAGAAATCTTATCCATGCTCAAGATGACGTCGTAAGGTTCCATCGTGATGACGAGCAGGTCGCATGTGAAACTCCTTCCCTCGAACGACAGTTCTCACTGTCTACAGATAAAAGTCACCAACGAGGCACTTCCCGTAGGAACCTCAAGGCTAAGTGCAGGTGTCAGCACCTCTACTGGAAGCCCCAACTCTCGTACCAACAGAAGTGATATAAAGGAATTACTGGTTCCCGTGTCTACTAATAATGAAGCAATTGTGGAGTAAACACAAAGCGTACCTCAGACCATCTCGTGCGCTGGAGGATCTCGAACACCCATGGCCTGAAGCTACCTACGGCCCCTACCGCCAGCTCCCTGATCCTGGCATGGGCCGCCCGGTGGGGGGGGGGGGGATCTCGAAACTCCTTCTCCCACATCCTGTTACTACCTATCTACCTGTGTCGCCTCCCTAAGGATCGTCGGATCCCCGCCTAGGTGACCCCTGGTCACGGCGCTGCCTCTGCCTCTGTGGTGCACTCGCTGCCTGCCACGAATGATTTGTACACCTGGTCGAGAAATCCTTTTCTAGGTGATCCAGTCCATCACAATCATATCATTGGCTCTCTCCTGTCTTCCCTGACACCCTATGGCGCCACTGCGGTGTGCGACCCTATCCCTGGGTCTGCTCATGGAAGGGCCTCCTCGGCTGAGGCCCAGCCCTCTGTCGTCTTCCTGCTGAAGACTCTGCAATAAAATGGGCACTGGTATGTCCTGATATCTGGCGCCCCTCGGCCAGGAAGCTCTCAGTCACAAGCACCCTCTCCAAAACCCCGGTGTAAGTGGGGATGCACAAGGGCACCACGCTAGCTTGGATCTCCTTGCGAAGACCCTGCTCGAACTTCCGCGCCCAGAAGTAGTTGTCGTGGTTCATGTCCTGCGAGTAGCGCGTAAGATCAGTGAACCGGGACGAGTATTGGGACACGGACATCCCTCCCTGCTTCAGCTCCATAAGCTTCTGGATCCGAACGGAGCGCAAACACGAGGGGGAGTACTCCTCCCGAAAAAGATGCTGAAATCCATCCCATGTGAGGGATGACTCGTCATGGGTCTGTGCCACCAGATCCCACCATCACCCAGCTGTCCCGAGGAAAAGACTGGCAGCTAGGGCCACCATCTGGTCTGATGGGGTCTGTACCAGCCTGAAGATTCGTGCCACTGACTCAAGCCAATCTTCCTCCACCTGGGGATCCGGGTCCCCACGGAACCTCGGCGGCCTCTTACGCTGGAAGTCTCGAAGCGTGCTCAGTCTGTGTGAAACCTCAGCCTGAGCCGTTGGTACTAACTGCTTCTCCTCAGGTGTAGGGACTACTGATGAAGTGTTGGGCGGGAGGGGATCACGTGAGGGTCCCTGAACGGACGCCTCGTCACTCGCCAGACTGTCGTCACGAGTTGGAGAGGGTAACCTGGATGGCTGCCGTTGTGGGGGCATCCTGAAAATTATCAAGGGATACCACAATTAGATGAGCATATATATAACAGTAATAACAAAGGGGAGATGACTCAAACAAAGGACGGTCAAAGACTCATTACTACGGGAAGCATGTTTCAAAATTCCCTGCAACAAGTCTCAGCATGCCAAGTCGACATGCAGGTTATCAGGGTCCTTGTAAATGGATACGTCGGCCGCCCGTACCATTACTGGACTCCCTGGCCTGAGAGCCGCTCTTGAGACAAGTCAACATCATTGCCCCAAGAACCCAACCAGTTCCTTTTTAGGGACGTCCGAACAATTCCCCAAGGAACGAACCTTCCTCTGATACCACTTTGTCATGACCTGACCCTACCGGTCCCGAGCCGCAACTACCTCAAGCCCGCCTCCATAGGCTAGAGGCTGGCGACCAGTTCCGAAGGCGTAACAATCTCGGGGAGTCCTTCGTGTAAGTACCTATACTCACACACAAACAACCCACAAGACGCAGTAGTGTAGAGTGAAAAAGAAAACCAAAAGACAGGCATCTATATCCCAACCACATTCATGCATCAACAACTAAAAAGAGTAAGTAAAGTGCTGGAAGTACTGGCAAGTAAACTGAAAATTAAAAAGGGAAAACATGAACCCAACCACAAAGATTCCACAACCCTGCAACAGGTGAACAAAAGAAGACAACTGGATAGACTCCCACCTGAATACTCTAGCACAACCGTGGTATGATGCTCCAACTGCTAAGACCTCTACACTCCTTTGTAGTCACGATCGACCTGTCCGTCGTCTGCAAGGGCACACTAGGTGTGGGAAAATTCCAAGCAGGGGTGAGTATAGAGATACTCAGTAGGATGTCCCGAAAGCTCAAGGGAGCAAAAAAGTAGGCACTAAAGAGGTGATCAGTAGACTAACAAGAACAAAAGAAAATTTTAGTAAGGAGAGTGTAGCTCAACCCAACAAAAATATGTAGTCACGGACCCCAGAGGGTGGGAACGAAAGTAGGGTCCAATTTTTATATATATATATGCTCAAAAAGAAACCTAAACGAGTGCATAAGGGGATCTCCATCTCCATGCTCATCCCAGGGTAAGTCGCCATCAGCTACAAATTAATCCATCCTCATAGCCCAGCATATCTTCTCGTCCACCTAAGAAACCCACGTCATAGGGGATCAATCACCATACTTCAATACTATCCGCTTTGGACAGCACTGACTCGCCCGCACGGTTTTAGGTCGCGTCTCAATGACACGTCTCAGTGGGAAAAAGTACCCCTCTTCCTTGGGGGTCCTTAGGTAACCTTAGAACTATCACACCACTAATCCACACAATCAGGGTCCCGGCCCGGTATTCACGGAGGAAAAAGTCACCGACTAGCCTCATGAGTAGGTCTAAGTCTGAAACATCAACGGGTGACCCACTGCCCATCCCTACTGGAGGGAAAACCCTAATACATCATCAAGAGATCCACTGCCCAGCCCTGCTGGAGGGTTGACCTGGAATAAATCGACGGGTGACCCACTGCCCAGCCCTGCTGGAGGGTGAACCTGGAACACGTCGACAGGTGACCCACTGCCCAGCCCTGTTGGAGGGTAGACCTGGAATAAGACGACAGCTGACCCAATGCCCAGCCCTGCTGGAGGGTAGACCAAGAACACGTCGACAGGTGACCCACTTCCCAGCCCTGCTAGAGGGTAGACCTGTAATAAGATGACGGGTGACCCACTGCCCAGCCCTGGTGGAGGGTAGACCAGGAACACGTCGACAGGTGACCCACTTCCCAGCCCAGCTGGAGGGTAGACCTAGAACAAGACGACGGGTGACCCACTGCCCAGCCCTGCTGGAGGGTAGACCCTAAGGTGTCGTCGGGTGACCCACTGCCCAGCCCTGCTGGAGGGTAGACCCTAAATCATCCAGATATCTCCGCACTACTACTGACATCACTACGTGTCACTAACAACGCCACCGTGCATTGGTTTGGAGTGCATAAACAAAGATCCTTTCCCCACATTAATGCAATCTCAAAGGAGGTTTTGCATGCTCCAACGGGTTCCACCGTTGTGGTTATCCTGGAAGAAAATGCGAGATAGACTACTTACTCACCCGAAACGGGCAACCGGTGAATACGGTACTATTCACCGTAGTCAGCCCAAGAGGGGCCTACACCCCAGCTCCAATACTCGTTGGGTGAACTATGCCATCGTGATTCTATTGGAAAGGCATGCAAAAATGACTACTCATATGCCCTGAATGGACATCTGGGGAAAAACCGCAAAAACGCTGCACGCAGCTCAAAGAAGGCTCATGGGGCCCACATCTCAATTCCTAATTCAACGCCTGTAACCATACTAGAAACATCCTCCTTGACCCCAGGGTCGCATCGCCACTGACGGCGATCAAATCGGGCATCGGATGTGTCTGATCCAACGGAAACAATAATTCTGGCGTATCACTTAACGCGCGTGACGCACCATCGAGCTCTCATTCCGGGAATTAAAAATCCAGGAAACCTCCTCAAAACATACTCCTCGATATGGGGATTACCCTTCCATATAAGGCATGTGAAATGGACACCCTTAGAGATATTTACGGGTGTCCGAAGCCATAGGGGACCAGCCCCTTGGGCTGGACCGGCCTGGGCCGGCACGGCTCACTGCACTGGCCCGCGGCTTTTCCGCGCGGACCGGCCGTGGACCCGCGGTCCCCGCTTCAGCTGACCCCCCCCCCCTCCCGTTGTCGGTCTTTGGTCTAAGAGGAGACCCACTTCCAGTGGGTCTCGGTCCCCCCCCCCCCCCCGAGGGGTCGCGCCGCGACCCCGGTCTACCCGAACGACCGCCGCTGCCCGTCTGAAGCACCGCGCCACCGCCTGAAGTCGGAGCCCACCGCCTTCGAGCCGCGTTGCCGCTTGGAGCTGAATCTCACCGCCTGCGCCACCATGCCAGAGCTTTCCACCGCCGCTGGAATGCGCCGCACCGCCGCCTGGGTAGCCGGACCACCCTCGATCCATCGGAAAACATGGGGTATTTGGCTGGAAAACTACCCGGGGCCACCCCGGGAACCCCTGAACTCCAAAAATTGATCCGAAAGAATCGTTGTGAAGATAAACTCGATCCCTAAGAAACCATGGTCTTCGCTCGATGATTGGACAACAATGCGACGTGAAAAAAACTAAATTGAAGGAATTTGCGAGAATGGAAAAGATAAAACACGAGCCTACCTCAAGGGCTTTTCCCGACGCTTCACGATCGAGATGCTAGAGCCGCCACGCCTTTCCGGAGTGATGGATGAGAGGGTGGAATTCCCATTGAGATCCCTTGCACCAAAGAAGAATGTACAAGGGGGGTGAAGAGGGTGGTTGGTGTGTTTAAATAGAAAAACGCACTTAACCACCCACTCATCGGCCCGTTCCGAAACTTTCATCGGGGTCGGGATTAAGCCTCCCTTAGGGTAAACACTATGCCCTGAGTGCAATGGCGGCATCAAAATTTTAATCCGAGCCTCTGTTCAAAAGTTATAAAATTTGACTCCCGAGACCGCCAAATTACGAAAATGCCCCTGGGGGCGTTTTTCACAGTTGGCTCGCGCCCGTGAGAATTATATCCCTCTTAGGGTAAATGGAGCGTTCTGAACTCAACGGTGCCCTCAGTTTTCCCATCTGAGCTACCATTCAAGAGTTATTTTATTTATTTGTCCCACCACGTGTGAATGCATGCCAAAATTAATTCCGGCCACACTGGGGCTCGGATTCTCATGCCGTCAGGACGCCCAGCTCTGGAATAACATAAAGAAAAATTCAAAGTCTTACAGGCTCAAAACCGGGGTTCTTACATTTTAGATATTAATTATTAAAAATATAATTTCTAATTCATAACATAATTATTAATTAATTTTATAATTAAGAATTAATAATTAATATAAAATTTATAATATATGTAACACCCCAATATTTTGGTGAATTTTTTTCGAATTAGTATTTTATTTTAATATTTTTTCACTTCATGCAACACTAAAAATATATTTTCACTAAGTCAAACATTAGTTTTACATGGAATATGATTGGTGTATGTTACACGTGATCCCAACTTGGCGTATGTTATTATAAAGACCTGCACTTATTTCGTACATAATCTTGAGTTTATTCAAGAAAACACTTCCTTTTACATTGAGTATCTTTTCATGTTTAGAGCTTTAGAGAATTAAGACAAAAGATTCATAACATTACACATTGTACATAGTGGATACCATAAAATCAGTTTCCATTTTCCTCATAATATAAAACATTAATACTTTAAACAAGACTCCTTGACAATTCTTCAACATTTAACATGTCTTCCTTCCGTGTATTACTCATCCATTAACCTGTGAAAAATCATTTAAAAACTTGGTATGAGAACAAAAGCTCAGTAAGGTATGAAAAAGAAGGAAAAATCACATTAGCCCCTGAATACGCATGACATATGAAAACATTTTCAAAAGTCATGCTTTCCACCCATAAATACTTACATTGTGTAACATGATATTTACACAAGATCCACACCAAACATAATTATAATCATAGAGGTATCTTGGGGAATTACTTACATAATCTTGTAACCATCTTGGCTACCTTAAAATTTGTAACCCTCGCTGCTACCATACTTTGTGTAACCATCGCAGTTACACGTGGAGTAACCATATGGCCGACCTCCAACTTACTCATAACCAATGAATTGGAGGGAAATATAGGTCCCACCCTTCATCCTAAACAATTCCCAATAACCAAAACATTATCATACAACATAAATAATAGCATAAAAACATTGCTTTTGAATCTTGTAAAACAGAATTTTAAAAAGGGGATTTTAGAAGAAAAGTCCCTTATAAACATCATATACTTGAAGTGAGACTTAATAGAGTGGATGGAATATGTATATACTCTGTAAAAACGCATAAAGAAACATAATATAGACATAAACCATCACACAAACAATTTAAATAGCACATAAATAATAAAGTAGACGGTTAACCCAATGAATGGAAATCGGGTTAAGAATTCCCTTACCTTGGGCTTGTCTTACTTCAAAATTGTTTAGACCTCCTGTATAATGGTTAAAAGAGTGTTATTATTATTTTAAAGAAACATGTTCATGTTTATAAAAACTTATATGGTCATTTCATAACCTCATTTCACCCCTTAATTGTTAGTATTTTGTTCCTTGCATTATTTTGGGTGAGTTCTTTTGTGATTTTCACAATCGGTTCATGATGAATCGTTCTTGTTGATTGTAAGTGAAACTCCAGAATTGGAATGGAGTATTTTTTACATATTTCAAGTACCATAAATTATTCCATTTATCACTTTGATGCTTTATATGATAATGATTCATAATTTAAAACTTTAATTATGTTCGTTTAGATCATTTAAGTGGTTCTTTGATAATTACAACCTCATTTAGTCTTATAAATTTGAATCATGAGTAAAAAAGAATTCCAGAACCTTAAGTGAGTCATAAAACATATATTATAACCTGGTTCAACCATATAAATGGTTTCATGACCAGATTGAAGGTAGAAATGGAAGAAGAGAACATGTCGTTTTTGAAGGTGATAAATTTAACACCTCATGAACAACGTTCTCTTTAATAAAATAAATGGAAGAGGGAAAGGGTGTGGGGTGATATAATATAACATTAGAATCATAATATTACAGTATATATGTAATACTAGATTTACAGAACAATTTGGATGAACATAGGTATGGAGAGATCAAGAAAGGAACTTGAACTTGAATGGAAATTAAAGGAGAAGAGAGAGAAAAATTACCTTTAGAATCCTCCTCTTGAGATCCTTTTTATGGAAGCTACGCTTGGTCTTTTGATGAGACCAGCAGCTTTTGGACATGGGTTATGAGCTAGGGAAGGTGTTTGGGCAGAGTTTAGAGAAGTTTTGGAGCTTGAGAGGTGTGAGTAAAAGAGGGAGTGAAGGGTGGCTTTTATAGTGGAGGGCATAGGGGTTTCCTTAATATAAAATTGATTAATTTATTAATCTCACCAAAGACCAGGAATAGTGAGTCTTGTAAGACTAGGAATAGTAAATAATACATGTGAGTTCGGGATTTGGGTGCTTACATCACTTGTGATTTCAGGAATAGTGGGTTTTAATTAAAATGTATTTATATGGTAAATTAATGTATTCTACTATTCACCAAAAATTCAAGTTTCTCAGAAAAATCCCAAAAATTTACTCCAACCATTTTTCAACGTGTAGAATAAAAAAATGAAGTACATTTTTCAAAAATAATTTTCTAAATATTATAAATTTAATATCTAAATATTATCATAATTTACTTAAAAAACAGTTTTTAAGATTAAAACTGATTTTATAGTTCTTTCAAAAATTACGTAGGGTATTATAAAATTATCTAAAAACTATTATACATTGATTCAATAATTTATGAATACATTATAGGAAAATAAATATTCTTTTAAATTAGTTAATTAATTATAATTAATTATTTATGACTTATAAAATACCAAAAATGTTTACTAAGGTCAAATTTTCACTTTCTAAGATGTCTAAATTTTACTTTATTATTCATAGGTAATGTTACTCTTATTTACTATTCATAAGGGTCATATTACTATTCATAAGGGTAGGTTACTATTCATAAGGGTAGGTTACTATTCACTAAAAAACAAGTTTGTTTCATCAGAGTCTAAATAACATACTGAACACAATTATAGATTACAGTTTCTTGAAATTCAAAACATAGAAGAAATAAAATTATGTTTAAAGGATAATTATAAATATATACCTTAAACAAAATTTCAAGCATTTTCAATTTATTTTTAGAAAACCTTGGGATGTTACATTATCCCCACCTTCTTGAAATTGCGTCCTCGCAATTTTATTTACTTATTAAACAACTGAGGGTATTTTTCCCTCATAGAATTTTCAGACTCCCATGTTTCTTCTTCAACCATGTGGTTTCTCCACAAAACCTTTACCAGGTGGATTACCTTATTCCGCAATACCTGTTCTCTTCGATCAAAAATCTGAACCGGTTTTTCTTCATAAGAAAGGTTCTCTGCCAGCTAAATTGCTTCCAGCCTCCAGACATGTGATAAATCTGGAACATACTTTCTCAACATCAAAACATGAAAAACATTGTGTACCAGAAATAATCTCGGAGGCAAAGCTACGCGGTATGCAATTGTTCCAACTTTATCCAAGATTTAAAAAGGACCGATGAACCGTGGACTTAGTTTCCATTTCTTACTGAAACACATCACACTTTTCCATGGAGAGATTTTAATGAAAACATGGTCACCTAGCTCGAAAGATAAGTCTTTCCTTCTGTTATCTGCATAACTTTTCTGCCTGCTCTGAGCTGTCCTCATGTGTTGCTGGATTACCCTCACTTTCTAAGCCACTTCTTCTACTAATTCTGTCCCCATCAACTTTCTTTCACCGACTTCATCCCAAAACGCAGGAGTCCGACACCGCTTTCCATACAAGGCCTCAAAAGGTTCTATCTGAATACTGGAATGAAAACTATTATTATAAAAAACTCAACTAATGAAATATGTTGATCCCAACTTCCCTGATAGTCCACTGAACAAGCTCGAAGCATATCCTCCAAAGTTTGAATCATTCGTTCTGACTTCCCATCTGATGGAGGATGAAAAGCTGTACTGAAATTCAACTCGGTGCCCAATGACTTCTGAAGTCCCTTCCAAAATTTAGAAGTGAACCTAGGATCTCAGTTAGACACAATGGAAAGAGGAACTCCATGTAACCTGACAATCTCTTTGAGGTACAATCGAGAAAGCTGGTCTAATGTCATTGTATCTCGAATAGAAATAAAATGAGCAGACTTTGTTAGCTGATCAATAATAACTCATATCACATTGTTACCTTGAGAAGTTTTTGGTAGTCCCACCAAAAAATCCATGGATATATTCTCCCATTTCCATTCGGGCACTGGAAAAGGCTGAAGCATCCCCTTCGGTAACTGCCGCTCTTCTTTAACCTGCTGACATGTCAAACATTTCATTGTAAAATCAGCAATATCTCTTTTCATCCCATTCCACCAGTAATACTCTCGAAGGTCTCTGTACATCTTAGTACTTCCAGGATGAATAGAAAATAGAGAACTATGAGATTCACACAACAATTATTTCTTCAGCTGGGAATCACAAGGCACACACAACCTTTTTCCAAATCTTAAAACACAATCTTTATCAAGATTAAATTCTGGAAACTTACCCATTTTAACCAATTCTACCTTTTTCTATAGCTCACGGTCTTCCCTCAGTGCTTTCATAATTCTGTCTGACAACGAAGACTGCACTGAAACCTGAAACAAAACTGATATATTCCCTACAGCAACAACTTCTAAGCCAAAATTCATCAAATCATTAATCAAGGGATTATGTTCCAATCATAGCATGGTTAATGATGCATGATTTTTCCGACTTAAGGTATCTGCTACTTTGTTTTATTTTCCGGGATGGTAATTGATCATGCAGTCATAATCCTTTATTAGTTCTAGTCATCTTTTCTGCCTCATGTTTAATTCCTTCTGAGTGAATATATACTTAAGACTTTTATGGTCAGTATATATTTGGCATTTGGTTCCGTATAGATGATGCCTTCATATTTTCAAAGAAAAAACTGCAGATGCCAATTCCAAATCATGTGTAGGATAATTTAGCTCATGAGGTTTAAGTTGTCTCGAAGCATAGGCAATTACCTGATCATTCTGCATCAAAACACAACCAAGTCCCTTCAAATAAGCATCATTGTAGATGACAAACTCACCATTCCGAGAAGGTAAGGCCAAAACTGGAGCATTCACCAATCTCTTCTTTAGTTCCTGAAAACAAACATCACATTCCTCTATCCAAACAAATTTAACCCATTTCCGTGTTAACTTAGTTATTGGGATAGATAACCGTGCAAAGTTCTTAACAAACCGTCGGTAATAACTTGATAAGCCCAGAAAACTATGAATCTCTGAAACATTTGTGGGTCTTGTCCATTCATCAACTACTTTTGTTTTGGCCGGATCAACTATTATTCCATCCTTATTTACAATTTTCCCAAGAAAAGAAATTTTTTGCAACCAAAAATCACACTTTCTGAATTTTACATATAGTTTCTTTTCTTTTAAAGTTTGTAAAACAACCCTTAGATGTTTTTCATGCTCTATTTATTTTTAGAAAAAACCAGAATGTCATCAATAAATACAACCACAAACTTATCCAAGAACTCGTGAAATAATCTATTCATAAGATTCATGAATACAGAAGGTGCATTAGTTAACCCAAATGACATAACAAAAAATTCATAATGCCCATATCTAGTATGAAAGGCTGTTTTCGGAATGTCATCCTCCTTCACCTTCAGCTGATGGTATCCGGATCTCAAGTCAATCTTGGAAAAGTACTGATCTCCCTGGAGCTCATTAAACAAGTCATCAATATGAGGCAAAGGATACTTTTTTTTAACAGTGATGTTATCCAAAGCTCTATAATCAATGCAAAGTCTTATGGAACCATATTTCTTTTTAACAAACAAAACAGGGGCTCCCCATGGTGAAGTACTGGGACTAATGAAGCTTTTGACAAGAAAATCCTGCAACTGATTTTTCAATTCATGAAGTTCTATTGGAGCCATACGATATGGGGGTTTTGAAATTATCTTAGCATCAGGAACTAAATCAACTGTGAATTCGAATTCTCGTTCAGGTATGACACTGGGTAACTCCTCAGGAAAAACATCAAGGTATTCATTTACCACTGGAACATCATTAATTTGAATAGTTCCCTTGTTTTCAAAAATATGAGCAAGATAACTTTCACTTCCATCTTTCAGTAGTTTCTCAGCTTCCTGATATGTTATCAATTTTATGGGTTCATTCTTGTATAAAAACTGAAACTCTTTCTGAAAAACAACTTCTTTAGCTCTACAGTCAATCTTAGCATGATAATCAGAAAGCCAATCCATCCCCAGAATAACATCAAAATCGACTAAGGGTAAAACAACAAGGTTTGTAGGTAAAGTATTTCCACATACCACAATAGAAATATTCTTATAATTCCTCTTTGCTATAACATTTCCCCCTGGTGTTTTAACAACAAGTTCGGGTCTCATTTGTTGAGGTGATATTTCAAATTTACTAGAAAATTTCTCAGAGATGAAGGAATGTGTAGAACCCGTATCAAACAAAACTTTAGCAAAATCTGAGTGAACAAACAAAGTACCTGATACAACTTCATTGGATGGCCCAACACCTGCTGACTTAGTCGCAAAGGATCTCACTACACCTTTCTGCTTGTAGTCTGGCTTCTTTGCATCATTTGGATCCCTCTTTGAGCAGGCATTTGCATAGTGACCCATCTCACCACATTTAAAACACTTTACAGTTTGCTTATCAGGATTAGTCTTTGGATCATTTTCATTGCAATCTTGGGCCATATGTCCAAACATACCACATTTAAAACACTTCCCAGTTTTGATAAGAGATTCCCCAGGGTGCTTTTCCATTCTAAGTCGCACCAACTTAGGAAAATATTTTTCAAGAAAAAGACTTTTAAATTCATCCCACATTAAGGCATAAAAATACTCTCTACCCCTGATATTCCTTACCATTGACCACCACTGATCAGCTTACCCTTCAAAATGGTAAATGGAAAGACTTACCTTTTGATTTTCCGAACATCCCATAACATCAAATATCTTTTCAAGGGCTTTAATCCATCCTTCTGCTGCCACTGGTTCAGAAGATCCATTGAATGCAGGAGGATGTTGTCTCATAAAATGTTCCACCACTATCATGTTCCGTTGGGGTACCTCTATTGGTTCTCTTGCATGGATTCCACCACCATTTATAGCCATCGTTAGCTGATCCATTACTGTCACAAACTTCTCGGTTCCAATCCCTACCATTTCGTGCTGTAGATCAGGAAGGATGTCATTCTGTCGGTGCCTCTCTTCTTCATCATCCATGTTCCTTCTACGGACAACCATTCTGAACAAACATTTCTTAGATGAAGCAACATGGTAATATTTAAATGCTATAACAAATTAAACATAGAGTGAAAATCAATTATGGTATTCTATTAGCATCACCCTAACCCCTAAAGTTATCTAAACCATCCTCTGATACCAACTATAAAGACCCGCACTTATTTAATACATAATCATGAATTTATTCAAGAAAAAACTTCCTTTTACATTGAGAATCTTTTCAAGTTTAGAGCTTTAGAGAATTAAGACAAAAAATTCATAACATTACACATTGTACATAGTGGATACCATAAAATCAGTTTCCATTTTCCTCAGAATATAAAACATTAAAACTTTAAACAAGACTCCTTGACAATTCTTCAACATTTAACATGTATTCATTCCTTGTATTACTCATCCATTAACCTGTGAAAAATCATTTAAAAACTTGGTATGATCACAAAAGCTCAGTAAGGTATTAAAAAGAAGGAAAAATCACATTAGCCCCTGAATACGCATGACGTATGAAAACATTTTCAAAAGACATGCTTTCCACCCATAAATACTTACTTTGTGTAACATGAGATTTACACAAAATCCACACCAAACATAATTATAATCATAGAGGTATCTTGGGTCATTACTTACATAATCTTGTAACCATCTTGGCTACCTTAAAATTTGTAACCCTCACGGCTACCATACTTTGTGTAACCATCACAGTTACACGTGGAGTAACCATACGGCCGACCTCCAACTTACTCATAACCAATGAATTAGAGGAAAATATAGGTCCCACCCTTCATTATAAACAATTCACAATAACCAAAACATTACAATACAACATAAATAATAGCATAAAAACATTTATTTTGAATCTTGTAAAACAGAATTTTAAAAAGGGGATTTTAGAAGAAAAGTCCCTTATAAAAATCATATACTTGAAGTGAGACTTAATAGAGTGGATGGAATATGTATATAATCTGTAAACACACATAATGAAACATAATATAGACATAACCCATCACACAAACAATTTAAATAGCACATAAATAATAAAGAAGACGGTTAACCCAATGAATGGAAATCGGGTTAAGAATTCCCTTACCTTGGGCTTGTCTTACTTCAAAATTGTTTAAACCTCCTGTATAATGGTTAAAAGAGTGTTATTAGTATTTTACAGAAACATTTTCATGTTTATAACATCTTATATGGTCATTTAATAAACTCATTTCACCCCTTCATTGTTAGTATTTTGTTCCTTGCATTATTTTGGGTGAGTTCTTTTGTGATTTTCACAATCGGTTCATGATGAATCGTTCTTGTTGATTGGAAGTGAAACTACAGAATTGTAATGGAGTAGTTTTTACATATTTCCAGTACCATAAATTATACCATTTATCACTTTGATTCTTTATATGATGATGATTCATAAGTTAAAACATTAATTATGTTCGTTTAGATCATTTAAGTGGTTCTTTGATAATTACAACCTCATTTAGTCTTATAAATTTGAATCATGAGTAAAAAAGAATTACAGAACCTTAAGTGAGTCATAAAACATATATTATAACCTGGTTAAACCATATAAATGGTTTCATGGCCAGATTGAAGGTAGAAATGGAAGAATAGAACATGTCGTTTTTGAAGGTGATAAATTTAACACCTCATGAGCAACTTTCTCTTTAATAAAATAAATGGAAGAGTGAAAGGGTGTGGGGTGATATAATATAACATTAGAATCATACTATTACAGTATATATATAATACTGGATTTACAGAACAATTTTGATGAAGATAAGTAGGAATAGATCAAGAAAAGAACTTGAACATGAAAGGAAATTAAAGGAGAAGAGAGAGAAAAATTACCTTTAGAATCCTCCTCTTGAGATCCTTTTTAAGGAAGCTAGGATTGGTCTTTTGATGAGACCAGAAGCTTTTGGACGTGGGGTATGAGCTAGGGAAGGTGTTTGGGCAGAGTTTAGAGAAGTCTTTTAGCTTGAGAGGTGTGAGGAAAAGAGGGAGTGAAGGGTGGCTTTTATAGTGGAGGGGAGAGGGGTTTCCTTAATATAAAATTGATTAGTTTATTAATTTCACCAAAGACCAGGAATAGTGATTCTTGGATGACTAATAATAGTAAATAAGACATGTGAGTTAGGAATTTGGGTGCTTAAATCACTTTTGATGTCAGTAATAGTGGGTTTTAATTAAAATGTATTTATATGGTAAATTAATGTATTCTACTAGTCACCAAAAATTCAAGTTTCTCAGAAAAATCCCCAAACTTTACCCCAACCATTTTTCGACGTGTAGAATCAAAAAATGAAGTCCATTTTTCAAAAATAATTTCCTAAATATTATTAATTTAATATTTAAATAAAATCATAATTTACTTAAAAAACAGTTTTTAAGATTAAAACTGATTTTATAGTTCTTTCAAAAATTACGTAGGGTCTTATAAAATTATCTAAAAACTATTATACATTGATTCAATAATTTATAAATATATTATAGAAAAAGAAATATTCTTTTAAATTAATTAAATAATTATAATTAATTATTTATGAGTTATAAAATACCAAAAACGTTTACTAAGGTCAAATTGTCACTTTCTAAGATGTCTAAATTTTAATTTATTATTCATAGGTAATGTTACTATTATTTACTATTCATAAGGGTCATATTACTATTAATAAGGTTAGGTTACTATTCATAAGGGTGGGTTACTATTCACTAAAAAAACAAGTTTGTTTCATCAGACTCTAAATAACATACTAAACACAATTGTAGATGACAGTTTCTTGAAATTCAAAACATAGAAGAAATAAAATTATGTTTAAAGGATACTTATAAATATATACCTTAAACAAAATTTCAAGCATTTTAAATTTATTTTTAGAAAACCTTGGGATGTTACAGTTATATAGAACAACAAGGTTATTGTACATAACACGCAAGATTGAACTTCTTCAACGGCTTGTGTAACACGCAAGACTGAGTGGTACCTAATTATAATATATTTTTCAAAATATTATTATAATGGAATATAACATAGTATTTAATTTTATGGATATGAATTTTATTAACTAAATTATAAAAATATGTGGTGTATACAAATATAAGGAAAATTCATAGATTACCAATTAATGAAAATGGAAATTGAATGAATCTAAAGAAAAATATTATTATAGTCACAAAGCTATTTTAAACAATTAAATTTAACTAATTAAATTTGGTAATTGATATTAATGTAATAAATATGTTATATATTAAATAAAATATTTTTTACATTCATCCCATATATTTTATAGATATAAGATAAGGACAAACCAAATTTTATGCTCAAAACCCTATATTTTTAATAAATTTTTACCGCCTTTTGATGGAGAACCCTTTTTAAATCCAATTTGTTTAACTTTTATAGATTTAATATTTCAAAATAAACTTCATATTTTTATGTGGGACATAAAAATTAGGTTAGGATAAATTTTTGGTATTCTTATGTGAGCCTTCATCTTTTAGATAATAGTTAAACATACTGGATTTTATTTCAAAACATCTTTTTCATATAATTTAATTATATGGTTAAATTATATTTTTAAATGTTTTAATAGTTTATTTAGATATTATTTTTACCAATTAATCCAATTTAGTTCATTGAAACCAATGTAACATTTAAATTGGATGTAAAAACTTATCAAACTTTTGATCATTTTTACTTTAAAAACATACAATGTCGTCCCATAAGTAGGATTAAGTTTAAATTAATTTCTTCCACTTCTGTGATTATAATTTGGAAAAATTAATTCCATATTTGGAATCATCATAATTTATAATATATAATATGTCATACTTTTTTTGGACTAAAAATATTAGTGAAAGTGATTAAAATTAATTAAGTTAGTTAAGAGAAAAATTAGGTTAATAATGTTCTAAAACATATATTTAATGCAAAAAACGACCTAGAAAAATGTCCAACACCCATTTTATGGCCATATTTAGACCTTATAATCAATTTTATCAATATTGGATTATTATTGGATCCACTTGAAACATGAAAAACATGGGTGGAATTCTCTCTTCCTATATTTACCAGAGTGTCACTCTTCCTCCAATATAAAAGGCCACCACTTCTACCCATTCCTCACACCTCTCGAGCCTCTTAAGTTTGGAAAATATTTTCCCAAGTAGCCACCCAAAAATTATACCTTCGGCCTTGAATCCTTATTTTTTTCATAAAACCTCTCAAGGAAGACTTTTGTCCCAAACCAAAAGGAGCTACCTGATTTAGAGGAAGCTTGTACGAGTACAAATGGAGTCAAGGTACAAGGTAAGAGGATTTCATCTCACTTTTAATTTCAATGAGATACATGTAATGTTCGCCACTCTTTAATTTTTGTGGTGTATTTTTTTCACGTGATTGTATTCAATGTATCATATATTTAAATTTATGGGTATTCACAAGTCCATTTTATGATCCTTATTTCATGGGGTTTATGTTTCAAATGTTACCCAATCGGTAAAAATGTTTTCCGTCAATTTTACTTTTTTGAGACTCATGTTTTGTTATGCAACTAAAATAATTTTTTTAGGTTTATATACTTCCATTTTACATGTTATATCGTGAATCTAATTATTTTCATGATATCTTAATATTTATGTAATTTCCTTTTCTTACATGGAGTGTATGATCCAAAGTTATGGAGTTATAAGATTCTATTGAGGCAATCTCATTGCTTTTCAATATTGTTCATGTTTATGATTCCATTGATGAAATCTTATGATACATATCTCAAGAACACTCATGAGTTTCCCTCTATTATGTTTGTTCAGGATATCCTCGTGTTTTAGTACCCTTTTTCCACCCTTTGGTACTTAAGATAATGTTTTTAAGTAAAATCTCATTATCTATCTCTCTTCAGTCAGACATATATTGTATTCAAAAACCTTGTTTTCAAAACAATTCAAAATATCCTTGAATATTATTTTCAATGAAAATAATTTTAATTGTTTTATTGTTTTCAAATATTTCTTTATATTTTTTAAAAGCTGTTTTTAAAGAAAAATGTTTTTAAAAGATTTTACGTTATAAAAAAATATTTTTCAAAGAAGAAAGGATATTTTCCTCAAGAAATATTTTTTAAAGATATTTCAACATTAGTTTCCATATAAGATGACACCCATTGATGTTACTAATTACCTTTTAGTAAATCATCTAAAGGTTTTATTCATATCCTTTATATGAATGGGTTATGCTTAATTTCATGGTCTTTATGAATCATGTTTCCCTTTCCCGGGTTACATGTTTATGAAACCTGATCCTTTTCATGGGTTATGATTTAACGAAAAGGTTATGAAACCTATCTATTTTCCATAGGTTTTTATGTGATGAAATGTTAATTATTCCCATTTTATTTCATGGGTTATGATTTGATGTTTATAAAACCTGTGTCTTTGTATGGGTTATGATATGATTAATGTTTTATTGTATTATGGAACATGTATGAATAATTTTATTATGAGATGGATGGGACCCATATCTCCCACAAATTCATTGGGTAAATATGAATGAATCATGAGTATAAATGTTATGTGTGAACCGGATTACATGTTCACAATGTTATTCATAGACCTGGTTTTATGTCTATAATTTTATGCGTGAACCTGATTAAATGTTCACAATGTTATGAGTAAACCTAATTACATGTTCATAATGTTATGCATGGACTTGGTTTAACATATAAAAGGTTATTTGTGAACCTTATTACATGTTTAAAATGTTATGCATGGACCTGGTTTCATGTCCATAAGTTTATGTGTGAACTCGATTACATGTTCACAATGTTATGTGTGAACCTGATTACATATTCCCAATGTTATGCATGGACCAGGTTTCATGTCCATTAGGTAATTCATGATCTTGATTGCACATTCACAATTTTATACATGAACTTAGTTTAATGTCTATATTTTTATGTGTGAACCTGATTACATGTTCACAATGATATGAATTGACCTGATTGTATATCCACAAGTTGATGTCGGGGCCGGATTTCATGTCCTTAACTTAATGAGTGAACCTGTCTCTACTTATACATGTTCACAATGTTATAAACCAACATGCATTACAGAAATATAAGGTATTTTCTTATGTTATGATTCTTGGCCTATATTATATATTTCCCTTGGATTTATGTCTTATGAACTCCCATATCTTATTATGTTCTGTAATATGCAGGGCACGATCTTCAAATGTTATACTCAAGTTCCATACCCTTTTGTTTATGTTATGCTTATATTTATTTTATTTACCATTATTGAGCATTTGAGCTCACCCCCTTCTTATGTTTCCTTATCCAAGGATATGAAGAAGGGTTTTAGGTTGAATTGCTAAATTTGGATATCTTTATAGGAGATGTTGAAGATATTTCACCAGGATATAATATTTTGTTTCCAAGTTTCAAAAGACACTAAAATATTATGGTCCTTGGGCATGTATTTTTGTAATGAAATGAATATTCATCTAAAATGATGTAATATCCTTGTATATCAATCATCATTCTCTATAATATAACCATTAATAATATAATAAATATTACAACTGATAGTATCATTAATATGTATTATAATTAACAATATAATTTATCTTATGAGTATTTTATAACCTTAAAATTATATTTCTTTTATATATTTTTATTTTCTATTACTAAAATAAACATTGTTTTTACTATAGGGACAAGTTTTTTTATGGAGGTTTATTTTTGGATAAGCCTCCTATAAGAGATATAAATTTGTATATTAGTTTTTTTATTAATAATAAATCACATGAATATACAAATTTTTTATGTAAATTTTTAATTGAAATTATAGTGAAATTCTAGATTTTAATTTCAATATGGTCTTTAATATATTTGAATTATTATATGTTATTTTATTTGGATTATTATTATAAAATTATTTTAGGGCTACTACAACTCTATAGTAGATTCATGTACTTTATTAGAGCTAAAATAGCACTTATAAGGGTCTCCTTTATCATTTCTAAAGAAAAAAGGACTGATAAAGGGGGTATTTATCAATGTTAAAACCAAAATATTGATAAAGGGGGTCTTATAATCATTTTTTAGTGCTGATAAAGGCATGGATTTTTTAACGGTGATTCGATTGTCTATACATTTTTACACTAGAAAATGATTTTTTTATCATTGTTATAGGTTGTGTGGAGAACCTTTTTTCCTTGTAATACTTTTAAAAATATCAATGAATATTTTTGAAATCGAGAACTAAGACAAAACGTGATTCTGAGGTCTGGTGTTCCTGGAATTAAATTTATAAAAATATTAAATATATTCTATATCACACATACAAGGTTTTTAGAAAATAATGGGATAACTCTTAAACATGATCTCGGATTGAAAATATAAGACCATGGTTGAATCTGAAATGTGAGTTTTACCATAGTTGCAACCTAAAGTTGGTCAGCGCTTGATGTTTGGATAGAACAACCATTGGCGGGTGCGTTTAAATTAAATTAAATTACATAATTAAATTATTTAATTTAAATGACCTAATCTTAAAACATCTATAAATATACTACTATAGAGAATACATGGGGTTACCCACATAACCCTAGGACTATTGAGAGAATAATTATGCATTTTTCATTGGCGTATTGAGATCAGATGATGACGACCTCTTGGATCAAGGTGAATCAAGGCGCAGTGAACACAATGAATCTTCTCCTTTATTAGAGAGAATGTTATTCACCAAAAAATGATTCAACATCAAGGTTTGACTCATTATATGTGTATTTACTTCCATATGATTAATATTTTTAGAATTAACGATTCTCATTCTTTGATCTGTATTCGTTCTGAGGCTTTGCATCCGCCAATGTGTTGAGTTTATTTATTTATTTGATTAAATCTCATTGTAACATGATTTCTCACCCTGGATATACCCAATTGTTATACTTTGACCAATAGGACATGGACAATTATTAGTTCACCCTTTTTATGTGATTTTCCCCTATTGTTCTTTGTGAGCTTTGTCATTGGCCTATGGGGACCACAGTTTAACATTTCCGGGAAAGATCGAGGATGATAGTACCCCAAAATTCATAATAGATTCATGTGGGATGAATGGATTGGAGATTATAGTAATTATTGAGATTATTTATAGGTTTTGGGTGATTTCATCATAGATATAGGATCTAAAGAAAAAAAAATTGCAGTGCAAGAGGCCTACGAGCCGCATACGGGTGTTGAATGGACCGATAAAAATCTGATTTTCAGCCATCAGATGTATGGAAACAGCAAAATAATACTTCTCCCTTTGTTTTTGGATGAAAATTAGGTGATATCTAATGTGGAAAAGGAAGATACGGGGATATATGTAGAAAATATTATTTTCTAGGAAAAACACGACAACATTCCAAGTAGTTTAGAAGAACACACTATGTGTTATTATAAAATAGGTTACCCTAGAGTTTTTGGAAGATTATAAATATCACACACCATGTAGGACCCCCATATTATATGTGACTCACTACTCAAGACATGGCATGTACTCGGGGAGTACACAAACATGGGCATGTCCAGACACATGGTGTGTACCTGTACACGACTAGTGTACAGAGGCATGATTAGGAGAACATGGATCAGCCTAGGGTGGTTGAGACACACCATATGAGATTCATACACATCGTGTTCATCTACATGGTCAGTGAGTCATATAATATAAAGGACATGACCTGGTGGTAGGGTAGGACCACACGCTATACAGGTCCCCTTACACACCTTGTACTCTCTTTTTTAGGAAAGCTCCACCTCTCATATGGCCTTTCTTTAGACTCCAGTTTTGTCCATCTAGTATCCTATAAAGTGTTTTTTCAGAATATAATACAATGGTGGCTTTCATGGTAGCCTTTGAGATATGATGCAATGTGTTTCAATTGTGACATAGGTAGCGCTCGACGATGGTAGTGTTTGGGAAGGATCATTGGAGAGGAACCTCTATTAGACTAGGGTACATGTCCTCTATCTATCTATTGGTACCCCTATCCCACAAGGTAATGGGTCCTCTATAAACTGAGTGGTATTTTCTATTAAACTAGATTGTTTGTCCTCTATCTACTAAGAGGTACCCCTATCACATTAGTTCATAGTTATTTTATCTATTAATTGGTACCCCTATTGCACTAGGTAATGGGTACTCTATTTACTAAGGGGTACCCTTAGTTGTAAAGGTTGTGGGTCCTCTATATAATGAGTGGTACCCCCTTGATGTAATAGGGCACAAATCCTCTATCTACTGAGTGTTACCCCTATTACACTATGGTGCATGTTCTATATCTACTGAGTGGTACCCCTTATCAGATAGGTCCCAAGTCCTCCTTTTACTAAGTGTCACCCCCTAATGGACTAGGGAATGGTTCCTCTATCTAGATATTATGGCCCCTCAACTATGTGGTATAGTAGCGAGGTGTGGGTTGAAATGGATTTTTCATCAGGAAGATGTGTGAGATATTGAGAATCATTTATGGACCTATAGAACTAATGTAATACTCTTTTCCTAGTTTGGGTTGTGATATTGAGATCCCCATTCTCTCTCGTTTAGGTTTTTTATGAGAATATTTCCCTATTATTTGGTATTTGTTTCAATCTTTCTTCGGTTTGAGATATATACTTCTATCATGTACCTTATTGTTCTATCTTCAGCTTTCAAGGAATCCTATTTGGGTATGTATATACTCACACCAGTATGGGATTTTCCGAAATGTTTCATGTCTTATATAGACAATGGACAGGTCAGTAATGATTACTGAGGAGTATAGAGACACCCAGGTGCACTTGACTATGTATGGTGGTCGAATTTTGGAGATTCAGAGCTGGAATCTCTCATCATTTTACTTTCAAGTTATTTTCAGGTTGGGACATATTTCTTGTTGGGTGTGTATTTTTTCCATTTTCTTTTTAGATTACATTTTCATACTCTTTTACTCTCAAGAGGTTTTACATGCATGGTTTATTCTCTAGATGTTGTATTTTTTATTGTTATTCCTATGAACTTCTTCATGGATATGGTTGGGTGCATGAATACAGGTACATTAGGGAAATGAATCCCATATTTTTTATTACTTTTGACATTTGTCTCTATCCCCTATCCTATAGAAGAGAACTTGGGGTAGTTGTGGCCTAATCTCTATTGGGTCGGGTTATGACAGATTGGTATCATATGTGGTTTATTCCTTGGGCTAGTTTTTGGAGTAGTCCCATTATAAGGATTTGTTCAGTAGATAGGTAAATAGTTTCAAAGTGTCTCGACTGCGGCCCTCAGGATAGGGAACCCAGTGTTGGTGTAGTGGCTGATGTATCCATACATTAATACTCTGACTAAATACTTGTTGAATCGGTATATTGAGACATTGGTTACTAGGAACATTGGTACATACATCATATAGGATTAAGTCTTTGTCAGTACTTTTTTAGTTATCTCTGCATATATATTTGATCATCTAAAAATGGTATGAATTGATTAAATTTTCAGGATGCCTCCATGAAGAATTCCATCCTGGTTACCAATTCCAGACTCTGAAGACAATCCAATGAGGGATGAGGCCTCAGTTCAGGGGTCATCTCACAAGATCCTTACTCAAGGTAGAAATGTATCATCACCCCCACCTATCGAGTAGCAGATCATACCAGTAGAGTTGACTAAGGATTAGTACAATTTTAGTACACTTTGTGTGTTCTAGCGCCATAGGACTCTGAGGTTCCATGGTGATCCAGATCCTTAGGTGTAGGAGGAGTGTCTAGATTTGTTGATCCATGTTTTTAGGCTAATCCAGAAACTATATGGTTAGGTGGTTGCATTGTAATCTAGTCTTTTTCAAGGAGAAGCTTAGTGCTGGTGATGTCTAGTCATACATGTAAGAACCCGGTTCTTATCTTGGAGGTACGAGCTTCTTCTTTTCTCTTTTCCTCAAGTGTTTTTAATAAAATATGGGAAATGGGGAAAATCCTAAATTTTGGAAGTACACATCGTGTACTTTTTCCACATGTCGTGTACTTCTGGCCGTGTAGGGATGACTACACGGGGCGTGTATCCATGTCGGCGACAAAGGGTGTAGGAACCAATTATATGCTATTTAGTGGTCCTTTACACGTCGTGTAGTCAGTCGGCAGGCCCAAATAGTAAGTCGGTGGAGTAGCCGCCAGCTAGGCAACAGTACACGCCATGTACTCAGGAGTACATGTCATGTACTCATGTCGACGGGAAAACAGTGTGGCGGTGCCGCCAGGGGAATAGTTAAATGAAGGGAGTACACGTTGTGTATTTTGAAGTAAACACTATGTACTTTTTTTTCTTAAATCGGGCAGTAGCCTCCCCTGTTCACAAGGAAGACTTAGATCAGAAGAGGTAGCTCGGGAGGGATGGCTGAACCTTTGAATATCCGCCGGGTGTTCGTCCGGAATCCAATTTCGCCTCGGACAATCTCGTTGGAACAGCGTGGGTAAGCCCTCTCTTCTCCTAGCGTGTTGCTTACCAATTCTTCTCCTAGCGGGAGTTATTTGAGGTTAATCGTGTTTTGTTCTTTGTCAGATCTACACCGTTCTTAGGCGTTTCTGGAGTCGACATTCGGGTATACTTCTCGTTGGCATATAAGGTAGGTGGATTGGTGTTTGTTTTTCAAATTGTCATGTGTTTTGTGTGTTTTGTGCCACGAACCCATGTTGGGGTGTCATGTGGATGAGGTCGTTGCAATATTAAACACCTAGAATTGATTAGGTATTTAATTATGTTATTAAAATGTTGGTTGGGATCGTTGCTTGGATCCGGAACCACCCCGGGGGTGTGTTCCATTATTTAGCTGATTGGCCAGGATACCCGAGGGTATGCCTTTAAATTAGTAATTGTAGAATTTTCTTGAGAGGAATTTCTTGTTCACTTCTTGTTTACATGTTGGGCATGGCCCGGTTACCTGTTAAGCCTGAGGGCGTTGTTGTGATTAGCCAGTGGGCACTGCACTGTTTAGCCTGAGGGCATTAGTTATCTCAGCCTGAGGGAAACTTCTTCCGTGCATGTGGGCAACTAATTCTATGCCTGAGGGCGAAACTACCTATACCTGAGGGAAAAATTTGTTATGCCTAAGGGCTGATTCTTTTGTTGGATACTCTTTACCTGAGGGTAGGGGTTTACGCATCTGCAGACTTTTAGTGGTTACTTAGAATATTCACTGTGGTTATATTTTAAAAATAAATGATTAAAATGAATATTAAAATGGAAATTTAACTGTAAAGTTGGTTACTTGGGAGTACTGCTTACTTTATTGCATTTGACTATAGCACACTGTTGTTACATGATACACGCAGTTGGTCACGGGCCTTTGGCGAGTGCCTAGTGGGAATTTATTTCTCACACCCTATTTGTGTCACGCTTATTGGCCCAATCAAATTATGTTTCTGGAAGTGTGTATAGGGGAAAGAGTCCCTATATAGGTACTTGACTGTTGCTGAGGAGTAGGAGGGCATGGGACCGAGCCTAGGCCCGCGATTCCGCTGCCAGCTGCTTTTCTTTGTTTTGATGTACTCTCCCTTTGGTTGTACTGTATTGATGTATAACACGTTCTAGCTGTTTTCTTAGAACATGAGACATGTAGCATCATTAATTATCTATTTTTGGTTATATCCACTGCTGTTTTTTATTTCATTTGTGTACGGTTTACTGCTTCCGCTTTTCATTTTATGTTTTATTAGTATTCCGCTGCGCTACACTTTGACAAATGAGGGCATAATTTCCCCACTCTCAGACCTGGGCCTTAGCTGCTAGTCGGAAACCTCTGGTGTTTAGGGAAATGCGCTTGAGGTCATGTGGAGAACCAGATTCGGGGCACCCGTTGCGTGGCACCCGGGTCTGGGACGTTACAAAGTGGTATCATAGGAGTTATTTTCTTTGAATTACTATTTGGAGTCGTAGTCAGGGATAAGACGAATGGTAGTTGGTAATAAGTTGTGCCCGGGTGTAGCTATCCCATGTACAGGGAAAATCCAGTCTACCTCGTATTTTGCACTTCTTCTGATTTTGCAAGTTACAGTTGATATGATTTCACCGTTGGGTGATTCACTTGTATTGTGTTGTTTATATTTTATTAGTGGGTTCTATTTAGTTACAACCCGATGAGATGAGGGTATGCCATCTCATGCATCATTTAGGCACATGCTAGAAATCGCATGCCATGTATAGTTCCATGACATGTAGGTTCATTAGAAGTTGCATGCTGTTGTGATAGTTGTTGTGCTAGAAAAGCATGTTGTTGTGATACCTGCTTGATAAAATACCTGCTATGTGATAGGGTAATTTTATGCGAGCCTGTTTGTAAAATGGATTCCAAACTCTAGTTTTTGGGGAGTATGGGCCCCCATTGATTGGAATTTGGAAGATCATTGATGGTTTATTATGTTATAACACAGATAAGCTGTCAAACTTTGATTTGTGTGGAGTATGGGCCCTCCCGGATCGGAATTTGACACTTAGGTGTTGTTTTTTAGTGTTTTCTGGGTTCGGGAGAAGTTTTTGAGGCATACTGTCTGGAAACCCAGTATACACGGCGTGTAGTACTGTAGAAACGCCGTGTATGTCCTTCTGTTTAGGAAGAGAAATTAACTTTCTAAGTACACACAGTGTACTCTGAGTACACACCGTGTAGTCTCTTCTCGTGTCACAAACCATGTGGGCGGCGACACGGGGTAGGGAAGCGCTTGGGAAAAACACGCCGTGTACCAGATATACACTCCGTGTAGTGTTGACCCAGAGACTGGTCGTGTAACTAACAATACAGGTCGGTGAACTCCTTTACAGAACACATCGTGTCAATTATAAACATGCTGTGTAGTGTGACCTAGGGACTCAGCCGTGTAACTAAAAACACGGGTCAATGTCACCATTCTTTGAACACGCCATGTACCTTTGGGGACACTTCGTGTAGTCTTGTCCGAGGACAGACCATGTGGACTTAGTTGTGTGGCTAGGGAAATGGGGTGGTGTACACACCGTGTGCGGGTGTAACACGCCGTGTAGTTTCAAGCCAAGTAGTTGTCCATGTCACAGATGACACGGGAAGTTTGAGAATACCACCATACACGCCGTGTAGATTATATACACGCCATGTAGTTTTGTTTAAACAGGAGTCATATGGCTTAGCCGTGTCGAAGGACCCGGGTAGGGGAAGGGAATTCAAGTACACGTCATGTAGTCAGTATACACGCCATGTAGTCTTGTTTTGTAAATTTTGAAATACCTTCTTCTTCTTGTTCCCTTTGTGGTTTCTTCGTTTCAGCCTTAATAATCTTGTTCCAAGGCGTGTTTTGACCTTGTAGTGTCATGCCACCTAGACGACCGCGCGTTGTTCGCCAGAAGAGTGGCAACGAGAATACTCCAGAGATGGTAGGCCATGGGCTACCAGTGGATTCTCCAACAGAGCCAGATGCGGTGCCAGCTGTTACACCGGACATAGGCACGAAAGCGCAGTTCCGTGAAGGCTTTATGCAGTTCATGCAGACCTTTTAGGGAGCACTACAGGCTGCCACATCTATGACTGAGCTTACACGTGTCTTCCAGCAGCCGCATCTTCCTACGTTTTCAGGGAATGGTGGACCACAGGCTGCGGAGTCTTGGCTAGGATCGATGCAGACAATTTTTGAGCATCTTGAGACGCCTCCAGGGTGGAGGGTCAAGCTCGCGACATATATGTTGTGTGATTCCTCCAAGAGGTGGTGGGATGTTACCACCCAGTCAGAGCATCACAAAGACATGGCGTGGGAATATTTTTAGGTAGTCTTCTACGACTTCTTCTTCCCAGAGATGCTGCGGGAAGACATAGCTAAAGAGTTCATGAATCTGCAGCAGGGTGCCATGTCGGTGATGGACTATTCTTCTCGTTTCACCGAGCTTTAGCGTTTTTCACCTGTGCTGGTGGGTGATGAGACGTTGAGGGCCAGACGTTTTGAGGATGGTCTTCGGTATGACATCTGAGAACTGTTGAATGTCTTCAGGTTTCCTATTGTACATGCTATAGTGAACTAGGCGCTGATCACAGAGAGGAACCTTCAAGAATCTAGTGGTGTGGGCTAGGGCGGTTCAGCACCAGTTACTGGTACTATTTCTGCTGGCAAGAGGAAGAGACAGGTGGACTTCTCTCAGGGTGGTAGTACTAGTCAAAAGAATGCTTCAGGTGGATAGGTTATGTGCTACCAGTGTGGTAGAGAGGGGCACAAGAGGCCACAGTGTCCATGATACCCAATGGAGTGACCATCTTGTGGCAAGAAGGGTCATCTACAGCACTTTTGCATGGAGTTTCCACTGATGGCTAGTGAGAGGGGTTCTGTGCAGACTCCGCGTGCGGGAGCAGGACCAGCAGCTTCTTACCAGTCTAGGAACTGGAATATGTCAGGGCATGCAGGAAAAGATGGTGGTTGTGGTCGTGGTAGCTAGACACCAGGATCTCAGAGGCAGCAGGGCAGGACAGCTCAGGGTAGCCATGCTGTGTCGCAGGGCCGCGGCACTAAGAAGGCATGTGCAGTGCAACAGACCCAGCAAGAGCAGGATCCCGGACCTTCTACAGTCAGAGGTACTATTTTAGTAGCTTCTTCCTTATCTTCAGTACTTTTTGATACGGGTGCTACACATATTTTTATATCTGTATCCGTTGTGGAGAGCCTTGGGCTCTGTGTTTCTACTTCTTCTGATATTATGATGCTAGACACTCCGTTGGGAACTAGAACGGCTGGTGTGCGTCAGTGCAAGGAGTTCCCCCTTGAGGTTTGTGGGTGTCACTTCCTTTGGGACCTCTATGTCCTAGAGATGATGAGCTATGACATCATTCTTGGGATGGACTGGTTGGTTCCCTTTCGAGCCTTTGTAGACCGCTATCGTCGCAGGGTGTGTTTCACGTCACTAGAGGGCAGAGAGTTTCTATACAAGGGCGAGTGGGATGTTCAGGCGAGTCAAGATGGACCAGAGCATTGTGGGCGAGGTGGAGTCATAGCCCAGATTTCGAGCTTATATCTGGACGACCTGGGGACTTGTCGAATGGATTTCCCTCTAGTAGTTGATTGTTTCAGAGATGTCTTCCCGGGTGAATTTTCAGGTCTACCTCCAGAGTGTGAGGAGGATTTATCTTTTGAGCTTGTTCCATTAGTAGCACCGGTGTCCATTCTTCCATATAGTATGGCTACACCTGAGTTACAGGAGCTCAAGAGGCAGTTGGATGAGTTGCAGGGAAAGGGCTTTATCTGACCTAGTACTTCTCTATGGGGATCACCTGTCCTTTTTGCGAAAAAGGCAGACGGTACCCTCAGACATTGCGTGGATTATCAGAAGCTAAACCAGTTAATGATAAAGAATCGATATCCCTTACTGAGGATTGATGATCTTTTTGATCAGCTTCATGGAGCACGAGTGTTCTCGAAGATTGACCTGAGATCAGGATATCATCAGCTGCGCGTGAGACCATCATATATACCTCTCATGACTTTCAGGAGTAGGTATGGTCTATATGAGTATACGGTTATGTTATTCGGACTCACGAACGCACCAGCAGTTTTCATGGATCTGATAAATCGTGTGTTCCATTCGTATCTTGATTCTTTTGTGGTAGTATTCGTGGACGACATCTTGGTGAACTCTCGCACTCGACACGACCATGCCACCCATCTTGAGATTGTATTGAGTACACTAAGGGGGAATTGTCTATATGCTAAGATCTCAAAGTGACACTTTTGGATGGACCAGATTTACTTCCTGGGTCATATCATCTCTGAGGCGGGAGTTTCAGTAGACCCAGAGAAGGTAAGAGCAGTGGTTTCTTGGGAGCAGCCTACGAATGTGTTTGAGATACGAAGTTTCTTAGGGCTGGCTGGTTACTACAGATGTTTCATATAGGACTTCTCCCACTTAACAGCACTGTTGACAGGTCTGACTAAAAAGGGTGTGAAGTTTTTCTGGTCGAAAACTTGCGAGATAGCTTTTCAGGACCTGAAGGGAAGGTTGACATCAGCACCGATCCTGATACTCCCAGAGCCGGGGAAGAGCTATACAGTTTACTGTGATGCATCAGGTATTGGGTTGGGAGTAGTGTTGATGCAGAGCGACCGAGTTGTTGCATATGGGTCTCGGTAGTTGAGGCCACATGAGAGGAATTACCCGACGCATGATCTCGAGTTAGCTGTAGTTGTACATGCGTTGCGTTGTTGGATACATTATCTATTGCGGGAGCATTTTTTGGTTTTCACTGACCACAAAAGACTCAAGTATATCATTACTCAGCGTGACTTGAATCTGAGGCAGAGGAGGTGGGTCGAATACCTACAATCCTTTGACTTTGAGCTTTCCTATACACCTGGTAAAGGTAATGCAGTAGCTAATGCACTGAGCAGGAAGACTCAGATACAGGAAGTGCAAGAGACCATTGGCGAGTGGCATCTCATGGCTTTGTTCTCTGAGATGCATTTGGAGGTGCATGATATTCAGGGGAACACTTATCTTTCATCTTTAGCTGTGACATCTACCCTCCTGAATAGAGTGAGGGTGAGACATCTATCTGATTCATAAGGCCTAGTTCTGCGGGATTCGGTGGCAAGTGAGGACCCTTCTCCTCGGTGGATGATAGGCAACGATGAGGTTTTGCGTTTCCATGGATGAGTATGGGTTCCATGGGATATACGTGAGGAGATGATGCGAGAGTTTCATGCTTCAGCTTGGGAACTTCATCCTGAGGTTACCAATATGTACCGAGACTTGAGACGTCAGTACTGGTGGCCGAGTATGAAGAGAGATGTAGCTGGTTTTATTACGAGGTGATCCACCTGTCAGCAGGTGAAGGCGGAGTATCAGAGACCAGCTAGGCTGTTACAGCAGTTACCATTCCGGAGTGGAAATGGGATGATGTTGCGATGGATTTCATGACTTGTTTGCTGAGGTCACCTAGAGGCAACGACGTCGTGTGGGTTGTTGTGGACTGACTCACGAAGGTAGATCACTTTTTTCCGATCAAGGAGTCCTTCGGTGTTGACGATCTCGGAAGGCTGTATATCCGAGAGATCGTACGTCTTCATGGAGTCCCCCATTCTATCATTTTTGATAGGGACGTCCGCTTCACATCTCATTTCTGGTAGAGTTTTCAGAGGGTACTGGGTACACAGGTGCTTCTGAGCACAGCTTACCACCCTCAGACCGATGGCCAGTCAGAGTATACGATTCATGTGCTAGAGGACATGTTGCGTGCATGAGTCCTAGATATTGGGGGATCTTGGGAGAAGAATATACCCTTAGTCGAGTTTTCCTATAACAATATCTTCCAGGAGACTATTGAGATGGAACCATAAAAGGCTTTATATGGTTGGTCGTGCCGATCACCTTTGTGCTAGATAGAGGCAGGTGAGGCAGCTTTACTGGGGCCACAGCTCATGCAAGAGACATCTGAGTAGGTCCAGTTGATTCAGAAGAGGATGGCTACTGCATAATCTCGTCAGAAGTCTTATGTTGATCACCACAAATAACCTTTGATGTTCGTGGTTGGGGATCAGGTTTTTCTATGTGTTTCGTCGAGGCTGGGATACAAGCAGATCAGGAGACCGGGTAAACTTTCACAGTGGTATGTGGGGCCATTTGAGATTCTGGAGAGAGTCAGGCTGGTTTCTTATCAGTTGAAGTTACCGCAGTGGTATCGATACATGCATGAATTCTTCCACATATCTCAGTTACATCGCTATCATTCAGACTTGCCTCACACCCTTCAGCCGGAAGAGGTTGAGCTGGATGTCGATGCGTCCTTTGAGGAGCATCCAATATGTATCGTTGATAGGAGCATGAAGGTTCTCCGAGGCCGGTCAGTTCCTCTCGTACAGGTGCTATGGCAGCATGGCCGAGTGGAGGACGAGACCTGGGAGAGGGAGGTCGACATACGTGATCAGTGGCCGGAGTTGTTCACAGATATTTCTTCACCACCCTTGGAAGGGAAATTTGAGGATGAATTGCTATAAGGGGGGAAGTTTGTAAGAACCCAGTTCTTATATTTGAGGTTCGGGCTTCTTCTTTTCTCTTTTCCTCAAGTGTTTTGAATAAAATATGGGAAATGGGTAAAATCCTAAATTTTGGAAGTACGCTTCGTGTACTTTTTCCATACGGCATGTACTTCTGGCCATGTAGGGATGAGTACACGGGGCGTGTAGCCATGTCGGCGACAAAGGGTGTAGGAACCGACTACACGCCATATAGTTGTCCTTTACACGTCGTGTAGTCAGTCGGTAGGCCCAAAAAGTAAGGCGGTGGAGTGGCCGCCAGCTGGGCGACAATACACGCCGTGTACTCAGGAGTACATGCTGTGTACTCATGTCGACGGGCGAACAGTGTGGCGGTGCCGCCAGGGGAATAGTTAAATGAAGGGAGTACATGACGTGTACTTTGAAGTACATTTCGTGTACTTTTTTTTGCTTAAATCAGAAAGTAGCCTCCCCTGTTCACAGGTAAGTCTTAGAACGGAAGAGGGAGCTCGGGAGGGATGGTCGAACCTTCGAAGATCCACCAGGTGTTCATCCAGAATCTGATTCCGCCTCGAACGATCTCATTGGAATCGCGCTGGTAAGCCCTCCCTTATCCTAGCGTTTTGCTTAACAATTATTTTCCTAGAGGTATTTATTTGAGGTTAAGCGTGTTTTGTTCCTATTTAGATCTACGTCGTTCTTAGTTGTTTCTAGAGTCGACGTTCGGGTATACCGCTCGTTGGCGTATAAGGTAGGTGTCTTGGTGTTTGTTTTTCAAACGGTCGTGTGTTTTGTGCATTCTATGCCATGAAACCATGTTGGGGTGTCATGTGGATGAGGTCGTTGCTATATTAAACATCTAGAATTGATTAGGTATTTAATTATGTTATTAAAATGCTGTCTGGGATCGTTTCTTGGATCTGGAACCACCCCGGGGGTGTGTTCCACTGTTTTGCCGATTGTCCAGGATACCCAGGGGTATGACTTTAAAGTAGTAATTATAGAATTTCCTTGAGAGGAATTTCTTGTTTACTACTTGTTTACATGTTGGGCATGGCCCGGTTACCAGTTAAGCCTGAGGGCGTTGTTGTCATTAGCCCGTGGGCACTGCACTATTTAGCCCGAGGGAAGTAGTTATCTCGGCCTGAGGGAAACTTCTTCCATGCCTATGGGAAACTCATTATGTGCTTGAGGGAGATACTACCTACGCCTGAGGGAAATATATATTATGCTTGAGGGTAGATTCTTGTGTTGGATACTCCTTACCTGAGGGTAGGGGTATACGCGTCTACGGACTTTTAGCGGTTACTTAGAATATTCACTGTGGTGATATTTTAAAATTAAATGATTAAAATGAATATTAAAATGGAAATTTAACAGTTAAGTTGGTTACTTGTGAGTACTGCTTACTTTATTTCACTTGACTATAGCACACTGTTGTTCCATGCTACACGCAGTTGGGACAGACCTTTGGTGGGTGCCTACTAGAAATTTATTTCTCACACCCTGTTTTGGTCACGCTTTTCAGCCCAAACAGATTACGTTTCTGCAGGTGTGGATAGGGGCAAGAGTCCCTATACAGGTACTTGACTGTTGTTGAGGAGTAGGAGGGAATGGGAGCGATCCTAGGGTCGCGATACCGCTGCCAGCTGTTTTTCTTTGTTTTGTTGTACTCTGCCTTTGGTTGTACTGTATTGACGTATAACATGTTCTGGCTATTTTCTTAGAACTTGAGACATTTAGCATCATTAATTATCTATTGTTGGTTATATCCACTACTGTTGTTTATTTCAGTTGTGTATGGCTTACTGCTTCCGTTGTTCATTGTATGTTTTATTAGTATTTTTCTGCGCTACACTTTGACAAATGAGGTCATCGTTTCCCCACTATCAGACCTAGGCCCTCATAGCTAGTCGGCAGCCTCTGGAATTTGGGGAAATGTTCTTGAGGTCACGTGGCGAATCGGATTCAGGGCACCCGTTGCGTGGCACCCGGGTCCGGGATGTTAGAATACAGAAGCATGATGAGTGGACACTTTCATGGACTAAATTTCAGAATATATTTCATGATCTATACTACCCCTCATGCTTTCACTCGGTCTAGATATAGGATCTTATATAGATTCAATATGGAGGGATGACTTTTTTGAGTATGTAGTGAGGTTCACTGACCTTACACGGTACTCCCTCAATATGATTTGGGATGGATAATTTTGGGCATGGAAGTTTTAGTGAGGTATTTGTAGATACATTTGTGACATTGTAGTACCCCTATGTATTCCAACTTATATCAGAGTTTTGGAGGGTGAACTAGTGACAATGATCTTACTATCAGAGGGAAGCCATGCAACTGGAGCTGCAAGTGGGTTTTATAGGGGTGAGTCATCTGCAGCAGCTAGCAGGTACCATTCAATGGGATCTCAGCATAGGATACCTCCCCATGACCAGAATCAGACACATGGTCATGTGTTATAGGGACCATACATGAGAATAGGGGATCCTGGAGAGGGAATGTGTTATTCATGTGATGGTAGAGGTCACATGGATCATGATTTCACAACCCAATACGCTAAGGAGGGCGTACAGATAGTCGATGGAGCACCATGATAGAGTCAGAGCTATGATCATAGATCTTCCAAGAGGGGGAAGAGTGTCCCAAAGAGGAAGAGTTGGTAGAGGAGAAGGTGGGGCTCTAGGAGAAGTATTTTTGGGTGGTGGATGAGGTTGTAAGCTCTTTACAACACCACCCCCAGGCGGACCACATCATGCTCAAGGATCTTGCGGTCGAGGCCACAGGGAGTTGTAGGCTATGGATGTCTATGAACCAATAGCACATGAGATTATTAGAGGTATGATTGGTTTTTATTGTACTCCTTATTCAGTACTTTTAAACATATCTTCAAGCCATTACTTTATCTATTTACTTCTAGTGTGAGATCATGAGCTCCAAGTTGAGGCTTTATCCCAACAGCATTGTCTTGAGGTTCCTAAAGGGAATTCTCCATCTATATCTTTTATCTGTTGATACTGTGATATGCCTCTTAGTGGATAGAAGTTCTTGTGGAACCTTTTAGTCATCATAATTACACCCTATGAAACCATATTTGGTATATATTGGTTTTCCACTATCAGAGGCCAAATTCACTATCACCACAGATGATTCATATGTCTTTGCACTGATGGGACAATATTTTCCTTTATGGGAAATAGAGATCTCATGGAAGGATGAGTGGGTTTTTTGAGAAGTAGGTTGCGGCCTATACCCTATATTTTGGTGAGTATATACCTTGGTTCAGCATGCTCTTTAGGTATACAGATTTTTTCATGCATGGATTGCTTTATGTACATCTTTCTCATGGATGTTTTGGGACTACCTCATGGGCGGATGATTTATTTTTTAATTGAATTTCACACCAGGCCCACTCTGATATATTATACATCATATCATATGGTCCATATCATGCTTCGAGAGTTTCATTTTTTGTTGGAGGACCTTTGAGAGAAGGGTTTTGTTAGCCCAATGTATCCTCCCAGTCATCACCGATGTTATTCGTGAAAAAAAAACATATAGGAGACTATGGATTTGTGTGGATTTTAATTACCTGAACTAGACCATGATAAATAAAAAGTTCCCCTTTAAGATTTATGACCAAATTTATTAGTTTCAAAGCATGATATTATTCTCAAAGATCGATATGAGGTCCATTCACCACCAGTTGAGAGTTCATGAGGATAATATTCTGAATCTTATATTCCAATTTTGCTATAGACACTATGATTTCCTAGTGATTCACTTTAATGTGAAAATTTTTCCCACCATGTTCATAGATTTGATGAATTGGATCTTTAAGTTTTACTTTTATCAATGTGTTGTTGTCTTCATTGACGACAAACTCATATACTCTATATTTGAGGAGGATTATACATAGCACTTGAGTATGGTTCTATACTTTCTTCAGGAGAACCAATTTTATGGTAATCTCTCAATGTTCCAGTACTGGATCTATAAGGTTCACTTTATGGGGCATTCCATTTCTAAACATGGATTATTTTTGACCCAGAAAGAATTGATATATAACTTTTTTGGGGGCCACCCAAGATTGTGTCAGAGGTGCGGAGTTTTCTTGGATTTGTGGGGTACTATGGGAGGTTAGTGGTAGAATTATCTAGGATTTCATCCCCTTTCACCATCCTAACATGGAATGGGAAGCCACTTACCTAGACTGAGAAGTTCCAAAGATCCTTTTAGGAGTTGAGTATGAGGCTAGAGAGTGCTCCAGTTTTGAGACTACTAGTGGAGGGTGTGACATATGTGTGTTTTGATGCCTCTAGAGTTGGGATTAGTTGTGTATTAATGTGGATGAAAGACGTTATCACATATGGGTTGAGGAATGTTAGACTGCATGATCAGAACTATGTGACTCTGGACCTAGAGTTGGTAGCATTAGTCTTCCCTCTAAGGATGTGGAGGCACTATCTTCAGGGAGAACACTTTGTTGTTTACTTCGACCATCATAGAATTAGGTGTATATTAATGCTGAGAGACCTAAACCTAAGGTAGAGTAACTAGTTTTATTTCCTATAGGAATGAAATTTTTTGATATTATATACTCTTGGGAAGAGAAACATGGTGGCATATTCCCTTAGCAGGAAGTCCTAGGCTCACTTGGTGGAGGTAGTGTCTGAGTGGTTAGCTTCATTACTACTGACCCTGGTTGTGGAGGGTGCAACTTTTCTTTAGTCGATGGTGTTAATCCTACACTTCTTGACTGTGTGAGGGATTTCCAATTAGGATAAATAACTTATGAAGTCTTATATGACTATATATCCTTAAAATATTCACCAAGTGAGTTTTTTGATGGAGGGAATCACATCATCCTTTTCTAGGGATAGACGATGGTCCTAACCATGATGTTGGAGGAGGTGATGAGAGAGAATTAAACATATCATTTGGTTATACATACTAGTGTAGGAATAGGTAAAAATACCTTCAGTATCAGTTTTTGTGTGATGGAATGAGGTGGAGTGTGGTTGATTTTATCTCTCAGTGCCTCACATGTCAATAGGTGAAGGCAGAGTACCCGGTTTCAGAAGATTTTTTGTAGGCTCTTGAGATACTGAAGTGGAAATGGGATGAAATATCCATGTACTTTTTTATAGGTATTCCATGAATGTTGAGAGTCCATGAATCCATCTACGTGATAGTTTATCTACTTATGTAGTTAGTGTACTTGCTTTCTATGAGGGAGAAAAGTTTAGTTGAGAGTTTGGGGTAGTTTTATATATGGTAGATTGTATGCCTTCATGGGGTTCCCTTGACTATTTTCTCTGATCATGATGCATGGTTTACTTCATGACTATGGAGATTCCTAGAGGAGATATTCATAATCCAAATGTGGATGAGCACATCCTTCCACCCCCTGATAGATTCAAAGACTGAGTGCACTATCTAGGAGATAAGTATATAGTGATGGATTTCATATTAGAATTCTCCTGTAACTAGGAGGATCACTTTCCATTGGTATAGTTTGAGTGCAATAATAACCATCACTCTACTATCATCATGGTAGATTTTGAGTACATGTATGGGAGATCTTGCAGGTCACCCTTGTGTTGGATTGAGATCAGTGAGGCATCTCTTCTTAGGCTAGATGTGGTATAGGAAATGAAAAATAAGGTCCAAGTCATACACAAGTGGATGAGAACATCCCATATAATGCATAAATCTTATTTAGACTGATGTCATAGGCCCTTGGAGTTTGGGAAAGGAGAGAAAATTTTCCTCAGAGTCTCCCCACAATGGGGATTATAGAGATTCTTCAAGGGATGAAAGCAATCACTGAGGTTTATTGGGAAATTAAAGATCGTGCAATGGTTTGGGAGGTGTCTTACCACCTCACCCTACCCAACATTTGGAGTGGGTTCACAACGTATTACATGTGTTGTAGCTGAGGAGATGAATGCATAATCCCACACATGTTATTTACTAGGGTGAAATAGACATTAAAGATGGACCCACTTTTGTGGAGCATTTGGTGGAGATTTAGGACTGATAGTAGGATACCATACATGGATGAACCATCATCTTGGTTCATGTATTGTGGTAATATAGGAGCATGTAGAAGACCTCCTAGGAGCAGGAAAGACAGATACGGGCTCAATATCCCAACCTTTTTGTTTAGTTATTTCTTTTTTAGGATGAAAATTTTGAATGGGGGATTAATGTAGAGACCTTGTTTTTTATTTTAAGAAGTTAAAATACATCAAAGAATCTTTTTGGAGCCAGGTGCTGAGACAGAATGTAATTTCAAGGCCTAGTGTGCCCAAAATTAATTTTATAAAAATATTAATAAAATATAATATCATGTGTGAATATTTTTTTAGAAAGAATGGGATAATTATAAATGGAGTCTCGGATTGAAAATATGAGACCATGGTTGAATAAACAATGTGATATTTACCCTCTCCATAACCTAAATTTGTCGGCGCGTCGAGTTTGGATAGAATGATCGTTGATAGGTGTGTTTAAATCTAATTATTTAATTTAAATGAATTGATATTCAAAATTATATAAATATGATTCTATAGTTAATCCATAGTTTTATCCACATAACCCTGGGACTATTGAGAGGATAATTCCCCATTCTTCTTTGGAAGATTGAGATTATACGATGATGAGCTTATGGATCAAGGTGAATCGAGGCCCATCAAACACAATGAATCTTTTATTTCATTGATGGTCATGTTATTCAATAATAAATGATCCAATATAAATGTAGGACTCATCATACGTGTTTTTTATATATTATTATTAAATCTTTGAGCATGATCAATTCATTTTCTTTGTTCTTAATTAGTTTTTATACTTTTCATGTGACCATATATCATATTTATTTATTTATTTATTTAATTCACATTATGCCATGATTTCTTACCCTGGATATCCCTAAAAAAAATTAAAGAAATATTGGTCAATGATTTCTTCACCCTTGTTTATGTTCTTTCCTCCCATTGTTCGTATGGATCTTCATCATTGGCCTATGGGGACCACAGTTCAACATTTTATGGTGGGGTTTAGCATGATTAGACCCTAAAATTCATTGAATATTCTCATGTGATGAATATATCAGAGATAAAATGAAGTATTTGGATGATTTTAAGGTTGTGGTTGATATATTCTTGGATCCAAGATCCAAATTAGAGTTGTCTATGGAATGGTATGCGTTCAAGGAACTTATGGGTGTTGAACGGGCTGATAAAAATATGATTTCCTACCACATGATGGAAATAAATGAGGAATGGTGCCTTAAGATTTTAGTTTATGGAAAATTCTAGAAATATATGAAGTGGGAATGGTAGATATGGAGATATACATGGAAGATCTGAGTTTCTATAAAAAAAATGTGACTACACTCCTTGTAGTTCATAATAACACATGGTGTGTTATTCAAAAATCCATGGTTCTAGGTTTTCCAGGAGATTATAAATATCACACACTATATGGGACCACCACATTCCATGTGACATGGTGATGGAGACCTGGAATGTACTCTATCTGTACATAGACACGAGCACATCTAGACACATGATGGGTACTTGTACACAGCCAGTGTATACTGGCATAGCCAGAAGAACATGGATCATCCCTGGGTTGATGATACACACTATGTGATACTTGTACACACCATTTAAATCTACATGTCTATTAATCCATGTACTGGCAAGGAAATGACCTGTCATTAGGGTAGGACCCCTTCATGTGTGGGTCTTCTTACATGTCGTGTACCCTCCTTTTTTAGAAACATTCTTCCTCTCATATCTCCTCCATTTGGACCCGTATTTTGGTCCTCTAGTAGATTATAATAAGTTATTCCATGTAGAACTAGATAGTGGACTTCATGGTGGGATTTGAGATACTATGAAAGGTGTTTTGATTGTAACATTTATTTAGGTGGTGATCAATGATTATAGTGATTGGGCAGGATCATTTGAGTGGCACCCCCTATCAGACTAGAGTGTGGGTCCCCTATTTACCGATTAGTACCCCCTATCACACTAGGGTGTGGGTCCTCTATCTACTAAGTGGTACCCCCTATATAACTAGGGTATGGTTCCTATATCTAAGGTGTGGTACCACTATTACACAAGGATGAAGATCTTATATCTACTGAGTGAAACCCCCTATTGCACTAGGTTGTGGGTCTTCTATCCACTAAGTAGTGCCTCCCTATCGCCCTTGGGATTGGGCCTTCTTTATAATAAGTGGTACTCATAAGGGACTAGGGTGTGGTTACTCTATCCATGGAGTGTTACCCCCCTAATAGACTAGGGTGTGGGTCCTCTATCTACTGAGTGGTACACCCCTATCGCACTATGCCATGGGTCCTTCTGTCTACTAAGTGGTACCCCCTATCAGATAGGGTGTGGGTCATCCTTAAACTATGTTTAACCCCCTTAATTTATTAGTTAATTGTTACACTACCTATGTATCCTATCCCCTCAACTATGAGTCACTTTAGTGAGTTATGGCTTGACATCGATGTTTCTTAGGGTAGACGCGTGAGACGTTGGGAATCATTGATAGACTTATGAAGCATATGGAAGACTTTTTTCCAGGGCTGGGTTGTGAGATAAAGATATCATTTCTCTCTCATTTGGATTTCTTTTATGAGAATAATTCCTTGTTTTTTTCTTCAATATTTCTATGGTTTGATATTTCTACTTATATCATGTCTCATACCACTCCCTCTTCAGCTTTCAGGGAATCCTACTATGTATGTATATACTCACCCCTTCATGGAATTTCCCCACACATTTCATGTCTTATATATATGAAAGATAGTTCGGCATCGATTACATAAGATCATAGGGATACTCGAGTACACTTGACCATGTATGGTGGTTGGAGCTTGGATATTTGAAGTTGGGATTTCTCAGTGTTTTACTTTCTAGTTATTTTTAGGTTAGGACATATTTATGGTTGGGCGTGTATTTTTTCCATATTATTTTCATATTATGTTATCATGATATTTTACTCACTGGAGGTTTTAAAAGCATGTATTATTCTCAAGATTTTTCAAATTTTATTATTATTCCTCTTCACTTATTTATAGAGATGGTTGGGTGTGTGCGTGCTGGTACACTAGGATAAGTCATCCCATATTATTTATGCCCCTCGGTGCTTGTTTCCATCCCCTAGCCAATAAAGGTAGTCTTGGGGATGTTTTGGCTCAAGACCCATTGGTTCGGGTCATCACAAGCCAGTTTTGTAGTAGTTCTTATTGTCAAATTTTCACATGACTCGGTTCTAGTGAACCTTAAGTTTATACAATGCATGTAACATTTTCTCATTGAGTTTCTCCAACCCATCCAGCCATATCTAAGAGTACACATCTTCAAATGACTAGTCTCATATGTAAATGTGGAGTAAGAGAATTCGAAACACAATTGTAAATACTACCTTGGTCTCATATATAATCAAATATAGGGTCACTTGTGTAGAATTATAGGTTATAGTGTGGTAAGACCCTAGAGTGTATAGTAGTTTATCTATCTAATATTTTTTCCCTTTTTCACTATCATCTAATGTATTTTTAATATATAATTATTGAAGGATTATATCTATATATTCACCATTATAAGATATAGGTATTAATGGTTGGATTGGATATTATATTCCCGATATAGAAATTTTAACTCGAAAGAGTAGAAATTTTTGTTTTTGAAAATCATTATTGTGTATGTTACACTGAATATGGTAAAAATATTGGTCTTTATGAAGTTGATGATAGCCTTTTTTCATACTTATATTAGGGTTATAGTCTCAACCAATGTGAAGAAGAAATCAATGATAGTAAGGATGTAATTAAACTGGCTGGATGCGGTTGAGGAATAATGTCACATGACATAAATCTCCTATAAAGAAAATGGATAGTAGTATTTGAAGTTTGAAACACCTTTGGGAGTTGAAATATAAAATTGGCATGTATCTGTAAAACATGGAACTTATTTTTAAACTAAATATAGTCTTTATAGCCAAAATTTTCCCAAGTTTTTTTGATTTGATGGATTATCTTCGATCCAAACTAATGGGTGTCAAATGTGATGACATGGTCCTCTTATGTAATTTTGAGGGTCTCTCCTACTTCAAAAAATCCAGGGAGGACTCCCTTAAGGCCTCATTTTTATGGGGGTTATATAGAATTCAAAACATTTTAGAGGATAAAGTTTACTACTCGACAAATGATATATTATTTATTAGCTCAATCTGATGAGAGAATTCAACTTTTAAAGTATTTTATTATAGGATACATCCATATTATTTTGGTATTAATCAGTGATAATATGGTCTCACCTTGATTGGGGGAATATTGACATCATTGATCTTCTCCATGTCATTATTGATGAATTGATAGACCGCCCAATGATGTATGATGCGAATAACCATATTTTCTTGGTTTGAATCTCCCAAGATTATAGTTGTACTAGACAATGCATTAGTTAGGGCCTTCTTTTAATGTGGTATGTGAGACATTGTTGGATCATTGGGGAATTCAGTCATCAAGCCTCATAAATAATCAATAAAGGGAATAAAGTCCTCATTTTTTTGGTATATTCACCCTTGTTATTCTTAATTAACATCTCTAAATAACCTATAATATTTAATTGGTCTACATATATCAATAAGTAAAATTCCAATCCTACACTAAAGACATAGAATTTCACCTTATTATTGGTGAAAACTTTTGATGGTAGAAAGGAGTAATTCATAACTACTTTTAATAGGGATATGAGTATAATGCCTATGAAAGCCTTATTATTCTTTAGGGTGTCTAGATTTGTTCCTATTTAGATCCAAGAAGAACTATTGAAGTATAGATCTTTTTTGGGGGAATTTAATGGATGGAAAATACTTCTTTTTAGGGAGATTTGAATTTATTAGTGACTTCTCAAGGAAAATATGAATAATACAAAAATCCAATAATATTTTCCTTTTGAATACCTTATAAGAAATGAATTAAATGTAAATTTATAACATAATTACCTCCCATCACACTTGATACTTGGTTAACATCAAGTGATAGATGATATATTTGAGTTGGTTGGGATTATAGACAAGAAGAAACTCATGTTGTTTTATATAATGTCGTATCTTATGAACGGTGAAAATAAATTCTAAGAATTTATTTTCAATATAAAAGTAATAGGACTCAGTTACCAACGTCATTTTACTAAGATAATAGAGGATGTTTACTTTACACTCGTAATCCTTCTAGAAAAAGAGAGTTCCAAGTGACAACTCTTGGGTTTCTACATAGAGGACAAGAGGTTTTCCTTCTATGTGTGGATTAACACCAGGGAGAAAAAAAGCTATTGATTGAGATTATTAAAGCCTTCTTTGTAATGCCCCGACCCCAGTTACCTAGAGTCGGTGCATTATTACATAACATTGGCATGATCACAAGAAAGATCAAATCTTGAAAGACCGATTTTTTTAGTAGCCTTGGAAACACTAGATATATTCATAAAGTTTTACATTACATCATAAAGTGAAAAACTACTTCAACAACATATTGTCTCCATATTCCACATTCATATCCCCACATAATATCCCTAAAGGTCATTCATAATTTACTTCTTCACTTCCTGGGAAAAATAAAACATAGAAAAGGGGTGAGCTCAAATGCCCAGTAAGGATAACAATATAGAGGAAACTTTCATAAATAAGAATAAATATTTAAGGCAATGTATAACTAAAACAAAATCCTTTTAAACTTGAACTTCAACATAGTATGGAAAAAGTGAAATGAAATAATGCCATTTACTAATTCACATGGATATTCTGAAAATCGAATAATCACATGAAATATCAATAACCACTTTCATAATGATGGAATGCATAATGCCAAACTATAATAACCACATAGTCAAGGACTCATGCCAATACTACAAATAAGATTTTGTTAAGGCCTTGTGCCAAGACACTAGTTTGTCTCATGAGACCTACCGATGCATCGAGGAGCTATAGCATGCTCCACCCGTCACATATTAAGTCCAATTCATTCCCATATGAAAAGGTTTAAACATAACATAAACATTCGTATTAAAACTAGCATACGAAATGTCAATACTTTTACCATAAACTATGAATGGTATAAAAATAGCACATCCACAGTCAAACATATCACAAAACCATTAATACAATATAGAAGTTTTGTATCATAATAAATCAACTTAAAATAAGCGTAAAATCCATCAAAGGATGTTGACATTGATTAAATCAAAACTCTTTTTAGATAAATATCTCTTTCTATTTTGAAATCAATTAAGAGTCATATATTTATAAAATAAAACATTTTCTTTGAAAATATTCTTATAAGCTTGGATTTATGATCAAACTAATGCCTCTAGGTTTTATTGAGGGATGTTGGGAGAGTATTTGGGCAGATTTTGGCCGAACCAAAAGGCTTTGAAGGTGTGAAGAAATGATAAGGAGGAGTTCCCTTTTATAAGAGGGGTGAGGGGAACCTTTGGAAAAGCTAGAAATATTAATTTATAATAAATTCATATTCGGTTTCTAAAGGCTCCAAAGTGTATTATTTAAATTTTAAGGTGGGGATGGGTCTAAAACTACCCAACCAATAGAATTTAGACATGTTTGGGTACTTATATTAACCTTATATTTAAGTATTAACTCTAAGTTAATTAGTTTCACTTTTACAATGTCTCTTTGTATTTTTATATTATATGGTTAATAAAGTAACTATATACATCCAAGAGACCCCCAAGTGGTCCATTAATGATATAACTATCATGATATGAGTCTCTTGGCCGAACCTTAGATTTTTAGGAATTTAATATCAACTAATAATATAATATTTGTTTTAAAAACTCTTTTATGTCAATTTTGACACTATTCAATAGTTGATTTTTGTGAAACTCATAACAGAATTATTACTTCTAATAAAGTTAATTAAATAAATTCTAATATGTCATATTATCTTATAAAATTATTTAAATTCATTAAAAGTCTCAAATTATATTTATTTGGGTATTTATAATATCAATTATTTTAAATTTTCACTATTATGGAAATTAATGCATCATCCTTGTGTCATAAATAAATTAAATTATGTAATCTCTAAAAATTACAAATAAAATATAATTATGTATTAAATCTTTTTAGATTTCTAAATAATATTTATAGTCGAAAATCCAATATATATAACCCTACATAAAAACTTTTTTTCTAAAAGATATATGCTTATGTCATTTTTGTACTTATTTTAACTTAATTAAAATTAAGTGTCTCTATCACCTACAAGTGGCTCCATGGGGTCCCAAAATCGACCCAAATATGCCTATGGTCGAACATGTATCAACCAATGAGTCCAGGACACGTTTTAGGGTAATTTAGTATTATTATAATATTATTTTTTAACCCTTATTTATCGGATTTACCCTTTAACAATGGTAAATAAAATATTTACCGAAGTAATTATTCAAAATGTCTAAAAATAAAAGTTATCTATTTACACAATTTGAACATCCTGATTCCAAATATGGAATCCATTTTTCCAAATTAAACACATAGAGGTGGAAGAAATTAATTTAAAATTAATTCCTGTTGTTAAAACAAAAAGCGTGTTTTTAAGAGATAATAACTATCAAAAGATTGGCACTTGTTTATGTCCGGTTTAATTGTAAAATTATGTCCAATGACCAACATTTAATTAAATGGTAAAAATATATTCTGAATATACTTTAAAACCACTCAAATTCATAATTTATCGCTAATAATTATTTTGATTAAAAAAGTTGTTTTTAATTAAAATTTAGTAATTTTCATTATTCATCAAAATATTAAAGTTATCTGAAAAGTACCAAAATTTCACCTTAGGCTAAATTCGATATTCCGAATCCAAAAATGAAGTTGTTGGTCGGAGTGGTTTACTCAAGAGGGGGGTGAATTGAGTACCAATTAAAATTTCTGTATTTAAAAACAGTGTCTTAAAGACCCCCAAATAAAATAATAAATTAAACTGTAGTGAATTTATATTAATGTTGAGGTTCTGTCAGATTCTCAAGGGATTGATTAATTCCTAGTTAATCAACACAGGAGTGTGTGATTATCTTTTGAAACTAACTTACTAATCTACATTTAACATAAACACTTGCTAATTTAATTATCAAAGTAACTTTTAAAACAGTATTGGTTTTAAAGTGATTAGCAGTGGAATAAAAAACTTTGAAAGAGATGGCACAACAAATGTAACCAAGAGGTTCAGTCTCAAGCCGAGACTTAGTCCTCTCAAAAGTTTATATAAAAATGATCCACACCCTGGATCGGGGTTCAACAGTTTACAACTGTCCAGGTCCAAGACCTCTACCACTGTTCTTCGTGGGAAACAGTACAACAGCAACCAGCTGTCTAGGTCACACACGACCTCTACCACTGTTATTCGTGGGAAAGAAAGAATGAAAGAGTTTGGTAAGGATTTAAAAATCCTTCAGTTTGAGTACAGGAGACAGTGTATGTGTTAGATACAACAGATAACACACACTGCTCGAAAAGTATAATAATAAATCATAGAACAAGAGATGTAGAGTTTAGAAGTGGTTCTGGTGATTTCAGTGTAGCTCTGGACTCCTTTTGATTCGATCAGAAGTGAGTCTGAGTCCTCTTCTCGTTTCTGTTTGAGAAACAGAGTGTCGTATGCTCCAGGTTCACAGACAGTGAGATGCAGTCGATGAAGCTCTTCGATATTCTTTTGTATGCTCCAGGACTCTTCTTGAGTAGGCTTGATTGTATATTTGATTCTGTCTTTCTTGGTTCTTATTGTATGCACAGAGCTCTTCTTGAGTATGTCGTATGTCTTGTTTCTGTGTGTGTTGTCTCTATTCTTTTCAGCAGAGTCTTCTTGTATTTATGTCACGTGCAACAGGAGACAGAAAGGATTTCCTTTCTGCAGGTACGAGGTACGGGTTCCTGACATCCGACAACCTTTATCAGATATTTGACAAATCATTAAAATGTACATGATATGACCGTTATATGGATTAAATATAGGAAATAAAGAAATTCAAACAGTGAATCGAGTGATCGGTAGGTAATCAGCATCGGTAGCTTGGACATCGGTAGCTTGAACATCGGTAGCTTGAACATCGGTAGCTTGAACATCGGTAGCTTGAACATAGGTAGCTCAATGTCATTAGTTGCTTTGACTCTATCGGTGGCTCTATGCGTCGGTTGGTTCATGCTTGTATCGGTGACTTTTTTTATCAGTAGCTCCATGCGTCGGTAGCTCCATGCATCGGTAGCTCCATGCGTCGGTAGCTCCATGCGTCGGTAGCTCCATGCGTCAGTAGCTCCATGCGTCGGTAGCTCCATGCGTCGGTAGCTCCATGCGTCGGTAGCTCCATGCGTCGGTAGCTGTGAGTCTGTCAATAGCTTCGTCCATCAGTGACTCTTATTCCATCGGTAGCTATTTATACTTACACCGGTAGCTCTATGTTTGTATCAGTAGCTGTCTGTAAGTCAGTAGCTTACATTTATAAGCACATCGGTATATCTGTGTTAAGTCTATCGGTAGCTGTCTATCGGTAGAATAAGTCTATCGGTAGACTGGTTAAGTCCATCGGTAGCTCTGTGTTAAGTCTATCGGTAAACTGGTTACCGGTAGCTCTTTATCAGTAGCTATAGGCATATTACTTATCTGTTTTATGCAGAACACATCCGATTGGGTTAGAATCAATTTATAACTTGTATGAACATGGATAAATGAGGATTAACATATTTCAAAGACTATTTTAAAGATTATTATTGGTTTGATCATAGATTTGAAAGAATTAAAGTATAGATCAATGATACTTAACAATATCATAGAGAATGAAAACATAATTGGGATTTTCAACACATATGAATACATGATTGAGATTATCAAAACAGGTGAGGTCAACAATCTCCCCCTTTTTGATAATTACAATTAATGAGATGGTAATATGGGCATTTAACATAGTGAACATATAATAGTAAAGAGTATAATATTGAATTCAATTTTCTCAGAGAAAACAGCATCAGAGATAATAGAAATAGTATGATATAGACATAAGTTATCAGAGGTAACAATCATAAGGTACTATATAGACATAAGGTATCAGAGGTAAAAATGAAAAAGGGTAATGTGTCTCCCCTTATTCCTTATTTTTATCCATTGAAAATATTTCTCATTCTCTCATTTTGTTCTCCCCCTTATTCTCTCATAAAATGTTTCTCCCCCTTTGTGATAATCAAAAAGTGGGAAAGCATATATAGGAGACAAATAAAACATGAGAAGTAAAAGGAGTTCTGTATTAGAGTAGTCAAAAAGTACAAAAACAGATTACAAAGGAATTCCTATCAAAAATTTTGGCCACTGGATCAATCCTCATCTTCCACGTGAGATTTCCCTTTGGGATCAGAAGAAGGCTTGGGTGGTGAGGATTAAGGTGAAGGTTTTGGAATGCCAGAAAAGATCAAAGGAGGCTGGGCCACTGACACAGAGTCAGGCCTGTAGGTTGAAGATCTTTGGGTGATCATTGGTGTGAGGCTTCGAATAGCTTGATAAGGAGTCATCTGGACTGTGGAAGCAGCTGAGGCAGAAGCAGGCAAAGCAGGAGGTATGATGACTGGTCTGGCATCAACATGCAAGAAGGGCAGCAGCAGATTTCTAAAGTCCATAATAATTCCTCCTCCTCTTTCCATAGCAGAGATGAAATCATCTTTGTTCTCCATGAATTTCTCTAAGGCAGGAGTCAGTTATCTTAGCTTGCTCACTTGTTCTCTGAAAGCTTGAGTGACTGGTGGTAGCTTCATGTTTTCCAACATCAGCTTGAAGTGGTGTTCGAGTTGATGCTTGGTGAAAATTCTGGTGAAGTAGTAGTCCACTTTGCTCTTTATGGCTTCCTGAGAGGCAGATGCTTCTCTCATATAATCTTGAACAATCTTCATTATTTCTCTGGAAGAATCTCTTGTAGAAAGCACCACTCGGCTCAACTCTGATGAGTCCACAGAACCACTGGTTGAAATAGAACCAATATCCTCCTTCAACGTTGCTCGAACTTCATTCAGGTCAACTGATAGTTTGGATGTGAGAGGGCCAAGAGAGAAGGAAACAGTTTCTTTGAAACTCTTAGACAAACCACTGATTAGGCTTTGAACATGAGAGTCCTGTAATTGAACATGATCCTTCACTGAGGTTTTGAAACTTTCAAACACCGAGACAAACTGGCTAACTACACTCTTCACATAAGCTAGGTCCTTGTCAGCTTGAGACTTGGAGCTCATATAAGAGTCTAAAGCAACAACTGTTGTCTTGAGAGCTTCAAGATCTGCTTCGATCCTAGAATACTGAGTCTGGCACTCTTTCACTTCTTCCATAAGCTCAGACATAAAAGAAGATAAATTACAAGCCAGAGATAGCTCGAAGGATCTCTCCAACATTTTCATTTCTTCATAAAAGCTTTTCTTCATCTCAGCAACTGATACACTGAATGATTATTTCAGCTCATTCTTCATGGATTCAAGATCAGATTTAGAGACAAAATCATTTGAGACAACTGCAGCAGATCCTCTTGCTGAGGCCAAACTAACTACAGAATCAGTCATTATTGAATTAATTGAGGATGCAAGAGAGGTTTCCATTAACTTCACTTCTTCAACAAAACTGTTTTTGAGGTCCTCTTTCAGCTTATTCAGATAATGAAATCTGACCACATCATCTGGAAACAACTCATAAGCAAGATCATAATTGGTCTTCGGTCTATTCACAGACATCTCATTATCAGAATCCAGATAATCCAATCCACAAACTATAAACCCTGGGTCGTCTACCCAGTCTCCAAGCTCAACAGCTACTGTAACATTTCCAAGAACAGATTGATGCTCCCCCTCAATGGGTGCACTCTCATGTATCACAACAGCATTCGGTGATGGATTCTCTTCATCAGAATCTTCTACTACAAGTTCCACCGGTGCAGCATCTAGAAGATCTTCTGATACAGGTACAGCTTCTTCTGTATCTCTTTCTACTTCAGCAGTAGGCAAAGCTAAGCTTCCAATCAAAGGACTCATACTTAAACTACCAGAAGCAGAAAATTCAGATACATTCTCCTTTTCCTCTTCTTCTTGGTGAGGTACAGACTGGTCTTCCTCATGAGTAGACACAATTTCCTCTACCTTTCCTTTCCTAGAATAAACCAATTCTGCAACAGGACTTGGGGGAAAGTCTGGATCTCCTCCAACATCCATAGGAGTTTCTTCTTCTTCTTCTTCTATTTCATCACTATAAACAGGTTCCTCTTCATCAGGTCTCAGACTTGGATCTCTCATATCCTTTGGTCTTGAGGGATGATCCACAGGATTAAACCTATCATATATCTTCTGATCATCACTGACCCATTCTCCCTTCCATGGGTTCCAGTTAATTTTCATGTAATTGCAAACAGTCGAGGTGATGCAGAAATTGTTCTTGACTACAACTGTCTCATCCTGAGACTCAGATATTCCTTTCACTTTTATCATTACTGAAATCATCTTGGCAAAGAACAAAGCATTAGTCTTTGACTTTGGTCTAATCATGTCTTCCATTTGAAGCATCAACAATCTGCACAGATTGATCTTCACACCATGTCTTAGCAAATGAAGAAGATATATATCTTGATATCTCAGATTTGCAAAATCTCCTCGCCTTGGTATAAACACATGCTGAACAAACTTGAAAAGCAGTCGATTCTCTCCATCCATTTCAGCAGCAACCACTTGCCTTTGATTCCCATTACCAGTCAGTTCTTTTAAGGCAGTTTCATAATCAAAGATGTCACTGCTAGGTGGAATTGCTCTTGATACATACCCAGAAACACCTTCATGTAGTACTTTTAAACTCTCAGCCCACTCTACTGAAGAAAAAGACATCTCTTTTCCATTTACAAAAGAGCTTACCTGATTCTCATTTTCAGACTTCTCAAAGGTTACAAACTCATAGAACTGTTTTACCAACTTCGGGTAGTATGGGCCATTGTTATTCGAAAAAACAATCCACCCATTTCTGGTCCTCCAGAATCTCGAGTACTAACGATTTGCTAGGCAGTAGCCATTCCACGCACAGTTCCTTCTCGATTACTATGTCTCTATTCTGCAAGTGAGGATTCACTGGTCGCCTTCCCGATCTAGTTCTGACTTCACTAACACTAGCTTTATTCTGTGTCTTCTTCTTCTTAGCGTTTGGTTCTGCACTTTCATCTCTGACGATAGGAAGCTTAGTTTTTGCCATCACGGGTTTAGGGTTCTTGGCCGATTTGGGAGCTAAGGTTCGAAGGTGAGAGATTTTGAGCTAGGTGAGGTAAGAAGTGGCTTAGACTTAGTTTTATCATTTAGGAATTCCAAATAAATGACTAAAAAGGAGTAATAAAATAAAATAAAATGATTTGTATTCTTGGCGGCAGACAGAAGTTTTAAAACCTTGCATCGGTGTGAGTTAATCATCGGTGAGAAAAACAAATCGGTGAGAGTTGTACATCGGTGAGGATTTCACATCGGTGAGAATTTTCACATCGGTGAGAATTTTCACATCGGTGAGAATTTCACATCGGTGAGAATTTTCACATCGGTGAGAATTTCACATCGGTGAGAATTTCACATCGGTGAGAATTTCACATCGGTGAGAATTTCACATCAGTGAGCATTTCACATCAGTGAGTATTTCACATCAATGAGAAATTTCACACCGGTTGTGATTAAACATTCCCAATTCGTGTCTTATGTAACTTAGCCTATCCGAACTTAAAGGTTTAGTGAAAATATCAGCCAATTGATGTTCAGTGCCAATAAATTCAAGAGAAATATCACCTTTTTGATAGTGATCTCTTAGGAAATGGTGTCTTACATCTATGTGTTTGGTTCTAGAGTGAGATACAAGATTCTTAGAGATGTTTATTGCACTGGTGTTATCACATTTGATTGAAATATGTTTAAAAACATATCCATAGTCCAGAAGAGTGTGTTTCATCCACAGAATTTGTGCACAGCAACTACCAGCAGCTATATATTCTGCTTCGGCAGTAGATAATGCAACTGAGTTCTGTTTCTTACTACACCAAGAAACTAAGTATTTTCCAAGAAAATGACATGTTCCTGATGTGCTTTTTCTATCTAACTAACAACCAGCAAAGTCAGAATCTGAATAACTCATTAAGTCAAAGGATTGTCCTTTTGGGTAAAACAAACCTAAGTTAACTGTGTGTTTGAGATATTTAAAAATTCTTTTAACAGCAAGCAAATGAGATTCTTTTGGATTAGCTTTAAATCTAGAACACATACACACACTAAACATAATATCAGGTCGACTAGCGGTAAGATAAAGTAAACTACCAATCATACCTCAATAATTTGTTTGATCAACTGATTTCCCAGTTTCATCTGCATCCAATTTACAGGTAGTACTCATAGGAGTTTCACTTTCCTTGATACTATCCAGACCAAAACGTTTTAAAAGATCCTTTGTATACTTACTTTGATTCAAAATAATACCATTTTCATTTTGAAATACTTGAAATCCAAGAAAGTACTTAAGCTCTCCCATTAAGCTCATTTCAAATTCATTTTGCATACTTTTTGAAAAATCAGTACATAAAGAGTGTTTAGAAGATCCAAAAATAATATCATCAACATATATTTGTACAACTAAAACATCTTTAAAAATTCTTTTAATGAAAAGAGTTGGATCAGCAATCCCTTTAGTAAAACCTTTTGAAATAAGGAAATTGCTAAGTTTATCATACCAAGCTCTTGGAGCTTGTTTTAAACCATACAAAGCTTTAGAAAGTTTAAAAACTTGATTTGGAAAATGGGGGTTAGTAAATCCAGGTGGTTGTTCTACAAAAACATCTTCAATTATAAAACCATTTAGAAATTCACTTTTCACATCTATTTGATATAACTTGAAATCAAGATGTGTAGCATATGCAAGTAAGATCCTAATGGCTTCTATTCTAGCTACAGGTGCAAAAGTTTCCTCATAGTCTATACCTTCTTCTTGAATATATCCTTGTGCAACTAGTCTAGCTTTGTTTCTAACTATATTTCCAGATTCATCTACTTTATTTCTAAAAACCCATTTTGTGCCTATTGTCAAAGTGTACTTAGGTCCATCAACTAATTTCCAGACTTTGTTTCTTTCAAACTGATTTAATTCTTCCTGCATAACTATTACCCAGAATTCATCATTGATAGCATCATTGATATTTTTGGGTTCTAGCTGTGAAAGAAAAGCTTGATGTTCAACCTGGTTTCTTAGAGAAGCTCTAGTTTGTGTTCCTCTATCAAGATTACCAACAACAGCTTCTAAAGGATGATTATTTAGAATCCTCGTTGATCGGGTAAAGGTTGGACTAGAAATTCCAGGTTCATCTATAGGTTCGGGTTCAACAGAAGCCGATTCTGGAAAAAGTCCAGAACTGGATACTTTTATAATAGGTTCTTTAGATTTATCATTAAGGTCCAGAATAGACAAATCTTCTTCAAGATTCTCAAGAGAGGTTTTAGGCTCATGTGGATCAGTTTCATCAAATTTGATGTGAACAGATTCTTCCACACATTTGGTTTTCTTATTGAATACTCTATAGGCTTTACTTGAAATGGAGTAACCCAGAAAAATTCCTTCATCACTTTTGGAAGAAAACTTATCCAGATTATCTTTAGTATTTAGAATAAATACTTTGCAACCAAAAACTTTAAAGTAATTAACCTTAGTCTTTCTATTGTTCCACAATTCATAAGGGGTTTTCTTAAGAACAGGTCTGATTAAGACTCTATTAATGACATAACAATCTGTATTTACAGCTTCAGCCCAAAAATAAATAGGCAGTTCATATTCATTGAGCATGGTTCTAGCAATTTCTTGAAGGGTTCGGTTTCTTCTTTCTATTACACCATTCTGTTGGGGTGTTCTAGGGGCAGAAAAGTTATGAGTATAGCCATTGTGTGAGCAATAAGATTCAAAATCTTGATTTTCAAACTCACGAACATGATCACTCCTCAAAGTTTTAATCTTAAGTCCACTAAGGTTCTCTACAGATTTAGAGTATTTAACAAAAGAAGAACAAGCTTCACTTTTGTGAGCTAAAAAATATACCCAAGTATATCGAGAAAAATCATCTACAAGAACATAAACATAGTGCTTACCATTTAAACTAGAAACTCTTGATGGTCCAAACAAATCCATGTGAACCAATTCAAGTGGTTGAGAAGTCGAAACTTCTTTCTTTGATTTAAAAGAAACTTTGTGTTGTTTTCCCTTTTGACAGGGGTTACACACTCTATCATTTGGGAATTCTAATTTAGGTAGGTCTCTAACTAGGTTTTTCCTAGAGAGTTTTCTAAGTGAGTGAATGTTGCAGTGTCCCAATCTTCTGTGCCACATCCAAGATTCTTTATGAAAAGCATTCAAATAGGTAATATTCTGCTTAGCTAAAGAATTCAGATTAACAGCATAAACATTTTCATTTCTTAAGGCAGAAAATACCAAAACATTCTTAGAATTAAAAACTTTGCAAGAATAATTTTCAAATTTAACATGAAAACCATCATCACATAACTGAGAAATACTTAATAGATTATATTTAAGGCCATCAACAAATAAAACTTTAGAGATCAAAATTGAATCAGTGTTACCAATCTGGCCTAGGCCGATGATTTTCCCTTTTGAATTATCACCAAAGGTGACAAAGACTCCATCAACTTTTATTAAACTCTTGAAACAAGAGAAGTCTCCTGACATATGTCTTGAACATCCACTGTCCAAATACCAGGTCTCTTTACAGGAGCTCTTCAGGCAAGTTCCCTACAAAACAGATTTAGATGGGAGATGATTTTGGTACCCAGATTTTCTTGGGTCCAGACAGGTTAGCCAATAACACTTTAGGTACCCATATTTGTCTAATGGGTCTCATATAATTTGTAGAATTGACATGCTTTGAAAGATAAACTTTATTAGATCCATAGCTATGTATATAATTGGTTGAAGCATATGAAGTTCCAGAATTACCTTCATTTTGTCCAGATTTAGAAATGAATCTAGTTTTGGCAATTTTCCTTTGTCCAGGTTGGTATCCTATACCAGTAGTATATTTAGGTGCTATTTGATTTCCTAGCATCTGTGTTAGAGTATTTTTGCCATTGATGAACTTCTCTAAGTCTTTCTTGAGTTGATCATTAGATAGTTTCAGTTCAGTGTTTTCCTTTAACAGTTGAGCATTTTTCTCTTTTTCAATAGTGAGTTCGGTTTTAACTGTAGTGGTGAGAGCATGCTGTTTATTTAATGACTTGTATTTATCCTTAAGTTCATTACATGTCTCTTCCAGCATATCACAGTATTCAAACAGTTCAGATTTAGACATGTTATCACCTTCAGAATCATCTCCAGAATAATATGAATTTGAAGCAGGAGTTTCAGCAGTTACCTCAGAAGTGTTTTTCATAAAGCACATGTTGGCTCGATTACTTTCAGAGTCTGAAGATTCAGCTTCACTTGTGCTGTCTTCTGAAGCACTCCAAGTAGCCTTCATGGCTTTCTTAAACTTATTTTCCTTATATTCATATTTATTTTTATACTTCAGCTTTGGACAGTCGGCTTTAATGTGTCCTTTTCTCTTGCACTCATAGCAGACAACATCATATGATTTGTCATTCTTCTTCCAATCCTTTTTCCATTTACCTTGGTGATGATACTTACCCTTATAATTTGTTTTTCTGAAGAACTTCTTTTTCCTATAAAATTTCTTAAATCTTCTAGCAATGTGAGCCATCTCAGCATCACTGTCAGAATCACTTCCACTGTCTTCACAACTTGAACTTTCAACTACAGCTTGAAGCTTTTCTTTGTCCTTATTCTTTGAAGTTGAGGATTTGAAAGCGACAGACTTTCTTGCAGGTTCATTTTCTTCCTCTTTGTTCACTTTAAGCTCTTCTTCATACATCATCAGCTTGCCAATTAGTTCCTTGACAGGTAGAGAAGCTATGTCACATGATTCTCTGATTGAGACAGATTTGCCTCTCCATCTATCAGGTAGACATCTCAAAATTCTCATAATTTGTTCCTTCGATGAGACATCCTTTCCCAGCGAGATCATTGTATTGACAATTTCATTGAACCTGAGATACATGTCAGAAATGGGTTCGTCAGGCTTCATTTTAAAATTATCATACTTGATAGTATAACTGTTCAATCTCATTTCTTTAACATTCATTGTTCCTTCATGAGAAACAGCTAAGGTATCCCAAATTTCATATGCAGTTTTACATGCAGAAATTCTATTAAACTCTTAATCTCCTAGAGCACAGTACAAGGCATTCATATCTTTACAGTTGTTATTGTAAGTAGTCTTTGTAGGTTCATCCCAAGTAGATCTAGCAGTAGTGGGAATTTTGTATTCTGATTCAATAGCAGTCCAAATATCAAAACCTATGCTTTCTAGATGGATTTTCATTTTCAGTTTCCACTGAGCATAATTAGTTCCATTGAAGAAAGGTGGCTGGTTAGTAGCAGCACCCTCAAGTCTATTGTCCATGATGAGAAAATTTTAAAGAGATAAAAATTTAGATATAACAGAAATTTTAAGAACTTTAAAATACAACTAAAATCACAGTTCAAAAGCAGAGTACTTTTAGAAAGTATTTTCAATCCTCTGATACCAAGTGTTGGTCGGAGTGGTTTACTCAAGAGGGGGGTAAATTGAGTACCAATTAAAATTTCTGTATTTAAAAACAGTGTCTTAAATACCCCCAAATAAAATAATAAATTAAACTGTAGTGAATTTATATTGAAGTTGAGGTTCTGTCAGATTCTCAAGGGATTGATTAATTCCCAGTTAATCAACACAAGAGTGTGTGATTATCTTTTGAAACTAACTTACTAATATACACTTAACATAAACACTTGCTAATTTAATTATCAAAGTAACTTTTAAAACAGTATTGGTTTTAAAGTGATTAGCAGCGGAATAAAAAACTTTGAAAGAGATAGCACAACAAATGTAACCAAGAGGTTCAGTCTCAAGTCGAGACTTAGTCCTCTCAAAAGTTTATATAAAAATGATCCACACCCTGGATCGGGGTTCAACAGTTTACAACTGTCCAGGTCCAAGACCTCTACCACTGTTCTTCGTGGGAAACAGTACAACAGCAACCAGCTGTCAAGGTCACACACGACCTCTACCACTGTTATTCGTGGGAAAGAATGAATGAAAGAGTTTGGTAAGGATTTACAAATCCTTCAGTTTGATTACAGGAGACAGTGTATGTGTTAGATACAGCAGATAACACACACTGCTCGAAAAGTATAATAATAAATCACAGAACAAGAGATGTAGAGTTTAGAAGTGGTTCTGGTGATTTCAGTGTAGCTCTGGACTCCTTTTGATTCGATCAGAAGTGAGTCTTAGTCCTCTTCTCGTTTCTGTTTGAGAAACAGAGTGTCGTATGCTCCAGGTTCACAGACAGTGAGATGCAGTCGATGAAGCTCTTCGATATTCTTTTGTATGCTCCAGGACTCTTCTTGAGTAGGCTTGATTGTATATTTGATTCTGTCTTGCTTGGTTCTTCTTGTATGCACAGAGCTCTTCTTGAGTATGTCGTATGTCTTGTTTCTGTGTGTGTTGTCTCTATTATTTTCAGCAGAGTCTTCTTGTATTTATGTCACGTGCAACAGGAGACAGAAAGGATTTCCTTTCTGCAGGTACGAGGTACGGGTTCCTGTCATCCGATAACCTTTATCAAATATTTGACAAATCAATAAAATGTACATGATATGACCGTTAGATGGATTAAATATAGGAAATAAAGAAATTCAAATAGTGAATCGAGTGATCGGTAGGTAATCAGCATCGGTAGCTTGGACATCGGTAGCTTGAACATCGGTATCTTGAACATCGGTAGCTTGAACATCGGTAGCTCAATGTCATTAGTTGCTTTGACTCTATCGGTGGCTCTATGCGTCGATTGGTACATGCTTGTATCGGTGACTTTGTTTATCGGTAGCTCCATGCGTCGGTAGCTCCATGCATCGGTAGCTCCATGCGTCGGTAGCTCCATGCGCCGGTAGCTCCATGCATCGGTAGCTCCATGCGTCGGTAGCTGTGAGTATGTCAATAGCTTCGTCCATCGGTGACTCTTATTCCATCGGTAGCTATTTATACTTACACCGGTAGCTTTATGTTTATATCGGTAGCTGTCTGTAAGTCAGTAGCTTACATTTATAAGCACATCGGTAGCTCTGTGTTAATTCTATCGGTAGCTGTCTGTCGGTAGACTAAGTCTATCGGTAGACTGGTTAAGTCCATCGGTAGCTCTGTGTTAAGTCTATCGGTAGACTGGTTACCGGTAGCTCTTTATCAGTAGCTATAGGCAGATTACTTATCTGTTTTATGCAGAACACATCCGATTGGGTTAAAATCAATTTATAACTTGTATGAACATGGATAAATGAGGATTAACATATTTCAAAGACTATTTTAAAGATTATTATTGGTTTGATCATAGATTTGAAAGAATTAAAGTATAGATCAATGATACTTAACAATATCATAGAGAATGAAAACATAATTGGGATTTTCAACACATATGAATACATGATTGATATTATCAAAACAGGTGAGGTCAACAGAAGTCCATTTTGAAATATAAAATATATATAATTTCAAAAAGTAGGTATTACTATTCATAACGGCTAGTTTGATTGGTTATGGTGTGTTAGAACTCGGTGTTGCGTACAACACACGCTATCACATTATTGAAAGAGAAGCGTTCCATAGAAGCTTGGGGTGTTACATTCTTGATAGTCCTCATCCCATAGATAGGTGACTATTTATTCATAAACTTTGTGAAGGTTTTGAATTTACCAGTGGGGTTGGCTATGAAGTATCCAATATAAGAAATATTCACTTAGAGTTCTTTCAAATATTCAAGGCTATTAGGGGTAGATGTATTGATTAATTTTCTTATATTCTTGGGTTCAACTTCAATGCAGTGATGATGTATCATAAATATGATTAATTTCTTCAATGTTACTCAAAAAGTACATTTCAAGGGGTTCATCTTTAAGATGTGTTTCCATATTTAGTTGAAAATAATAACAAAATATTTTAGAAGATAACAATGTTTTTAGGCTTGACTACTAAATCATCAACATATCATTGTATTATCTTCTCCATGAGGTGGTTCAAGATACGATTCATAGTGAATAAATAGGTAAAAATATCATTTTACAAAAAAGTGGAATTACATGATAGAAATATACCCCTTGGGGTTCCCTAAAGGTAGTGTGCTTATCATCATCTTAGGTTATCCTGATCTGGTTATAGCCTGGGTACCCATCCATAAAAGTGAGGACTGAGGAACCAATGGTCACATAGATCATTAATTCTATGATCTAGACTGGGAAATCATTCCATAGGTAGTTCCAGTTTTGATCCCTAAAATCAGTACAGACAAGGATTTTATAGTTCTTTTTCTTGATAGGGAAAATACTAGGGAGTCATTTTAGGTATTGAACTTCATTATTGAAGAAGAATTTGATGAGATTTTAAACTTTAGCTTTTACCTTGAAATAATTTGTCATATGAGTTCTTATTTCCACTTTCATAAATCTATCTTATTCATCCAGAAATCTCAAATGATGGGTAGTCAAATTGGGGTCTAACCCATAAATTTTGGTATAGTTCCAGGTGAATACATCCCATTATTTTTTTAGGAAGGGGACATATGTCTCATGTTCTTTAGGGGTTATAGTAGCATTGATCAATGTATGTCATAGATCTTCCTTTGTACCCAAATTCAATGATCAGAGTTCATCATTAGTGGTGGATACACCTTTCGGGAATTTTGAAGGGGTATCCCAAATATCTTCTTATCCCTCATATTTTACATCTCTTTTATCGGTAATGGAAGATAAATGGGCCTTATGGGACCAAAGGGACAATATAAAGGTATATTTAGATATAGAACATGATGCAGGGGTATCTTGGATATTTCACCCTTTCTCCACACTATCATTCAGAGGAGATGAATCAAAAATATCTTAATATTCTAGATATTATGTGGGAAAATATTATCAGGTGGATTATAATCTTTTACAATATCGCAACAATTTCTTGTATGGTTGTATCTGGCTAACGTGATTAATATCTTGAGGATAAGAGAAAATATTCCAAAACATTGTTTCTTTCTTCTTCTCATGGGGTTCATATCCACCTAGATAAAGAGTTTTGGTTTTTTAACTAAGAATGATGTTCATAGAAACCTTCATAGTGGTATATACACTCTATATCCAAGTTGATATACATGAATTATGAAAGAAATATTTTTTCCATGGTATTGGTTTCTCCATGAAGATATTTTCCTAATTAAAATATAAAAGAAAAGTAGTCAATGATCAAGGTTACTCTCAATTGGAACTCACATGACATAATTATTTCCCATATTGTGAGTTTTTGCCTTAATTTGGTTGATGGGAAACACAATTTCCTTGTCAAGTTCTCTTCATGGATTCCAGGGGACTATTTTTAATCCCTTGGGAGTAGTAATATAAATGGATTTGTATACCATAAGTTTCTTTACCTCCCTATTACAAAACACTTCATCTATATATTGGGATTCACATGACTCAAAATGGGAATTGTCACTATATAGTATCCTAACTGGTCCATTGATGGATTATTTGAGGCATTAAAGGTATAATGAAGGTATTGTTTCATACTTAGAGTTGGCGGGCATGAACTAGTATAAAGTTAATAATAAAACCATTATCAATTATATCCCACCAGACATTGACATCACACAACAATATAGATATATAAAAGGTCATGATTTGACCAGTTATAGCTATTTCATAGTCTTTCTTCATAAAGGAAATGAATTTATGGAACTCTATAAGACTAGCCTATGCACAGTATGGATCGAGTAAAAACCATCTTCCTCAAACTCTTGAGATCTTAAAAGGTCCTAAATTAATTCTTCTATGTGTTCTAGGGAGAGGTAAATGGCATCCAAGATAGAGAAATTTTTTAGAAAGATGACCAGTTATTTGAGGATGTCTTGTATCTGGTCCAAGAGTCTATGCTTTCAACATTGAATAAGTTCCTCAGCAATGGGGATAAGGGTTGAAGATGGTTGTGATTGCATCTCCTTTCATAAACTCAAATATAGGGAAACTTTTGTTCTTTGTGGGTTGTGATGAGTTATCTTTCAAATATCTTAAATTTTATAAAAAAACTATATATCTATATGTTGATCTTATAATATGATTATATTTGGAAAATCCCTCAATTATTTAGGATCAGATCAATGATCCAAATGAGCTTCTGGGGTGATTTTGTTTGGTTTTATGTGGCATAAATGGCTTCATCCATAAATGTTCTAAAACATTGAGGTCCATTTCAAAATCTTCTTTAGGTGAACCATGAGTACGGATTGTGCTCTGTTGACTAATTTTATGTTCATTCAATAATCAATTTTCTTTTCACTCCATCTTCATATGTCCTACCAGTCTCATTCTTCTTTCAGTGGAGTGAAAAAAAAATATGGGTCTAGGGTGTGAGGGTTTTTCATAACTTGAAATTCCCATCACCAACCATCTTTTAGAGCATATACTTAAAAATTAAATAGTCTTGGATATTTTCCTCTAGTATCCAATGGAAGGAGAAATATTAAGTGTAGTCATTTAGATTTTTTTTGATTTCATGAACTCCAGTAGTTTAAATAAGTTTTTTTACATGGTTGTGATAAAGTATTATTTAACCTACTCCAATTGGAAGGAATATATTTTATTCTTATGATCCTCATACTTTGGATGAGTTTTATCCCTTCTTCTAACAAAAAGTGGGAATTGTTGTTATTTTTATTTTTCTATGGGAAACACTATGTGATATTTTATATGATTGGGTTTCTTATCTGGTGTTGTTATCATCTTGATATTTATGGTTTCAGTCTCCACCCTACCTTATTTTTTCTCTTGATTTACTAGTGTTATTTGAGTCTTGGACTTATACCATCGTAGAGAATCCTCCATCCATTTTGAAAACCATATAAACTCATGAAATCAACATGGGTATTTCAAATGAATTATTGGTTCCAAAATATCATCACATAAATTCTCTATGAAAATATCTAATAGTTTCTCATGTGGAGGCTATATATATAGGGTGTAGGTTATCCCCTTCTACTTATTGATTAAGTTTGTGAACCTCTCGTTATGATGTTGTTTGAAGTTGTAGAGGTCATGAACAATTGTATTTCCTATAGTAATGATGAATTAATAAAGTAACTACTTCTGTTGATTGTCCCAATTTTAAATAGACCCAATTAGAAAATTGTTATATATAAAAATTCTATTCCTTCCACTATTTAGATGAATAATATGAGATTTACCACTTCTCGTTTCTTCAACATTCCCATCATGGGGCCACATCGAGACATAGTGTTCCCCAAGTGTTATTTTGGGCCCCCTAGGTCATTGAAAATTGGAAAGGTGGGATTCCCTAAATTGCACAAATGAGGTGTGGAACCCACCTAGCTAGAATATGGTTTCCTATTTGGTTGCACTGGAACACACTACCCCTCTATAGCTTCTACTCAAGCGGAAAGGTAATTAATGTAGTCAAGGAATGCTAATGATAATATCAACTAGGAAAATTACCTAGTGGTGGAAATGTGTAATGTCCCACATACCTAAACATAAATTAAAAAGGATTTTAACAAATAAAATTTATCTACATCCCCAAAATCATTTTATTTATATAAATTTAGAGAGATAATAAAGTTATTACATAATATAACTCATGTTACTTCCAAAGGGGAATTACATCAAAACTCTTCTCGGCTACAATTGAATCCCTCATGGAAAGAACTTTCATCTAGTACCATCATCTACACACATCCATAATCTTAATGAAAACATTTCAAATTCATGGGGTGGGAAAAAATATTAGTAAATCATTTTTAAAACATTGAGAGATTGTTTGTTGTTCGAAAATTATATGGAGAACCTTTGAATCAAGGGTTCCATTTAAATATGAATATTTTGAGCTTACATAAAATAGTTCTTAAACATAAAAGAATAGTTTTGAAAACTTTATTAAGAGATAAATGAAAAATCACAAGGTAAAAAAAATTATTTTCCTGAATACACAATCCTTTGGAAATTAATATCACATTTTAATTATTTAAAATCATAAAACATTTATCCATGAAAGCATAAATATTCCCCTTATTCTCAAAATAAAATTCCTTTCATAAAATCCAAATATTTTAAATAAAACATATTACAAGAATATAAAAATCATAATAATATCTTAGGGAATCGTACATTCATCATGGAATTACCTAAATAGATAATTCAGAAATTATTTTTGGAGTAACTTATAAACAATTAGCTTCATCACTTCATAGGAGTAATAAACTCTATCATCTCTTAGGAGTTTATTATATCCAGTAAAACTCTATATTCATTACCAAATGCATTGTAGGGATTTAATGGACCCAGCAATCACATAATGGAAATTCTCCCTTAAGCATTTTGGTTCAATCCTAATTACCACTTTTATCACAAATGCCTAAGATTCATGTCTTAATATCAAATCATTTATTTTTGTGCACCTTTCATCATAAATATCATCAAATCGTCCAAAAACATGGGAATTTCAAAAATCAATCCATGAAAGTAATTATTTTTATAAAGGATTAGTATGTTTATAGAAACCCATATAAACCCATCCTTTAAATAAATAAACAACATTATTTAAAATTATTCCATAAGAACAGTAGCATGTAACTATATAAAAACATTAAAGAATATTTTTAGATAAATTAATGGATTCAAGGATAAGCCACTGAGGTTTCATATTTAAAATATATTTCTAAAAAGATCCCAAAAATATGTTTTTTTCAGATAATTGTGGTTTCTAAATCATAAAATAATGCTTTCAAAATTAAACATTGAAATAAATTTGTAAACAAAAAATAGTATTTCTTATGGAAACATTTTAAAAGAAGTATAGAAAATAACCTGAAACATTAGAATTGAAATTTTAAAATAATTTCCCTTTTACCACTTAAACTCTTAAGGCTAATAAATTATTATAGATCACCTCACCAACAGATTCTTTAGACTCTAAAGGGTTGCCTAACAAATATTTTGAAGGGTAGGATATGATAAACACACTACAAGAAAATTAATTTCTTTTGAATTTCATCACAAATATTCCTATGAATTTTTTTCAATGGATAATAAATTCTAACACAAAAAATATTTTCTTATGATAGATTATTATGATAGAGAGGATGGATCCCTCAATGAGATATCTTCTATCTTTATCCTTTAATGAAAATCATTTAAATTGGATCATTATTGAAGATGATCAGACTTAGTTTGATATTGTTGGGCATAAGGATATCTTTGACCATTTTTTCCATGAAAAAGGATCGATTTTATCAAGGTTGATCTTGAAATGGATGGAAATCATGGTGGTTTCTCTAAGGATGGTTGATGTCATCTGTCTCCGACTATGGAAGTATTAGTTAAGGATGATCTATTTTCATATCCCCATTATTTTACAAGGAGGACCTATTGTTTGGGGGGATTCAAGTTGTGGACCGGTTAGGAACTTGTTGGGGGTGATAATTGTGTTGCTGGAGGGGAATAAGAACACTAGTGTGGGGTTCACTAACCCTATCTCAGAGGAATATGGTACCAAATCTAGTGGGTTCTTCTATGGAGGTGATGACAGAGCACGTAATGGCGAGTTTATGTGGCAACAATGGTGGCTTCTTGGTGGGGCGTGACTGTTTTTGGGATCCCAATGGAAGGATGGTGGGGAGGTATATGTGGGATCCAGGTAGAGTAGGTGTCAAGGCGATGAAGCATGGGAAGGGATGTCGATGGGTTTTCAGCTGAGGGTGGTTGGTGACTCTTATTTTCTCACACGACAACAATGATAGGGGTCATTTATGTCCAGTTATGGTGGTTCGCAAAGTGACACGGGTGCCTGTGATAGGGAGGCGTGGGTTGAGGTGACCTCATAATATGGGTATCAGCAATTTTTATGAAATTTTGGTTTCATATCAGGTGAGATGGGACCTCGGGAGAGGCTTTGCAGACTAAAAAATCAACTTTTTCTTCTTTGGTACCAACTTGGGTTTCCTGTTTCTTGGCGACCATGAGCGTGGTGGTTTTTCTTGGGAGTGGGTGCAAGCTATCTATCTTCACATATGGTATCAACATTAGGACAGGTAGGAAATGAATTCGATGTGTGCGTATTAGGTGCTGGTGCAAGTTGGTTTTCACGTGGGTAACAAAATTGAGATAGGGTATGATGATGGTAACTCTATTTATTAATTGGGCCTTTGGTTGGTCCTATAATGGTTTTCATGGTAGCAAGACTTGGACTTGTTGTCTTACTGGTGGGTCTTAGGGCCTTTAATTAGGTTATAATGGATGATTATTATATTGTAGGTGACTAGGTCGGTTGGCCTACATGATGTGAGTTTTATGGGCCATTGTGCCTTCTTTTGTGGGTCCTTGGGCCTTTTATACTTTATTTTGGATGGCTTTGTTTTTCCACATTATTGGTCTGGTGGTGTTAAATGTCCCACTTCATTATCTGTTGTATTTTATGCATTTTATTTAGCATTCTCGGTGCCCAAACCATTCAATATTATGAGAGAATACATATTTTATCGCAAAAAGGCTTTAGCGTGACTGCATGCACTATTATGGGGCTTAGTTTCTTACAAAGTATTTAAAAATTCATCACAAATAGCCTTCATAGAGAAAATATTTATGATTAATCTTTCACAAATAATGCTTCTGAAAATTTATTAGTGAGGGGTCTCTCACAAATAAGAATTCGCGTAGACTATTTATGACAGATTCATCACAAAAAGTATTATTTTCAATGTATTATTCACAAATAAACTTTTAGAAGACATGGATCATTTATCACAAATAGTTTTGGATAGGTGGAAAATATTATTTTTTGTGGTAGTTTTTTGCAACAGAACATCTATCGTGAAAAGTCTGTCGCAAAAACTCAATCTATAAATAGACTCTCACCCCTCTTATTCTCTCATTCTCTCATAATTATCTCTTTTTCTCTCATTCACTCGAAGCACCGTCATGGTGTTCAAATTTTCAACATAATAATTTCATGATGTTTTTTAATTTATTTAATGGTTATTAGTTCTTAGGTTTAATTGTTTAATTGTTATTATTTTTTTGTATTTATTTTTTTATTTATGTAAATTGTTAATAAGCTTAATATGTTAGACATTAGTATAAATTAATAAATATTAGTTTAAATAAATAAAAATTAATATAAATTATTTTCAATCTTTCATTAACTACTATAATTAAAAAAATGTATAAATTAATATAAATTAAAAATAGTACAAATTAATAAAATTTATTACTAGTTAATAAAAATTAGTATGAGTCATTATGAATTAGTATAAATTAATAAATATTAGTATAAATAAATTAATAATTGTTTAAATTATTATAAATTTGTATAAACTGATAAATATTAATATAAATTAGTATAAATTATCTTATAATCATCCTCAATTAGTATAAATTATCTAAAATAACTAAAAAATTATAAATTGATATAATTTACAATAAAATGAAATAAATTTATATAAATTTATATAAATTTTAAAAATTAGTATAAATATGTCTCTAATTAGTATAATTAATAAAATAAATAGAATTATGGAGTATAACATACCTCAAAATATTGTATATTAAGTAATGTTTGTATAAATTAATAAAAATTATAATAAATTTAATGAAATTAGTTTAAATTTATAAATTAATAAAAGATAGTAAAAATTTCTATATATTATGATAAATTAATAAATATTATCAAATAGTATTAAAAATTAGTATAAATATGTTGCTAATTAGTATAATTAATAAAAAAAATTATAAAGGAGTATTAATTAATTAAAAATATTATATGTTATTTAAAATTAGGATAAATTGGTAAACACTATCGTGAATTTAATAAAATTAGTTAAAATTAATAAAAAAAATTATAAATTACTAAAAAAATTAAAATTATTATAAATTATGATAATTTAATAGATTTATTTTAAATATTATCAAAAATTACTATAAGCCTTTTGATAATTAGTATAATTAATAAGAAAAGTAGGATAAATGAGTATAAAATCATTAAAAATATTGCATATTAATTAAAATAAGTTTAAATTAATAAAACATAGTTTAAAATATTATAATATATGATAACATGATAATTTTACTATAAGTTAGTATAAATTAATAATAATAAGTGTAAATTAATAAAAAAAGTATAAATTTATGAAAATTAATTCAAATTAATAAAATTTTGTGTAAATTAATAAAAAATAGTTTAAATTACTAGACGATTTTCTAAATTAATAAGAATTAGTATAAATTTAATAAAATTATTTTATATTAAAAAATGTATAACTTAAAAAATATTTTAATTTATAGTAATTTATTATAAATTAATCAAATTTATTTAAAATTATTATAAATTAATAAAAATTATTATATGGTCATAAAAATTAGCATAAATTCTTAAATATTATTTAATATTATTAAAAATCATTATAAATTAGTTGATAATTAGTATAATTAATAAAAAAATTATTATAAATGGGTATAAATTAATCTAAATTTTTATATATTAGATAAAATTAGAATAAATTCATAAAAATTGGTATAAGTTTAATAAAATTATTTTAGATATTAGTAATAGTTTGTATAAATCTCTTTCTAATTAGAATAATTAAATAAAATAGTTTATATAATTTTAAATTAGCACAAATTAATATAAATTATCATAAAGTCGTTGTCAACTAGTATAAATTAACCAAAAAAGAAAAAAAAATATAAATTGCAATAATTTACAATAAATTGATATAAATTAATAAAAAGTAATATTAATGATTTTAAATTAATAAAAATTAATATAATTTATTATAAATTCTCACAAGTTTCTAAAAGAATTATAAATAGATATAATATACAATAAATTGATATAAAAATGTATAAATTATAAAAACAATTGGCATAAATTTGTATAAATTAATAACAATGAGTATAAATTATTATAAAATAATAAAAAATACATTTATTTAATATAAATTAGTATAAATTATCATAAATTATTCAAATTATTTTTAAATTAACATATTTTATAATAAATTAATATAAATTTTGTATAAATTATTAAAAATTAGTATAAATTTTTATAAATTAATAACAATGAATAAAAATTAATAAAATTCATATAATTTAAAATAAATTAATATAAACTATCACAAATTACTAAAACAAATATATATTGAAATAATTTATAATAAGTTGATATAAATTATTATAAATTACTAAAAAATAGTATAAATTAGTATAAATTAATAAAAAATAGTATAAATTGGAATAAATTAAGAAAAATTAATATAACTTACTATATATTAGTATAAATTATTATAAATATCTCTCTATTTAGTAAAATTAAAAATATATATATATAAATGACTATAAATTAAGTTAAATTATTATATATTATTTAAAATTAGTATGTTTTAATAGAAATAAACATAAATTTATATAGTTAAAAGTTTAATTATTTATAATCTTTTAGATAATAATTATCCAAGAAAATAAATAATGTTTTCTATTTTGAGATATTGATTGTGTAAATAATTAAAGAAATTGAAATGTTTCTCGTATAAATATCATCTACATTGAGGGTGTCGAAACATTTATATCATTTGCGATGTCAAATTTAGAGTTTTTTTATAAGGAACATTTAAGTTCACATGTAAGAAGTGTGATTTCAGAAGATCTAAAGCATTCGATGTTGCTGGGGTTTATATTTTGCAGTTTTGTTTTCAGAGTTATTTTAAATTTTTGTGTCAACATGGTGAAAAATTTTATTAATGGGATACAATTTTTTTAGTTCCACAAACTTCATAATTTCAATATTTAATATATGATGTTGTTGTCCCATCATTATAAATAGAAACTCAAAATAAAAATTCAAATCTTAAATCTAAATAATATGGATTTTTAAATTTGTTGAAATCTATAGAGTAAGATTTATATATTGAATGTTGGATAAGATATTTTGACACTATTACAAATTTTATTACTATTAAATATGATTTTGGAATGTCAAATCATTGTTTTAATCAATTATTTTCTTTGGTTAAATCATTATTTCATGAAGGTAATACATTGGTTGTAAATTTTCCACCCCTTCTTGACTTGATTTATCACCCCCTACAGGACTTGATATCACACCCCCTCAGTAAAGTTTTTTGATATATTTAATATGACATTATTTTATATTATATTTTACTATTAATTTTGTAATGAATGAGTTTTATTTTTATTTTTTTTATTTAAAATTTTTTATTTTTCATTTATTTGTGATGAAAATACTATTTTCTTAGAAATCGTTTCAAATAATAATTATTTACAACAGATTAAGAATTTGTCCACAAATAATTATTTGTGACAAAAAAATCCATTGAAAATACTTTTTTGACTGAAATTATTTTGTATGGACCATAAAAATAGTAATATTTGGTACGTGATTAACCACTATAAACTATTTGTGCTGGAATTTCATTGAAAAAACAATTATGATAGAAATCCATTACAAATGATTCATAACAAAAAAATAATAATATTTGTAGTGAAGATTCTATGAGGAACAGAAGTTGTGGGTTTTTTTAAATATAGTGGATAAAGTTGTATATTTATAGTTAAACATAAAAGATACATCTAAGATGAGACAATTTTTGTAACTACATGTGTCTATGAAGGACACTAGCAGGACCACACCTAACATTTGGAAACTAAAGGGAAAAAGGAGGGAGGATGATAATCAGTTAAAGCCAAATCTTGGGCCATAAAATATTCCAAAATAAGGGAAGCAAGGGCCTCACTTAATAATTCTACGTATATCTCTAAGTGAAACATAATATAAAGTTTTTACATTATTTAATATTATGTGAGGTCTGTGTATAGTTTTTTTACATTGTTCTGAAAAAAAATTAAAATAATCCTAGATTAATTTTTTTTTAAACTAAGTCCCAAAGGTTGTTGGGACCCTACCACCTTTGGGTTTTTTCTGATCCGATGAATGGTGGAAAGGTCCTTTATGTCTTTCTCAAAATAAATTCAGTAAAAGTGGCAAGGGACTTGCAGCCTTTTCCAAGATCAAAAAATATTATTTTAAATATAAATTCTTTATATTTAAATTTATTTTGTTTTATTTTGTTATATATATATATAACAAAAAAATAGCATAATTTATTTTCTATTTTATATCTAGTATTACTTCCATTAAATCGGTATATAATTCTCAGAGAAACCATCACTCAGGATTGATTTTTATAAGAGGGATTATCATGGAAATCATTTTGGATTTTCGATGTGGGATTTAGGCTCTACCTTTCCTACATAGAATTAATAATTATATTATTATTATTAATTTTTTGTCAATTAATAATAAATATTAATTTCTAATAAATAATAATTGATTATTAATTTTTATTACTAAATATTAAAAATTAACTAATTTATATTATTAATATTTTAAACAATATTAATTAATATTATTTATTACTATTTAATAATACTATTAACGACTAATTAATTTCTAAATAGTTAACAATAAATAATTTTATGTTTGGATGACTATGACGAAGACACAACAGGGGGGAGGAAATTGTGTCCTTTTAAAAATCATGACAATATTAAAATGTCCCTCTTGAAATGAAGTGTTCTTTTCCTTCTCTCTTAATGTTTAGAGAGCAGTGGAAATAAATAAAGGAAAACAACAGAAGGATGTATAGTGGTTCGGGGAACAGAAATCCTATAGTATACTCCACCAATGCTATACTCCATGAGCTTGGTGATTTTCAATAGTATGTCCTCTTATCATAAGACCATCCACAACTGAGTACAGGAAGTTGACCCCTTACAAGGATTTTATAGGTCCTTCTAGTGTTTTAAAGGGAACTGAAATAACAAAATCTTAGTTCAAGAATCTGAAACTCCACCCTGACTGAGTCTGAGTAGCTGATACTCAAAACTAAAATTGATGAGATGACTTTTTTTTTGAAATAGGATAAGCTCACAATTGTAGTAGAAACTGGGAGATATAAATGATCTTCAATATATCACAAAAATAGTAGAAAAATAATCTTCAATGTCAAGAAAAATTCTTTATCTTTAAACATCATCAAATAGATTAGACAATGTTTGTGCAGGCTTCCTTCTTCTTCACGCCATGAGAGAATAAGAATGAAAAAAAATTCAATTATCTCTTCAAAATAATTGAGATTTTTTATTAATAATTTTAGTCCCTTATTTTTAATATAGTATTCATATCTCGGCTTTTCTTCGTTATATATTTTATTTTTCTTCTAGAGAGGTATATATAGAGAATAAATATCCAGCAGTTGTAACAGTATTCCTCTTCTTTAGGATACTCAAAATAAATAGAGTTAATAGCCTTCATAAATATCCCTTAGAATAGAATAACATTATTTCCTCTTTATTCTGGTATACTAAATCTCTAATAAATGTATTCAAAATAATTTGAATAAATCCTCCGATAATATATCAATAGTAATAGAATCGTTGAATAATTTAAAACTTTCATTTAAATCTATTCAATCTAATTTAAATATAGTCAAAACAATTCCTAAAAAAATACTCACAATAAATAATAAATATCTGAAATCAAATCATTCAAATAGATTTATAAAGTTGCTTATAAATATGAATGATTTAATATGTTCCATGAAAGCCTTTGAATCGGTCATAAAATAGATTTATAGCAATCTTTAATACTAAGAATACCATTGCAGAAATAGCAAAAAATATCTCAGATTTAAAACAACATCATTGAAAAGTCAAACGTAAGGTTCCTTTATGTAACGAAAAAATACCAAATGTAGTGTTCAACTACATAACATATAGTTCTTTATCAATACTTTCATATGCACATAACTTAGGGATCAAAAAGTAATGTCGGGATGATGATTCATACATTCATCTTTAACAGTATAAAATCTCAAACGTAACATTGATTAACCATTCGTTCCACCTCTACAAACATAGGGTTGGAAACATTAAATCCAGACTCCAGAGTAGGGATACATATCCTTATGAGAATTGTTTATCATATCATAGGGATAATTCCTTATGTTACATTTATCAATGTAGGGTATGAACAGTGTTTCTAGAAAATATAAACAACTTAACTTCATAATTCGCTAAATTTATTGATCCATTTACCATAAGATTCATCCTTAGTCCCAAAAGATTTATTTTTAGTAAATATCAATATCTTTCCAAATATTGAAGAATCAAATCAATCTGACTTCAATATCTCCTGATATCTTTGAAAAACTAAATCAATAACATTCTAGAAAACTACATTTGGAAAACTGTATTCCCAATATTCGGATGATTTATTGACCATCCAAATGACTTTTTTACCCTTTGATTTAAACTGATGAAATTGAGATAAACTTATTGGATTTCTATCTCCCCATGTTCTGAGTGATTCCAACATTTTTAGGAATTACAGAAAAATAAATACTATAGGTTTTCCAATCTATTCACTATATAGGTGAAAAACTGCTTTAGAAACTTCAGTGATTTTTTAGTGTATCAAAAAATCATTTTCATACTTCTACATAAGCTAAGGATGATTAGATAAACTCATTATATATCCAACGATATAATGTTCCCACAAATCCATTCATTTTATCTTTAGATATAATCATAATTCCGAATTGAATTTAAGTTGAAAACTATAATGTCACTTGAACAGCTTGTAACAACTTCAGTGAATTTTTGTACCATTAAAACAATTGAATTAGCTTTAGAAATAAAAAATATGAAATAAATATTATATTCTTTTCATTCCAAAGGAATAAACACCACGAAAATCTGATCATTATTTCTTCTGATATAAAATAAATACGTTGACATAATAAATCTGAAGCCATTAACAAATTTATTTGAAAAAATATATTTATAGGTTGAAGTAATTACCAAAACTAAATCAAAATGAGAATGATAAGGGGTTACTCAACAATCTTCCCCTTTTTGATAATTGCAAAACCTTAACTTACTACCAACTTTTTCTCCCCCTTTCGTAAGCATAAAAAAGATATGATCTTAAGTAAATTAAATAATTCAATATATTTACCATTTTTTATAAGGAATTAGAATTTGATATTTAAGAATAATTAAAAAATATATAATAAAAATAAAATAAAATTTGGAAAAATAAATTTTTTCCCCTTTTTAAAAATATTTAAAACTTGAAAAAAAAAATTCTAACATATTTAAAATTTGATAAATAATTTTTTTGACATATTTAAAATTTAAAGAATATATTTTTAATATATTTAAATATTGAAAAATATTTTTTTTAACATATTTAAAATTTTTAGAATAATTTTTTTAATAAATTTAAATTTTAAAAATTTATTTTTTAAAATTATTTTAAATTTGAATAATAATATATATTATTTTAAAGTTTTTAAAATTTAAAAAAAAAATAAGAACAAAATATATAAAATTTGAAATTTTGAAAATATTTAAAATTTGAAATATATATATATATAAATATACTAATTATTTTTTAAAAATAAAAATTTTTAGTTATTTAAAATATGTTATAAATACATACATCAATATAAAATCCACTTAAATTCTTGCTTCCTTTAAAAAGATAAAAAGATATAATCAAAAATCCATAAAAACATATATAATATTGTCAAATAAATAACAAGGGTTTTCAATGAATGTATTAAACAATTTAATTCATGCCATAATAATGAATCATTTAAAAAATTGTTAAATATTTAAAATAAATCCCCCTAAGAACAAGAATAAATATTTATGATATTCAACGAATTGAAATAAATGATTTTCAAGGAATGTAAATAAAATAGTTCTTAAATAAATAAATAAATAAATAAATAAATAAAAGGATTTGCAAAGAATTTAATTAAATTACTTTCAAAGAATTTAAAAAAAATAAATTGAATTAAAATATTTTCTATTAATTTAATTAAAATATTTTAAAAAATAATAATTACAATTATTTTACATGTGTCATAAATGACAAAAACATTTTAATCTAATAATAAAATAAAGTATCACAAATAATAAGAGATTAATTTATCACATGAAATTAATTTAAATAGTAAAACATTAAAGTCATGCTTACACGCAAGATAACAATTTATATAAAATATTAATATAACATTTGATGGTCATTGATTAATAAAATAAATAAACAAATTAGATCATTTGATAAAATAATAGTTTGAAAATACTTAATAGTTTAAAAATAAGAATAATTAAATGTTGAGGAATAAAAGATAAAGTATAAAAAAATTATCCCCTTGTATAAAATAGTTAATGCATTTAAATTAAATTTTAAAATTGAGAATAAAATACTTCCTTGATTAAATGTTCCATCTCTAATGAAGTTCCTATTTAATAGAATAATAAATAAGAATATAATAAATGCTCATAATTTGCAAGCATCCACTTGATGATATAACGATGACGTTCAGTGGAGCTTACCTACAATGCATCAAATACAAGTGCCTTTTTGTACCCATATACTTTTGGGTCTGGAAATGATAGAAATTAATTATTTAGGTAACCAAATAGGTTTATTTTTATCAACAGTGTTATAATTAAAGCTAGATAATGCTTTTGAATAATAAACATTCTTGACACCACAAAATTGAGGTTGTCTAGAAAAACATTCATTAGCATAATGTCCATTAATACTATATTCAAAACCTTTAACAGTAGACATGCTCTTTCTATTTAAACCAGGAACAAAATAATTTTTATATAATTGTTATTTTTCTCCATTACTACCAATACTAATATTTCCTTTGTGAATTTTATTTTTAACAATAATTTGATTCAAATAATTATCTCCTTTAATAATCATACTTAAAGCTTTATTTAAATTATCAACTTCATCCAATAATTCTTAAATTTTATTTTCATACTGATCAAAAGAAATTGTGGAAGAATTTGATCTTAAATCAAAAATTTGTTTTAACAAACTTTCATTATCAATTGAAATAAAATCATGTTATTTTATAAGATTTTTATGATCTTTATTTAAATAATCAAATTTATCTTGAAGAATAAAACAAATATTTTTTAAGTTCATCATAAGAAAAAATTTCAGAATTAGAACTTTTAGAGTAAGAAGATTGTACCTCATCAACATGAGCCATAAGATATAAATTATCCTTTTGGTTTTCATGCTTAGCTTCTTAGTTGGTAGTAGATTCATTGTTTGAATATTCATATTAATTACTAATAACCTTCATAAATTTCTTTCCTTTTCATTTATATTCAGATTTCTTTTGATCTTTAAGAAAAGGACAATAAGGTCTAAAATGACCTTTCTTTTTACACTCAAAGCATCTGACTTATTTCCCTTTATTCAACTTTAATTTATATTTTCTCCACTTATACAGCTTTCAAAAAAAAATTGTAATATGTGGTATCTCATCACTTGAACTCGAATCACTAGAATTTGTATCCAAAAATTCATCAATCAAAACTTTGAGTATAGTTGTTTCCATTTTGATAGAAATATGATTTCAGCTTTTTTTTGCATCTCATCTTCATACATCATCAAGGTTATGATCAATTATTTCATCCTTAATTCTTTAAATGGTGTGGATTTTTGAATAGCATATGAAATTCTATTAAACTTAGAAGGTAAAACTCTATGTACCTTTAACACCTGATTTGGTTCTATAATTGGAGTTCCTGGGCAGCAACATCTTTAAATATTTCTGTTAATCTTCCATTTATCTTAGTGATTATATCATATTCATACATCCTAAATGAGTCAAATTTAGGTTTTTTGGTATTTTACCTTAGTTTTCTAATGTTTTCAGTTCCTTAATATGCACCTGCAATAGTCTTCCACATCTCATAAGTTGTAGCACATTGAGAAATAAAATTAAATTCACCCGGACCAAGACTATATATAATTGCATTCATGGATTTTAAATTAATATAATACATAACTTCTTTAGTAGCATCCCACTTTTCTGGTTCTCCAGGGATATCATAAGGTTTGAAAATCTTCATATAAACTTTGAAACCATGATTCTTAAAATATATAGTCTTGCGAGCTTTCTAGCATCAATAATTATCACCATTAAAATAAGGATTACGGATCATCGACATAACTTCTTTGAAATTTTCCAATGATATTTTTATTCATATGAATCTTTAACTCGGTCTTGTTATAGCCAAAAGAAATCTATAGAGATCTTCCTCTGATAACAGTTGTTAGGTCAGGATGGATATGACAAAGACACAGGAGTGGGTGAATTGTGTCCTTTTAAAAATCATGACAATATTAAAATGTCCCTCTTGAAATGAATCAATCCTTTATTTATCTCTTAATTTTGAATGAGCAGTGGAAATAAATAAAGGAAAAGAACACAAGGATATATAGTGGTTCAGGGCATAAGAATTCCCTAGTCCACTCCACCAAAGTTCTACTCCATGAGCTTGGTGATTTTCACAAGTAGGTCCTCTTATCACAAGACTGTCCACAGCTTAGTACATGAAGGGTTTTTATAGGGCCTTCTGGTTCTTTTACAGGGAACCAAAATATCCACAGCTTAGTCTAAGAAGCTGACACTCCACTGTGACTATTCTGAGAAGCTGACACTTAAAAAGAAAATTGATGAGATGAAGTTTTTTGTGAAATAGGATAAGCTCACAGTTGCAGTATCAACTGACATATGTATATGATCTTAAATATATCCCAACAGTAGTAGAAAAATAATCTTTAATGTCGATCATACTTCTTCATCTTTAACTAGAAGCAAATAGATTAGATAATGTTTTTGTAGGCTTTCTTCGTCTTTACACCGGGAGTGAAGAAGAATGAAAAAATAATTTCAATTCACTCTTCAAAAGTATTGAGATTTTATATGAATAATTTCAATGCCTTCTTTATAATAGAGTATTCACGTATCCACATTTCTTCATTGGGTATTTTCTTTTCCTTACAAAGAGAGATATATATAGAGAATAAATATCCAATAGTTGTAATAGTATTCCACTTCCTTAGGATACTCAAAATAAATAGAGTTAATAGACTTCTTAAATATCCCCAACAATAGCATATCAATATTTCCTCTTTATTCCTATAGAATAAATCTCTTATAAATGTATTAAAAATAATTTGAATAAATCCTCCAATAATATATCCATAATAATAGAATTATTGAACAATTTAAAAACTCCCATTTAAATCCATTCAAACCACTTTAAATATAGTCAAAACAATTACTCAAAAATAACAGCACAAAAAATAGTGAATATCTAAAGTAAAATCATTCAAAAAGATTCAAAACATTCCTTATAAATAGAAATGATTTAATCTATTTCATGCAATCCTTTGAATCAGTAATAAAATACCTTTATAATGATCTTTAATACTAAGAAAACCATTGCAGAAATAGCGTAAAATTCCACGTTTTAAAAACAGCGTTGTTGAAAAGTCAAACATAGGGTTCCTTCATGAAAAAAAAATACCAAATGTAGGGTTAAACTATGTAACGTATGGTTCCTTATCCATACTTTCATCTACACATAACATTGGGATCAAAAATTAATGTAGGGATGATGAGTCATATGTTCATCTTTATCAGTATAAAATCCCAAATGTAACATTGATTAACCATATCTTCCACTTCTCCGAACATAGGGTTGTAAGCAGTAAATTCAGACTCCAACATAGGGTTTCTGATTCTTATATGAATTTTTCATCATATCGTATGGTTGATTACTTACATTACTTTTATTAATGTTGGTTATGAATAGTGTTTCCAGAAAATATAAACAACTTACTTCATACTTCACTGAATATTTTGAGCCATTTAGCATCATATTCAGCCATAGTCCCACAAGAATTATTTTTACTAAATATCAATATATTTCTAATGATTCAACAATCAAATCAATCTTAATTCAACATCTCCCATTATCTTCAAAAAACTAAAGCAATACCTTTCTAGAAAATTGCCCTTGGAAAACTACATTCCCAATCTTCGGATAATTTATAGACCATCAAAACGAATTTTCTAGCCTTTGTTGTAAACTGATGAAATCGGGATAAAATTATTGTATTTCCATCACACTATGTTTTGAGTGATTCTGAAATTTTGTAATTTTCAGAAAAAAAATACTATAGTTTTTTAATTTTGTTCACTGTAAAGTTGAAAAACTGCTTTAGAAACCTCAGTGATTTTTTAGAGTATCAAAAAATCCTTTTCAGACTTCCACATAAACTAATGATGTGTAGATAAACTCCTTATATATCTAATGGTATAATTTTACCATTAATCCATTAGTTTTATCTTGATATATCATCATAATTTAGAATTGACTTTATGCTAAAAAATGTAATCTCACATGAACAACCTGTAATAACTTCGGTGAATTTTTGTACTATCAAAACAACTGAATTAGATTTTGAAAAAAACATAAATATAATTTCTTTCCATCCGAATAAAAATCACAAGAATCTGATCACTATTGCTTCAAATCTAAAATAAATACTTTGATGTAATAAATCTGAAACACTTAGACAAATTTATTAGAAAAAAAATATTGACGGGTTGAAGTAATTATCAAAACTAAATCAAAATGAGAATGACAAGGATCCACTCAAAAAATAATAGGTTTTACTTTATTAGAAATTAAATAATATATAATTAATAAAAAATAATATTAATAGTAATTAAATAATAATTAATATATATAATGTATAATAATTATTATTATTAATTAGAAACTACAGAATAATTTTAAATATTTATTAGTAATTAATGTTTTTTATAAATTAAAATTTTAAAATATTAAATAATTTTTTTTAATTAATATTATTTATCAATTAATATTAATTACTAATAAATATTGAATTAATTAATAGTAATATAATAATAATTAATTAATCATTACTATTTTAATAATTTAATCATTATTAATAATATTTAGAAACTAAATAGTATTTTTAAATATTTATTAGTAACTGTATAATAATAATTATTAATTTTTATTAATTTTTATCTAATTAATTAATTAATTTTTACTTAATATTATTAGTAAGTAATTATATATTGTATAATTACTAACTAATTAATAATTAATAATTATATTATTATTCTTAATAATTAGTTACTAAATAATAATTTTAAATATTTATTAATATTTAACATTAGTTATTAATTAATATTTATTAGAATTTAACATTATTAATTATTAAATAATATTATTTAATTAATATTTATTTTAAACTAATATTTATTAGTAATTGATATTTCTTAGAAATAATTAGTTAATTAATTATTACTGACATAATAATAATTAATTAACAATTAGTAATTTTATCATTTAATAATTATTATTATTATGTATTTAAATATTACTTAATTACTAATTAATTAAAAAATAATTATTATATTATTATTTTTCATAAATAAAATAATAATTTAAATATTTATTAGTAATTAAAATTAACTAGTAATTAATACTTATTAGAAATTAATATCATTATATTGTATATAATATTTCTTATTTAATATTTATTAGTAATTAATATTGATATTGTCAAAAAAGTAATTGATATGTATTAGTAACTAATATTAATTAGAAATAATTATTTAATCGATTAACACTAATATAATAATAACTAACTAACAATTAGTAATTTAATAATTTAATAATTATTATTAATATTTCGTAACTAAATAATAATTTTTGAATATTTATTAATGTTTTTTAATAATAACTACTAATATTTAATAATTAATTATCAATAATTAGTTAATTAGTAATGACTATTATTAATAAGTAATTAAATAATAATTAATTATTAACTATTAAAAATTAAAAAATTATTATTAATTAATATTATTTAAAATATTAATAATATAAATTATTTGAATTTTAATATTTAGTAGTAAACATTAATAGTTAATTATTATTTATTAGTAATTAATATTTACTATTTATTCACTAGAAATTGATTAATAATAATATAATTATTAATTTTGTGTTGGTAAGGGAGAACATGAATCCCATATCAGAAATACAGAACAATTTCCAAGGCAATGTCTCTTATAAAAGGGGGTCATGAGTGATGGTTTCTATTAGAATTCCAGATTTCTTTAATGCCAATAATTTTGGATATAAAATAGCATAAGAATTCTACTAAATTTTTTTGATATATATATAAACAAAACAAAATTAAAAAGTAAAAATTTATATATAAAATCATTTATATTTAAAATATATATTTTTTATTTTGGAAAGGGAAGAAAGGCCTTTACCACCTTTCGCCCGAGTGGGAAAAAAAGCCCAAAGGCAAAAGAGGACCTTCCGCCTTCAGGACATATTTTTCAATAACAATTTGACCTAAACTCATTTTAAAAATCAAATAATGTAAAAAAAACTCATTTTGTGTGTGTGTGTACAGTTGTCCCACATTTCTGATAAAATAATCCACACACAACTCCTTTAATTAGGTATTTAATGATCGTTTAAATTATATATTATTTGAAATCAATATTCTATTACTGCATATAGACTTTAAACATGATTATCATAACTATATATATATACATAACTTATTATTATTGATGGTCATCAGTGATCTCCTACTGTTGTCTATACCGCCCTGCATTCACAAAGCTAACCACAATTGGTCCAACCCAATGCACACCAACCCAAGCCTCCCTATCTACTACCTGTTCTCAACCTTACCCATTATTTGATCTCCCATGGGTGATCCTAGTTGACCCCTTTATGTGTGTGTGTGTCTATATATATATAACATATAAATTCATTTTCTTAACTAAATAAAATTTATCATTTTAGGATCTATTACTATCTTTGATGAACTTAATCTTGTACACCATGGCATTGATTTTATACAGTCATTTTTTAAAAATTTATATTATTATTTTTATTATTATAACCAATTAATTTATTTTTTACTCTCACTTATTTTATAACCATACTTTAATTACTCTTACATATATATTGATATCAAATACTTTCCAATATTTTATTACTTTAAGTACTATAATGATAAATTGAAATTAATATTCTTTATACCGTAGTAAATATTATATCCCTATAAAATTAAAATTGATCATTAAATCTATATTCTCTTCAAACTAACATAAAATTATTTTTATTATGCACCACATTAAATATTATATTATAATTTTCTTCAAATTATTATAACTTATAATTATATTCATTAAATTTACTATCATTTATTATTGAGTAAATAAAAATAGTTAATATAATTAATATGATTTATTAATTACCCATAAAATATTTAATTATTCAATTCTCCCTTTGACTATAAAATATATACAAGTATATTATTATAATTTTACAATGTAAATTTTTTAAATTGTTTTACCATATCTTATCCTTTATGTGAAAGATCTTATATGATCTCCCCCCAAAATGGCTATATCTTCTCAAAAGCACCACACGCAATGGTAATATCAATTTATCTCTTTTAAATACCTATAAAACATATTTTATCTCTTCACATTTCAAAAATATTTTCTATATTCCCACTTATCTACATTATAATTACCATCATCCTCATTGGATTTCTTTTTATGGATGATCATAATGAAGTGGGCTATGATTTTATTATTATCAAGTTTATTTACTTTTTTCCACTTTTATTATTACTTATCATTATAAATAGAGTATTTCTAGCTCCATATTTATGACAGCCTTATATTATTATAAAAATAAGTTTTACATTTAATCATGGGTTTTTATATTCTTTCTCTCTAATTCATCTTTGTTTTTTAACCATTGAGTGTATAAATAGAGATAAATGACATAATATTAAATTAAAAATTCATATGTATTAAAAACACAGGATGTTACATTCTACCCCCTTAAGTAATTGTTCCCTCACAATTTTTTTAACTATCCCTTGCATTAAAAAATAAAATTTTAAAAATTTAAACCATTTTTCATAATTTTTATCCCCTAAATAGAAAAATATAATTTTATAAACTTTTTTAAAAGTAGTCTCAACATAAGAAACTACTATTAAATAAATATGTGTGTGCCAATGTATGTCCTAGTTGTCATTGTTGTGCTACTCTTTAAGAGTGATGGTTCATGCATTGAATTGGTATTTCAGGTAATCATTAAAGTCTATCATTTCCCTTTCCCGTATGAAGCTAGTGTAGTTTGAATCAAAAATATGAAAACAAAGATATATTTTTGAAAATTTTCTTTTTTTGATATATAATATCTTTACATCATAATAAACATGATTTTTAAAAAATAAACTGATATAGCCGGTTTTGAAACCTTCAAATAGTGTGTTTTCAAAATACTAATTATATTTACAAAAAAAGAAAAAAGGTTAAAAGTAGGTATATATATCTTAGTCAAGGGTCTACCTCTTTCACAACAATTCTAAAATTGGTTTGTGCTTCAAACTCAATAACAAAGTGAAATATTTTAAAATCCCAAGGTGATACCCCCACCTTTAGTGAAAGATAAGTGATATGGGAATTTAGAATTTTATCATACATTATCAATAAACCATAGTGATTTTAGGTTATGGAGGAGGTATTGTATATTTTATATTATTACATGCAATATATTTTTATGTTTTAAAAGGTTTTAAAATTGTGAGAGATCAATTTTTCAATAATGATTGTAAAAATATCTTCTATAAGGGGTAGGATAGTCATTTTTGTTCTCCCTTTTTTCCATCAATATATTAATCCTTAATATGTTAATGACACATAGTAGAATTCAAAATTAATTATTACATGATAAATTATTTTTTTCTAATTTATCATGGAACAGATAATCTTCCCCTTCATTATGACTACATAAAGTTTGATAAAATAATTTTTTGGAGAAAAAAATTATGAATTACTCTATAAAAATATTACCTTATAAAAGAAGGTACTATTGACTACTCTCTCAAAACCTAGAACAATGAAACCCTAATATATCTATTTAATCATTCCCATGGTCATAAATTCTCATGAAAAATGACATGATTCTAATCTAGGAATATCTTTAATCACATTAAGGATTGAACTCAAAATATAGAAATTTCAACTATCCTTCATCAGTAATATCCTAACCTATAATATTTTTTAAACATTTAATTTGATACCAAATATAACATCATTCATATCTAAACATATAATTAAAAGTATTTTAATTAAAAATATATCCTCTACAACCCCAAAATATTTATATGTCTACAGGTTTAGAGAGATACGAAAGTTATTATATAATGTAACCCTTGTTTATTCCAAATGGGAATTACAAAAAAAAACTATCCAATTCTATAACTAAATCCCTTAGAGAATGAAATTTCATATAGTTCCATCATCCACACACATCCATAATACAAATTAAAATATTTCAAAAATAATGGGTGAGCACAAAAACATAGTATAGGGGTTTTAAAATAGTGGGGTATTGTTCATCCTTTGAAAGTTCAAGTGAAAACCTTTTAATCAAGGGTTCATTATAAATAAAAATACTTTAATATTCCGTAAAATATTTCTTAAAAAATAATAGAATAGTTTTTAAAAGCTTCTTGAAATATGAATGTCTAACCAGGAAGTAAAAAAGTTTTATTTATTGAAAATACAACTATTTTTATATTAACATCACCTTGTAATTCTTTAAAAGAATAAACCCATTATCCATGAAAATAAAAAATCATTTTATTCTTCAAATCAACTTCCTTTCTTAAAATTGAAATATTTTAAAAAAAACTTATTATAAGAATAGGAAAATTATAATAACATCTTGGGGCATCATACATTCATCATGGAATCACCTAACTAGATAATTCCAACATTCTCTTAGATGTAACTTATAATCAGTTAACTATATTACTTTATAGGATTACTAAACTCTACCATCTCTTAATATTTAATTAATATCTAATAAAAATCGATCATCATTACCCAATAATTTAGAGGTATTTTATGGACCCACCAATTTCATAATGTAAAAATTCCTATAAGGGTTTAGGTTCCCTCTCCTTTCCCAATTTTATCATTAATTCCCAAGTATCATGTCTTAAAACTGAATAATTTATTTTCACTCACTTTTCCTTGAAAATATTGTAAAATCATCTAAAGTCATGTGAATTTTAAAAAATTATTCTGTTGAGGTAATTATCTCTATAAAGGCATAGTTCATTTATGTAAACTCTTTAAAAACAATCCTTTAAGTCCATAAACAACATTATTTAAAAATAATTCATAATATCATCAACATGGGACTCAATAAAAAGAATAATGATTATTTTCAGATAAATTAATGGATTCAAAGATAAACCACTGTGGGTTGAAATTTAAAATATCCTTCAAAATAGTTCCCAAGAAGTGTATGTTTTTCAAGAAAATGATGTTTCTAGAATATAAAAAATTGTTTGAAAATAAAAATTGAAAAAAATTGTTAAAAAATGAGTATTGCATCTAGAAAAAAATTAAAATAAGCATAAAAAATATCTTTAAATATTTTAATAGAAATTTTAAAATGATTCCCATTTTATTTGTTAAACTTTTGAGGCTAAGAACTCTTTCCAATGGATCACTTTTCCAAGAGAACCTTAAGAGTCCAAGGTTCACATACTAAATATTTTCAAGGGGATAACGTGATAAATAAATTTAGATGAAAATTGGTTATATGTGTTTTTCAACCGAGAGTGGAAAGTCTTAACTTTATATGTAAACCTTGTAGATGTCCTTTAAGCTGAAACAATCCTTGTAACTCTATAAGCATATTCAGCACACTACTAGAACCACACCTAATGTTTGGAGACTGAAGGGATGACTAAGGGAGGATGAAAATTGATTAAAGGTAGAGACTGGGCTATAGATATTACTAAACTAGTGAACCAAGGGCCTCACTTTATAAATCCACAATGATCTCAAATTAAAATATAGAATAAGTTGTTTTATTATCTATCTATATGTAAGGTTGATGTGTGTGTGTGTGTGTGTAGTCATTCCACTAGACTGAGAAAATAAGTTGCACATAAATCCTAAAACATGTGATTTTATGAGTGTTTAAATTAGATTCATTTGAAAGTCACATATAGTTACTACATGTAGAATTTGAGACTAATTATCATTACTATATATATAATTCATTCGCATCATGCTTTTTACTATGTCATGGGAAACCCATGAATATTTTCTTTGAATTAAAAAAACACTTTCTGATCATCTTGTCATTGCAACAACAAAAGTAAATATGATAGAAAGTTGTGTGGAGAGATCTTGTTCTTTATGTCATGATTTTTTATGATCATCACCCCACATTGCAGGTTGAGTAAGATGATGATGTGTGTGGGTGTCATTTACAACGGTTCATTCGCATGTATGTTTTTTAAAGGATATGAATATTACCTATTTAAAACTCATCCCTCATCAGAATCATAGACATCATAATACTCCTTAAAAATAATGAATGTGGATTAGGCAGACTAGTGAAATCTGATGGTTTCTTGTGGACACATTCTATTATTTATAACACCCCATAAAGACAAATCTATCCACCATTTTTCTTTCACAATGCATAAAGACCTTAAGACTCCTTATATCTTACTCATTCTCGACATTAATCACCACCTGATCTCCCTTGGAAGTTACTAGTTTTCCTCATATGTATATATATATATATATATTAAATTTATGAATTTCTTTAAATAACTAAATAAAGTTTAACATTATAGGACCCATTACTAACTTTGATAAACATAATTTTATACACTAAATCTGAAACTCTGTATAGTAAATTAATAAAAAGTTATATTATTATTATTATTATTTCAATAATAATAACCCATTAATTTATTTATTACTACCACTTATTGTATATCCATACTTTAATTATTCTTACATATATATTTATTTAAAAATCTTTCCTGTATTTTTTTACTATAATTACTATAATGATCAATTCATTTTAATATTTTATATACTAAAAGAAATATTTTATCTATATTAAATTAAAAATTATTATGAAATATATATTATTATTAAACTAACATAACACAGCATTTATTATGCACCATAATAAATACTATATTAGAATTCACATAAAATTATTATAACTTATAATTATATTCATTAAATTTACTATCACTTATTATTGAGAAAATATAAATCATTAATTTTTTAAATTTTATTTACCTAGCACCTTTAAAAAATTTAATTATTCAATTATCCCTTCGACTATAAAATAAATATCAACATAATAATAGTAATTTTATAATATAATAATTATAAATTGGTTACAATATCTTATCCTTTATCTGAAAGATCTTATATGATATATGTAGATGCCGAAAAAGTCTGTACCTCCTAGAGGAAGTTTCGAAATGACGAAGCGAAGTCATATTCGGACTCGAAGGCCCGGTTCGGATGGCCCAGAGGTGGTGCGCGAAATTAAGGAGGACTTGCAAGAAAAAATATTTCCCGCGCGAATGATGTCCGGGATTCGCGAAAAAGAACCGGGTCAGGCGCGCAATTTTGCGTGCCCAGTTCCGCGCGGTGAGGGTTTCGTGTCGACTGGCCCTTGCGTGGAAGATTTCTTGCACCGCTCGTATACTGCGATGCATGCTGCCTATAAATAGAAGGAGACACCTTCCATTTCGGGGTTGTGGAATTTGGACCAGCTCCCGTGCGCGAAATTGGACTCCCGCGCGCACAATATGACTTTCAGGTATTGACCCTTTTCGCGCAACCTTGCCCCGGGGTTTTCCCTTACGCGCAATCCCACCGGCTTAAATAAAATTTCAAACTCCTCCAGGTTCCTCCTTTGCGTTCAATCGCATCCATTTCACGCACTCCCTCTTTTGCGCGCAAAACCCAATTGCGTGCAAGACCGTCGTTAGGTTTTACCAGGGATCGATCGTTTCCCCCGTGCGCAATCCCAGCCTGTTGTGCGCAATCCCCCTATCTTCATGCAATACCTCTTCCCCAATTGTGCGCCATACTGGTGTTTTGCGTGCAAACATTATCTTTGTGCGCAAACCCTAGGACCCCTCACCTTGACGCCCCCTGGGGTGCCTCCCTGTATAGGCGCCAAATGTCCTCTATACCGGGCATGCACGCCATGCATTGTTTTCTCGTACAGCCTTCCAGGCTCGTACGAAGTTACCTCAAGGTCCCTTGGGCGGTGTTTCCCATTGCATTGCTTTGCCTTATGCTCCTTCTCATAGGCACGCTAACGGCTATTGCTTCTTCGCATAGCCACGCAAATGTGGACCCGTCGATGGTTCTCCCTACATCCCCCTTTCACCACGGCCTTTCTGATGCCTTCCCTCCCACAAGGGGTAGAGGGTGTTGGGCATGTAAGTCCTAGGGGTGTGGATCAAACCCACCTCGTCCGACCAGAAGAACGTTAAACTACCAAGCACCTCATCCTCAACACATGATGTTAAACAGTGATCTGACCTCGTGCCTCGCACGTAGGGTCCCCCCAGCTCGAACATTCTTTACACCACTCTTCTCCACAGGAATGGAATCTTCCTCACATGGAATGAGATCCTCCCTATCAGAGTGGTGTTTTTCCACGGGGGAAGGGCAGCCTCAGAGCGTAAGCCCCTAGCCTCTCTTACAGAAGGTAGCACCCACGTACCTCCGTACTTCCCCACTGCCAAGGCCAGGGGAGGGTGTGATATGGAACGACGAATCTTCTTTGTTCGGTCCCAAATCCCTCTCCCTCTGTGCTTTGTCGCATCACGGGCCTCCATCCTGGAGTAAGCCCCGGCACCAAGGACTGCTCAAGGTGTAAGCCCCTTTCTGCTTCCACGGACGCACCCTTCACGACAAGATCGTCTGGTCCCTACTGCCTCTTGTTTCTCACACCAAGCATGACTCACGTGGTCTTAGAGTGAGCATGGACCATGACACCCCATTATGGACCGCCTCAAAGCATAAGCCCCATCCCGATGAACTACGAGGACTTTGACCCATGCTAAAGCATGGTACGTAGGTAGCCTGCACGAGGTTCAAGCCCACCACCCGGTCATCTCGACCTCTTCACATCGGTTCGCCAACACTTTGGGCTGCCTTAGAGAGTAAGCCCCAAATTACTCATCCCGCATGATGTTAAAATGTATGCCTTCATCCCGCATGATGTTAAATTGTATTCCATCCAGCATGACATTAAACTTTCTGCCTCGTCCCGCATGATGTTAAACTGTATACCATCCCACATGACGTTAAACTGTATGCCTGAACTACGTGGACTTTGATTCGTGCTAAAGAATGGTTCATAGGTAGCCTCCATGAGGTTCAAGCACATCACTCGGTTGTTCCGACCCCTTTTTCGGTTCACCAACCACCATTGTGGGCCACCTTAGAGTGTAAGCCCCATATCCATCCATTGTGGGCCACCTCAGAGTGTAATCCCCAAATTCCCCTCATCCCACATGACGTTAAACTGTATGCCTGAACTACGTGGACTTTTATCCATGTCAAGGCATGGTATATAGGAATCCTCCACGAGGTTCATTCCCTCCACTCCATCACCCATCCTGATTCCTACCCAGGCCGCCACATCCCGGTGGGATCATGACACCTCATTCCACTCCACAGTATCCGGGAAGCCGCCCACATGCTGGCCCCAACATCGGAGTTAACTTCAGGGGGTTATTTTATCTGATCCACTCTCAGTGTTCCAATCAGTCCGATCCATCTCCACAAGACGTTAAACTTGCAATATAACCTGTGTTAAACATGGGAAGCTGAAGAAAACCTCAAAAGACGCGCCCTTGGCATAACCGTCGCCACAAGACGTTAAACTCGCGACATACCACGTGTTAAACGTGGGAAGTTGAGGAAAACCTCAGATGACACGCCCTTGGTGTAACCATCTCCACAAGACGTTAAACTCACGGCATACCACATGTTAAACATGGGAAGCTGAGGAAAACCTCAGAAGACACGCCATTGGTATAACCATCTCCGCAAGATGTTAAACACATGGCATACACCATGTTAGACATGGGAAGCTGAGGAAAACCTCAAAAGGCATGCCCTTGGCGTAACCATCTCTAAAAGATGTTAAACTCGCGGCATACCCCATGTTAAACATGGGAAGCTAAGGAAAACCTCAAAAGACACGCCCTTGGCGTAACCATCTCCACAAGACGTTAAACTCGCGTCATACCCCGTGTTAAACATGGGAAGCTGAGGAAAACCTCAGATACATGCCTATGGCGTATGATTCCCCACATCCGATGTGGTATGCCTCAGGTTCTGCACCCTTGAGATGCCCTCTCATGAGTAAGAATATAGGTTCTCCAATTTCTATGCATCCAAAGATGCCCCGACATGCCTAATGTTGTCATCTACTCTGACCGAAGGTTGCTACCAATTGAGGACCCCATGGAATGTCCTGACAGAAGTAGTATAATTAACCAGTGTCCATGAAGATATGGCACCAAGAATGAGATTCAAGAATACGCCTTAAATCTATGAGGGATACCCAGACTAGGTGACGAGCTCCGAGGAGGAATCCATGGAAGGAAGAACTGACATCCCATAATCCCGGTTTCGATCAAGGAGCAGACGTCCTTGAACAAGGAATGGATGTCAACTGCCTTTGGAAAGAGGGAATGTGGGGAAACAAGCCATGTGTCCTCCCCTGCGTGACGGATGCGCACGCGCACCCCAGCGTAAAGCGTCAGAAACAGAAAATGGTGAACCTGACGTGAATCTCTTCACCTCAATATGGAGACCGGTAGTGTTTGGGGTGTCAGAAGATTATCATGTCACCAGGTCGGAGAACCTAGCCCCGAGAAGTCAAACCCACCAGGGGTTGGGGGTAAGGACGTTGACTGTTCCATTCTGCGACGTCGTCATCATGGATCCCACTTACCCACCATGGAAGGAGGAATAACGATGGGCTATTGGTTGTCGATTCCTTTTCCTGCTAGTGTTAATGGGTTCATCTCCCTACTTTTAAGAATCAAATCGCTGCATCTGGAGTTCGGTCACCACCTTCCCACCGGTGTAGGGGCAGGGGTTGTACCGACGTAGCCACCCCATGCGGTCCCACCTTTTCCACAACTTCTCTGACCACCGTGACTGCTGGTTGCTCGCTACCCCTCTCTTCATCAGAGATTATCCAACGGATGGTGATCAACGACCTTGTGCGTAGGTAGGAGGAGGAAGGGGTCATCTCGACCCAAGACATGGCCCATCTGGATCTTGAGGCAGCTGCGACTCACTTCCATCATCACCCTCGAGGGCCGCACAGGGAGCCGTTGCTTCCCACACCAACATTCAATCGTTTTGGGAGCCAATCCTCGAAACGCCTCGACACCTCCCTTTCCTATGCCATTGAGGTGGGCGATGTCTGAGTTTGCCTGATCGAGGACCCGCTCCAGGGGTTCACGGCAAGGTCCCCCGCCAGGACACGTCGACGCCACCGCCCGACTCCCGACTCCCGGGGCCGAAGACCAGGCAATCCATGTGCCTGCACCACCGGCTCTAACCCATCTGACCCGACGCCAGCGCCGGGTGCGAGCAGAAGAGGATGCCCGCCCTAGGGCATCAGCGTTAGCAACCACTATGGCCTGGGCCACTTTTGACTCCTTTCATCAAACCCCTCCACATGTTGAGCAGGGGAAGTTACATTCCCAACCCGGATCGAGGCCCCGACCGCCCCACATGCAGGTTGGGTTGACTCTCCCGGTCTCTGGCACAGGCAATGGCCACCGTGGACCAATTCGTGGTAGTGCCATCCAGCGTGAAGTCCTACTCCGTGCTACCGTTTTGGAAAGCAGAAGGCTTCCCCGTGACAGCTACGCTCTAGGTGTGGCTCTTTCCAGTGCTCACTGCACTGGGTGCGGGGCCACTTCTCCTACCGTTGTCCGCGAGTATAGAGCCATTGCATATATGGTCACTCACCCACATGGAGGTCCACCCCATGTCTCCTTTGACATCTGCCCCGGTGCTCCTCACACACCTAACTTCAGTCCTCTCGGCCCCAGTACCATTATGGCCAGAGGACTCCATGATGGGAATCAGCCTTGACCTGAGGAGCCACCCAGGGGCAGGAAGGCGGGACGTCGTCGCCGCAAGAGAAATTCCAGGGAAGGGTGTATGGAAATCATACCACTCCATTTCTCGTACTCTGCGGTGGAGTACGAATCAGCGATGGATCCCTCCCCCTGGTCCTATGAGTCAAGGACATGGATAGGGATACGGCGTGTCAGCCTCGTACTCCCTGAATGTGAGACCTGTATGATCCCTGCCTCCCTCCGAAGGTATATCTAGAAGGACTAGGACTTGACATACCCCCAGGGGTCAAACTTGCAGTTACCATTGGCCTCTCCAAAAGCACCTTCCACCTTAGTCAGAGAGGGTGGAGAACTTTTCTGGGGACCAACGGAAGAGTCACGATATAGAACACCCTCGGCAAGCACCGACACTGTGATAGGAGGCCCATTCACTGGCCCATCCTATTATGATGTGACAGTCCGGACACTGCAAACCTTGGAGGGTGACTTAGGATTTGGCGACCAATCGGCTTGCTCGCCATATTCTCCATCGGCCAGCCCACCGGCCCAGCGGCCTACCTCGGAACCGCTGCCAGTTCCCCAGCCATTATGGGTTGATGAGCGGGGCCAGTAAGGTCTAGGTTCTGAACCTGAACTGTGGAGCTTCTGGACCGTCCTCGCAGCAGTCCACTTCCCCAAGAAGTTTTTTCTAGTCATAAGATCATATTTTTATATACTAGGATTTCTGACCCTAGGAGAGTTTTAATGTTTCCACCAGACACTCTGGGAGACTCACTCCCATCTTCGCCATCAGCAAGTGCCTTATACCGGGAGTCCAGCACATCTCAAGGATATCGGTGAGCAGTTTCATCGGGTCGACATGGCCACGCTCCCCACGGTTTGGCACCCCGAGTCACTTGGCCACCACAGGGCCCTCCAAAAAAAATGTGTCCAACATTTTCAAGTACTCTGAAAAGTTATCTAGGAACCCACCCCCCACGCGCACATCCGTGGATGGGGGCAGTACGTTTCCCTTCCCTTAAGAATGATTCGCCGGCAGCCCGACTCACCAAGCGGTTTTGAGGACATGCCCCCGAGGGCAGTAGTGGTCAACATGGCCGACCTGTCGGGAGAGGGGAACGGTTTTGAACTTCTTGATGGGGACTCACCCCATGAGGACAGGATGGTACTAGACCTATCCAGGAGGATTACTCACCAACAGATAAACTCCTAGATCTCCCCGCACCCACTGAGGCATTAGCACTAAGCCGGAACATCGGAAAGGGTAAGGAACACGTCGGGGTAGTCAAGCTTGCTGACCCATCTGCCTATGTGCAGAAGGAAGTGGAAGAGCCTGAGAAGGCCGCGTTGTACCAACATCTTGCTGAGCAGAATAGGCTGGTTGATGAGCTTCTGGCCGAACGCATTATAGAGTGGTGGTCCGACTACGGTGATCCTAGGTCGGGACAGCAGGGGCAGGAACAACTACACCTCGACGAGATTCTCCCAGGCAACCGTGATCATGCCGTGTTCGCCGATAGAGTAGAGTCCGAAGCTCATGGAAAGAGGGCACGATATGTTTCTCAAAACCCCCCTTAACGGCGTAATCCCCCAAGAGATCATGTTCGGGTTCCTCCTGCTACCCCAAGAGTCGATCCACCAGCCGCCCCGTGAGCTTCTGAGCCTGACTACCGGATTAAAGAGCCTGGAAATGCGCTTATGGTTAGGGATCCCTGCCAGGATAGGAACCCACGTCTAGATGATCTGATGGAAGCACTCATCGCCTGCTTAGAGGCTTTGGAAACTTGACAGGTGACAATTCCACTGGACGACAATCCATACCCAGCATGGGTGGATGATATTCCAGCACCTCCGGGATTTGGGAACCCCACTTTTGCCCCCTTTAATGGGACAGGAGACCCCCCATAGCATCTGGCCCACTTCAACTCGAGGTGTGGGCCTATGTTAGGGACTCTGGTGCAGCAGGAGGCCTCCAAGCCCCGTTGCTTTGTTCAGACAGTAGAAGGGCTATCATTCGTCTGGTACAACCAGCTCCCTATCGGATCTGTGACTAGCTGGGAGGACCTTCACAAGAAATTCCTCTACCAGTTCAGTTCCACAACCCAGAAGTCGAACATCGCAGACCTCTTCAGGTGCAAGCAAAGGCCCGATGAGCGAGTTGTGGACTTCATTGCCCGGTGGAAGGGGCTCACATACTCCCTTGACATGCCACTAACTCAGGAGAAATTACTGACAATGTGCTTAGGGAATATCAAGGCAGAGCTGGTTCTTTCTATGATCACTTAGAATTACCCTAGAGGGTTCCGGGACTTCTCATACAAGGCTCAGCGCCTCGAAGAGGCCCTGCAACAGGCCAGTCAGGCACGCGCGCTACAACCTGTAATCCCTGCAAGGAGAGCTTCCATAGCCGAGCCCACTGTTGTGGCCTAGATAGAGTCCCCCAGGCAGCTAGAGTTGCTACCAGTGAGGCCAGCTCTGCAGCCCCATAGGGGTCCACCCCCACGGGCAAAGCCTCCGGCTCAGCAGCGACCGCCTCAAAATCGGCAAGCACCTCCACATAACCCACCGTCGTCGCCTAGGCGCGATAATCAGGTTCCACCTCCTCGGCATGATCCTTTGGCCCCTCATTAGGTCCAGCCTCCTAGAGCCCCCTTTCTAGACAGAAGGAATCAGACCTACTCATTTGATGAGGCTCAGTTCCCTGGTTACTTCCGTAGTGCTTTGGAGCAGAGAATTGTGCGGCTGCATGAGTGCCGGAAACCAGAAGAGGCGCATCTCACTGATCACCCCAACTATTACCATTATCACCAGACCCTGGGGCACACCATCCAACGATGATACATGTTCAAGGACTGGCTCCAAGACCAGATTGAAAACACTATAGTCAGGCTGGGCCCATCCCCGGCACAAGTAGCAGGTGTCTTTGTGAGATCAGAGGGTGGTAGCGGTGACGAGGATGAATCGCAGCAGGTTTCCAACCATGGGTCCCAGAAGTATCATGATAGGATGGCCCGCAAGACGGTCGCCCGCACCCATGGCATCATCCGCCCATTCCTGAGTCAGCCAGAGCCCTCGGAAGCTGCGGTTGCTACCTCGACATTGTCATCTCAGCCAGCCTCTTCCCAGAAGAGCAAGTGGCGGCGGCTCAAGAAGAAAGAGCGCGCCCTTCCAATGACATCATCATCCCGCACTCTTGGCAAATTCATGCCCCCGAACATGGGTATCTCTCTGAGACTCCACCTGGTAATGGATGACTCCTTGAGTGATAGTCAGGGCTACGCTTCGGTTAACACCGTAGAGTTAATAAAACCCTTTTTGACTCTTGAAAATGAGGGATTCCAGGTGGACCTTCCCAATGTACCCAGCCGTTGCCAATGTCGGCGGAGCCGTGGCTACATAAATCGCCAGGGCACGACAGTTGGCACCTCGATCCAGGCCGTTCATGCCACTGAGACTAGGCAGCAGGCCCAGTACAGAGCTCATCACACTCGGACCCTTTATTCAGTGTCGACGGGTTCGCCTCCACCACCGTTTGTGTTGCTGGATCAGGCGTAACCACCTCGGTCATACCACGACCAGCTCCGCCCTGCTACCAGCTGACCCAAGCCTTCTAGTCCAAATCTAGCAGCCACTCTTCGGGATTCAACTAGTGAACAGCAAGACGTGCCTAGTACCAGTCAGCCACCGGTCCAACCGGCAGGGCCCATCATGCCTCCAATCGTAGAGTGGCCTCCTGTAAGTAGGGGCTCACGTTTGGCTAGAAAGTATGATGTTCTGAATCACTTGGCTAGCATTCCAGCAAGGCTTTCTATCCTTGAGGCTCTTCACCTATCTTCTGAAATGTGTGAGGCACTCGTCGAGGCCCTAAGGAGCCCCCTCTAGTTTGAGATGGAGGTAGCAGCAGTAGAAGCCTTTCACACTGAGGAAATTGATAACGCCGAATTCTAGGTGGTTATATCATTCTCCGGTGAATATGAAGACCCTCCCATATAGGGGCACATTATCCCACTGTACATCACAGTCCGTTTCAATGGCATGTAAGTCCATCACTGTCTTGTTGACACGGGTTTCGGGATTAACCTAATTCTGACTCAGACACTGCGGAAGATGGGTCTATCTAAGGATGATTTAACTCCCTCTGACCTCAGAATCTAGGGGTATGATAGGACCGAGCAAACTCTATTCGGAAAGATTCACTTGAAGACACAGTTTCGTGGCCTAATTTCCAGTACCGAATTCATGGTTGTCTCCCAGGACACCGCCTACAATGCGTTGATGGGTAGGTCGTCGCTCCACCTTTACGCAGTGGTCCCTTCATCATATCACCAATGCCTCAAATACTCCCTTAATGGTCGAGTAGGAATTATCCAAGGAGATGCTTCTCCTTTTTCCTCTTGCGAAGTCCGTTATCTAGACACCGACTACTACAAGAGCAAGGATAAGCAGGTTTTGGTAGGTGAGGTTGAGCCTTCCGCTATCACAATTGATCCCTGGGCAGGTTTGGATGATGCTTACATCTTCCCAATCCATCGGTTGGAGGACACAACCCCCGAAATGGGGAAATGATTTGTGGTATCGGGTACAAGAGGAAGGCATATCCCCAGGTCCAATAGACAGTGTAAAATCACCTCATACTCCTACACCAACCAAGCTCAGGTAATTCCCGAACCTCCTACCCCTGCACAGTATCGGGACATCAGGATCATGGCAACGACAGTATGTCATACCTGTCTCTTCGACCAGGCTGGAATTAACTGGCTCAAGCCGACATTCCACTACTGCTTTGATGTCATCAAGTGTGGCCCCTTGGGCCAAAGACCATATGGGAATGCATCGACGGCCTTCGTCGCTATGGTCTCAGTGGCGCGTGAGTCTCCCGATAGGATGACCACTGCCGCCCAAGCCGGCACCAGCTTCCCATCAGGGTCCAGTAGCCCCAAAGAAGCTCCCCCTATGGAAGATCCCTCCACAAGTGGAGAAGAGGATCTGGAGGATGCTCCGCCTACCTTTGAAGAAGGCGTCTCTACCACGGTCAATGAATTGGTACAGGTGAACCTTGTTAGTGAGGCATATCCGAGACCCACTTTGATTAGTGCGGCCATGCCCCTCGAGGAGCAGCAACGATACATAGAATTCCTCATACATCACCATGATGTGTTCGCTTGGAGTTATAACGAGATGCCAGGACTAGATCCTTGGGTAGCCATCCACCACCTTGGTCTCCCGACAAGCCATCATGGGTTCAAGCAGCCTCCCAGAAAGATGCACCCTTCTCACGGTGCCATGGTTGAGGCTGAAGTTGACAAGCTCATCAAAGCCAACATCCCCAAGTAAGTCCAGTACCCCAGGTGGCTTTCCAACATTGTTCCAGTTAGGAAGAAGAACGGATAGATCATGGTCTATATCGACTTCCGTGGTCTCAACCACCACTGTCCGAAGGATAATTTTTCCCTCCCAGTGACAGAGTTGTTGATTGATACCATGGTCGAGTTCCAAGCCCTCTCCTTCATGGATGGGTATTCCGGGTATAACCAGATCCAAATGGCCCCCGGGGACAAAGATTTCACTACCTTCAAGGCCCCGCAAGGTACTTTTTGTTACCAGGTTATGCCCTTTGGCCTAAAAAATGCAGGTGCCACCTATCAACGAGCCATGCATCACATATTCAAGACAATTCTCGGGACGTTGGTGGAATTCTACATGGATGATCTGGTGGTCAAATCTCGCCAGTGCCAGGACCATCTCAAGGACCTTGAGAAAGTGTTCAGCTTCATCCGTTCCCGCCACCTAAAGATGAACCCGTTGAAGTGTGCCTTCGGGGTCACTTCCTGCAAGTTTCTTGGCTTTTTTGTTAGATACCGAGGCATCGAGATCTACCCAGAGAAGATCAAGGCCATCATCCAAATTACTCCCCCGATAAATATTCGGGAGCTTTGAGTTCTCCAAGGCCACTTAGCCTACGTATGTCGATTCATTGCGAATTTGGTCGGTAAGTGTAAGCTCTTTTCTAGGATCATGAGGAAAGGTGCCACCTATGAATGGGATGAAGAGTGTTAGACTGCCTTCAAAGAAATCAAGCAGTATCTGATCCAACCTCCAGTCTTGATGCCACCCATATCTAGAAATCCGCTGGTCCTTTACGTGACCACCCTGGAACAGTCCCTCGGTGAAATTCTCGCCCAGAAGAACAATGAGGGAACAGAGAATAGTCTCTACTACCTCAGCCGCATGCTCCTCAATACGGAGATCAAATACTCCCCTATCGAAAAGAGCTGTATGGCACTCATATTTGTCGTAAAGAAATTGTGGCACTACTTGCAGCACCACGAGGTACAGCTGGTCTCTCGGGTAGACCCATTGAAGTACATCCTGGCCCAACCTATGTTGACTGGCTGACTAGAGCGGTGGGCGGTGATCCTCCAGCAGTTCAACATCAGGTTTGTACCTTTGAAGTCTATCAAAGGACAGGCGTTGGCAGACTTTTTAGCTGCTCACCCAACCTCCGCGGATCATCCAATGGATCTGGATTTTCCTAATGAGGCAATCCTCTCAGTCGATCATGTCGTCTCACGTTGGCAGATGAACTTTGACGGTGCCTCCCAGAGCCCCAGCATAGGTCTGGGTATCGTCTTCATCACCCCGGCGCAAGCCTTTCTGCCATACTCATTCCTGTTGTCAGAGGGCTGCACCAACAATGATTTCGAATATCATGCCCTCATCACTGGCCTCAAACTAGCCATCGAGATTGACATGCCCCATCTGCATGTGAAAGGGGACTCCGAGCTGGTCATCAGGCAGGTCGATGGTGACTATGTTGTCAGAAATCCGGAACTCGTTCCATTGATGGAGTGCACCCTCTATCTAATGGCTCAGTTCCCTTCTCTCCAGAGGTCATTCATATTCCTCAATCACAGAACAGTCGAGCAGATGCTTTGGCCAGCCTGGCTGTGTCGCTTGTGGAGCCCGAACAGGACGACCTGATTATCCATGTAGCGCACCGGAGATTCATTGCTCTCGTTACCCCAGAGGATGATCGTGGCCTATGGGTGAACCATCTTACCATTGTCTCCCCTGTGTTAGGAGACCTGGGTACTTCAGACATGGTGAACAAAATAGTTCCCGATTGGAGGACACCATTGGTTGAATACCTCCAATGTGGTAATCTTCCATTAGACTGGGCTGAGCGTGAGCGAGTCCGACACCGCACACTGTAGTTTACCCTTCAGAGCGGTCCCAGCTTTGAGCAGATCCTTTACAGATGCTGATTTGATGGTATTATCCTCTGTTTCCTTCAAGGAGTCAAGATCCCTTAGGTCATGCAAGAGGTTCACGCTGGTTCCTATGGCGCCCATCAGGCCGGGTCGAATTTGTCTCACCAGATTCAGAGGCTGGGGTACTTCTGGCCCTCCATGATCTATGATTGCATCGAGTTTTCCAATAGGTGTTTTGCATGCCAGGTTCATGCCAACTTTGTGCATCAGAAACTAGAGCCCCTCCACACTACCACGTATTCGTGGCCCTTTGCAGTTTGGGGGTTGGATGTCGTAGGACCTTACCCACCGGTGATGGCTCGCCAATGCCGATTCATTCTGACCACTATGGATTTATTTTCCAAGTGGTCAGAGGCAATTCTGCTCAAGGAAGTCAAATCTTGTTCGATTTCTAACTTCGTGAGTTCCAACATCATCTATCGATTTGGAGTGACTCACGCTATCCTCACAGATAACAGAACCAACTTATGAGCAGTCGAGCTGAAGAAATTGTACGCCAAGTACAACATTCGCTCTAAACATACCTCCCTCTATCACGCACAGGTGAATGGACAGATCGAGGCATTCAATAAAAGCCTCTCTAACATTATGCAAAAAATGGTTGGTCAGAACATGAAAAGTTTTCTCGACAAGCTCCCCAATGCTCTCTGGGCTTATCAGATGACGACTCGTAATTCCACCCAGGTCACCCCGTATTCCCTGGTGTACAGAGCTGAAGCTGTCCTACCCATCGAGATTCAGTTTCCCTCATTGGGAACAGGGGTCTATAACCAGAAAGTGTCGGATAGAGTTTCTGAAATCCATCTAGCTGAATTGGAAGCACTGGATGAGAATAGGCTTCGCACTTTGCACAACCTGGAAAGGCAACAGAGTAGGATGGCTCGATCTTTCAACAAGAAGGTTCACCTCCGCTCTTTCCTGCAAGGCGATCTAGTACTGGCCCTCGGGGCGCCAATGATTCTCGGGAGGAAACCACCCAAGTTGGATCCCAAATGGGAGGGGCCTTTCATCATCCATAAGGTCTATCCCAATGGTGCATACTCCCTGGTGACTATGTATGGAGAGCGTGTCACTCCTCCCACCAATGTAAAGTTCCTCAAGCAGTAGTTTGCCAAAGCCTAAGGGTCCTGCATGACCCTAAACTACAACCACGGTCCCCCATGACATTAAACTGGATAAGGTTCCCCCATGACCTTAAACTGGATAGGGGTCCCCCATGACCTTAAACTGGATACGGGTCCCCCATGACCTTAAACTAGATAACGGTCCCGCATGACCCTAAACTGTACCCGGTCCTGCATGACCCTAAACTTCATTTGGTCTAGCACGACCTTAAAACTGCACTTGGCCCTACATCTAAGCCCCTTTGTTCAGAGTTTTAAGACCTAAATTAGGATCCTGGTGGTCCCCCATGACCTTAAACGGCATGCTCGTCCTCACTGCAATACGTTAAACTGTAAGATGGTTAGGCCTTCCAGACCGAGGCCCAGCCTCAGGTCCCTTGGCCTTCTCGAGCCCCGTATCCCCAGTCCTTGCCCAAATTATGCGGTGTGGTGTGGGACTATGTCCTCATTCACCATGGGTTACCCACCGCGCCGTAAAAATTCTTGGATTAAATGCCTCTCATCGTCCTACATGATGTTAAATTGTTCTTCTAGAACTACGTGCGGCTTGATTCCCATCCTTATGGGATACGTAGGACCACCTGAGATTCTAGGTTTTAGGTCCATCCCCATCTCTTAAGAGATCCCATGATCTCCCGGTCACCTTAGCTTCTTAGCATGTCCCTCCCCGCGGGGGGAAATATACGTGTGGTACAGGGTCTTTAGCATCATGCCCCCTTCTCCCGGGAATCCTCCATCATTTTTCCACTCTCAAAATGAGCCCTTCGACCCTTTACAGTGGTCCACTAATGTGCTTGGAGTACTCTGGTCTAGGACCTGGAGTGTCAGACTAGAATTAGGAAAGTTTTTCTCCACTTGTCAAGCTTCTTGCTCCCTTTCATTTGGGCCCCTATTATCTTTCACGCCTGGAGGGACCCCCAAGAACGGCTTGGATACAGATCCTAAGGGCGCTACTACCATCACGGGCCAACGCCCCCAAGGTTTTCAGAAAACAAATTGATACAAATCCCGTGTTGCAAACATGGTCAGCGGTCGATGATCATTTGTTTGTCACCATTTTAGGCTAACACAACAGGATGTTGTGTTGCGAACATGGTCAGCAGTAGTCCTCATTCGTCATGCCGGATCCTTTAGGCCCCGAATGTTGGTTGCATGATTCACGTTATGTTCCACCCCATCATGTCAAGGTGGAATATCTACACTCCTTGCACTAACCCTCAGTGCACCTCCACATGTCAGGCGGACAACGCTGCGTGATGGTGTCTCTTGGGGCTCCCACAATCCAAGCACCAGGGTTATATGCTTGGGGTTTTCTCTAAGGATCATGCGAATCTTGACCCTCATCCCCATGGGAAATGAAGAGTCACCCAGACATTGAGTTCCAGGCCCAGCTCAGTTGGAAACTAGTGTCTCCTGCCCCCCCTGATTGTGGGACCCTCATCGGCTCCTTGGCCCGAGGCTCCTCTCCCGAGATCGCGCACGGTGACGGTAGGAGGATATGCCCTCATCTACATCAGGTGCGCCTTATCGCAACGTGAATGTTCCCCCAGGTCCAAGCCATACGACCTTAAACTGTGTTGATTGGTCATACCACACGACCATAAAATGTGATGATATCGCCCTGGCCGCACGACGAAAAATGGCGCTGCATTGTGGTGACCTCCCCCTAGGGTACATCATCTTGGGTATTGGTCTATTACCATACCATTTGTCAACGCATATATACAGCTTGATTATTGTGGTGATGCCAGGAGTTTCTACCCTAGGTCGGTCGTTCCCTGAAAGAAAAACAATTCACCTTCAAGAACAAGCAAGACATATCAAATGCCGCTTCCTTTGGTGTGAGGGCTAAACCTGCACACCTCTTTCATCCTTTGCACAGGTACCATGTTGTGTCATGCCACCCATCAAGAACTACGTATAGCTTGATCCCCATTCTTATGGGGTACGTAAGAACGCCCAGACCTCTCTTCTAAGGGTCCATCTCGGGGTCCGCTAATTCATCGTGTCTGTCCCGCCTTTGGGACCTTCACCATGGGGCCATGTGGCATGGTGAGCAGGACTACATCCTCATTCACATCAGTTTTGCGATAGCCACACCTCGTGCACCCTATTATGAAAATTATCCCTCCTGTTTCTTGTCCTTCATGATGTTAAAAGGCGCCTCCAAGAACTACGTATGGATTGATTCTCATCCTTATGAGGTACATAGGAACGCCCAGACATTTCTTCTTGGGTCCAACCCCAGGGATTACCAAATCCCATCCCTCCTCACTGTCGGACTCTTGGAATGGCTTCTTGGGGAGTGTTGTAGTTAAGAAATTTACCCCAAATAAGTTTGGGATTCCCCATAGTAATATTGGGAAGCGACAGTTCTCTCGCCAGAGAGGTCCTGTCTAGAAAGTGGGATGATCCGTGACCAGATTAATACGTCTGCATAATGCACCTCCACCACAGTGGCGCAATTTTGGGAGTGTTGGATTCTGTTCGAACAAACCACCACTCCACTTTCCATGCTTTTTGTTCCCCCTATATTCGGATCTTCATCATATTTCATGTTTTATGGGCCCCCCTAACAATATAGATGATAGACCTTTGGTCCGCCTGCTGTAACAATATGAATGATAGAACTTTGGTCCGCCTGTTGTAACAATATGGATAATATATCTGTGTTCTGCCTATTGTAACAATATGGATGATAGACCTGTAGTCCGCCTGTTGTAACAGTATGGATGCTAGACCTATGGTCTGCCTGTTGTAACAATAAGGATGATTGACCTACGATCTGTCTGCTGTCCTAGGCCAGTGTTCCGGAAGACTAATCGACGATATTTGAGTTAGGCCCTGTGTTGCGAACATGGTCGGTGGTCAGACCTCATTTTTTGTCCCCATTTCGGGCCAATGCGATATGGATGCAGTGTTTCTGCCACGTTTAACAGTTATCCTCCATCATCACACCCACCCATAGTGTTCCGAATTTGGGGTAACGTGATTCACCTTTTTCATCTCCCTCTGTTTGGATGGATTTCAATTCCCCCAGCATTGCCCCAATCGTGTGTCAGAACACATTGATAAGATGATATATCGATTTGTCTGAGGTCCCCTCCCTATGGCTGGACCTCCCTCTCCTCCTCAGAATTTCAGGCCCGATTTCAGATGCTTGAAGCTTGGTTGACGCCCCACAGTCGGACAAAATGATAACATGAGTATCCTTTGTTTCTGACATTGGGTGTGACCCACATGAGCTTAGTGGTGAGTTGTTATTTGTTTCAGGATTATGGTTGAGCACATTAAACCAAAGGTATAGATAAATAGATTGGTCCACACATTGGATTGAAATATTGAGCAGTGAAACCAACAAGTTCATGGGATGGCCAAACAAAGCCCTTAAGAATCAGCGTGCAGGATTGATCTTTCCAACGCTTCTACCCTTTGGTTGGTAGCCTCCATGACTGCTTCCCACTCCCTGAAGACCCTCTCTTCATCAGCAGCTACAGAGCGCAGTTCGCCAACCCTAGCTTGTGCCTGCGCCCGTTCGGTTTGAAGTATGGTCATCTGATGACTCGCCTCCATCAGTTGTTCTTCGGAGTCAGCCAGCTGGGTTGTCAGTTGCTCCACGAGGTCAGAGCATGTTGCGATGAATACCTCCTTCTTTGTCGCTTTCCCTTCGAGGCTTTGGACTTCCTGCTTCGCCCTTAGGAATGCTCGGGTGCTCACTGATCTATCCTGACACTGGGAAACGTCGGTGTGCTGGCTACTCTCATGTATATTCTCATCCGTGTAATCACGGACCGTCAAATGAAGGCGTTGAGCGTTAGCCCCTCCGGCACACAGGAAGTGCATCCAGGTATGGAGTGATCCCATCCGCCTCATCCAATCCCCCTGAGGCTTCCTGAGAAAGCACTGGATACACTTCCACCCTTTGTGCCACATCATCCAGCTCTCCTCAGCCGCTTCCGAGTCTGAATATTCTATCTCCTTAGGATCAGTGGGTCGGTACGCAGGAAAGGCAGCCAGCAGGTCAGCAGTAGGGTCTGCCTCCGGGATGCCTCCATAAGGAATATGATCCTTGACATCCGGGCGACCTTCCTCTCTCGCCCCGACAACGGCGATGCCTCTGTCAGCTTCTGGCCTTGCTCCAATGACATCACCACTGATGTCTGCCACCCCCTGCTCACCAATTTCCAGGGCCGACTTAGATTGGGAGGTATGTTCTAGAGGAGGTGGTGTGTCCGCCACTAGTCCACTCAAGGATGGCACAGGCTCAGCATCCCGACAAGCCTCCAACGCCGAGATCACTGTATGAGGAGCATCCTGATTAGTTGGGTTTTCTGACATTGATAATCAGTAGCGAAGCGGGGGACTTACAAGAACCTAGAGCGTCAGCCTCCAGTGTGTTGGCCTCTATAGGAGCCATCGTGGCGGGAGACCCCTCTATGCTTGTCAATTCGATAATGGGCATCGGAGTCCTAGCCTGTCCTACCGGTGCCTCTCCTCCTTCCTCAATTGGGGATGCCTGATCAGCACCAATGTGCTCCTGAGTGAAATAGGGAGATTAATTAGAAATTGAAGAAGGTAATGGACGAAGAAAGAAGATGAATAAGGATAGAGACAAACCTCAAGTATCTCGGTTATATCGAGATCAAAGCCGACAATCTCACCGCTCTCCCGGAGACTCCCTTGGTAGGTTTCCCCCTGTGACCCCTCACCTTTGGGTTCTCCTTCTACTTCACCTTCTCCTTCATCTTCTCCTTCACCTTCATCTTCTCCTGTTTCCTCCACCCCCTCTGACTCCTCATCACTATCGCCTTCTCCCGGTGGAATCACTTCCGGATCATGCTCTTGGTCGAGCATCACTTTCACCAGGAAAGGTGGATTCGCATGCCAACCCCTTTGGCATGCGTATGTGTCCATGGCCATTAGATATGCATGCCGCCGATGGAAGTTTACCCGATCAGTAACTCGAATGAGCATGACCTCTGGCAGCTTGATCTCGTCCTGCATTGTCTTCTACCAAATGGCTTCAACGCTCATTGATTGTCGCAGGGTTATCCAGGCCGACCACAATGCCGGGAAAATTGCATCTTGGGAAGGTTCGAGCAGGTATCTTATATGCTTCCTGGGCAGCTCTCTGGCCGCCTCGTGTAACCCCCCTCTGGGCAACGAGGTCGCAGCGACACCATGCGATTTCCCCGCTACTGTGGTCCCGACCTGTGCAGGCTTCGCTACCTGACGCGCCCCTGGTTCCCCCCTCCCAGTAGCACCTTTCCTGCTCCCTCTTCGCATAGTTTCCATGCGGGTAGTCTCGAGTTTCCAGACTCGCTTGCGTAGAAGCCCCTCAGGGTACGTGATGGTCCAGTGCTCGGCATACTTGGTTGATAAGCCAACATAGACCCCACTGGGAGGAAGGGTGATGACGTCACCAAATCCATAAGTGGTGAACAACAAACACATCTGGTGAAGGACGTAGGGATTATTCTCCTCTCAAATGTCTGTGAATACCTTCTTTGGCATTCGCTGGAGGCACCCGAACTGCCTGGAGAATCAGGACGGCACGTAAGGCTCACAGATGATCTTCCCGTCAATCTGAGATACAAGCACCCTGCCTCAGATGCTCTGGAAGTATTCTTGCTACTCCAGTGAGACTTTCCCATTATCCACCATCTGGCCGACCGGCATGGATAACGTGCTGAAGTTGAAATTGGTGTGGTTACCGATTCGGATCCTTACGCCCTCTTCGTTGAGCGTCATCGGTGCAACCCCGACAATGTTCAGGAGAGATGGCCACAGTCCGTTGCCCGGAGGAAGAACAACGTTCGAGAAGGTGTATCCGCCAAGATGAGCTACCACCCAGCTGTGAAAGATCTGGAAGGGGCCACACACCCTCCGAGGTGACCCCCCTCTAGAGATGCATCCCAAAATGGAACACAACCTAGCCAGCATGGGGACCCCCAGGTTGAACCTTTTGTAGTCATCTATGGTGCCTGCCATCACTAGGGTTGCTAGACGGACGCCCATTCTTGCGTCTTGCACCGGCAAGAACCACCTGCTCAGGAAGGTGGCAAGAACCCAGCATATCGGATGTTCGGGTCCCGGGCCTCAATGACGCGGTAGCCCCGCTATTGATATTGTCCCGCCTCCAGGGTCCTCCAATACGATCTATTCTTACTCCTCTAAGCCGCGTTTGGGCACCTTTTTCCCCTCCCCGACATCTTGACAGCTAGGTCCTTCTCTAGGAACTAGCTGAACCAATCCTTGTAGGCAATGTCCTTCAATAAGTCCTTGACCCCCAGCCTCTCTTTGGCTAGCTCCAACAGGTGCCACGTCAGCATAGGGGTTCGTGACCTATCTTCCCAGGTGTTCATTGGAGGGATGAACTCATCGTATTAGTATCCCTCCAGTGGGATACCTTCGATGCAGTGAACCTCCCAGAGGTTGATACCAACTTCCCCATGGTGAAGATGGAATGTGTTGGTATCAGGGGACTATCGGGTAAACAGCTCTGGCCCAAGTTCTGGTTGATGGTAGAAGTGGAATTTCGACGTCCACACCGCCTAAAATAGAACAATGTGCCGCAGCTCGGCCCTAAATTGGTCGCACGTATAGCGAACCCAGTACACCCAGACCCACTCACTGGTGAAGTTTCCTCCAGACCGTAAGTCCCAATCTTACAGCCAGCCCTTAGTTTCGTCCATGATACTCTGACGGAATGTGCTCGCGTAGAGGGTCAGAGAGCTCTCTGCAATAGGATCACCTCCATCAATGGTCCTGGTCCTCAGGTTCAGGACATATACATCCATGTGTCTGGTCTCTCTAGTAGTATGACCATTTTTGGTGATTTTGTAACGGGGAAGGTTGTCCTCCCGGGTCACCCATGACCGCGGTGTGTCCACCTCAAAGCTCGGCAGTGGGACCTCCTCCAGGATGCCGAAGTTCCAGAATGGGAGGTTGTTGGACAGAGGATACCCTTTCTGGGCAGGGGTCAGCAGGTTAATCAATGTGAGTTTATCGGAAAAAACCACTTTGGCACCGTAAACCTCCTCGTTCGCCGCCATTTCAGCTCTACGAGCAGCGGCTTCCCCCTCATCGACTGGGTTTGCAGTCATCTCGAATGTTTTGAGAGTTGCACGAAATCTAGATGAGATGCGCGGAATCGGGGAGAGTGGCACGAAATTTGGGTCTTCGGTGCGCAATCTAGGAGTTAGACGTGAAATCGAAGCAATTGGTGCGGAATATCCCGAGTTCGTGCATAAATGAGGCCAGAATTTGGAAGGAATTGTGCACTGCCAAAGTGTTTTTTACTCACAGCTGCAGAAGCAATTTTTCATGTGAGAGCATTGAGCCTATCATGCGTAAAAACTTGAGTACAAAACCTTGGACCTAGGGCCCCTTTTTATAGGTGAGGTCGGGGTTCCACGCTGCGCAGAAAGCAAATTCCACACCGACCCAGAGTTTTGAGCGCCCCATTTGGATTTTACGTGGAGAGTGCTCATGCAATCCATCACTTCGGTGTTTCGGTGTTTCCCTCAAAATCCAATCATTACGACCTCTCGCCGATCCAATTTCGAGGGGGCCATTTGTAGATGCCGAAAAAATCCGTAACTCCTAGGGGAAGTTTCGAAATGACGAAGAGAAGTCATATTCGGAATCAGAGGCCCAGTCTGGATGGCCCGGAGGTGGTGCGCGAAATTAAGGAGTACTTGCACGAAAAAATATTGCTCGTGCGAAGGAAGTCTGGGATTTGCGAAAAAGAACCGGGTGAGGCACGCAATTTTGTGCACCTTATTCTGTGCAGTGAGGTTTTCGCGCCGACCGGCCCTGGTGCGGATGATTTCGCGCACCGTTCAGATTCTGCGATGCCTGTGGCCTATAAATAGAAGGAGACCCCTTCCGTTTCAGGGTTGCGATATTCGGACCTGCTCTTGTGCGCGAAATTGGACTCCTGCGCATGCAATATGACTTTTAGGTGTTGACCCTTTTCGCACAACCTTGCCCCGGGGTTCGCCTTTGCGCGCAATCCCACCGGCTTAAATAAAATTGAAAACTTCTCCAGGTTCCTCCTTTGCGCGCAATCGCATCCATTGCCCACACTCCCTATTTTGCGCACAAAACCCAATTGTGTGCAAGCCCGTCGTTAGGTTTTACCAGGGATCGGTTGTTGCCCCCGCGCGCATTCCAAGCCCATTGCGTGCAATCCCCCTATCCACGCACAATCTATATGCCCCAATTGCGCGACATCCTAGTGTTTTGCACGCAAACCCCAGTACCCCTCACCTTGACGCCCCTGGGGTGCCTCCCTTCATAGGCGCCCGATATCCTCTATACCGGGCATGCACGCCATGCGTTGTTTTCTAGTATGGCCTTCCAGCCTCGTACGAAGTAACCTCAAGGTCCCTTGGGTGCTGTTTCTCATTGCATTTCTTTGCCTTATGCTCCTTTTCATAGGCACGCTAATGGCTATTTCTTCTTCACATAGCCACACTATCGTGGACCCCTCGATGGTTCACCCTGTGGCCCCCTTTCACCATGGCCTTGTTGATTCCTTCCCTCCCACAAGGGGTAGAGGGTGTTGGGAAATTAATGCCTAGGGGTGTAGAGTGAACCCACCTCTTCCGAGCTGCAGGACGTTAAACTACCAAGCACCTCGTCCTCAACACATGACGTTAAACTCTGATCTGACCCTATGCCTCGCACGCAGGGTCCCCCGGGCTCGGACATTCTTTACATAGCTCGTCTCCACAGGAATGGAATCTTCCCCACATGGAATGAGATCCTCCCTCTCGGAATGGTTTTTTTTTCACAGGGGAAGGGCTGCCTCAGAGCGTAAGCCCCTAGCCTCTCTTGTGGAAGGTAGCACCCACGCACCTCTGTACTTCCCCACTTCCAAGGCCAGGGGAGGGTGTGATAGGGAACGAGGAATCTCCTTTTTCAGTCCCAAATCCCTCTCCCTTTATGCTTTGTCACATCAAGGGCCTCCATCCTAGAGTAAGCTCTGGCACCAAGGGCCTCTCAATGCATAAGACCCTTTCCGCTTCTCACGGATGCACCCTTTGTGACGTGATCATCTGGTCCCTGCTGCCTCTTGTTTCTCACACCGAGCATGACTCACGTGGGCTTAGAGTGAGCATGGACTTTGACACCCCATTATGGTCCACCTCAGAGCATAAGCCCCATCCTGGTGAACTAGGATGACTTTGACCCGTGCTAAAGCATGGTACGTAGGTATCCTCCATGAGGTTCAAGCCCACCACTCGGTCATCCCGACCACTTCACGTCAGTTTGCTAACAATTTCAGCCACCTAAGAGTGTAAGACCCAAATTTTTCGTCCCGCATGACATTAAACAGTATGCCTTTGTCCCATATGATGTTAAATTGTATGCCATCCAGCATGACGTTAAACTGTCTTCCTCGTCGTGCATGATGTTAAACTGTATACCGTCCCGCATGACGTTAAACTGTATGTCTGAACTACATGGACTTTGATCCATGCTAAATCATGGTATGTAGGTACCCTCCATGAGGTTCAATCCCATCACTCGGTTGTTCTAACCCCTTAGTTTTGGTTCACCTACCACCATTATGGGCCGCATCATAGTGTAAGCCCCATATCCATCCATTGTGGGCTGCCTTAGAGTGTAAGCCCCAAATGCCCCTCATCCCACATGATGTTAAACTATATGCCTGAACTATGTGGACTTTGATCCATATCAAGGCATGGTACGTAGGAAGCCTCCACAAGGTTCAATCCCTTCACTCCATCACCCATCCTGATTCCTACCCGGGCCGCCACACCCCGGTGGGATCATGCCACCTCATTCCACTCTGTAGTATCTGAGAAGCCGCCCACGTGCTGGCCCCAAAATCGGAGTTCCCTTCAGGGGGTTCTTTTATCTGATCCACTTTTAGTGTTCAGATCAGTCTGATCCATCTCCGTAAGACGTTAAACTCATAACATACCCTGTGTTAAAAATGAGAGGTTGAGGAAAACCTTAGAAGACACTCCCTTGGCGTAACCATCTCCACAAGACGTTAAACTCGTGACATACCTCGTTTTAAACATGGGAAGCTGAGGAAAACCTCATAAGACACACCCTTGGCGTAACTGTCTCCGTAAGACATTAAACTCATGGCATACCCCGTGTTAAACATGGGAAGCTGAGGAAAACCTCATAAGACACGCCCTTTGTGTAACTGTCTCCACAAGATGTTAAACTCGTGCCATACCCCATGTTAAACATGGGAAGCTAAGGAAAACCTCAGAAGTCATGCCCTTGGCGTAATCGTCTCCACAAGATGTTAAACTCGCGGCATACCCCTTGTTAAACATGGGAAGATGAGGAAAACCTCAGAAGACATGCCCTTGGCGTAACCATCTCCACAAGACGTTAAACTCACGGAATACCCCGTGTTAAACATGGGAAGCTGAGGAAAACCTGAGAGACATGCCTATGACATATGATTCCCCACTTACGATGTGGGATGCCTCAGGTTCTGCACCCTTGAGATTCCCTCTCATGAGGAAGAATACAAGTTCCCCAATTTATACGCATCCAGAGATGCCCCGACATGCATAATGTTGTCATCTACTTCGACCGAAGGTTGCTACCAAGTCAGGACCCCATGGAATGTCCTGACAGAAGTAGTATAATTAACCAGTGTCCATGAAGATATGGCACTAGGAATGAGATTCACAAATACGTCTTAAATCTATGAGGGAGACCTCGACTAGGTGATGAGCTCCGAGGAGGAATACACATAAGGAAGAACTGACATCCCATCATCTCAGTTTCGATCAAGGAGCAGACATCCCTAAACAAGGAACGGATGCCGCCTACGTTTGGAAACCGGGAATGTGGGGCAACAAGTCGCGCGTCCTCCCCTGTGTGACGGATGCGCGCGCGTGCCCCAGCGGAAAGCATCGAAAACAATATCCCTTCCCAATTTCTATATCTTCTAGATAACACCATATGAAATGAACATGTCTATTTCTCTCTAAATATTTATGAATCTTATTTTATCTCTTCAATTTGAAAAAATGGTTTCAGTATTCCCACTAATCTATGTTCTCCCAATCATCATCTTCAGTGGAGTTCTCTTTAGAGTTGATCATAATGAATCATGTTTTGATTTTTCTATAATGGAGATTATTTATTGTTTACCTATTTTATTATTACTTATTATTGAAAATATATCACTTCAATCTCTTCAATAATGGAAATATTATATTAGTATAAAGATGGAGATGGTGCCTCATTATCCAGGCCTCTCTTGCTCTTAGCTCCTCCCCTAGGGTTTTTATAACCCTCTTGGTGTGATGTATCTTCCCCTATCCTCCTTCTTCATTGACCTTACTCCTTTCTAATTTTCTTCTTCTTTCTTATCTAGTGGGGAATTCTTCCTTTCTTTTCCATATTCTTTTCTTTAGTGTTTGATTCTATTGGTTTTCTTCCTTGTCGAAGGTGGTGTGCTATGGAAGCCCTCAACCTCTATAATTATACTCTAGCCTCACAATTCTCTGTGTATATCCTATTCATAAATGAATCAGATGTTTCAAATCGGATTTAGGTTTTTATTCGGTGGACGATGGGTTTTCAGGCACTACCGGAGTCAGTTTCCTTTTTTTGGTCATCTTTGGGTCTTTTGCCTCTTCAATGTTACTGGTGTTCATATCCCTTTGGCACTCAAAGTCCCAATCTAACCTCGGATTCCTCTACACATCTCATAGTCAGATCTGGTGTGGGGGTAACTATGAAGTTTTGGGATGTGCATTTCGGCAGCCTTTGGTGGTCCATGTGTTGTTTGAGTCGATTTTCTTTTGTGAAGATAGTTTTTAGTTTTTTAGATATACTTGGTGATTCTTCCTCAAAGATTTAGATGAAGGTTTGTGGTGATTTTTTGAGAGTGATTGGTCTGTTTAATGTTTTATCAGTGAAAAAGTAGTTTTGGAATATTTTTCGGTGTCATTCTTTTCTATTGTAGTATTGTATTTCAGTATGGATAGTGATGACGTGGGTGAAGACAATGGTGTTAATGTTGGGTAAGATGACATGGTGTGATGTTTATGGTGGCACCAACAGTCTCTAGTGTCTAGTACAGTGGTTGGATAGTGATGAGGTCATGGTGATGGATGGTGTTGAAAAAGAGGTACTCATGGTGGTGATGACTGGAAATGGAAACATAGGTATCATGATGATGACGTGGGTGATTCAGATCTTGATCTCATAAGGATTTGTGGATATTTTTGATTTTTTAAATGTTTAATGGGGATACTTTTGTTTCTGATTCCCACTCATCCTTAAGGAGGCTTTTGATAATCCAATAAAAATGAATTTTAATTCAATTTTATTTTTATAAAGATATGTTTTATGTTTAATATGGGTTGTTATATTTTTTTCCCATAAATTCATCTCTAATTTAGTAGTGTTAAACATTCCATAGGACATATGGATCAGGTTTTCCCTAGTATTATTGTAGAGATAGTTGTTATCATGGCATTCCTATTATTCTAGGCCTATACTTATTCATGAGATATATGCATAAACTTTTTATTGTAATAGATTTCCTCCTTTAGGTGTTTCTCTATAGTTGTAGGATTTGTTTTCCTCATTCAAAATTCCTTCTTAAATTTCCTAGAATATTGATTCAAGAATCGTTCAGCAGCTCACTCCTGCAATTACGCAACATTTAGGCCTTGTGGGTAGTAGGATTTCATTGGATGGACCAATTGGAATATACAAATCCCAGAACTGAGACTTAGAATATGGTGATGAAATTGAATCCTGAGATTCCTAGTGAACTAGGTTGACCTATAATTAGGTTTAAGTGTAAAACCCTATTTTTTACACATCACCAGATATACACATCAAGTGAGGTGTCCTTGATTATTTGGAAGAACACCTTCATGTTGTCGATGAAATCATTTTATAGGTTTTCATGGTGCTTCACTTCCTAAGGGTTTTAGCCTACTATGAAGGAAGTGAGATTAATTTGATGGTATATCTCACTCATCAACTTGATGTGGATATTGTACTTCCTATAGTATTGGTTATCTACCATGAGATAGTGAATATTTACCCACCTTTTATGGTGTATATATGACATGCATTACTTCTTTAATGATTTTTGAATTTAATACTGAGAAGTATCCATGGTCTAGAACTTGACTAGTTTATCACCCTCAACTATCTCCTTCCACATAACTATGGAATTATCCTCATCATCATAAATAAGTTTTGTAACTTTATTAGGAAATAGTGGTTGTTTACATTTTTTTTTCAAGATAAGTAGAATTATTCAAGATATCCTTTATTATATCATAGGGTAAGAAATATGGGGGAGGTATTGATGAAAACCTTTTTCTTGAAAAATCGTTTTAACTGGGATGATATTTCACCAATCAGTGATGATACACTTAGCATAGTTGACCTCGAACTTTCGATTCCCTCTTGATATGAGGGCAGTCTCAGATTGGTGTCAACATTAGAAGGATATTCATGCCAATATTAGATATTATTGTGGGCGGTACCTCCACAATGAACACCATTGAAATGACCTTCGTAGCTGATGGATTATCTTCCATAGGTGAGATCTCTAAGATTACTATCTACCATTTGATTGTAGAGGTAAGGACCTTCTTTCTAATATATCTTCTTGTTATGGGGAGAACATCCATAACATGAACCATGGGGAATACCTCTATGGTTAGTACTCTTGGGAGGACCTCCAAAAATATTGACATATGTACCATGGGGTGGACCTCCACAACCATTGTTTCCTTATCCTATTGATGAAGATTCCATAGATTCTTGAGATGTCATCCTAATGAGTTAATGGGCCACAAAAATGTCAACATTAATTAGGTAAGAATATAGGAATGATTTTGGGTTGTATGATCCCCTTAATGATACCTCATGGATATTCATGACCAGGTGACCAAATATAGAACTGAGGTGACCTGAGCATAATTTAAATACATATTTCATAATTTTAGATGAAAAATTAATATATTACAGAATAATTTATACCATAGAACCATAAAGGTATATTTTATTTGGATACTAGATACATAATCAGGTTGTTTATAAAAATATCTTCAATATATCCCATACATTTATTCTCACATATTACCCCTCTTATACATATCCTAATTAATACCTTTCTCTATAATTGGGTAAAATAAAAACATCAAAATGGTGATCTTAGATTATCAGTTAGGGTAAACATGAGAGAAATCAATTGAAAATAATATGTGAGAATAAGATAATGGTAAAGGTTTACAATCATGATTATAACTTACAAAAACATACCCAAAAATTCATAGACCATAAATTTTGAGTCCTGTAATAAGTATTTGTTATAGAAAAAGACATAATTCATAAGTGTGTGGAATCATCAATAATCAATAATAATTAATTATAGTATATCATAAGAACAAGAACGTGTCTTAGGTGTTTGGAATAATGATAATAATATAAAATCATTTCAATAGCCAAGGTTCAATTATAAGACCATTATAACATAGTGGATTGAGTCCTAGGGTGGATTGGGTTCACTCCCCATTCCCTTTTCATTTATGGTGGAAAAAGTCTCATATTGGATAGGCTTCACTCCCCATACCCTTCTATATTATCTAATGAGATATGAATATGTACCTAATTAATTAGAGAGATATGTAACTATAGCCTCATCTATCACATAATAAAAATCATACTTGATTGTTCTACAAGATCATAAATCACTCATAATTTCATCATAGTATAACACATAAAAAAATAGGTTTCGTAATGATTTCTGCATTATGTAATCATGATTCATCTAGAGAAAGAAAATAGATAGTGTAATTATAGAATATCCTCAATATAGAATAATATTTTTTAAAGTATATAAATATAGATGAAAAATACTTTTGTAAAAGCATTTGAAATATCCTTTAAAAATAATAAAAAACTTTCTTTTCATTTGGTAAATTTTAAAAAATAAAAATTACTTAAAAAATTAGAATAATATTTTCATTTTAAAACTATGGAAACTTGTATAAGAAAATTAAAAAAAATATGGCTTGATGGATGAAAAATTCATTAATTTTGTAAATGATAAAATAAATATTCTTTTCACACTTTTGTAAAATGTCAAATATAAATCGAACAAAAAACTTTATAAGACTTCCTTTTAAAAATAATTGAAAATAAACGTAAACATGTTTCAAAATGAATTTAAATAATCATTAAAGAATATAAAATAACATTATTGAAATATTTTAATGAATATGTATATGGAATAGAATTATACCTGATCTAAAATAAGAAATAAGATTGGCCTTGTTTAAAACATCGTTCTTTTGAACTTTTGAGTATCAAAGAGGGAAAAAAGGAAATTTTTTTAAAAAACACAAGAAATAACATATGAGAAGAAAATTTATGGGGTCTTATATATAGAGATCATGAAATTTCACCAATGGAGATTTAAATATGAATGGTTATAATTAAAAATGAGTTTGAAACATAAACTCATACCACTATTGAATGTGGGTGCCCCAGACCCAACTCATGTATGTGCTTTGATTACAATTACATGTATACAAATTGATATATAAATGTGTTTTCTTTACGATAAATTATTTGATACTATTGTATCCACTATATTTATGATAATTTCCTTACATAACATGTTGTATCAAAATTTTAAAGTAGTTCCCATATTATAATGAGAACCTATAGATACCATGATAATTATCTTAAAGTTATTCCATATGGTCACAATCCATCATAAATATAGGACACAGATGATGCATGACCATCAGGTTTTGGGTGATTATAATAATTGAGACTTCTTCTTGTGAAGTTCTCAGTTAGTGGTATCATGATTATGATATAATGAGGAATTCTCCACTAATAAGAGAAACACATGTTTCAGGTTTCATTGGTTGATCCTATATGTGTACACATGTAATGGTCTCCTAGATTGATATTATTATCAATGTATACTATTTTATTACATAATTTTATACAAGATGAAAACTATGAAATTAGTTTTTTTGAGTTAGATTTTATTGGGTGCATCATTTTTTTTATTAAAACAGATATCATTAATGATAAAAATCAGCAGAAGTATAAGTACAAATCCAAGCTGGGAAATTGACCAGCTAGAGCTGGATGGAGTCAAAAGGGCCTGAAGCTGCCAGCTGTTGGGCCGCATTGTTTCCTTCCCTTTTTGTAAAGGATAAGGTGCAAGAAGTGAATAACTGGCCGAGTGATAGAATCCTCCTAATGATGGTACAAAAAGGCTGGAGTCCACCAGTGTTGTTTTTGATAGCATTAATGACGGTAAGGCAGTCAGACTCCACAACAATGTCACTCCACCAAAATCCAAAGCAAGCAACAAACCAGTAAGGATTGTCATGGCCTCAGTAATCGCCGGTTCCCAGAAGGCTTGGTGTGGACATTGATTGAATAATCAAGATTGAATTTTTTCACTTCAGAATGGAACTGATATCTTGGGCCTAGTTGATCAGGATGGTAGTACCTTCACTAAATCCATAATCATGGTAAAAGAATGTAAGTCCATCCAATTATTTCAATAAATAATAAACCAAAAAAAATATGATGACGTGAAGTGTGTGTCCAACATTATGGGATAATGTACGACAAAGAGTTAGATTATGTCATGTGTCTTCATATAAAAGGTTTTCATTGATATAGACTTTCCTTTTCTACTTAGGGGCCTTAATGGATTGGTATACTCCACTCCTAGTCTGTTATGAATATTTAATGTTATCTAGATAAGGTTTTAGAGTTTCACACAATAATCATATTCAAAAGTCTATCATATTCAAATGAATATGAGTATAAGACATTATGGGCCCCACCATTGGGGTCTGAAGATGTTCGAGAATAAAATATCGACAATAAATAAATAAATTCATTATTATAAAAATATAGAATAATTATATTTGAGTTTATTTATTAAATTTATTCACAAGGTATTTAGCGAATACATGGAAAAATTGTATATGAACGAATATTATTTAATATTCAAGGTTTCTTTAATATTTATAGAAGTTATGAGTCAAGTAAAATGACACAATTTTATCACATAATATATTTATTATATATTAAAAGTAGGTGATAAAACATAAATGATTTTAATTACATAGTTTATTCATCATGACATTCCTTAATGGATTATTTAGTGAGTGTTATTTGTACGGGGGCTAGGGAACCATTTTTAGGTGATTAATTCCCAATATATAATCAATAGGGATATCATTTCTGAGGGGCTATCCATATACTCAAATTTGAAGTATCCTACATCCTCCATATTGTATCCTAGAGAGATAAAGATTTATTCCAAGTGTCCAATCTTTGATCTCCTTCATAGATCGAAGGAACAAGATTGGGGTCATCATAGATATGTCAAATCCTTCATCAAACCTCCATTATAGAACCCAAATTTCAATGATTGACATTCCCACCAACTATGGGAGAGTTTTTGGATGATTTAGAGAGATTCTACGTTGAATTTTTTTAGAAACAATCACTAGTGATGAGATACTATCTAACGCACCATAAATTTGAACATGGTAATCATTCATTTTAATTTTGTACTTAAATATATTCATTTAAGATCCCCGATCCTTTTTCAGGACTCATTTCAATGGTGAAAATGAAATTACACTGATCCAATTATGGAAATTTTAAATCCCTAACCCATATAATTCTTCTTCACACCCCAGTACCAATAATGAAATTTAATTAATTGCAGGACCAAACAGAATAAATCACTTGAATTAAAATAATTTATTAAATTCATTTAATTTCCCATAAATTGAATTTATATTAGATTAATTTTTGTAGAAAATTTAATTTATCTACCAACTGGTTTTGAGTATCGACCAACCAATGAATATCTTGGTTTAATTTATTTAATAAATTATTATAACAGAATGTGATGTTTGTGATAATTTATTTATTTTTGAAGTTATACACATCAAATTTCATTATTTAATATGTATAAGGGATTTTGAATACCTTATTATATTTATGTATATATTTTTCAATTCTAAAGACCCCCTAAAATGTGTGAAAGTATTTATGTATTACAAATATGATGCTATAAGATGTGGACCATGCCAATATGAGGTGGTATCCCAGATGAGACATGGAAACATTAGACCAAGGTGTGAGCTATGAAATGAGTCAAAACATGATCAATTATTACACACATAGTGTCTCAGTTGATCCACTGAGTATACATGGATCAATCAATACCAAATTTACATGATCAGTTGATTAGTTGATTTAATTTATTCATTTTTTTGTTATTTTATAAATATAAATTTTTATGAGAATACATAAAATAATAAAAAAATGATACATAAATATGAAATGAATGTTTTCTATTAACTAGTTATTTGGTTGTGATGCTGATCACATAGAATGAACATATTTAATAGAAAATGATTACATTCATTGAGAAATAATAAAACCCCATAAATTAATATTAATATGTAATGCCTTTAGTCACTTAAAATTAAAAAAAGGTGTATGAGGTGTTTTTTATCCCTAGTTGATGGTTCCTTTTACTAATATGGAGTTATTATGAGAGTGTTGTATTGAATTAACTAGATATAGTAACAAATAAGTATATATAGCTAGCTTTCTACCACTTTAGAGGAAAATAATTGAGGGAATCAAGGTTATGATTCTGAGAAACTGGGACATCACTCAATAGTTCAAGGAACTGTGATTCTATATGGTTGGCCAGTCTAGTGCCTAACTTGAAACTCTCTAAGTAGTAGTGTAGCCATAGATTGGACTATTAGGGGGGCTTTCAAGGATCCTTTCCACTATAATACTCAACTAACCAAGTATTCTGAATCTAGTAGTTAGTGATATTAGGGTTTGATAAAATAGTGGGGTACATTTAATGTAAGAAAGTAATTTATAAATGGTAGTCAAGATAAATAATTAAGTTATAAAATTCATTTTTTATAGATAAAATTTAAATCAACACCACCAGTACATTATCGCTGAGATCAATTCTAGATAAATAATGTTTCCTAACAGACCATAACATTCAAGAGTGGTGCATCCACTTATGGATATTACTATTCCAAAAGAGGAATATTTATATTTTGGAGTCCTCAATTCCTATTGAGCCCCATAAAAGAGAAATTAAGGTTGATAAATAAAATTATAAGAAGCATTTATATGATGCAATAGATTTACATTGTATCATGTTGTCATCGATGCCCAACCAATTGTAGAAAATGCATGAGGGCGGAGATACCTATAAGATGTTATATCATCTCTAACTGTTATATCAGGAGAATGAAAGGCATAAAAGGTATGAGGTATCGAGTGCACTATATATCTGTAAGATAGAAAAAAAAAATAATCAAGTAGGACCTCATGTACTCAAGATGATTGGGTAAATTATGAAAATTGAATCCCTTTTTTCCAAAATAAACCAAGAACTAGACACTAATTTCATTTTTCCTCTTTATCACCAAGATTTATGACATATATTGTTAACTAAAACCTGAATAAAATGAAAAATTCACATGAAAAACTTTTGGATTTATATCTCCAAGATGATAAGGATATAAAGACTACCAATTATTTAGTCCTTACGGAAAACAAGAGGAGGAATAGAAAGGGCAAGGGATCTAAATCTTAACCCAAGAAAAAGAAACCAATGCACCATCCTTCAAAAAATCCAATGATACAGAGGGAGGGAAATAAGTAGGAGGAAATCTACTTTGTATATGGAATGAAATGAGACTAGAAGAAGAATTGAATAGTTAGTAAAAAGAAGCATGGTTTGAATTATACTTCAGGTATTTTTTTCATTGAATGGAATTTTTCTTTATCTATAAGTTGGGTATTTTATAAAACATGTGGATTACACATTTTTATTTATATACATGAACCAGTAAGATTTCAAAAGGTTGAAAAGGGTGAGATCAATGTTCAAGTAGAAAATGGTGCAAGACTATCATCCTTGGTGGTGGGATATTATCATCTGACACTGCCTAGTGGTTTGGTTCTTATATTGAATAATTGTCATTCTATTCCTTTAGTTATAAGAAACAGAATATCAGTTTTGAATTTAGACACCATGGAATTTTATTTTATGTTTTGAAATAAATGTTTCCTCTTTTATAAGGATAACATATTTTAACAATGGATTATATATACTTTAACTCAAAATCCCTAAAATTGTAATTAATGAAAAACTAGTAAAGAAGAATCATATAATACCCACCTATGGAACATGAGGCTTGGTCATGTAAATGATAATAATTTATTTAAATTGCATCAAGAAGGGTATTTATACTCTATGGAGTCAAAACCCTTGGATGTATGTTACCCTTATTTAAATTGTAAAATAACCAAAGAAACCTTCATTGGTAAAGTATTAAGAATCAATGAATTACTAGAACTGATTCATACTAACATATGTGGTATTTTTTCAGTAGAGGTAAGGTGTGGGATTTTATACTTCATTACCTTTACTGATGACTATAGTAGGTATGTTTATATCTAATTCATGAGTTATAATTTGGATTCCTTTCTGATGTTTAAGTAATATCTGCATGAAGTAGAAAAACATATTGGTAAGAAGATTAAGTCACTTCACTCAGACTGAGGTAGAGAGTATCTTAACTAATATTGTATTGGTCACGTAATGGAGTATGGGATAATATTCTATCTCACTACTACTTATACACCTAAATGGAATGGTGTTGGTGAAATGAGGAATAAAAACTTACTTTACATGGTAACATCTATAATTATTGAGGCCACTATTCCATTATCCTTTTTGGGATACTCATTGCATACAATAACATATAACATTAACCAAGTACCAACTGAAGATATAGATGAAATTACATATGAGTTTTGGTATGGAAAGAAACCCAGTCTGTCACACAAACATGTATGGGTATGAAAGGCTTTTATAAAGACTATACCTAGTGACAAATTAGCATCTCCAAGAACAAAGTGAATATTTATAGGTTATCTTAAAGAAACCAAAGGATATTTCATATATAACCCTTATGATATAAAATTGATTGTGTAAATAACTTAAATATTTATAGAAAGGTAACACATTTAAAATGTAAATAGTGGGAAAAGGATTTACTTTGAAAAAATTGATTCTTTATATGCACAAGAGTTGTTATGGGAACAATCTCTACAAGAGATAGTGGGAGATGAAGACGTTCCTGAGACACAAGTACTGTATTGGTCAACTCAAGAGGTTACATAACTAGAGTGATATGGTTTTCTTTTCATAGATTTAGGTGAAATATTTCTGCTATATAATGATGGACCTCTAACCTAAAAGAAAGTAGTAGAAGGAAATGATGCTTCTAAATGGAATGATGGATTCATTCAAATATGGATTCCATATACCAAAACAATTTTTGGATTTTGGTAGTCCCACTAGTTGATGTAAAACCTATTGGTTGAAAATGGGTATTCAATAAAAATATATACATGGATAGTTAAGTAAATACCTATAAATAACTACTGGTAGTGAAGGGTTTCATGTAATTTAAATGCATAGACTATGATAAAACCTTCTCACCAGTAGCGATGCTAAAATCCATAAGAATATTACTTGAAATAGTAGCCTTTCATGATTATGAAATTTGGAAAATGGATGTCAAAACTTATTTTATAAATGGTAAATTGGTTGAAGATGTCTATATCACTCAACATGAAAGTTTCATTATGTAAAAGAGTTCTAATAATGTGTTCAAACTGTAATGATACATTTATGGATTGAATTATGTGTCATAATCATGGAATGTTCATTTTCATGATGCTATAATAGAATTTAGTTTCATCAAAAATGAAAGCAATCTATGTGTCTATAAGAAGGTTAGTGGGAATGCAATCATTTTCCTTATATTATATATTAATGTAATATTAATTATGGGAAACAATTTTCAAGTCTTATAGTCAGTTAATAATTATGAAATTAATACTTCTCCATGAAATTCTTATCAAAAGAAACCTATATACTAGGGATCAAGATTTATAAAGATAGATCTTATAGGCTACTTGGGTTATGTCAAAGTATAAATATTAAGAAGGTACTCAAAAGGTATAATTTGGAATCATAAAACGGAGGGTTTTTTCTAATGTCACACTATATTAATATCTCCAAGAAAATGTGTCCATAAATGCATGAGGATATTAAAATAATGATTAGAATCCATTATGCTTCATCAGTGGGATCTATCATGAATTTTATGTTATGTACAAGGTTTGATGTTGAATTTACTTTAAGCATAGTGGAAATATATCAAGATAATACAGGAGAGCTATATTGGGAAGCTATAAAAACTATCCTGAAATACTTAATACATGCCAAGGATATGTTCATGGTGTATAGAGTAGATGAGGAACTATTAGATAGGGGATATACTGATGATAGTTTCCAGATATATCTTGATTATATAAAATTTCTTTTAGGCTATGTATTTGGTCTGAATGGTGGTGCAGTGAGCTGGAGAATCTCAAAGAAACCTATTTTCATTTACTTTACTATAGAATATTAGTGTATCATGACTTCTGATGCAGCTAAAGAGGCAATATGGATATAAATATCTGTCTCAAAAATTAGTGATCGTCCAATCAATGTAGACCTTATTCTAATTTATTATGATAATACTGCAGTAGTAGGGTTATACAAGGATCCCAAGTCACACTTGAGGAAAAATCATATTCTTTGGAAGATTCATCTCTTGATGGATTTTTCTCAGAGAGGTGAATCCATAGTTATAAAATTAGTTATAGAGGATAAGGTTGAAGACCACCTAACCAAATCTATATATCAACAGAAGCATGATAATCATGTGAGAGTTAGTGGGTTGATACTTGTTAGTAATTTTCTCTAGTATAAGTTGGTGTATTATAAGTGGGTTCCCCAGACACAACTCATGTATGTACTTTGATTACCATTACATTTATATTGTTTTATATATACGTGTGTTTAACTTGAATTTTTTTTTGATAATTCTATATCCAATATATTTATGGTAATGTCCTTATATTACATGTCATATCAAAACATTATAACAGTTCCCATTATATAATGATAACCTAGACATGACATTATAGTAATCTTAAAATAATTTTCGATGGTTCAAATACATCATGTTGACAGGACATAGATGATGTGTCACCACTAGGTGTTCGTGGCTCATAAATATTGAGACTTCTTCTCAAAAAGTTTAAACTTAGTGTTATCAAGTTTATGATATCTTGAGGATTGTCCTGCTAATAAGAACACCACATTGGTGTGGTACTTACATATATATATTAACCTTTCTATCTCTTTATCAAATGTAATATGGACCTTTGTAAAAGGTGGATCATAGGGAATATATGTTTTTAAAGAAGGTGGATCATAATGAATGTGAACCATTAAAGAAGGAAACTCATAGGAATATAGTCTTTTAAGTGAAAGGTGACTCAAAGGGAATATAACCTTTGAGGATGGTATGATCATGGGGAATATAGCCCATTGGGTGAAAAGTGGCTCATAAAGAATATGAGCCTTTGAGAAAGGAACTCTCATGGATAATATAGACCATTGAGGGGTGATTTCATGGGGTATATGGCCTCATGTTAATGATTTGGATATTATGCTTGGGCTACCAAGTATTGTGTCTACTTATCGCTAATTAATTGTTGGAAGAAATAATTAATGGATGTATGGGAAATTTCGCCTCATGATAAGGTGGTTAGGGCTTATGTGTAGGATACTGAGCCTGTGCATGGAAACAATAAGAATGGGTGATTCCATAATATTTCTTACCTAGTAGGTGTCCCTTCCTTTCTCTTTGGATCATTTAATAGAACAAAAGGGAAGATAACTTGATACTTTGAATCCAAGGTGAGAAACATGATCTAGGTGGTTTTTCACTATTTTCCTTATGATAAGGACCCTCATTATCAAGGGGATACATGATTGTAAACCTCATGAGGGTCCCATAAATTATGGAGGACAAGTAGGAGAGGCATTTTATCAATGTAATGTAGGATTAATAGGGTGAAAACTGGTGTTCATAGCCGAGTCATGAATTGTATGAGTCTATAGAGCAGGCCTTGATAAGTATGTTCTTAGTTAGGAGACCTGTGTAAGAGTGGCAATCATTAATGAAGACATAGGTGAAGTTTATCCCTGGTGAGGTAACTAGGAAACATTTATCCCAATTATGGAAAAAAGGGTAAAGTGTATCCCTATACTTCAGTTAGAAAAATCATTTCACCCTACCTCACTACTTGGGTGAACACTTCTCTGAACCCTTAATAGGGTACTATGTTTTTACTACCCCATATTACTAGAGAAACCCACCACCCTGGTTCTTATATTAGGGATACACTTCACCCTATCCCCACTAGAGAACTATATTCTCCCTACCTTATGACTAGGGTGACACTTTTCCCTTATCTTCATACTAGGGTGAAACTTCCCTCAAGTACCCCATAAGGGTGAACCTTCACCAATGTTCTCATAAATGATCACCACTCTCAACCAGGACTCATATCTAGATTCTTACATATTGAGGACTCCTCCATAGCCTCTTGAAATTTTTTATTGGGTCATACACACTAGTGTGTTCCCCATTAATCATCTATTCCCTTAAGAAAAGGTGTCTCCAACATGCCCTCCCTAACATATGGGTCCGTTTGGAGGTTTATAATCATGTTTACCCTTGATAATGAGGGTCTTTATCATGTTACTAACCTTGGATAACAAGTTTTGAGTTTGTCACCCCTTTGGTCTCTACAATGATTCATGGAGAAAGAAAGGGTCACCTATTAGGCCAAGCACCTTGGAGAATCACCCATGACTGTTGTTTCTAAGCACATGTCATCTAGTCTCAAAAATCCTTCTCTAGAGGATATATCCCACATTTATTCAGTCTCCTTTATCTATATCTAATAATAAGTTGTAAGTAGAAGTATACCAAGTATCTCACGTGTAACCCCCAAATCATTCTCATAAGTTTATATCCCCCATGGAATCACCCCTTATAGGTCTATAATCCCTATGATCATTCCAACCTAAAAGTTAAATATTCCCTATATATCACCTTTCACACAAAGTTAATATTATATATGATCATTACATCCTCAAAGGTCTATATTCCATAAATGTCACCTTTCTCTTAAAGATTCATATTACCCATGAGTCACCTTATATAAAGGTTTATAATCCCTGAGAGACACATTCTTGAAAGGGCCATATTCCTTATGAGAAGTATTTAGAAAGTATTTTCTATATCTAATTCCCAAACCAACCACTTATAGGACTCTTTCACCTAGTGTACATTCTTACCACATGATGTTAAACTACATGGTATGGTCCTATCACATGATCAAAAATTGTAAAACAAAAACTATGTGGGATTTGATTCTTGTAAAATAGGATACATAGGATAACTCCTTAAAGTTAAATCCTAATGATCCAAAGGTCATGGTTTCATAACCATATAAGTCACCATGATAGTCCATGTCACATGATCTTAAAAGGTACAATGTGTCCCATTAATCAACACTAAACTATGTGGGTTTAGATCTCTTAGATAAAGATACATAGGAATCCCCTCTCATGGTCTTGATCCCAACAACACAATACCTACCACCTCTATGGATAATGATAAGTTCCAAAGTTCCTTTCTATATGGAATTTAGATATATTTTAATCACCAATAAATAGTAGAAATATTGAGAACATATGATATATACAAATGTTCAATATTGACACATGGTATCGATAAAATCACTAGAAAGGTGGTAAAAAGTCTCATGCTAGGATTTCAGAAGCATTCACAAACATATCTTAAATCTATAAGAGAGTATTGGAGTGGGAAATAATTCACTTTTAAAGGGTGTGATGAGATCAGCCTCTCATCCTCTCGACTGATGTGAACCTGAAGTGTCACTAGAAAAACCCTAGTAAGCACCTTCCTTTGGAAACAAAGTCTGTGTTGGATCAAAAAAAATGTGAGTTGATTGCACTCTAAAAACAAAGTGACTGACCTGAACTGAACATACCTTAACAAAAAAAAGGGTTGAACTAATTTTTAAGAATTGGGCACCACATTTTTCATTTTAAAAATGGTAAAATACTTTTTTTCTCTGGTCAGGTGAGCATCATTTTCTAGGAATTAGACCTCTAGATTTACTCCTTTTAGTGGTATTATCTACCTTATCTGGAAAATGTTTCTCACATGTATTGTGCACAAGAATATATTAATTGATATTATTTTCTTAATTTTGAAACTAACTCCTCTATCAATTTTCCATAGATTTATTTCCACTTTAACTTTAGTTTAGCATCAACATATTTCCCCATCCATATATTCCATTCACCCAAGTGCAGCTAAGGTGTAACACCACCCTAGTATTTCCTTGTAAACTAAATTCATAAACATGTATGGAATATTCCATTCCCCATTAATATTTTATATTCCTAACACTCTATCCTCTAACAAATTTAAGTTAATGTGTTACTTCAGCTATATATAGTTCATTCAATAATGAAGCATCATATTTCTTTCCAATTGAGTAATGATATTGGAGTTAAAGAACAACATTTCAAACTCCAGTATTTTTCTGAGATTCTCCAACTACAATTTCAACCAAACTAACTCCTTAATTACTTATGTTAATGGGATGTACCCTATTTCTATTATTGAGAGTGAAAATACTAGTGGAATCATCAACATCGTGTTCACCATCATTCATCCAAATTTAAAGACATAACGATATGTGATATTCTTTGAATCTCAATCACCACCAAAGTTTGAGTTAGTAAAACCTTACAATGGCCCATCTATTTTGAAGAAATGAGTTTTTTATGTGAAAAAAATTTGTGTTCTAGATAATCCATTTCATATCCTCTCAATTATCTCTTTTGAGGTTTGATATAAATCTGATGACTACTTACACTTATTTTTTAATGTTCAAATGAGTAAAAGCAATGGAATTAATAAAAACGATAACTATTGATGAATATGAAACCTTATCCATGTACTCGGCCTCAGATTTCATTCATGTTGATTTCACCTTACTAAGATTAAAGTGACCCACTAGGAGAGTGGTTATTTTCTTTTCCTCACCCATCCTAAAAAAATATTCCATTAGGCGTCATTCTTATTTACTATTCACTAACCTTGGATCACTCTTGACCTTTCATTGCTTCTATCTGAGTTTGAAGGTACACTGGTTTGAAAATAGTTTCTGGAAACAACTGATATTCCCTCTAGAACTCATGGAGGCCTCGAATATTCAACATTTATCTCTCATGGATCACATCAGTCAATGGAATCCATTGGTAGACTCATTCAACATATTTATAAACTCATCTTGGATTCTAAATGTTCACATAGATGTTGGGTTACCTGATTCAAGACATTTTTTAATTTTTCTTGTAGATAAGAACGATTCCCCTCCCTCTTTATCCAAAAGTGGATGTTTTTTAAATGACATTCAGTTTTCTCTTCCATGATGGTCCTATGATTTTCATATGAACCAAAAACCCTTAACCACGGTAATCTAGTAATGCCTTCCTATTTTTTGTTTCTCTTTCTAAACCTAGATATTCCACTTATTATTGGAAACCTGGTTAGTCATTTCCTAATATTTGATCATAGGATAAAAGTAGGGTGTCATCATATAGATCTATTTATTTTTTTCATGTTTTATTTCTCTAAGAAACCAATGTAATACTTATGTATAGAGTTGAGTTTAGGTGTTATTAGTCAGTGCACTTTGAGTCTTGGTGTGAATTGTTTTCTTCCTTAAAATAGTTAGTACACCACAATTAAACTTTCCAATGAGGTTCTCATAGGTAGATCAAATTATCAAATCCTAAAATAGTTTACTATGGTAATGATGGTACTATTGGTAGTTTTATTTTTAGACTTCTATATTCACCATCCATTCTCCTAAGAACAAATATTTAGGCTATAAAAAATGCTTGAAATATTAGGGTTCCATTTTTGGCTGATAAATTAGGAACTATAGGCTTTCCCATGATGGATGTCTATAAAACTAGACCTTACTATGAATCTTTTGTGAGACTTATAAAAGTTCCTCGTAGGATTCCAAGGGTAGATTCTACTCCTTTTCCCCTAGATATTATTCCCTTCTTGAGGAGGCATCTGAATAAGGGAATAATGATCGAATCATTCTTCATAGTATGTTCAATTACATGTGGGATGCTTTAATTCCTCATCTTTTAATATTGAGTCGAATTCTACCTCAATTTATAAATTATTTGGAAGGTAAAACCCCATATGAGTGTTATAAAGTATTGAAGAAGTTCCTATCTGATCTAGATCTATATATCTAGTTTTTAGTATTGCATAATCTTCTAGACATATAAAAAGTTGAATGGATGTGGGTTTAATAAAGAAAAAAAGGGAGTGTCTTCAGCTATAAGCACACTAAAAGACCTAGAGTAGGAGGAAACCAACTCAATAGATGTGATTTCTGCTTTTAAGTCAACCTTAGAAGATGAAACCTTTCCCCTATTATCATTGTAATAGGAAGATGATTTTTAGACTAAATATCTTTACATGTCCATAAAGAAAAAAGGAAAAAATGGAATCCTTGATGAGGGTGGTGGATCGATGAGTAAGGGGAGTAAATAGAAAAAGACTACTCATATTTACCAAATACTATGGAGACTAAGTCTATGATGAAGTCTAAAGATTTCAAAAATAAGGGTCAAGAAGATTATGAGTTTGGTAAAGGAAAGTGGAAAGAACTACTATCTCATAGAGAGGGAAAATTGGTAGTGTTTAAGGATACTTGAAAACAAGAGGAATTAGGGAATGGAGTTGGGTATTAAAAGGAAAGTAGTCTTGGAAATGTCATAATTTTTATTGGGCTCCCTAAGAAATATGTATCATAATTGGATTATCTAGCACACTCTAATCTCGATATGGACTTAATAATGAACATTAATAAGGATATTAAGGAAAAGTTTTGAGTTCAAAGTTTTACTTTATACTCTTTTGATCCTTAGTTTTGAAATCCACAATGTACTTTCTTAAAAAAATGTGTTTTAATAACATTAAATTTTACAAGTATTTTAGATTTTTTTTATAGAAAAAAAATTTCTACCAAATACAAAAGTCTTTATAAAATAATGAATATAAACATTCCACACTAAAGTATAGTTCATCGATTTGAATAAAGTCTGATCCTTTAGACTGACTAAACTCTGATCCATCATAATGACCAATTCAAATCCATTATAATAAAAATGTCTAGTCTATTGGAATGGAAAAAAAAATCATAAGAATAAAATTTTTTATTCTATTAGTGTGACTGAATTATATTTATCATTATGACTTAGTTTAGTCAATAGGTGTGACAGACTTTAGTCTATTAGTGTGAGTGAGTTTATTATATAATTTTGAATTATTTTAGTCTATCAATGAGACTGAGTATAGTCTATCTACAGCTATTAGTGTGACTAAGTTTAGTCTATTGGTCTAACTAAGTTTAGTCCATAAGACTAACCAAGTTTTGATTCATTTGACTAAACACAATTTATTCCATTATAATAATAAATTTTATAATCAGATAGTCATAATAATTTCTACTAGAATAAAGACTTTTACTACATTTTGATGATTCTATAAAAATGTCATTAGATAGAGATGTACAGAACATGTTGAGTTATCAAGCTAGAGCTCATCCAAGGCTATTGCAACCAACTCATAAAATCACAGAATATGTCAATTGGGTGTGTTCCTATAAATATAAGTGCATTAGAGGATATGGGAGTTTATTCTTTTTTCAACTAAATCCATCTATATATTTATCTATTGTTACACCTTGTTACTCATAATTTTTAAATTTTTAGAGGGTTTTTTTCTAAGGAATCTGAGTGGGGATTTTAAATTCCTTAAAAAAATTTACATTTGTATTCACTATGTCTTATCTGGGTTTATATTGATGGATTCTATGGATATAAATACTACTGATTTTGATCAGGATAATCGAGGGATTATGGGGATAGTAAGATAGATATTATTCTAAACTTTATGATTGAGAGGTTTCTTGTTGTATAAAGAAAGAACATATGGTTTGGTTGAAAACTATTGATAATCAAAGTAAAAGTTTGTGGATTCCTTAAATCATAAGGTTAAATAATAGAAAATATTTTATAAATATTTTTTTAATTCATTCTTACTTTTACATAAAGATTTTATTTTACTTGTTTCTATAAGTTTAATATTTTCTCTATGCATTGATATTGAAATTTTATCTTATTACACTTTTCAAAAAATTTATTTCATGGAAATACTTTAGATCAACACCCAAGATTGGATTTTACATCATGGATTCAATGAAAGGGAGTTTAATATTGAGTATTATATCAAAATTTGAAAAAAAAAATATTGCATCACTCTTTGATGATTGCATTCAAGAGGAATCAGTGTAGAGTACGCCTTTTGTCGAGTGAAGTATACAGAGGGTACATAGTTTACAGTGTTTAAGGTTTTTCTAGAATAACTTGGAATTTATTTTTGAAGATTAAATTTCTGATTTCTTATAATGTTTTTCTGCGTGACCATTAATCACTAAAACTAGATTTTGAAATTGAATAAAATCTTAAATTGTAAGGAAGGTAAAAAATTCTAAAACATAGGATCCACACAATACTTATCCCTAAAATTTATTTCACTATACTTAAGTCCTTAATCATAAAACATAAGTAAAAATGAACCTTAAACTCATAAATTATTTCCTTTATTGGATCTACAATCATCATATAATCAACATAGTGATTTAGGATTATCCCATTCAAATCAAAAACTCATTCCAGTAAAAAAATGGTCATTATTGAACTAAATGAACTTATGCTCCTTCATGAAGTCTTTGAATTTATTATTACAATTTTTTACATATTGATTAAAATTGTAAAGACCATGTTTTAGTCTATACACAAGTCCATATTTCTAGTGAACTTCAAAACCAACTAGCTACTCCATATAAATTTATTCATCTAATCCATTGTGTAGGAATTGTGTCTTCATGTATAGATTTTCTAGATGAAGTCTTTATGATGCACCTAAACTCAACACTATTTGGCTAGTCATATGCTTATCTATTGATGAAAAGATCTCAAATAAATAAACACATTACTTTTTTTTAATCCTTTCATGAGTGTCCTATAATTGTACTCACTTATATCATCCACCACTTCCCTAGGTCAATAAAAACATTTTTTAAGACTTTATTTATAGTTGGATTCTCTATAGGCTTCAATGATCTAGACACAAGGAGGGGATAAAGTTAATCCCTAATAGATAAATCCTACTATTATAAGTCTTTAAAACTCCTTTCATCTTTTGATCTATCAAGCACTACGCCATCCATCAAAATTTAGTGAAATCTTTCAGTATATGTTTACAATGGGTGTCTCTCTATGACAACCCTGCTTTTATTACAAAGTTAAACATGATTCATTACATAAAACTTCACTTGATAGAACAAATAAGATCAAGAGGTTTAGTGTCTTTGGGGATTAGGATCATTACATAAAAACTTAAAACATTAAATACAACATTCTTTATTGAAAAAATCCTTTACATGACAACTACATTCCCTCGTACTTAGCATTTCATGGGATAACCTGAGGACATGCATAAGAAAAGGGTGAGATATAAAGCCCAGTAAGGGAATACACGTGGAATAACATGAGGAGTAAAATACACGTTAGAAATTAGTCATATCAATAGATCACAATAGAAACATGAATATAAATGCATGATAAAGCATGATAACCATAACATGGAAATATGGCAACAATACTTAACATGGAATTATCATGATCCAAGGCTCATTGCACATAGAGCATGAGTAAATCCGCATTGCACATGAATCACGAGTAAACCCTAATTGCACTTGAATTAGCATGAGTCAACAATCATTTCACATGATGTATCATGATACTATACTTTACCCATTTCATTGGAGCACTATAAGGGTGCACCCTTCTTAAACATTTCATTTCATGCATAAGTGTGTCACATGGATCATAAAACATGGATTCATAAAAATAATCATTTATTCCATGATAAAGGAATGTGGAATTCATACATGAAACTTTATAATCAATAAGTAAATGTTCATAAAGGTGAATACCCTTGATGGAGAAATGGGCATGGTATTCACTACACATTGGCATTGGCTTAGAAAATTGGTGCGATTTCGGCAGCGTAATGGCGTGACATAAGAATTCATAGAAACGATTAATGAGAGAGAAAGGGGTTCCTCATAATATTTAAATTTAATGGACAGTAAGGAGGTGATATAGATACATTTCCCAAAAATTTTAATGGAATTTATATTCATGATACAAAAGTATTGCTTGAATGTAAATGAGGAGAGAGAAGTTCCTTTCGGAATTTCGGCATAGTAACAGGTGTACATGGGATGCATCTAATGAGAGAGAAAGGGGTCTTCCATCATTAAAACATAAAAAGGGAAGTATGAGGGAGGTTTGAAACCATACCCCAACATTCATAATTGAAATTAAAAGGGAAAAACAACTTAATGAAAATTGGACAAAAAAAGAGAAAGGAAGAAAAACCCTTACTTGGAAGTGTGCTTCCAAAGGCTAGAGAGAGGCTTGTGAGAGGCTTCTTGGGAGCTTGGGGAACCTTGGGAGGATTCTATAGAGAGTAGGTCAGAGGTTGGACGAACTCCAAATGCTTTGAGTGAGGAGGAAGTGGGAGATTGGGTGGGTTTATATAGTAAAGGTGAGGGAATTCTTTATTATTTAGGTTTGGGACCCCTTATATTAAATTAATCCAAACCACAAACCATCCCACGGTTTTTGCCCATGGTTTTTGGAAAAGGGAAGAGTAAAAAAAATATTTTATAAGGCAAAAGTTCGAAATTCTTAAAATAATAGGGTTGCTTATGTGGAGGTGAGTCATACTCCCATGGAAATTAATTTAAAAAGACAGGGTGTTTAATAATTCTTGAGGGGTCCATTAATGCTTCGAAAATTAATCCAAACAAACCCAAAATAAAATTATTTTAATAGGAAAACATATATTGTCTGAACATAAATATTATAGTATTTTATTACATCACTATTGGGTCATTATGATGTCATAAAACACATTATATATTTAAACGTTATTTAATTTTTACTCAAAAATTTGACTGTCTCAGAAAATTATGAAAAATTCACCGTTGGATAATTTCGACGTCCTGATTCCAAATTATAACATTTATTTTATCTAAATAATTTTCTAAATATGTTAATTTTCACTTTTAAAGTAAAAACCAACATTTATCAAAAATTCACGGGTTTTGAAAAAAAATGGCTTTCAAACCTTAATAAAAATTATAATTGCATTCATACAATTATATGATAATTTATATATAATAAAATTAATCTAATAATAATAATAATATTTTATTAAAATATTATTTAATTCAAAAATCCCTTAATTTTATAAAATTTATTTCTTAATTAAATAATAACTAAAAACACCATTTGTACTTTAAAAACTATTTACAATGTATCAAAATGACAAGGAGGTATATTCATTATTATAAACAAAAATAATATACATGAACATAGTACTAGCAATTTGTTACATAACCCCTTAAGACAGCTGCATAAGACCTAAGGGTAAGGTGTGCGATGGTGACAGACTCTTGGGGTGTCTCGGATAACATTGCTCGAGTGGTAATCTCTATCAACTTCCACTTTTCTCATAGATGGTCCCGTTCGAGCTTGACATGATGAAGCTCAGCTTGGGATTGGTCAAGAGTGAAGCCCAAGGATGCCACCTCTTTTCCGAGCTCTGACAAATGGGATTTTTATGGGGCAATTCTACTGGATGAGGGCATCGCTTCTTTTGTCTGAGTAAATTGGATTTGTTAAAGCCCTATATTTATACTAATCATGTGATCACTATACAACGGCTATATTAGCAATGGTAAAAAGTTCTTAACATAAAACCAATGAATTTGACATTTTATATAAACATAAAGATACATTTAATTAGATCAAGAGGGATTTCCATTAATGAAACCTTGGGTCGTTACAATATTCCCCCCCTGAAGAAATTTCGCCCTCGAAATTTTCCTCTTCCCACACTAAAACAAATGTGGGTAACTCAGATTCATAATTTCCTCTAATTCCAAAGTTTCTTCTTCAAACTTGTGGTTTCTCCACAACACCTTCACGAGGTTCATTGTCTTATTTCATAAAACTTTTTCTCTATGATCTAAGATCATCACTGGTTTCTCCTCATAAGAATGATCATCTTCTAATTGTACCACCTTAGAAGAAAGTACATCTGAAGGGTCCAGTATATACTTCCTTAATAGGGATACATGAAAGACATCTTGTACTTTGGCCATATTAGGTGTAAGTGATAGTCTATAGGCCATATCCCCAACACGATCAAGAATCTCGAAGGGGACGATGTTCCTTGGACTTAACTTCCCTTTCTTTCCAAACCTCATGACCTTCTTCCATGGAGATATGTGTAGAAAAACCATGTCTCCAACTTTAAACTCAAGGTCTCATCGACGGTTATCTGCATAACTCTTCTGTCGACTCTGGGATGCCTTGATATGTTGCTTAATGGTTTTCACCTTCTCCACCATTTCCTCGACCATTTCTGGTCCAAGCAGCTTACGTTCACCGACCTCATCCCAACATGCCAGTGTTCTACACATTTTCCCATACAGGGCTTCATATGGTTCCATTTGGATTATCTAGTGGAAACTATTATTATAAGAGAACTCTACTAGAGGAAGATGTTGATCCCATCCTCCTTTAAATTACATTAAGCATGCTCTCAACATATCCTCAAGTGTTTGTATAGTTCACTCGGATTGGCCATCAGTTTGAGGATGATAGGTCATACTGAAGTTCAAGTCAGTATTCAGAGCATGTTGAAGACTCTTCCAAAACATAGAGGTGAATCTTGGATCTCGGTCAGACACAATAGATAGTGGTACTCCATGCAACCTTACCACTTCCCTAATATATATTTGTGCCAGTTGATCCAATGATAAATCCTCCCAAATAGCGATGAAGTGTGCAGTCTTTATAAGATGATCCACAACAACCCAGATTGCATTGTTTCCTTTGGATGTCCTCGGAAGTCTGGTGACAAATTCTATGGTGATGTTATCCCATTTCCATTCTGGTATGGGAAATTTTTGCATCATCCCCTTAGACTTCTGCCTCTCTGCCTTCACTTGCTGCCACACCAGGCACTTTGATGTATATTCAGCGATCTCCTTCTTCATATTATCCCACCAAAAGTTTTCTCAGAGATCTCGATACATCTTTGAGCTCCCTGGGTGAATAGAGAAATTTGAACTATGTGCATCATCCAAAAGTTCCTTCTCCAGCTCCGGCCTTGATGGAACACATAGTCTTTTCCCAAACCACACAATTCCTTTTTCATTAACATTAAACTCCAAGGATTTCCCTTTTTAGATAGCTTCCACTTTTTCCTGAATTCCCACATCATCCTTTTGAGCATCCTTTAACCTTTCCAAAAGAGACAGTTGAGCAATCATTTGTGAAAGGATTGATGATGTTCCATTCTTTATGATTCCCATGTCCATCTTCATCAAGTATAAGAATATTGGATCCTTCTTAATTCTCATAATTGATAGAATCCCTGGGTCCTTTCTACTTAGGGCATCTGCCACCTTGTTCACTTTTCCAGGGTGGTAATGTATTGAATAGTCATAATCCTTGTTGAGCTCTATCCATCTTCTCTGGTCCATATTAAGCTCTTTCGGTGTGAATATATATTTAATACTCTTGTGGTCATTATATATCTCACATTTCTCCCCATAGAGATAATCCCGCCAGATTTTCAAGGAAAAGATCACTGTTGCCAACTCCAGATCATGCATTGGATAGTTTCTCTCATGGATTTTCAACTGCCTTGAGGCATAGGATATCACTTTATCATTCTGCATCATCACACAACCTAATCCCTTCTTCTAAGCATCACTAAATACCACAAAAAGTTTCCCACTTGTGGGTAAAGTGAGCACGGGTGCAGTGATAAGCCTCCTTTTCAACTCCTTGAAGCTTTCTTCGCATTCATCACTCCAAGAAAACTTTACTCCCTTTCGAGTTATCTTGGTAAGAGGGTTGGACAATTGTGAGAAATTCCTCACAAATCGTCGATAATATCCTGCTAACCCCAAGAAGCTACGGATATCCGTTACCGATGTTGGCCTCATCCATCCCTCAATTGCATCTTTTTTGGAGGGATCCACAGATATCCCATTGATTGTGACAATATGGCCCAATAATTATACATCCTTCAACCATAACTCACACTTTATGTACTTTGCATAGAGTTTCTCCTTGTGCAAAGTATCTAGTATAGTTCTTAAATTCTCCTCATTATCCTTCTTGGTTTTGGAGTATATTAGAATATCATCTATAAATACTACCACAAATTTGTCGAGGAAATATCTAAAGACTCTATTCATTAAGTCCATGAAGATTTCTGGAGCATTAGTGAGTCTGAAAGGCATTACTATGAATTCATAGTGCCTGTATCTTGTACGAAATGCAGTCTTGGGGACATCTTCCTTCTTCACCCTTACTTGATAATATCCCGACCACAAATCTACCTTAGTTAAGTATTGTGCTCCACGCAGCTGATCAAACAATTCATCTATCCATGGTAGAGGATACTTGTTCTTTATCGTGATTTTGTTAAGTTCACGATAATCGATGAAAAGTTGCATTGACCCATCCTTCTTCTTGATGAAGAGGACTGGTGCACCCAATTGTGAAGCACTTGGGTGTATAAACCCTTTATCCAGATTCTCCTGTAGTTGTTTCTTCATCTCTTCAAGCTCTACAACAGCCATTCTATATGTATTCTTGGATATTGGTAAAGCCCCAGGTATAAGTTCAATTGAGAATTCAACATCTCTTCTAGGATGAAGATCAGGCAGTTCCTCGGGAAACACTTCAGTGAATTCCCTCACAATAGGAATTTCTTCAAGCATGTTTTCTTCCTTGGACTCAATCATCTGAGACAGATACGCATGCTTATAAGGAAGTAATATCCATTCTTTAGATGATGGAGCTAAAGGAGATTCATCTTCCTCCTTACACTTGTAAAGAATCGGGGGTCGATTCTCCATATGGAGTGTGATTTCCCTCTCTCGACAATTTATGTTGGCTCTATATAAGGAAAGCCAATCCATGCCAAGAATTGCATCAAATCCCACCATAGGGAGTATGATGAGATTCACCGGGAAATTCAATCCACAATTATAATAGGGGAGGACTTATATTCATGGGATGAAATGATTACCCCATTTTCCGTACTCACCGAAATCTCCACATCCAAGATTTGTGGTGATACTGGGATTGTTCTAATAAGCTTTTGAGATATAAAAGAATGCGTAGAACCCGAATAAAAAAGTACGTTCGCTATTCTTGAATGAATAACTAGCGTACTTGTCACCACTTCGTTGTCGGGGTTAACTTCGGCAGAAGTGATGGAAAAATCTCTTCCTTGGTGCCATGGAGGTTGTTGGTTGCCTCCGAAAACCCTTGGATTAGGGCACTGATTTGAAAAATGACCCGGTTCTTTGCATTTGTAGCATTGAACAACATGTTGAGGTCCGAACGGAGCGTTCCTCTCCTCTGTTGCAGCTGCGGGTCTTTCTTGCCAATAGTTAATAGCTGGGTTCCCTTCTCTTCCACACCTGAAGCATTTCTTCATTCCCTTAAGGCAATTTCCAGGGTGCTTCTTTCTGCACTTTTGGAAAGTGGGGTGCTGGATCTTCTTAGCACTATTGGATTTATCCATAGGACCACCAGCATTGAATTCCACATTATGCTTCATATCCCCATGACACCCCTGTGATTCTCCGATCTCCATTTAGACCTTGAGGGCACATTAGACAAATTTCTCATAGTTGTCGAAGTCATGGATCGCCAATGCTTTTTGCAGGCTAGGCTTTAGCCCACCAAAGAAGCGGTCAACTTTGCATTCGGGGGTAACAACAAAGACGAAAGCGTATCGTGCAAGCCTTTTGAAGTTTTCCTCATACTCTCCAACAGATTCTTCATCTTTTTTCTTGAAGGAATGGAAGTCCCTTTCCATCTTAAGCTGGAGGGTTCACGGAAAATATTTATCAAAAAACATCTTTCAGAAATCCTTCCATTCCAACGCCTCGATCTCCTCCTCAGGCTTTTTATTTTTGATCAACGTCCACCATTGATCAGATTCACCCTCTATACAATAAGCCACCAGGAGAACCTTCTCTTGTTCAGAACATTTAAGGATGTACAAGATCTTTTCAATGGAGTTGATCCATTGTTCAGCGATCGTGGGATCGGATGATCCACTAAAAGTAGAAGGCCTTTGTCTCATGAAGCTCTTGATTGTGACTTGTTCTTTCTTAGGGGGTTGAACGTTCCTCTTGACCCTTGTTTCTATTCAATGCTTGAGTTAACTAAGAGATAAGCGTGAAAAAATTTGCGATTCCTTCTCCCATTGGATTGGGCATCTCATTAGTACAATCATCACACTGATCTTCACACCGGTTGTTAGCCCGAGTCCTCCTATTACCAGTCATTGGTTTGAATAAAAGAAAAGTTAGGGGTAACACATAAAGGGTAATCCAAAGACAAAATTTTATGACTTACAAATAAACTTTTATTTCCTTAACTCATGAGTCTATAGGCTTCAATCTAGGATTTTCATAATCTAATTTCTAACATATATTCTTAGGGTCATTTTTTTAATTCCCTTAATAAGGGTTCATACTAAGCTTGTGAATTTATCAAAACATATCCCCCGGGAGTGGCGTAACCAAGAGTGCATCAAGGCCCAGTGTCGTGCACCAGTTCCCGTTCGAGTCTAGCTCAAAGCAGTGTTTTCGGGTTTTACCCCTCGGATACATATGTGCCAGAGTAACCTCTACCTGCTCGTATCCAGACAGAGATGTATTTGATTGATAAACCACTTAATCAGTACTTACCAAAACTTAGGTATGTTTTTATTATACTTAGTCTTGTCTCTAAGGCTTTACTAGGGTTTTCTAATCCTAATCCGAAAAATAACTATACCTATCCTTTGATACCAACTGTGACAACCCTGAATTTATTACAAACTTAAACATGATTCATTACATAAAACTTCACTTGATACAACAAAGAAGATCGAGAGGTTTGGTGTCTTTGTGGATTAGGATCATTACATAAAAACATAAAACATGGAATACAATATTCTTTATTGAAAACTTCCTTTAAATGACCACTACATTCCCTCCTACTTAGCATTGCATTGGATAACCTGAGGACATGCATAAGAAAAGGGTGACCTATAAAGCCTACACTAGTGGAAATACGGGCTTTAACGTCGTCGTAATAACGTCGGTTTTTTAAAAACCGACGCGAATAGTATGTGCGGGGAATTTTTAACGTCGGTTTTACAAAAAACCGACGCCAAAAATAATTATGCGTTGATATTTCGCGTCGGTTTTGAAGAAAACCGAGACCAATAATATTAGTATACATATTTTTCGCGTCGTTTTTCCTCAAAACCGACGCGGAAAATAATTAAAAAAAGTTTTCGGCATCGGTTTTTTTAAAACCGACGCCGAAACTAATAAAAAATATATATTCCGCGTCGGTTTTCCTGAGAACCGACGCAGAAAATAAATTTTTAAAAATGTTTCGGCGTCGGTTTTCATGAAAACCGACGCCGAAACTCATAAGCGAATATATATTCCGCGTCAGTTATTTTAAAAACCGATGCAGAAAATAATTAAAAAAAGTTTTCGGCGTCGGTTTTTTTTAAAACCGACGCCGAAACTAATAAAAAAATATATTCCGCGTCGATTTTCCTGAGAACCGATGCAGAAAATAAATTTTTAAAAATGTTTCGGCGTCGGTTTTCATGAAAACCAACGCCGAAAATTTTAAAACAACATTTCGGCGTTGGTTTTCCTTAAAACCGACGCGAAAAGTCTTTTAAAAATATTCACGGTCAGAAACCCTCATTTTGTTCGATCGTCGAAATCGTGTTCCGCTGTGGCGCTTCGGACTCCCGACGACCTTCAAACCTGATTTATGATCTTGGACGGCCATTGTTGAAGGTTTTTTGTCGTCTGCACGATTTTGGGTATGTGTTCTTCCTCTTTATCTCTTGTTTCATATCCCATTGTTTATTTCTTTATCAATAACCCTATTTTGCGTGATTTTGATTATTGGTTAGATTTTAGTTGTAATTTATCATTATTTTTTGTTTGTATTATCATTGTTGGTGTAGATTTGATATTGTTTGTTTTTGGAAGTAATTATACCGGTCGCAGTTTGGATTTAACATCTCCATTCGGGTTGAACTTCAAATTTTTTGTTTGTATTATCATTATTCCTGTTTAAAATGATCTTTCATTACATTATGAAGTACTATATTTTTAATTCCATTTCAATTTTAATAAATTCTTCTTCAAAAAATAATTTTATTGTGTTAAATGAATTCACTCACATTTTTGCATGTAGTTTGTTGTTATTTCATTCCTTCTTGAGATTTACCATGCCAAATTCCTCAATTCTCTTTGGTTCTCATCATTTAACTAAGACATGAATAATTACCACTATCTATTATGTTAAAGAAATTTGAATAATTATTTTCATGCCATTATATAATAAATAATTTTTCTTGCAATGTCCATAATACGACTAGAATCATACATTTAATGTATTGTAATTATTTCTTCATAGATAATAATATAATCATTATCCCTCTATTAATCTTCAAAAATACCTTTCCTCTTTCATATGTGGGGTTAGATTCATGCATTTTTAATAAATGTCCTCTTAAACTTATCTCATTCCATTGATTATATTTATTCATCTTTCTCTCCCTCTAAATAATAGTCATGAAATGATTTACTTCCCCCCTCTAAGTCATAGGCTACAAATAAAACATTCTCATGATCTAATCTTTCATGGATGGATAATATATTTCTCTTCATGTTGATCCATTCCTTGACATGTTTTGCTGCAATAGACCCATGGAAGGGGGTGCAAGTTGTCACCTACAATATGCAATGGAATTTTTATCCCTCCATAATGAATTTATATGTTCATAATTCCCTATTATAAAACTCATGGATTGAGGGAGTTGAGTTATCATAGTCACCAAAAATTGTATCATGTCTCTTAATACACATTGTCTTAAATAAGGATAGTTATTGCACTATTTTTCACATTAATTTTTCCATGATTCATTCATGTTACATCAAATGAATAAAAAAATAAATATAGTGTGATCAATAGTAGTCATAGTGAGAAATAATATTATCTTGTATGTCATTCATATGATATTTATATCATGAAACTTTATTTTCAAAAAATGAAACCTTTTATTTAACCATTTTGTCCTTGTATTTCAATATAACACACATGTATATAATATGAAAATAAACTGTTTACTCTATTTGTAAACATGTTTCATATCTGATGTCTTTTATCTGATTATAAATAGTTTTTATGGAATATGTTTTTGTTTACAATTTATCTGATAGATATTTAAATATTTCTATGTTTTAATATATTCATCAATTATATTGTGATATCAGGTATTAATGGATCATAATTGGATTTATCTACGAAGAACTACTAGTGAATATGAAAGAGGAGTTGACAATTTTTTGGAATTTGTTAAATGGCATAATCAAAATATTGATTTGATTTTCTGTCCATGTGTGAAGTGTGTAAATATGAGAAAGTTAAACTTCAGAGAAATCAAGGATCATCTCATTTGTTATGGTTTTAGCCTTAATTATACACGTTGGATCTTGCATGGTGAAAGAACTGAAAATTCAACATCCAATGTTGATGACGATATTCATAATGAGGCAGAGGATCGTATTAAAGAATTAATTCATGATTTAGGTGTTGAAACCATCGAAAAAACACCAAATGTTGAACGATTGTATGGAGATTCTGAGAAACCATTATTCCCAGGTTGCAGTAAATATACAGTGTTATCAGTAGTTTTGATATTAGTTAACTTAAAAGCAAAAAATGGGTGGAGTGATAAAAGTTTCTCCAGTTTACTTGAGCTTTTAAAAGAGCTTCTTCCAGAAGGCAATGGGCTTCCAGATTCCAATTATGAGGCGAAGAAAATATTATGCCCAATGGGATTGGGGTATAAAAAGATACATGCTTGCCCCAATGATTGTGTACTGTATAGGAAAGAAAATGAACATTTATCAAGTTGTCCTACATGTGGAACATCGCGCTATAAGATGGATGAGAAAGTCAACTCAGATTCATTTTCAGGTGATGTCATGTAACGTTATGAAAAATCAATTTTTTTACTTTCCAATGATATCATCCAATATTTTTTTCAAACAATTCTGATAATTCAATTCTAATTTATTTTTAGGTACCAAAATCAAAACTCCATCTAAAGCAATTTGGTACCTTCCAATTATTCCTCGTTTGAAGCGTCTATTTGCAAATTCAAATGATGCAAAAAGGTTAAGATGGCATTCAGATGAGCTCATTTCTGATGGTAACTTACGTCACCCTGCCGATTCACCACAGTGGAAGAGTTTTGATAAAAAATTTCATGATTTTGGAAGTGAAGTTAGAAATCTCAGAATGGGATTGTGTACTGATGGAATGAATCCATATCGGACCCTCAGTAGCCAACATAGTTCATGGCCTGTTTTGCTGGTACTTTACAACTTGTCCCCACATCTATGTATGAAGAAAAAATATGTTATGATGAGCTTGATGATTTCTGGACAAAAACAACCGGGAAATGATATTGATGTGTATCTTACACCATTGATTGAGGATTTAAAACTGCTATGGGAGAAAGGTGTTACAGTTTTCGATGCATACAAGAAAGAGTATTTTCTTTTGCGTGCTATGATAATGTTCACTATAAAAGACTTTCCTGCATATGGAAACTTATCTAGATATAGTGTTAAGGGACATAAAGCATGTCCAATTTGTGAAGAACAAACTTCATATTATCAATTGCAGAATGGAAGAAAGACATTGTACATGGGACATCGAAGATTTTTGCGAATTGATCATCCTTATTGTAGATTGAGAAAAGCATTTAACGGTTTACAAGAATACAACCTCCCCCCTCAACCATTGTCAGCTGAAGAATATTATTACAGAGTGAAAGATATTGATTCAACATTTGGAAAGAGAAAAAGTTCTGGTTTACAAAAACATATCTGGAAGAAGCAGTATATTTTTTTCGAACTACCTTATTGGAGATTTTTAGAGATAAAACATAACATTGATGTTATGCATGTTGAGAAAAACATATGTGATAGTTTGATTGGAACTTTTTTAGACATAAAAGGAAAGACAAAAGATGGATTACATGCTAGATTGTACTTGATATTAATGCGAATACGTTTGGAGTTAGCTCCCGCTGTGAAAGGAAAAAGAACATATTTACCTCCGGCTTGTCACACATTAAGCAAGATTGAAAAGATGAATTTTTGTCACTATCTTCATGGTATTAAATTACCCAGCGGTTTTTCTTCAAATGTGAATAATTTTGTGTCATTGAAGGATTGTAAATTAATAGGTATGAAATCACATGATTGCCATGTGTTAATGCAACAAATTCTACCAGTAGCAGTGCGTGGTATATTACCGACAGCTGTCAGGAAGACAATCATCAGGTTATGTAATTTCTTTAAATCCATTTGTAGCAAAGTCATTGATCCAAATTTGTTAGATTTGTTGGAGAATGAAGCAACTCTTATTCTTTTTCAACTAGAAATGTATTTCCCACCCACATTTTTTGATATAATGGTTCATCTATTGGTTCATTTGGTGCGTGAGATAAGAATGTATGGGCCTGTTTATTTAAGATGGATGTATCCTTTTGAAAGATATATGAAAATTTTGAAAGGATATGTTAAAAATCCTTATCGACCAGAGGCCTCTATTGTTCAAAAATATGTATCAGAAGAGGTGATTGAGTTCTGTACTGATTATTTGAATGAGGTGGAGCATATTGGTCTCCCTCTATCTCGACATATGACAGTTGACGGAGAAGGTAGAGGGGTTCGAGGCTTAAAGGTAAAGTTCATTCCACGTGATGAAGTGATGCAAGCACATTTATACATTTTGAACAACACAGATGAGGTTCAACCATATATATCCTCACATATTGCTGAATTAAAGTTACGATATCAGAAAAGAAATGAAAAGTGGTTGATGATTGAGCATAAGAAGACATTTGTTTCATGGTTTAAAGAGAAAGTCACCCCAGATATATCTGTATCAGAAACATTGAAGTGGTTATCAGGGGGACCATCTTTTAATGTGATCACTTGGTCTGGTTTTGATATCAATGGCTACACATTTTACACAAAAAACCTAGATGACAAGAGTACCGTTCAGAATAGTGGTGTGATGGTATTCGCTGAAGCAGTGCATTTTTCGAGTGCCAAAGATAAAAACCCAATTTCTGCATCAACATCATATTTTGGAGTTATTGAAGACATATGGGAAATTGATTATATTAAATTTTGAGTCACTATTTTTAAGTGAAATTGGGTTGATAGTAATAGTGGCGTGAAACATGATGAATATGGGTTTAAACTGGTTGATTTGAAAAGATTTAAACACAATGAGGAACCATTTATCTTGGCGACACATGCAAAACAAGTATTTTATGTCATTGATCCGTCGAATTATCAGTGGTCAGTTGTTTTGCAAGGGAAAAGATATCATTTGGGTGATGATGATGATTCTGATGATGCTAGTGATTTACATGAGCCTTATTCATCTATTATGCAATTTTCAGATGATTACAATGAATATAAGACAGACATAGTGCATGCAGTACGTACCGATCATGATGAAGGGGCGTGGGAAAACACTAAATTAGTCTCCTAATTTTTTTGGTAAATATTTATATTTTGTGTCTATTTTTAATACTTACAAATGCATGCCTCTATTTTTACATATTTATTTTTCATTTCCTTGTTTCTAATTATTCAGTTTTCTAATTATATGCAGGTACCCAAAATTTCATTACACTTTCTAGTAGCAATGTCAAATACAGATAGAGAGGAGTAGTTACCGAGGTATATCTATTTTGAAATATTATTAAATATTCAGTAATATACATATTTAATGAAATAAAACTGTTAATTTATAATAAAAAAATTGTAGGACTACTGATGCATCCTCGGCGGGGGATACTTCTCCAGTTACTACTCAAAAATCAAGTTCTCTAGTTGGTAAACGTGGTATTACACGTTTACCAAAACTATCACTCGCTCGTGATGATAACAAATCACACATCCGTTTTGATGATGATAATAATGCAGTTGGCCCAAATGCAGTTCAGTTTGTCAGTTATATAGCGATGCAGAGCCGTTGTAGGATTAGTATTTTATATCCTGATTGGAAGTCAGTGGACAGGACGGTGAAGCAACAGCTTTGGGAGGCCGTGATGGTAAAATATATTTATTTATTTATTTTATCTCATTTTTTTAATATTATATAGTTTAAATGACATATTTAATTTTTTCAATTACAGATGACATTCAATTTTGAGGAAACCAAAGAAATTAGGAAAAGACATCTCTCTTTAGCGGTGGTTCGATGGAGAGATTTTAAAAACAAACTGACGAAAGATTATGTTTTTGGAAAGAGAAGGTTTGAAATCCCATGTCTTAAGTATCCATATATAGATGAAGAAACATGGAAGCGATTTGTTGACAGTCGTCATGAAGAGAAATTTCAGGTATTGTAATTGTTTTATATTTTAAAATTTATGCTATATTTTCATTATTACTTATGTATTTATTTTTATGTAACAGGCCTCCAGAAGATCTCATCAGGAGATCCAGTTGAAAAACGTATACCCTCATACTTTATCACGTGGAGGATACTCGTATTTGGAGCAGAAAATTATTGATGAAAAATTTGAAGCATTAAGAGCTCGATCAAGTAGTGGTTCAGAAGAGGTCCAGTATGGTCCTCCATCTCCTCCCACTCGCCATGAGAAATGGAAACGAGCAAGAAGAAGAAAAAATGAACAATATCTTACAGACGAAGCTCATCAAGTGGCTGATTAAATTGTAAGTAAATATTAATTCTTTGTTAACAATTTTCCTTTTTTATAATTTATAAACACTAATATAAATTTTTTATTTTTCATTTCATGATGAACTTCAGGAGAAAGAGACACAGGGCTCTTTTATCCCCGAGGGTAGGATGGATATCCTAGCCACTGCTTTGGGAAAGGCTGAACACCCTGGCCGTGTTAGAGGATATCAGGCGGGTGTTAGTATTCGGAAGGTTTTTGGTAAGAGTAAGCAACCAAGAGACCCGGAAATCGAATCCTTAAAAGAAGAGCTGCAGGATATGAAACGGTCTATGGGTGATCAAATTCAAGCAGCAGTACAGAAGGATTTATTAGAACACTTGGCAAGACAGTCATAGTATGCTCATCCTTCCGAGGTATATTATTTACTGTTAACAATTTTTCTTTTCTATAAATTATAAACACTGATATAACTTTTTCATTTTTCAACATTCTCAGCCTACTCACTCAGACTATCCTGCCTCATATGCTTACCCAACACCGTCTGGGCAGCCTTCCGAGGTATATTATTTAATGTCATCAATTTTTCTATTTTATAAATTATAAACACTGATATAACTTTTTCATTTTTCAACATTCTCAGCCAACTCACCCGGACTACCCTGCCCCCATCTGCTTACCCTGCCCCGTCTGCGCAACCATTTGAGGTATATTATTTTATTTAATTTTTAATCAATTTTTCTATGTTATAAATTTTAAACACTAATATACCCTTTTCATTTTTCTGACTTCTCAGCCTGCTCACCCTGACTACCCTGCCCCACCTGCTAACTTTGAGCCTCCACCTCCTCCATCGGATCGAACCTTATATTGTGAGTTGTTTGCGGGAGATCCTCATGTACATATTGTTGCGTTAGGACAAGTGTATTTTTTGGGGGACTCGGTACATCATCAGCCTATGCAGATGGGTCAGGTTAGAGTATCAGTACTTGTTATTATAGATCCTACTGCTCTACTACCATTTCCTACTGCGGAGATCACTAGTGTTGGGGAATGTATGGGCCATTTTTTACTTTGTCCAACTGCACTTCTTCGTTATATTTCACATGAGGTATGAGTTTTTTTAAATAGTAATTAGAAATGATTCCAAATTACTTAAAATGTTTTCTGACATTTAACTTATATAGGAATATCTGAAATCAAAAGAAACTGTAAAAATGCAGCAAAATGTTCAGAAACAGTCGGCTGTAGATACTTCTGATATTTCTTCTGGGTTGAAAAGATTATCTTAGTGCTCTTCTTCCTTGAATTTTATCTATGAGTTTCGGATGACGTCCGATATATGTGGAAGAAATTATAAATTGAGAATATTGAAAGAAGATATCATGAATTTAGTTAATTTTGAAGAGATCAGGCTGAATGTGGTGCAGTTGTTTTCCATGTAAGTAAATTGACGTTTGAATTGCTATTTCTTTAATAAAATATTGTTATGTCATTGACTAACTATATTTTCTTTTTAAATTAGGTATCTATACAGGATTATTTTACAAAATGAAACTACAAGCATTTACAGCTTTATAGATCCAGAGTACATTTCCTTGGAAGTCAAACATGTGAAAAATGATGAAAGAGTTCAATATATATCCGAGAGATTATCACAAACAGAGATTCAGTGCTGGTTTTTTCCATTTCTTGATAAGTAAGAATATCAACATAATTTTGAACTCATGATCATTATAATGTCATTAATTGTGAACTTTTTGTATTATAGGGGGCATTGGATGTTAGGTGTATTTTGCCCAAATGAATGCACCTTATATTGGTTTTACTCTTTATTAGGAAAAGTGTGTACACCGTTTTCCAAATTATTAAACAGGTAAGTTGTTTTTTTATTTTTAGAAGTTTTTTATGTTTAATTTTAATTGTTTACACAATTTTTATTAGTTCTTATATAAAAAAATGCAGTTCGTGGAAACATTTTACAAAGGAAAAGAAACCAACGAAAATAAAATATGTGGAAGTACAGGTAATTAGTTTTTATATTTTTGTTATATATTGGGTTTCATTATTAGTTAAATGTTTTATAACTTCAGTGTCATCGTCAAAATGGACATGTTGAATGTGGTTATTATATTCTACGATTTATGTACGAGATAATCACAACTGGGGAAACTACTGATTTTCATAAGGTTAGTTGTATTAATTTTTTTATATATTTTCATCCACTTTCTTCTATTTATTAATTTCATATCATTCAATATTATTGTAGGTATTCAATGATTCACAGTCATATTCTCAATCTGATATGATCCATATTCAATCTACTTTTGCGGATTATTTGTTAAGTCTGATTAAGATTTGAGGTATGTATATACTAATATTTATAAATAATAATATATATGGGTTTAAAAAACTAACTCTTATGATATATTAGGTGTTTGAACCTACTAATAATCAAATGAATTCTTCAACAATAACAAACAATGATCATGTCATATATTTCAGGTACGTGTATTTTAATTCTGCTTTACTGAGTTTTCTCAAGTGCCTCTGCAAAAACTGTTTTATTGAATCTACTAATAATCAAATGAATCCTTCAACAATAACCAACAATAATCATGTCGTATATTTCAGGTACGTGTATTTTAATTCAGAATTAGTTATTATATTTCTTTACATTGTTATTTCTTAAAATCATTTGTCTGTACAGTGACAGATCTGGAGGGTGGTACTTGGATCATGAACATAGAGATTCGTATAGCAAAATAACATTCACAAACACTAAAAATTGTCTCCCTTTCATGCACATCAATATCTTCTAGGCCTTTTTATTTTTTATGCAAATAAATATCGGAAAATGATTGCTGAGAAGCATATCACATAATACCTCAAACAGCGCTTAGTGGGTTTGCACAAAGATAAAATAGAAGGCGTCAATTTTTAAGGTATGTTTCTTTATGTCTCTTCAATCTGCATTTGATTTCAATTTTCTAACCTATTTTTTGCACTCAAACTTATTTCTCTGTTATTCCATAACTTAAACAAATAACAATAGTGAATGGGTAATGCACGTCTATACAGAGAAAATATAAAAACCTGATGTTGGGGGTGGTGGGGATCCTATGGTGAAAAGAAACCCCCAACATCTTCCGTGGGGGAGGTGAAGAAGAGGTTGCATCGGCTGAGTGTTCCTGGAATTTTGATCAGGAGTCGTAACATTTCATTTTGGTAATTTACTTTGTGAAAAAATGAATGATTCAAATAAATTACACATTTTCATTTAATGTTTATTCATTGCACTAATATCTTGGATTGATTTTTTCACGCACATCTCCTTAGTTTCATTACTGTTTTGACAGGATTGGTGCTATCTATGGGAGGAAACTTACAATGATTGATACTGAGTATGGTTAGATTAAGAAAATGCACCATGTAGGTACGTGTATTTTAATTCTGCTTTACTTTGAGTTTTCTCAAGTACTTCTGTTAAAGCTGTTTAATTGTTTTTGTATACATCGTTTTTTTTTCAGGGTTCCGATTTTTTTGGAGGAGAAAATATATGTATTTTATTTAAAAAAAAATTATTTACGGCGTCGGTTATTTTAAAAACCGACGCCGAATATTTTTAAAAAAAAATTTATTTACGGCGTCGGTTTTTTTAAAAACCGACGCCGAAATTTTGCTATGGCGTCGGTTTTTTAAAAAACCGACGCCGAAAATCCTGTGTAAATTAGTTTCGGCGTCGGTTTTTAGAAAAACCGATGCGGAAAACCGATATTTCGGCGTCGGTTTTATATAAAACCGACGCCGAAAACCTATTCGACTCTATTTTCCGCGTCGGTTTTTTAATGAACCGACGCGGAAAATAATGTCTAAATGTAGCTTCGGCGTCGGTTTTATAAAAAACCGACGCCGAAGCTCATAAGAGAATTATTTTTCGTGTCGGTTTCTATGAACCGACGCCAAAACTGTATTTTTAACGTCGCCTATAAAGACGTCGGTTTATAACCGACGTTAAAAATTTTAAAAAAAACGACGCTAAAAAGTGTTTTTGCACTAGTGCTAGTAAGGGAATACACATGGAATAACATGAGGAGTACAATAAATGTTAGATATTAGGCATATCAATAGAGCACAAGAGAAACATGAATATAAAGTCATGATAAAGCATGATAATCGTAACATGAAAATGTGGCAACAACACTTAACATGGAATTAGCATGAGCCAAGGCTCATTGCACATAGAGCATGAGTAAATCCTCATTGCACATGAAGCAAGAGTAAAACCTCATTGCACTTGAATTATCATGAGTCATCACTCATTTCACATGACTTATCATGATACAATACTTTACCCAATGCATTGGAGCACTATAAGGGTGCACCCTTCTTAAACATTTCATTTCATGCATAAGTGTGCCACATGGATCATAAAACATGGATTAATAAAAAGAATCATTTATTCCATGATAAAGGAATGTTTAATTCATACATGAAACTTTATAATCAATAATTAAATGTGTATAAAGGTGAATACCATTGACGGAGAAATGGGCATGGTATTCACTACACATTGGCATTGTCTTAGAAAATCGGTGCGATTTCGGCAGCGCAACGACGTGACATAAGAATTCATGGAAACGTTTGATGAGAGAGAAAGTGGTTCCTCATCATATTTACATTTAATGGAAAGTAATGAGGTGATATAGATACATGTCCCAACAATTGTAATGGAATTTAGATTCATGATACAAAATTATTGCTTAAATGTAAATGAGGAGAGAGAAGTTCCTTTTGGAATTTCGGCATAGTAACGGGTGTACATGGGCTGCATCTAATGAGAGAGAAATGGTTCTACCATCATTAAAACATAAAAATGGAAGTATGATGGAGGTTAAAAACCATACCCCAACATTCATAATTGAAATTAAAAGGGAAAAACAACTTAGAGAAAATTGGACAAAAAAAGATAAAGGAAGAAAAACCCTTACTTGGAAGTGTGCTTCCAAAGGCTAGAGAGAGGCTTGTGAGAGGATTCTTGGGAGGTTGGGGAACCTTGGGAGGATTATAGAGAGATTAGGGTAGAGTTTTTACTAACTAAAAATTCTTTGAGTGAGGAGGAAGTGGGATCTTGGGTGGGTTTATATAGGAAAGGTGAGGGAATTCTTTATTATTTAGGTTTGGGACCCCTTATATTAAATTAATCAAAACCAAAAACCATTCCATGGTTTTTGCCCTTGTTTTTTGGAAAAGGGAAGAGTAAAACAATATTTTATAAGGCCAAATTCTGAAAGTATTAAAATAATAGGGTTGCTTATGTGGAGGTGAGTCATACTCCCATGGAAATTAATTTAAAAAGACACGGTGTTTAATAAGTCTTGAGGGGTCCATTAATGCTTTGAAAAGTAATCCAAACAAACCGAAAATTACATTATTTTAATTTTAAAACTTATATTGGCCGAACATAAAGATTGTAATATTTTATTACATCACTATTGGGTCATTATGATGTCATAAAACACATTATATATTTAAACGGTATTTAATTTTTACTCAAAAATTTGACTGTCTCAAAAAATTATGAAAAATTCACCATTGGATAATTTTGACATCATGATTCCAAAAATAACATTTATTTTATCTAAATAATTTTCTAAATATGTTAATTTTCACTTTTAAAATAAAAACTGACATTTATCGAAAATTCACGGGTTTTGACAAAAATGGCTTTCAAACCATAATAAAAATTCTAATTGAATTCATAAAATTATATGATAATTTATATATAATAAAATTAATCTAATAATAATAATAATAATAATATTTTATTAAAATATTATTTAATTCAAAAATCTATTAATTTAATAAATTAGATTTCGTAATTAAATAATAACTAAAAACACCATTTGTATTTTAAAAACTATTTACAGTGTATCAAAATGACAAGGAGGTATATTCATTATTATATAAAATAATAATATACATGAACATAGTACTAGAAATTTGTTACATAACCCCTTAAAACGTCCGCATAAGACCTAAGGGTAAGGTGTGCGATGGTGACAAACTCTTGGGGTGGCTCGGATAACATTGCTCGAGTGGTAATCTCTATCAACTTCCACTTTTCCTGTAGACTGTCATGTTCGAGCTTGACATGATGAATCTCAACTTGGGCTTGGTCAAGAACGAAGCCCAAGGATTCCACCTCTTTTCCGAGCTCTGAAAAATGGGCTTCGTATGGGGCAATTCTACTGGATGAGGCCATCGCTTCTTTTGTGTAAGTAAATTGGATTTGTTAAAGCCCTGCATTTATACTAATCATGTGATCACTGTTCAACGGCTATATTAAAAATGGTAAAAATTTATTAACATAAAACCAATGAAGTTGAAATTTTATATAAACATAAAGAGACATTTAATTAGATCAAGAGGGATTTCCATTAATGAAACTTTGGGTCGTTACACTCTCCCCGGTGGATCTCTATAATTTCCCATATGGTTGAGTTCTTTCTAGAAGTTTCACTTAAAAGGTTTTAACTTATAACGCCCTAGATTCCATATTACTTGAACTCTCTAGTATATCAATAGTAGGAAACACCACTGGAACTTGACCTCCTTATAATAACTCCACCGGATAGTTTGGTGTTTCCAGCGATGGAATGCTCATTGTATTCTCCCTAGAATTTATAACTTTTAACTATCTATAAAAGTAACCTTAGATTCTGTTGATAATTTTATTCATTGGTAAATTCTATTATGTTTTGATCCTACCATAGTATCTCTTTATCAAAGATCACATTTTTTTACTTTTGATGACTTTTTGGGAGTCATTGACATAGATTTTAAAACCAAACTATATGTCTCTATATCCAATAAAGTAACTTTCCCAAGACTTAGCCTCCATAATATCTAATTCTTTAGTATAAAAATGGATATAGAAAATCTATTTTAAGACGTTTGGGTGTTTGAAATCTACCTTTCTTCTGGACCAATAAATCTTTGGATGTTGTTGTCCAATTGGTGAAGATGAACTTTGATTAACTAATCGGGGTTCACAATTCACATATTTGACTTAAAACACCTTATGGAAATATATGTGAATTATCATAAACGTTTCCCTTTATAAAAATTTCATTTCAATCCTCTATATAACTTCATTGGGTTCCAAAATCCATGGCATGGTCTTTTAGAACCGAATCCCCTTCTTCCACGAGAACCTTTAAAACTTCGTGCTTTTGTACCCTCCACCATTGTCTAAATATAAGAATTTCAATTTGAATATAATATATTTCTCACCCATGGAATAATACTAGATAAAATTATTTAACACATTTGATTTGATCCTTTGAAATTACACCCACACATTTCATGTAAAATCATAAATTAAGATTAAATAGATGAGTTATACTCTATGAGAAAGCACTAGAACTGACCCCCAAACATTATAGTGAACCAAATATACATTACAATGCTTTGAAATTTCCCATTCCATCTATAATGAAAATTTATAATTATCTATGAAGATTAAATCTTTGCACATTACATACTTCATGCTTCTTCCCTTAATAAGTCTTTTATCATCTTGGATCTTCTCCCCCTTCTCACTATGGTGAACTAAATGGTCAAGCCATAACTTCAAGGAAGCTTACTATTTGGAATGAATCAATACTTCTGGTGAACCCATAAGGCACAATATTATTTTCTTAAATTTTCTTATAATGATCATGGAGGTATGTAAAATTTTCAAAGAACCATCTGTGAATGTATTATAGAAATTGACATCATTATGTTTTCTAATACGAATTAAGTTTTTCCTTAACCTCATGATGTTCCATGTGCCCTTAAACTCTAATATACTTTTTTTCCTTGTATAGACCAAAATAATACCCTTACCCACAATCTTATGATCCTTTTTATTATTAATATAAACCTTTCCCAACCTTACAAAGGTATAATTTCTCATACTTGTTCTCTCATATGTTGAACGAAATAAAGCTTCGGAGTCTATCACCTAATGCCCCAATGAATTTGTGGAACATAGAAGAAAGATACTCATATCATCCAATATAGTATTTATAAACCCACTTTTGGAATCATACTTTCTATAATTATAACTCCTTTCATTATAGTATTTCTTCATTTGTCCCTTCTCTCTCAAATCCTGCACAAGGGAGTATCATTCTCTAGGTTACTCCTATTATGGGTCCTTCATTTTATTTTGAAATAGAATCATTATTTGTTAGTTACAAATTATTTTTTAATCAATGGAATAATGTGGATACATAGTGAATTATTTATCTATAAGTTTATGTTATGTTCTTCCAGTAAATTATAAATCCTAGGATTTCATTGTAATGGGTGAGGTAAATTTCCAAATGACGATTTTTGTGTTCTTGATACTAAAAGGAGTCAAACATATCCTAGTACTATAGAAGATAATAATTTCTAAAGGATAGCTTGATGAGGAAGGTTTTGGTACAACATTTTCAAATAGAGTTTGGAAATTGACTTGAGGATCCATGGTTATTGAATGAGGAGTAAAGTATGAGACTCTTTATTTGACCAAAAGCACAAATGGAATTGAAATAGCCACAATAACATCTTTTGAAGGTCTAAATTTTTTTTATTACATGCTCGGTCATCTCTGTGATAAGAATATAAGATTTCTAATAGCTAAAGGAATACTAAATCTTTAATGCATGGATATCATAAAGTGTGAGGATTATGTGTTGGGGAATTAAATAAGTGTGTCCTTTAATTTAGATAGATGAAATCTTAGAGCTTGAAAGCTATAACTTTTTCACTTTGATATTTGGGGACCTACACATGTCCATTTTTATAGTGATTATCTTTACTTTGTAAGTTTTTTTAATAGCTCTACTATAAAATTATGGGTTAAATTAATTAATGAAAATTATTGTTTTTTTCATGATTCTATTTAAATGAAATCCATGGTGTAAGGGGAATGTGGTTATATGTTAAAATGTATTTTTATTAAAAATGGTGGTGAATACAACAAAAACAACTTTTGAAGATTCTATCAAAAGAAGGGGTAATTCATGAGAAGATAGTTCCCAAAACACCATAATATAATGGTGTAGATAAATGGATAAATATAAAATTGATTGAAAAGTATCGAATCATGTGACTAAAATCTAAAGTTTCTAATGGAATTTTGAAAGAGATAGTTAACCCAGTGGCATACATTGTCAATAAGAGTCTAACATCAGTGGTTGGTTAAGAAATTCCAAAGGATCAATGGTTTGGTAAATTATTGAAAGTTAGATATCATAATGTTTTTATAATCATATTGTATGTTCAAGTCAATTATAAGAACTGAGACAAATTTTATCAAAAATCCAAAGTGTGTTTTCTCATTGGTTATGGAGATTCAAGTTTTTTATTTCATCTATGGGGTGATGATAAGTGAAAAATCATCATGATTATATATTTTATCTTTAATGAGAAGATTATTTGGAAGGATTTAATCTTGTTAGAGAAAGAATTTTAAGTAAATGAATAAACTATCAAATTATAAGTTGATATGAGTATGAATACTTAAAATTGGAATGTTCTAGATAACTTAGATAGAAGTATTAAAATTCTAGAGCTGGGGATAAAGGAAGATATAATAGAATGTTCAAGGACTGGTGAATCTTGAGGGGGAGTACTAGATGTTAGGGATCCATAAGATATAGCATAGATAGATAGTTCAGGTTAGCTGATTTAGTTGATGAGATCAATGAGATTCAGAATACTAGTTCAGAGGTTTGGGATTCACATGAACCTTCTACTTTTAATGGATGTAGGAGAACCCAAATACCAAGAAGAAAAAAATTTCATTTACATGGAAAAATAGAATTCATAAATGAATGAAGATATATATTTATTAATTTTTAAAGGAACATGGTAATTGAATTATCTTATGGAATGGAAATGAGAGATTTAGAACAAGTGGCTTTTCTATTTAAAGTAAGAGGCTAATGGTAAGAAGAGTTTCGAGGAATGACTGGAAGAAAATGTATTTCAACAAAAAGGAGTTTATTTCATGAAGATATATTCACCACTTGTTAAACATGAAACTATTCAGATGGAATTAAGAATGATGGAATAATATGGTATGTACTTGAAACATTTGGATGTAATGAATACATTCCTTTATAGAAATTTTCAAGAAGAAGTTTGAAAGAAACAACTAATGGGTTCTACGGAAGATGAGAATCATAACAATGTTTTTAAATTAAAGAAAATTATATATGATTTGAAGTAAGAATTGAGATAATGGAATCATATGTTTTATGATTTCATGATTGAAGAAGGATTCGAGAGGTGTAATATAGATCATTATTGCTACCAAAATGCATGGAATGAAAATATATTCAACATACTTATCTTGTATCTGGATGGAATGTTGTTGTAAGGTCTAAAGGTTTTATGGATTTAGGAGCTTTTTTGTATGTTTTTAGGATGATTTGAGATGAAATACTCATACAATCCAATAATATTTTAGGGATAATGACTGATAGGGACAATAAATCCAGAACTTTTATCCAAAATATCATTAAAATATCATTAAAATGTTTGGAATGATCATATGTAAGCCAATATCAACTGTAATTTCAAAAAACTTTATGTTATCCAAGTAATGTTCACTGAAAACTGAAGATAGAACTTTACACATAGAGAATTTTTTGTTTGGTTCAGTTATTGGATGTTTTATGTATGTGGTGATTTTTATATGGTCATACATTGATTTTTCAATGAGTGTTGTAAGTAACTTTATGTAAAACCCTAGAATATAACACTAGATAATAAATTATATGGATTATCGAATACATTAAAAGAACTAAATATATTAATCTATGGTTTGGTGAAGAATATTTTTTTCCATGGATTTATGGATGTAGACTTTACTAAAAATTTTGATTTCTAGAATATAATGACTAGTTTTGTGTTTTCCTAAATAGAAACTATGATAAGTTGGATTTCATGGCCATAGATAATTTATACTCTAAGTATAATAGAATTATATTATATAATGGAAATTAAATAAGAAAATGAGTTTATTTTGTTGATTCAATTTCTAAAGGAGCTCAGATAAAGTTAGAAAGGTGGAGTTTTATTTATTGATAATTAAAGTGTGATTTACATGGATAAAAATCCAGTATTCCATATTCAAATAAAGTATATTATCCTAAATTAAAACTACATATGAAACATTATGGAGGAAAAACTATTGGATTTTTAAAAGGTACATGGAATCCAAAATCTGGTGGATATGTTCAATAAATAATTAGTTCAAGAATGCCTAAGGAAACATTAAAATTTAGTGGGACATGGGTGAATTGAAAGAGGATAAAGAACACTACATGTTTTATAAGGGGGGGGAGTTTATATATTTTTCTAAATTTTTAGATAGTCTCTTGAATTATCCTGGAATAATCTTCAAGTGGGAGATTATTGAAATGTTAAGTCTATTTTAGATCATTAGGTTTCTAGTTCACCATATGTTGGTGAATAAATACGGATCAATATGATTTTTAGATAACAGTATAAGAACCTATCTAGGAGGTATTCAAACCAATGTAAGCATTTATATTCTAATGAATCTTTGAAGGATTAGAAGTTGGGCTAACCAAAATTTTCTTGAATGATGTTTCTGGAAATGTTTATTGAGGTAATCTGTCAAATTCAAAGGTTTCCTTGTGATCATTAGTTACCATTCCAAATTGATGAATCTCCATGAATATTAGTGGTTAGTGTAACTGGGATGACTAACTAAGTATTCCTATAAAAATATATGGTTACATTTTAAATAGTGTACCAGTGACAGGAACAATGTACCAAAGTTTTCATAGTGAATCAAACCTGGTTCTTCTCTGTGGATTACATAAGCATAGTCTATTTATTTAAAACTAAATAGTATCTTATTTAGATGAATGTAATTCTTATAATTATTTTGATAATGAAATTAGTATATTTTCTACCATGGATGTAAGACACATTTTCTGAACCTCATAAATATCATGTGTTCCTTCCTTTTCATTGTTATTAGGTTGGTTTAAATTATGATTTTTTGTTTGTGAATGAATTCACTAGATTTGTATGAGAGGTTCAATTCATGTAATGAATAAGAAGCATTGACTTCATATTTATAATATCATTAAACAAGGTATGTTCTGAAGGTTTGGTTTCTACTATGCTGAACTTCTAGTGTGTAAACTTCTAGTGGACTTAGGTTCATAGTTTTTGGTGATCACACTGTGCCCTTCCTAATATGGGTGTCCTTTATAATTAAGTAGATTATTATTACTTGAGAAAAATAAATATTTTTTTGTGTGGGGGGATTTCATATCTCAATTTCATGCATTAATTTTTTTAATATATGTTTTTTGAAAAAAAATATTAAATTTAACCTAGGTTAATTTATTTTAAAAATAAATCTAGAAAGGAGACATCTACCATGCCACATTTTAGTTTAAGTTGAAAGGCGTTGAGGATGGTGCTTCCTTTGCCTTTCATTTAAATAGATCGATGACATGGAAAAGGTGGTGAAAGGAATTAACGTGCAAAACACATTTCACCTAAATTTAATCAAAATGAGTTTTCTATGTTAACTCCTTTAATAAAAATTAAGGCTAAAAGAATTTCTTCTGATAATTCCTTTACCCTAGGACCCTATAAAAATCCACCCACCACTCTCCCTTCTAATCACTCAATTAAGAACCACTATCTCTAATTATACTCCCTCTCCCTCTCTTAAATTTTACTGGTGTTTTCTCCCTTGTGCATGAACTTTTTGGTGGCCTAAAAGGAGTCTTGAATTTGTGATGTGTGGAATTTGTGAAGCATCATTTTGAGGTATTTTTTATTATTTTTTTATGTTAATTATTTAATCATTTTTTTATTTTTTTAGTTAGTATTAAATATGTTATATACTTATTTGTATAGTTAGTTCAATATAATTTATAAATAATAGTAAATATTAGTAAGTTAAATATTATAATTTAATAGTAAATTTTGAGTAAAAATTTTATAATTAGTCTTAGTAATATATTTATTATTATAAGAAGAATATTAGTTGGTATAACTTAGTTGTTTTAAATATTAGTGAGATAATTAGTAACTAATATTTACTAGATGATGAAAAAATATTAATGAAATAATGATTCACTAATAATTAACTATTAAATAACTAATGATTAACCAATTCTAAATTAATTATTAAGTATTGATTGACTAATGAATAACTAAAAATAAATTAATATTAAAGAATGATTAGATAATGAATAACCTATTATTAACTTAGTAATAACATATGATCAAATAATTATTAATTAATGATTAATTGGTGATTAAATAATAATTAAATAATGATGAAATATTAATTAAGAAATAACTAACTATAAAGTAAGTACTTAATAATTATTAATTATGTAATGATTAAAGAGTGATTAACGAATGATTAAGGCATAATTAACTTTGGATTAAATAGTATTTAAGTAATGATTAACTAATGAATAAAAAATTATTAACTAATGATTAATGAATAATTAACCAATATTTAATTAGTTATTAGCTATTAATTAACTATTAATTAACTATAAAGAAAATACTTAATATCTATTAATTAATTATTGTCTAACGAGTGATTAATGAATTATTAAGGAATAATTAATTTATAATTAAATAATTCTTAAGGAATGATCACATAATGATAAAATAATGATAAGGAAAATATTAGAGAATGGTGAAATAATGATTAATAAGTGATTAAAGAATGATTAATAAATTATTAAGGAATCATTAACATGGGATTAATTAATGATGAAGTAATGATTAGAAAATAATTAATTATTGATTAATTGTTAATTAAATATATAGTAATTACTCAAATAATGATTAAATAATAATTAAATAATAATTAACATTAAAGTAACTACTTAATAAATATTATTTAAGTAATGATTAACGAGCGATTAATGAATGATTAATCCATAGATAACTGTAAGAACCCAATTTTTTTCTCAGGCATAGATCCTTTTAAATTTATTATGATTCTCTATTATGGACCCAATACGGATGCCTAATTAGTTCATAGAGGATTCATGGGTGTCCAGGGATTTTTTGAAGCTCAGAACCCCGGATAGTGAAGAAAAACATTGGGTGGAGCAGTTAGTAGAAATTGTGTGGCTAAGCCTGTATGGTCTCTCCTAATCATGTGGGGTTGCACAATGGGGTGAAGAAAGGCACATGGTTTCCCTAACCGCATGTTAGGGGGCGCATGCTAGTGAGAAATGTCTATAGTTTTTAGTAGAGGTGATTTGCATGTTTGGTGCATGGTTTCCCTAATCGTGCATCCTAACCATGTGGGCACCCCCTTAGGACAACAGATGGTGCACAGTTGGTGCACAGTTGGTGCACGGTTTGGCCAATTGTACAGCCAAACCATGTGACCCATGATTTTTTGGGTGAAATGCATAATTTTTCCTTATTGAAATGTTTTAAACCTATTTCTCTTCCATTGATCATTCTAGTGGACAACACCCTCCATTCTCCCATTTTGATCTATCAATCCCTCTTTGATAGGATTTGATCTCTTTCGTCTGTCCAGAGTTCGATCAAAGCATCGTTCATCTTATTGGATCCATGTTGGTAGGATCTTGATCCCATTTTAGTTTTTATTCATTTCACTTTTGCTCAATAAAGTTATTTAGGTGCAGGATCACGTGCCCAATTTTTAGGGAGTTGATCTATTCTTTGGATTTTATCCAATATAGTCCTAACTAAAGGTTGATATTTGATGAGTAGAGTCATACAAGTATAAGGTAGGTGGAATATAAATTATTCCTCATGTGTTTATGTTTTATAATATGTGATGTTGTGCCGCACAACGGTTTCACCATGTGTTGCCCCTAAATTGTAATTAACTTAAATTGGTTTCCTTACTAGAACCTAATGATCTTATTAGACCCCTTGATATTGACTACCTTAGATGGAGACACCCCTTTGGATGTGCCCACTTACATGCCTAAATGGATTTAATGACAATATGGCCAAAACACCTATTGTACTATTTGGTCTTGCTATTGAATTTTGATATTGTAAATGAAATAGATGGATATAGTGTTGTAGCTTGGATGACACTCTTATAATGAATTGAATTGATTTAAGGTGAGTGGTAAGCCCATGCCACCCAGTTAAATAGATAATGGTTACACCCTTTTCATTATTAAATGTAAGTGATAAATTCAATATACCTTGGATTGTATAAAATATAATGGTTATTTATTAATGATACAACCTAATGGCATGATGACCCTTAATAAATATAATGAAAGGACCTGACAACCCTTGTGACTTATAATTAATGGGTATGAAGACTCTTATGCATGTTTCATATAAATGGGAATAGTTTCCCTTATTGCATAATACCAAATGTGCATGATAACCCTTAATAGTTATAATTAATGGGAATGAAAGCCCTTGTGAATTATATTGAATGGTCATGAAGACCCTTATTCATATCTTATATAAATGGTTATGGAGACCCCTGTTTCCTAATACCAAATGTGCATGGAGAACCTTAATAAATATATTAAATTATTATGGAGAAACTTATATAAATGTAATATGGGCATGAAATCCCTTATTACTATGATACTGGGAATATTTTCCCTTATAAATGTGATATCATGAATAGATTCCCTTATAAATGTGATATCGGTCATGGAATACCTAATAAATGTGATATTGGTCATGGAATCCCCAACTATTGTGAAACTGGGCATGATGTCCCTATTTTGTGATACTGGGCATGGATTCCCATTTACTACTATGATATTGGACATGGAGTCCCTTATAAATGTGATATCAGGAATGGAATACCTTCTAAATGTGATTTTGGGCATGGAATCCCTTATAAATGTGATAATAGGAATGGATTCCCTATTCTATGATATTGGGCATGGAGTCCCCTTTACTACTATGATACAAGGAATGGCGTCCCTTAAAAATGTGGTGTTGTTCATTTCATCCCTTTTTAATATTTCAGAGTTATTCTAGAATGGACTGAAGCAGGTAGTGTCAACCTATTTTTCTTTTAGGAACCATATCTGACCCATTTAGAATTTTTATTACTGCTTTAATTTTTTTTACACCTTCACAATTCAATATTGTATACACATATTGGATATTTATATATGTCGTTGGTTGTGAACTACTAAGATTTACCTCACAAACTATCTAGGAAAGCTATGTTACCTAGGAAGACTACATTATTATAGGTGTAGATATGGGGAAGCATCCTCTTACAGATGTGTGACTTCTAGCTTGACTTAGGATAGAGATGGTAAAAATGACTGGGCTAGAGATCAGGATACTGGATAGATTTCTCCTTTTATGTATTCTTTTTTGTATAGCTTGTATAGTACAGATTCTTGCTACATGTATCCATGTTTTCATGATTTGTAGACATGATGTTATCAAATGTTGTATATGATTCAGTTACTACTTTTGACTATTGATATCATTTAAAAGGATATTTGTCTCTCTTTCTACTTCTTATTCATTATTATATCACTTCTTCTATTTATCTATTGATTTTACCAATATGCTACACTGGTAATGAGGGAATATTCTTCCCAATGATACACCAAAGTCACTCTCTACTAGTCAGAATCCCCTACTGTTTGGGGAGATGTTCTTGAGGCCATCTGACCCACTTAGCTTGGAACACATTTGAGTGATATCTAGGTCTGGGATGTCACAAAGTGTTATTAGAGAATCATTTTCATACTTCACTATTTTGGAATAATATACAAGAGATTAGTAAAGTTATGGGATTTTTTAATGAGTTTTTCCTAGGTTTAGCTAACCAATGTACATAGAAAAGAAAATTTTCCTCAAATTTAAATTTCTATTTTTCATATTTTTCTTTTTATATTAGATATAATTCCACTATTTAGTGATGCACTTGAATTGTAATATTACTATTAATATGACTGAGGTTTATCATTTATCCTTATCTCGGTGAGATGGGGAAAGGAAGCATTGAGAATTCATCATATTAGGCACCTTGTTGGAAATTCACATGAAATTCGTGAGCCATGACATATAAGATAATGGTGTTATTTTCATTGCCTATAATTTCCATGAGTTCTTTGATTGATATAAATAGAATTTTTATATTCTAATGATTGTTGAAGGTGATTGAGGAAGCATATTTGTTACTTATAGTTCCTGCCATAACCTAACAGTGTTTTCCTGTATAGGTTATGGAAGAAACCCAATTTAGTCAACTATAGAACCTTGATTCATGGACCATTGTTAACAAGGGATGGAACATGTTGTGGTATAGATTGAATGGATTTCATATATTAGTTCATAACATATATGGGACCATATGGAATAGAAGTGGTGAACAATTTGATTCAACCATTTGAAATTAAATATATATATAAATTTATAATCAAATTCGAATTAAAAATCATAGAGCATTTCCAAACCTCATCCTAGTAGTGGGATGTAGGTAGCATCTCTATTGTTCTATATAAATGTATATATCACCCAAACCTAACTCTTTGAGTTGTATTGGGGTTTGATTATTGAATGAAAAGGATTTTTACCCATCCTAGTTCCATATTTGTGTCTTATTCCATTACCAAATCCTATATGAGGTGTGTGTTTGGAGATTTTAGAGAAATACCACCACAAATTACTCTAGTCATATGCTAGGAGGGTAGTTATGCCCATGACTCAGAGGGGGTGGTCCATGAACCACCAGCTATACCTCTGGTAGTGGATACTATTCTTATTCTTGACATGGGTGATGATTCACAGTTTCTAGGAGATTTTCTATGGATAATATAGATGATTCAGGGAGTTCCACGCTTTCCCCTTCTATGAGAGAGTTGACTCCGGAGTTCCAACATAAACATTTTCCCTCATTCTTTGGGGATGGATTACCACAGGTTGTAGATTTATGGCTCGAGAGTATTATTTCTGTATTCAAGAATTTGGAGACACCTCTAGAAAGGAAAGTGAAACTCACTACTTATATGCTTTGAGGATCTGCCAAACACCGGTGGGGTATTATTAATCATGATGGTCAATATCAGGAAGTGACGTAGAGGGACTTACATTAAATATTCTTTAATTATTTATTCCTTGATACCCTGAGGGTTGATCATTATAGGGAGTTCATAAACCTTAATCAAGGTTTCATGACATTCATGGACTATTCATCTCATTTTATAGAGCATCAGTGCTTCATGCCTCTCTATACTTCTAATGATCTAGAAAAAGAGAGATGATTTATGGATGGTCTAAGGTATCCTATTCATTATTAGGTAAATATTTTTTATTTGAAACCCATATATGAAATAGTTAACTAGACCCTTATGATCGAGAGGAACTAAAGGGAAGCTGATGGAGTGATCCAGGGTAGTTCTGAACCTGTACATAGTAGTGGTTCTTCTAGTGGTCAGAAGCGATGATTTAAGACTACATCTATTAGAAGTGGAATCCAGTTGACACCCACAAAAAAATTATGTGTTATTTCATTAGTGTGAGAAGACTAATCATAAGAGGTCCTATTGTCCTAGTGACCCAATCAAGTGATTAGGATGTGGAAGATTGGGGCATCTATAGTGATTCTGTGGGACCTTCCCATTTTTTTGTGTGGGAGAGGATCTATGAATGATCCACCTTTAGGAGAAGGTTTAATTTTACCTCTCTAGGTATGTAGTTTTAGTACCACTAACCTTACATTCAGAGGAGGATTTCATGGCCATGGTATCCATATTTATTTTTTCATTTCCAATAGAGTGGAACTGCTCCAAGTAGTTAGGTTGTAGCACAGGGTCGGGGATCGGGCCATATCTATTCAATGTATCCTATACATGAGGAGTAGGATTCTATGACATCTACTATTTTAGTTAATATTCTAGACTCATCTACAATATTTTATACCTTATTTAATATAGGTTCATCTAATTATTTCCAATATGTTCTTGTTGTATAGAATATTGAACTTCATGTTGATTACTCCTATGGTGTTATGAAACATGATACACATCTGGGTATACGGTCAGAGATCATAAACTACTGAAATAACTATCCTCTTGAGTTAGGAAGTTATAATTTCTTATGGAAACTCTTTTTCCTTGAGATGACAGGCTTTAACGTTATTCTTGGGATGGACTGGAGGGTTCCTTATCATGCCTATGTGGACTGTTATCACTGGAGGGTTCCATTTACATCACCATAGGGTAGTATGTATATTCAAAAAGGTGTGTGATATGTCTAGAATAGTAGATCCAAACCATAACCTCTTTTTCAAGGTGTAGTGACCACCTAGATTTATAGCCTTTATATAAATGATGAGAAACTACATCTTTTTGAGTTCCCTTCTGTAGTCAATCGATTCAGGGATATATTCCCCAATGACTTTCCAGGATTACCTTCTAAGGGAGAGGTAGAGTTTACTATCTATTTAGTTCCTGGAGTTGCACTAGTATCAATTCCTTCTTATAGGATGACTACTACTGAGTTTCAATATCTCAAGAGGTGGCTAGAGGGTTTATAAGAAGAGGGTTTTATACAAACTAGTACTTCTTTCTAGGGTTCACTGGTCCTTTTTTCCAAGAAGATGGATGGAACCCTCAATATTTGGGTGGTTTACAATAAATTAAATCATACTACAGTGAAAAACCAGTATCGTTTACCTCAAATTGATGATATTTTTGACCAGCTCATAGAAGTGAAGTTGTTCTCGAAGATTGACCTGAGATCGGGATATCATCATGTTCAATTCAGGCCTTCTGATATTAGATGTAGAACTTCTAGTTTTCCTATTTTACAACTTCATCTCTATGTTCTCTCACTGACCCCCATAATGAAATATTAAAATTTATCATGACTTATATGAGTATCTTGTGATGTTGTTCATTCTTAAAAATGATCCTTCTATATTCATGGATTTCATGAGTAGGTTTTTCCATGCCAATCTATATTCCTTCATTATGGTATTCATATATGACATCTTGGTGTATTATTATACTCAGAGTGACCATGCGGTTCATCTTGAGGTCATTTTGAATACATCATAGAGCACTAATTGTATGCTAAGATCATTAAATATCTTTTATGTATCGACAAGGTTCACTTCTTAGGTCACATTATCTTAGAGGAAGGAGCTTCAGTGGACCCATAGAATGTGTGATCTATGGTTACCTAGGAGCAGCCTAAGAATATCTTTGACATACAGAATTTACTGGGGATAGCTGGTTTCTATAGGTGTTTTATACATTAGATATCATACCTTGACATGACTCTTACTGGTCTTAAAAGGAAGGGTGTGAAGTTACTATGATTAGAAGCATATGATAAGGCCTTTCAGGAGCACAAAGGCGGGCTTACCTCAATATCAATTTTGATTCTTCCAAATCCTGGCATAGGCTATACAATGTTTTGTCATGCATCAATCATTGGTCTGGGAGTGGTGCTGATACGGGAAGATAGTTTCATTAAATACAAGTCCTGGCTATTAAGGCCTTATAAGTGGAATTTCCCAATAAAAAATCTCAAGTTAGAAGTTTTTATACATGCCTTGCATTGTTAGAGTAATTACCTATTGGGAGAGTGTTTTTTATTGTTTATGGATCACAAGAATCCCAGGTATATATTTACACATCCAGAATTAAATATCAGGTAGTGATGATGGGTATAATATCACTAATACTTTGAATTCAATCTATCTTATATGCGCATTAAAGGAAATGTTGTTGCTAATCCTCTAAGCAGAAGGAATCATATATGGGCAGTTCGGGAGGCCAGTAGAAAATGGAAGCTTATGGATCTATTTTATAAGAATCATATAGAAGTTAATAACCATCATAGATAGTCTATACTAGCGTATCTATGAGTGAACTCTTCACTTATATAGAATGTAAAGATGAGATAGATTTTAGATCTAGAGGGCATGTTCCTGTGAGAGGGAATTTCTGGTGACGACCCACCTCTAGATTGGACAATTGATGATGAAGACGTCCTGCATATACAAGGGAATATTTAGGTTCTCACATAAATTAGAGAGGAAATTATGTCTTAGTCACATGCTTTACGGTGTTTTTTTACATCTTCATATCTCCAATATGTATTGAGATATGCAGTTACATTATTAGTGGAAAGGGATGAAGCATTAGATAGCATGATTTATCACAAGGTGTTCCACCTATTAGTAAGTGAAGGTAGAGCACTAGTGACATTCATGCTTTCTATACCTATTAAAAGTTTCATATTGGAAATGGGGGGATGTTGATATGTATTATTTTTTTCCGCTTATCGAGATCTCCTCGACGTTGAAATGTAGTTTGGGTAGTCATGGATCGACTAATGAAGGTAGCTCACTACCTTTCTATCTGGGAGACCTTATTAGTTGATGAGATGGGAATATTTAATGTCCATGATATTATATTACTTCACAAGGTCCCTCATACTATAATTTTTTATTGGAATACTCACTTTACATTGAGGTTCTGGTAGGGGTTGTAGAAGGCTATGGGTACATAGGTGTTTCTGATCACAACCTTTCACCCGCAAACCTATGGTTTTTCAGAAAGGACTATACTAGTTTTAGAGAACATTATTTTAGTATGCATCCTTTATTCTAAAAATTCTTAGGAGAAGAATATCCCACTCATCGACTTCTCCTACATTAATAATTAACAAGCGATAATTCATATTTCTCTATATGAGGCCCTTTAGGTAGGTCATTCTATTCACTCATGTATTGGTTAGTCGCAAAAGATGAAGTGCTAATGGGTCCTCGTCTCATTCAAGAGACTTAAAAGAAGTTTTAGATGATTAGGAAGAGGATTACTACCTATATGTCTAGAAAAAAAGGTCATAAATCATCTATGACCTCTAGAGTTTGAGGTTGGGGATTTTGTATTGTTGAAAGTCTCATCCAAACTTGGGCACAGACAAATACGTAGGCAAGGGAAGTTGTCACTATGATTTTTTGGGCAGTTTGATATTATAGAGAGAGTTAATCTAGTATCCTATCATTTTTAATTACCTTAGAGGTATCGTTCCATACATGATGTCTTACACATTTCACAGCTTTGACAATATAATTCCGACCCATTTTATAATTTTATCCCGAGTATGTTGAGATTGATGTTGATTCTTCTATTGAAGAGTATCCTATACACATCATTGATCAGAGCAGGAAGTATCTATGAATCCAGTATGTACCTTTAGTATGGGTGATATAGTAGCACGGTCGGGTACATGATGAGACTTTGGAGTAGGATGCCGACATACATTCTTAGTGGGCAGAGTTATTCTTAGATGAATTTTTTCCACCCTTTGAAGGTAAGCTCATGGAAGAGTTCTTTTAATGGTTGGAAGACTGTAAGAACCTAGTGTTTGTCTCTGTTATGGATCCTTTTAAATTAATTATAATTATTTATTGTGGACCAAATATAGATGCCTAATAATTTCATGAAGGTTTAGGGGGTTTCTAGGTCTTGTTCGAAGCTCAAAACCCAAACCAGTGGAGAAAAATATTGGGCCACACGGGTAGTTAAAACTATGTGACCCAACCCACATAGTATCTCCAAACTGTACGGGGATAGATAGTGGGGTTAATAAAGGAACGCCATTTCCCTAACCATGTTCCAGGGGCTGCACAACCATGAAATATTTTATTAGTTTTTATCAAAGTTGATTTGCATAGTTGGTATAGGGTTTCCCTAATCGTGCAGCCAAACTGTGTGAGTGCCCCCCCCCCTTAATATAGTAAATGGTGCACGTTTGGTTCACGGTTCTTCCAACCATGTGGTAAAACTATGAAACCCGTTATTTTTAGTTTAAATGATGGATTTTACCTTAATAAAATGTTTTAAAACTATTTCACTTCCTTTGCTCATTCTAGTGGACTACACCCACCATTATGCCATTTTGAGCTCTCAATCCCAATTTGATAGGATTTGATCATGTTTTTCCATCCAAATTCTAATCAAATCAATATTTGTCTCATTATATCTACATCCATAATATATTAATTCATTTTTAGTAATTCTTCATTTCTATTCTCCTTAATAAAGTTATTGAGTTGCAGGCTCATATTCATTATATTTGTGGAGTTGATCTATTGTTCATATTTCTTCCAATACAGGATAAACTAAAGGTTAATACTGGATGAGGAGAGTCATATGAGTACAAGGTAGGTGATCTATTATTTATTCCTCACGTTTTTATTTTTTATCATATGTGTCATTATACCACACTCCGATTTCACTATGTATTTCCCTTAAATTTTAATTTCCTTAAATTTGTTTCCCTGTTGAAATGAAATGATCTTATTAGACCCCTTGAGATCGACTACCTTAGATGGAACCACCCCTTTGGGTATTCCCAATTACATGCCTAAATGGATTCAATGAGAATATGGCTAAAGCACCTATTGGAGTGTTTGGTCTTGTTTTGGAATTGTGATATTATAAACGAAATGGATGGATGTAGTATTGTAGAGTGGCTAACACTCTTATAATGAATTTAATTGATTAGAGGTGAGTGGTAAGCCTATGTCACCTAGTTAAATGGAAATTTTTTAATCCCATTTCATTATTAAATGTAAGTGATAAATTTAATATGCCTTATCTCATATTAAAGACAATTATTATTTATTAATGATTTGAAAAAGGGAGTGACGACCCTTAATAAATATAATGAATTGGAATGAAAAACCTTTTGAATTATAATAATTGTTCATGAAGACTCTTGGGAACGAAAAACATTGTGAATTATAATGAATGGGAATGAATACCCTTATTCTTGTTTCATATAAATAGAAATGGTGACCCTTACATCCTAATACCAAATGGGAATGATGACCCTAGATAAATATAGTGAATGGGCATGATGACCCCTGTGAATTATAATGAATGGGAATGAAGACCCTTATGCATGTTTCATATAATCATGCATGGAGACCCTTTCTTTATAATACCAAATGGGCATGAAGACCCTTAATAAATATATTAAATTTTCATGGTGACCCTTATATAAATTTAATATGAGCATGGACTCCCTTATTACTATGATATTGGGTATGGATTCCCTTATAAATGTGATTTAGGACAAGGTGTCCCTTATAAATGTGATATCGGGCATGGCATCCCTTATAAATTTGATATTGGGATAGGAGTCCCTTAATATTGTGATATTCGGCATGTTTTCCCTATTCTATGATACTGGGAATGGCATCTGCTTTACTACTATGATATCGGGAATAGAGTCCATTATAAATGTGATACTAGGCATGGAATCCCTTATAAATTTGATACTATGAATGGCATCCCTATTATGTGATATTGGGAATGGTGTCCCCTTTACTACTATGATACTAGCATGGCGTCCCTTATAAATGTGATATTGGGAATGGAATCCATATTCTATGGTACTGGGCCTGACATCCCCTTTACTACTTTGATATTGGGAATGGTGTCCCTTATAAATGTGAAACCTAGCATTGGGCCCCTTGTTACTACTTCAGAGTAATTCTACAATGATCCAAAGTAGGTAGTGTCAGCCCATTTTTCTTTCAGGAACCAAAGCCAACCCATTTAGAGTTGTTATTACTGCTTTACTTTTTTTATACCTATACACTACCATATTGTATACAAATAATGGATATCTATTGATGTTGTTGGTGGAGACCTACTGAGATTTATCTCAAACCCAATCCGGGTAACCTATGGTACCTGATAATACTACATGATTGTAGGTGTAGATAAGGGTAACACCCTCTTATTGATGTGTGACTTATGGCTTGACTTAGGATGGAGCTAGTAGCAGATGACCAGGCTGGAGCTCGGGATTCTGGATAGATTTTTTCCTTTCTATATTTTTTTGTATAGCTTATATAGTACTATTTTCTACTTCTTGTATCAATGTTTTCTTTCTTTGTAGATATGAAACTATCATCTATGGTAAATGATTCAGTTACTACTTTTTGAGAATTGATATCATTTTCTTGGTTATTTAAAAACATTTTCATTTCTTATTCATTTTTATACTGCTTCTTATATTTATCTATTTATTTTATCATTGTGGCACTCTGGTAATGAGTGCAAAGTATCCCTATAGACACACCCAAGGCCCTCACTTTTAGTCAACAGCCTTTGGTGTTTGGGTAGATGTGCTTAAGGCCATTTGGCCCACTCAGCTAGGGGCATATTTGAGTGGCATCTGGTTCTAGGAAATCATACTAACTTATGATTAACTAATTCTTAATGAATGATTAAGTAATGATTAACTAATTATTAACCAATGATTAATGAAAGATTAAATAATGATTAGTTTATGATTAACTAATTATTAACTAATAATTAAATAATTATGAGCTATTATTTAACCCATAACTAAATTTAAAGTAAGTAATTAATAACTATTAATTAAGTAATGGTTAATGTTTGATTAACATAGGGTTAATTAATGATGAAGTAATGAATAACCAATAATTAATTAATGATTACTTGTTAATTAACTATAAACTAACTACTTAAATAATGATTAAGTAGTAATGAACTAATAATTAAATTTCAATAATAAAAATATAAATTATTAATTAATGAATGATTAATGAGTGATTAAGGAATGATTAAGGCATAATTAACTCAGTATTAATTATTCCTTAATAAAGGTTTAAATAATTATTAACCAATGATTAATGAGAGATTAAATAATTATTAACTATTATTAACTAATTGTTAATCAATAATTAAGGAATGATTATTCAATGATTAAGGAATGATTAACTTAGAAATAATTAATGATGAAGTAATTATTAAATAATAATTACTTAATGATTAACTATTAATTAAATTTAAAACAACTACACAATAACTATTAATTAATTAATGATAAAAGAATTAATAACAAATGATTAATGACTCATTAATGAATGGTTAACATAGGAAAAAGTAATGCTTAACTTAGGATCATTTAATCATTAATTATTATTCAAATTTAAACTAAATACTTAATAATTACAAATTAATTAATTCTTAACTACTGACTAAGTAATGATTACCTAACGATTAACTTATAAATAAATAATTATTAGATATTTATTAAATTTGGATTAACATAGAATTAGCATAGGATCAAATAGTTCTAACTACATGACAAAGAGGCTTAACTACACACCTTAATTGTCACCCCATGATTTAGGTCATTAATAATTAACTACACACCTAGTTTGAAAATCTGACTAGATATGTTTTAAATTATTCTCATTGTCTTTATAAACTACTGAGCATAACTTTTGGAAGATTAAAAATCCTATTACGAAACATTAGTTCCTTCTTTGAGGATAAAAAAAAGATGCTCTAAAATTTTGGTAAAGTAACCATTTTATGGTTATATAAGCAAGAAAATACCTATCTAGATACTAGAAGTGGATGTGGATTTGGAATACATGTACCTAGGGGTAAAACCCCAGAAAAAAACTGTATTTATTGACATTAGATTGAGAACTGGTGCATGATAATGGTCCTTTTTTCACACCTAGATTGACACTCTCGAAGGATATACTTTAGATGATTCATATTATATTTATAAATTACTAAAAATACCTTTAGTAACATTATAAATTATACTAAAAAATATTACTTTCATCCTTGAGGATATAATAATATGTTCTAATATTTTAGTAAATTAAATATTATGTGGTTATCTGAGTAATAAAATCTTTTTTTGGATACTACAAGTGGGTGTGTCTTTGTAATAGATATACCTAGGGGTAATAACCCTAAAAACACTTTATTGAGCTATACTAAATCAAGAAATAGTGTACAAAAATGGGCCTTACTAGACACTTGGTTTGACACTCCAGGGGGGATATGCTTTAGATGATTTACATTCTCTTTATAAATGACTAGACCAAACTTTAGGAAGATTAAAAAATTTACTATGAAACATTAGTTTCATATTTGAGGATCTAAGAAGATGTTATAAAATTTTATTTAAGTAAATTTTTTTTGGTTAATTCTATTTAATTATTCCTCGTAGTCTATATTATTTAAACTATATGGACATTTATTAAAAATCATTTTTCATGTAGACAATCATGTTTTCATGTGTCTAATTCTACAGGGGGCTATTTAACCTGAGAAATGATCTTCTTATAGTACAAAATTAGTAACAATGGTTAGGAAATATGATTGTGTATCCCTAAGAGAACATCATGAAAGAATTAGTGGACATTTAAATTTGGTACTTGATCAAGAGATCCAATATATTAGCTATAAACATTTTCAATTACGGGTTATGTTATGACATCTATCTTGTCCATTGGTTGTAGATGAAGACTGGGTCTAAGAGAAATCATTATTTTTCCAATGGTTAGATGGTTATATGATGGGGTTATATGTTTAGGTTTCTAGTGGACAATAGTAACTTCCAATTGTATGATGACATATGAATACAATATTAATTAAAGATGGACCATCCGAAGAAAATGAGGTCATTACCTATGAGGGTGAAGAATACAACCAAACTAATGATCCAGATCTATAGAAATATCATTTGGATGATGAGGAATTTTCTAAAGATTTAATATATTAAGACAAAAATAATTAGGAGGAGGAAGCTATAGAAATTGGTGAGGAATATGGTAGAAATGTTTTAGTTGTATAGAATATTTGACATATAAAAACCATACACCAATTTTCATATCTTGGTTAGAAGAAATGGAATATTTTCTTGAATTAAAATGTAATGTTATTAAACCATCAACTGGGTTTATTATAGTTTTATAGGATAGATTTAGTTAATTAAACAAAAAATTATATGTTGTAAGAGAATTTATAAGAAATTATGTCCTAGAAAACATATTGAAAAGATTTTATATTGAGAGAAATTGTAGATATTTAGTTTAAGATTCATTCCATACAAAATACATCATACGGTGTGAAAAATATGGGTATGATTTTAAAATATTATTGAGGGAAATTCATGACATTTAATTTAGAGATTGGAGAATTTATATTATTGGGGTATCCCATACTTGTGTTAAGACAAACCAGACACAATATCATACATCATTGGATATAGAATATGTGTTATCTCTTATTTTTGAGATGATAAGGAACTACCAATATGTTCCAATATCCCTTTTAAAAGAGATTACACAAAAAAAAATTGGATATAATATTTCTTAAAAAAGGCATGGATGGTGAAGCAGAAGGAAATTTTCATGTTCTATAGTTATTGGGATGATTAATATCAATTTTTTCTATAATTTCAATCCATCTAAGTCACAATGGACAAGTTTTCTTACATCCCAATATGAATGAACATGTGTCTCAAGATAACCAACTAGTTCCATCGCATGTCAAATTTCATCAGTTGTTTAGGGCATTCCATCAATGTATTTCTATATTTCATTTATATAAATAATTCATAAAAATTTATGGTATGTTTCTATATGTAAAATAAATGTGCATATTATTTATTACAGTAACCAAATAGGGATATCATTAACCTCTTACACTTTAATTTTCAATTGTGAATAAAGAAAATTATGAATCATGGAGTTATTTTTTATCAAGTATCAGCAACCATTTCACCTACATTTGGGGTGTTTGTTTTATATTTAATCATCATCAATGAATCATTAAGAAAATCAATATAGATCAATTTATATGGAGACCCATAAATGTACATCATCTATACTACATCATACACATTTCTAGAAATATTTGAAGAACATTCCATGATAAACCTATGAAAAATTTTATCATGAGACTTGGTATATAATATACTTCCTATTTTTTACTATTTCCACGTTTATAAAATTAATTTTTGTGAAATATGATCACTTTATTATAGAATATGAGAAAAATTAGAAAATATTTGAACAAATATTAGAATAAATCCATGGGTCCAATCAAGGAGTGTATGGTAATATGATAGAGATTCTAAAAGAAAAATGGACATTAGAATATGATGGGGGAAGAGGTACAAACACATGTACATAAACGTTATAGAGAGAATCAGTGGTGTATTCAAGGGGATTCAAAAGTTACCTATAATTGTCCTAGTTTAGGATCCATTTTATATTTTTTTCAATTACTTCTTTGAAAGAGTAAATAGACTTCTTAAGGGGTTCAGTAGGGGATAAGGTATGGCTGAAACTTTCAATGAGAGATTGAAAAGAACATTGAATATTATTATACTTATCGAGTGTGACTTTTCAATTGAGAAGACTACAGAGTTTAAGTGAAATAGTTTTAACACCCCATCAAAGGTATAAATGGTTGATTATTGGTGTTATTATTGTAAGTGAGGCATTTTCAATGTGGAAAATTACAAGAATTGTTATTTTCATGTGCACAAGACATTTCATCATGTGTCTCTATGAACATATCATGGAAATCATATGTTGATCTAGTGTATTGGTTGGATTCCATTGATAACTATTATTATACACCATGGATTCCAATTGGGGAGATTCAATATTTACAAATTCCCAAACACTAGATGATATTGATACTTCAAATCGATAGGTTGTGACTATGAGGGATACCGAAGTCCAAAAGAATACGAAATGATATGGAATAACCTCAACAACAAAGGAAACATTTAAGATGTAGAATATTTTATTAGGAAGGTGATCATAAAAAAACATTCCCTAACATTATAGGATAGAGTTCACACTCTCATCAATGATGATGTATTTCCTCCAATGATTACTCTTTCATTTTATCAATTACATTTCATTAATATAAACTTTTTAATTTTTTAGAATTATTTATAATTTATAAATACTTTTACTATCAAATAATAAACAGTTTAAAAATTATAATACCATTTACATAACTCTCACATAAGCTAAACATTCGTAAATGTTACATCATTTAAATAAATAAAACATTATTCTAAAAAATTCCCTTCCCTTTAAAAATATTTTTCGCATGATAAAGTCATTCTATAAATAATCCTTTAGTTTTTATAATAATCCTATCATATTCACATTAGAAGGAATATGAAAAGTACATGTGAGATGAAATGAAAGAATAATCAAATTATCCATGGATACACCATAAAGAAAGAATGTGAGAAAATAACGATAAAATATACCATCATGTGTTAATTTATACATAAAAAAATGAAAACCATTTTAGATATAACCTATTGGTATACATTTTAGACATGAAAGAAATTATCATTTCATAAAGTGGATCTAACTGATATAACCTATGTGTGCAAAAATTTATTTTTAAAGTAAACCCACTTTAAAACATGACTCTATTCCAAAAAAAATGAAGGAAGAACCAGTCGCCTTTAAAAATGGAGGGCATGAAAGATTAAAATATTTAAATCATGTTGACATAGATGGAAAATAATTTTCTAAAAGAATTAGAAATATTATTTGAGAAACATGAGGATATAACCTTTTCTTTTGGTCCAAAATTCATAAAAAATGGGAATATGCATTTTATATATTACATTCTACTAGTCATAAAATTATGATGACCATAATGTTATATTTATACATTACACTTACTTAATATATATTTAATTTTTATATATAGATATAGAGGATACTACTCTACTCACTGAGCAGTATAGGAATGTTTCATGTGAGGTGCTTGTGGGTTGTGAGGTTCAATGAATTAGAATATGTAAAGTACGCGATTATCATCGCATTCCACCTCCAGCTAATATTATACCATACCTACATCATAATGTATTCTAGGGTTTCTTTGTTTCTGATTATACATTCATTTAGAATCACCTCCTTGTTGCCCTCACCAAGAGATGGAGACTAGACACTCACACACTCCACTTTCTTGAGGGAGAGATGACTATTACCCTTAAGGATGATATAGTTATGCTTGGTCTCCCTATCCAGGGTATTGTAGTTATAGAACCCACCTGTGGAGATCGTCCTGAGCTTGTATAGTGATTACTTCATGTAAACATTTTGGGGAATTATAATGCTATAGATGGAGGGTCACTATCTATGTGTTGGATGGACATGTAATTCAGACGATTACTCACTAATGATGATGAGCAGACTATCTTGCAACATGTTTGTGCATATATATTATGAATCATTATAGGTACATTGTGTGCTTATCAATCTAGTATGAATTTCCAAATAATGTCTCTAGGGATACTGGAGGACTTTGATCAAGCTGGGAGATAAAACTAGGGATTTTCATGCTTGGAATATACATATAGAGCATTATGAACATAATTTCAATCTGATCAAGGTGATATTAGGGGATGTTTCATCCTTATTCAGATGTTTTCTTGGGAGTGAATCCCTCCCCACAGCCATATTTTTCTGGTTTAAAGCTTCATATAATTTTATTATGTGATTATCTACATGGACGCTGGTATGATCACTCATCTTTATTGTTTTTTATGCTAATTTGAGTTATTATAATCTATTTATTATTATTTATCACTTACCATGTCGTATTTTATTAGTGGAGTTAGTCACAGCACTTCATCAGGACTCTGAGACATGATTTGGGTGCATACCACCTCATTTAGGATATTATACTACCCACCAATGTAAGTATATACCTTATTTTGTTGACTAATCAATTTCATAATATTAACATTATTGTAAATTAGTAATAAAAATATTTTAACAAATACCACATCTCATTTCAGATATCATGGTTGTCATACTGGGATCTATTAGACTAGTTTTACACATACTTAAATGATGGTATTCATGATTCCATAGTTGTAATTCCACTCATCCGCATTCATATTGTTGAGTGTCACTATCCAGATAGAGTCACCCGCTAGTTTGGATTTTCCCAGCATATTCCAGTTCCACACAGAGAGTGAGTAACACTCCATTTTGTGAATATGAATGAGAGGAATGATGTCAACTAGATTCAATGACATGATAATTATCTCAACCTATGGGATAGATATGCATCATTTTATATTGATAGAATGAATGCGATGTGATTTCATCTATCACATCAGGTTGAGTATGATCCATGGTATATACTAAAATCTATACTGTATATTAATTTATACATAAGAGGGATTCAAGAATTTGTAATTCAACAACTTTACATTAGTTTTTTGTTTTACTTTTTAAATTTATTTTTAATATCTTTATATCATATTCAACTTCAACATATTATCTACATGTCTGATCTAGAGGAGGGTGAATTTTTTATATAGGTAGTGTACCATGTTGTAGTGGAGAAGATACTGTTAGCATATTATGTTCAACATGATAGTATCTTTGATCATTTACCATATTTATATAATGTTCTTACCCAATGAGGGGAGGTTCCTTCTCATGAACCACCTTTATCAGTTGCTGATGTTGAAGAGCCTAGAATACAACAATGTAGACGGTGTCATGTTGCATGTGAGTCCTCACTTATTCCATAGGAGAGGTCAAACCTCTATAAATCTAGCCTCAGTCGATTTCATATGTGAACAAATAGGTATGGTATTTCTTTATACTGTTAGGATATCCATAGTTTTCCCTAGGTATATCTGATATGAGCTCGTATCAAGGGTCATTTCCTATGCCTCCACCTTTTATGGATGACCCTTCACAAGACTTATGGTTCCCCCAGTAGATGATGGCAGGGTTTTCTTCTTATATAGTAGGATAAGGATTAGGTGTACATGAATACATATAGATGCCTCCTCCTCCTAATGAGTCACAATAAAATCATCAGATATTCTAGGTTTTAGCGCCCAAGGAAGATCCCTCTCCATCTCATCATACTCCACCCCATCATAAAGGTCGATGATCTTGATACGGGCATCTCATTCACACGCCATCATGTACTTAAAGGATTTGAAAAAAAAATGTATTATATCCACTATATAATTGTATGTCTTTTATATTGATGATATTCTTTTTACTCTCAACCATTTTTACATGTTTATCCATTTTTTTATTTTTAATTTATATTTTACTTATAGTTTAACTTTTATAATATTTCAAAGTCAACTACTTGAAATATGGGAAAACTTATTAAATTTCAATTATGTAACTTTAAAATATTATGAAATATAAACTATTAAAATAGTCTAATTAAATCTTAAAAATGAGCCTAAGAATCTAAAAATTTGTTTAAAATAAAAATAATTTTATCATTATAATAAACCAAAAGTAATTTACATGACGCAAACATTATTGATTAAAAATAATATTTAAAACATAAAAAATATATGAATATAATTTATAGTATATTTATAATCCAAATGAGATTTAGGTCATTGAATAAACATATAAAAACTAGTGGAAAATTAAAGGAATGTAAAATAAATAAATAAAAAGGTAATTTTTTAAAACATCAATAAATTGTGTTATTAAAATTACTTTTCATTAATTTTTTTTATAAAATTGTTTTTGTTTTAAATTATTTTTTATATGTTTAGTAATTGTGTAAATTTTCATTTAGATTTTATTTCTAATTCATTATTTATAGACTTTAAAAGGAACCACTTTAAAATTATTATGTTTCATGTAGGTGACTTTGAAATTGTATAAATTATAAAGTATAAATACAAACTAAATGAAATTTAACAAAATAACACAGCATATAAAACATAATTGAAAATAAAAAATCATAAATATAATAAACAAAATCTAATTTATGTGTCACAAATTTTATTACTTAAAAATAAAACATTTATACTGTAAAATACTAATGGGAATAATTGTGACCTAACAAGTACATCAAATGAAAAATAATATGATCATTTATTAACGAAAAAATAAAAATACATGAAGAAAGATGTGGTCAAGAAGGTACCCACATCCACTGAACATTAGGGGTATAGATCATAGTTGTACAAATCATTTTGATAATCATACTCATCAGCAGTTTCCCACACAGACTAATAGTTACCTTGATTGATGATTTAAGGATCTATGGATGGTTCTTTTTTTACATCTTGGTAGATCTAGTAGACACAGTCCTTGGAAAGTTAAAATAGTCCTTCTATGGCCTTCTTTTCTTGGGAGCAGGAATGAACCCTCACATTCAACCTTTTTTTCCTTACCATTTGTGATAGCATCCTTAAATGATACAATTACACCACCTCCCAACACCTTGAGATGAGTTCTAACATTCATCCCTTAATCATCAAAGATGTTCCCCCACTTGTTATATATTCTTGTGGAATCAACTTTCTTTTGAATCTCCCTATGATAATCAATATTTTGTTGTGCATCCTAATTATTTATATCACCATCATGTGAGGCATGTTTCGTAGACTGAACTAAGTCCTGAGTAGTCTAATCAGTATGATGAAACACCTCATTTAGACTCCTTCCATCTAGTGCATCGTCTCCTTGTTCCTGGACCAAGTATTTAAAAGCCAAATTTTTAAATCTATTGCTAGCCTAAATTGTTGAGTTGGAGCTTCATGACATTTCCTAACTTGTTGAATACACCCATTGGATCATAACCATCTAAGAAGGTTTACCGAAATCCCTTTCATATTATTTATGAGGGGAGGCCTCCACACATGATCCATCCTTTGGAATATTATTTCTATGAACAAACCTTACTAATCTACAAACCTCTTCAATTACTCCTACCCTAGGTAGACCTTGGACCTCCACATTACTCTCAAACAAATCATAATGAATCCTACTATAGACATCTACTACTTTTGGATTTAGATTTGAAGGGAACACCTTTTCCAGACGGTGAGCTACATCATAAATTCCATTGGAGCCTGGCTAGGTAACTACCTCTAAGGAGGTGGACTATAAACTAATATTTCTATGACCTCGCGAACCAACTATATGGAACTGTTCAGTTGGTACATTAAATCTGGGCTCGCCGGGACATGACTCTAAAACTACAGCCTTTTTATATTGAACAACCAGGACCCTTCGATGACATATTAATATCCTATGACCTAACTTATTCCAGGAAGAATATAAATCGACCCATAATTCAAAAAGTATATGTTTTTATACCTAAACTTTTATCCTACTTCAATCCAAAAAAAATCTATAGGAAATCTTAAAGAATACATTTCAACACAAATATGAGGAGAAACAAGGTAAAAAATGTATTAGATCTACTATAATAACAATTAAAATGACCTATCATGTTTCCTACCATTCCAATGATTGATGGGTTCTGAATAGAATAGAAAGTTGTGGTAAACATACCCAAATTGAATTTTTTGGAGAATCTTGATTCATATAGAAATCATAAGACCACTAAAAGAGTAATAAGTGACATTTGTTGCAGGCTTGAGGAGCTTTGGACTAGGCATTTATCACATCCATCTCCTTAAAAATGAATAATAATATGTTTATTATCAAGAAGCCTGATTGTTTCTCATTCTTGAAAATCCCAAGCATCAAAAAAAATCTATCAAGTTGATCCACTGGAGGAAGAAGGGAGCTTAATTACTTTTTCTTTTGTCCTAGAAGAAAGGTGTTAATTTCCTTAATTCCTTTCGAAACCACAAAAAAATATGAAATGAGTTAAAGCATTTAATTCCTTTCTGTATTATTTTTAAAAATATTTTTAATCTGGGATTATTTTAAAAAAAATCAAAAAATGTATATAAAAAACTCTAATAAACTTACTAATTTCATTATTAAAATAATTATTCAATATTAATTATTATTATTATTATTGATATTTTTTTACCATCCTTATTTTTATTTGAGTTTTGATAAAAAAAGAAAGAAAATATGAATTCTTTTATTGAAGGAAATATTTTCCAAAGGTTAAAAAAATAATAGAGAAGTCAAAATTCAGTCAAACCCTAACCATCTAATTGAAGTAGGTCCAGTACTATATGGTATTAATCTAGATTATTAGTATTAGTAGGGAAAGGTAAATCACCCAGGGGTTATGGTTTTACATCATTCCTTCTACGTTGCACTATATAACCGACTAGCTCAAATCAAACTACCTCTATGAGGAGATATGTGTCACACCCATGAAGTTTTACATCATAGAAACTTGGGCACACTAAAGGATGGTGATGTAAAGGATATTCACATAATGCTTCTATTAGTTTTTCACCAAATTTATTTCAGTTTTGAATGGGTGTTTTATGAGAGTTTTTATCTAAATAAAACTCGTGCCACTACATGGGATGCGTTTCACACCATGTTGAGTGAGGCAGAGTTGAGACGATGATAAATAGTTGATGATTTCAATGTAAAAAAATGATTCATAGATGTTAGGGTTTGTTTCATAGTGTGTAGTGATGAAATCAAGGGGATATAGTTTTCTTGATGATAATTCACCACAAAGTAAAGTGCAGTGGTGCATTCATGTTTATAGTGTAATGGAGGAGTTAATTCAAATTTTTGGTTTGTATTAATAAGGGCCTTGGTGTGTGTATGATCCCATATTTTCAACGTACATACCTATTTGATTTTTTTGAAACTATTTTATTTTGGTTTTGTTTTTTGTTAAACCTTGGTGGTCGAGTCTTGTTTGGGGATAGAGAGTATTTTCATTAGAAATGACCTAAAGTTTGAGGATGTATATTTGTTTGAATTAAATGAGTTTAGGTTAAATGTTTTAATTTATTATGATATTTATCCATAGTTTAGAAGGATTTAGAGGTGGTTTTGTATTTTCCTTTAGAATATGAGTTGAGAGCTATCTTCTGGACATTTACACACCATGAATATATTATACAATGTGAAAATGTTTCTAGGAAGATGTCGTGAACTGGTTCAGTGTATGAAACAGTTACACACCATGAAATAGGTTTAAATCTTGGAATGATTTATTGGGGTTATGTTAACCTAATATGACACATTTTTTAACATATCTTATAAACCAATAATTTCACATCGTGAAAGGGTTTCACACCATGAATTTCTCACGACCGACGGTCTTAAACCACCAAGCCCATATGATTTTATTTCATTCATGGTGAAACACTCTCTCTAAAACCCTTGGAAGACTTCAAGTGATTTTGTAACCATTTCTTCTCATGTATACTTCTTGATAAAGAATTTAATATCTAATGAGTTGTTTCTCTTTGGTTTTCCCCTCTTTTATGTTTGATCTTCGTTATTGCGGTGTAATCTCTTGACCATTGTTTAACTAGGTTTTGATCTTGTGTGATCTAGATTTTTCCTAATAATATCCTTAATATTCATTCCTCATTTTCATTCTTGTTAGAAATCATGTCTTGAATCACCGGGGAAAGGTTGGTTATCTAAAACAAAACCATATGGTTTGTTTCTAATTTCATAAGATTGTGAAATAATGTTCTATTCCATCAACATGATGTGTGTTTTAATTAACAGAATAATGGGTGACGATAATCATGTTTTGGATTAATCCTTTGATACCTTTGGTTCTTACGGTGTTGAGACCTAGATTTCAGCTACCTATAGGGTGATCCTACACTTGAACAATAATGAATTACATAATGGTTTAAAATGTGTTCTAGCATGCCATGAGACCTTGGGTGATTGGTTATTATATATTCAATTTGGAAAATTGATTAATTGATTATTAAAATTACTGGTGACAACTATTATGAAATGGGTGTGTACACTATCAAGACAATGTCTTAAGATATAATTTAATAAATGAATGGGTAATTGAAATCTAGATGGTAATTGGATAAATTTACCATTTTGGATTATGCTGTTATATTTTTTTTATTATGGATATTATGACTTTTGTTGATATTCGTACTAAAATGATTATATAAAGGGTTTGTCCTGGCTATTATAAAATGTTTATATAGAGGGATTGGTTTGAATATGTCAAAATGATTATATAGAGGACTTGGTCCAGTTATTCTGAAATTCTTATATAAAGGGATTGGCCTAGTTATGATGTACTGATTATAAGTATTGGTCCAATTATGACGAAATTATTATATAAAGGGCTTGGTCTTTTTAGATTGTAATGCTTATAGGTCTCAGTCTGGTTATCTTGAAATTCTTATATAGAGGACTTTTTCCAGTTATGTGATTATTTCATAAACTTGAGGTAATGATTGAATTGGTTGTGTTATAAGCTCAGAGATATTCTAGCATGGTTTTTAAGTAGGTTGATTGTAATATTGCATTAATTGTTTAATTGATACACCTATTTATCACTTTGTTTCATGCATTATATTATCAAAAATGTTTTTTTAGATACAATGGTTTCAACCTATAAATTTTTACTCACACCCTATTCAAGACACCATTTATTACCATATTATATTACATGGATGCAGTTTTAGACAAGGTAAAATGAACTTTTTGTTGATTGTTTCTTGTTGGAAGGGTTGGATCTTGGAGATAAGACCAACAAGGGGTTAGAGACCAGGGTATTTTTGAGTTTATCTATGCCACCATTGTCTTTTATCTATATTACTTTCATTTTTACATTTATATACATTTCATCTAAAAATTACATGGTTTATTATTTAACTTATTTGGTTCATCCTTTCCCTTCCAGTTGTATGTTGTACTATTTCTGATATTTCTATTAATTGATATTTGTTTATTTAAACTGTTTTATAACTCTATAATAGGGGGTTTAGTCTCCCCACTATTTTCTCAACATTTCCTTCTAATATTCGGCAGCCTATGGTTTATGGGAAGGTTTTCTTGAGGTCCAGTAACCAACTTTATTTGTCCACATGAGAGAGTGTCAGATTGGGTGATGTTACAAAGTGGTATCAAATACAGTTTGTTCTTTTATCTTCCTTTACTATTTAGGAAATGTATAAATGAGACTAGGATTTCTCAATACTTTGTAATGAGCTTGTTTAGGGGGTATCTAATCCATGAACAGGGGAAATATGAGTACTTAGGAATGATATTATTGTTTATGATGTTCGCTTGTTATAGTGGATATTATTTCACCTTGGTTGATTCACATATTGTGTGATATTATTATTTATTGATATTTATAGTTATGTCCTGATGTGGAAAGAAATTAGTATTTATACATCATGATTGTCACGTAGGAATATATCTTGACATGAATTATTCATAATAGGGATATATTTATTTCATGTGATATATTTTCATGTATGAACTGTGAAATGAGAAATCAATTATATCTTATAAATTAAATGGAAGAATTTCTATGACATGCTAATACAATTGTTAATTCATGTTTAGAGAGACCATGAGCTAGTGGTTCTCTATCATTGTCACCTGTTGAGGTTGAGATTTTTGTTATCTTGTGTTCAAAGGAGTGTATTTTTCTTTTAGAGAAAATTCATCCTCATCATCATTGAATTGAGCATTAGGAGAGTGAAAATCAGAACACTCATAATGAATTTGAACCATAGATTCCTATATATCTTATGTATCATATGGATATTCATATTTCTGATTACTCTCTAAGGGTCATGTGAGCCATGGAAAGGGAGACTGTTTACACAGTACCTTCGATGTCTGATCTGATAATAGAGTTTCAACTACAGAATCCACCTATGTTCACTAGGCAGGGAGGTCCCTAGGTATCCAAGTTCTAGATTGAGTCAGTCTAGATGATCTTTAAGCACCTCGATACACCCATAGATATGAGGTTGAAGCTTGATACATACATGATTCATCAACCTGCCAAGTGTTGGCAGGACATTCTAGAGTAAGCTGGGTAGCAAGAGAAATTATCATGGAAAGACTTTGAGGTGATGTTCTTGAGCCACTTCTATCCTGATACATTTAAGGATGAGAAGGGCTATGAGTTCAAACATATACATAGAAGTTAATTTTAGTGATGGACTATGTTGTACATTTCACTGACTTTTAGTTCTTCTCACCATCCGTAGCTACTGATAAGATCTCCAGGGATAGAGATTTTCAGGGTGGAATTATCTATAAGATTAGATCATAGGTGAATGTATTTAGATTGAGTAAATTGTAAAATGTGATGAATCATGATTTTTTAATAGATATAAATATGAGAGAGTACATAAGAATCGGCCATGATATTTCAGCAGGTTGAACTAAGAGTCCTTATTTTGGTGGAAAAAGTTTCAATATGATAGTTATCATCAAAGAAACAGTTGGCAGAGCATCCAATAGTGTGTGAAGCCATCTGAGGACCATGTTCTATTACATTACTATAAATGTATAAAGTTTGACCATGATAGGTACTAGAGTCATGTAATGCCATAAAGTATCAGAGGAGTGAAAAGAGATCATTATAGGTACTAGAGTCAGGTAAGACCATAGCTACCCCTAGAAGATAGGTAGCTAGAGTTCCACTAGATGTTCAGGTTGAGGCAGGGGGCATGGTACTCCAGTGAAGGAGCAGTATTACTAGAAAGAGGGAATATCCTAGGGGAGTCATATTGGAGCCTAGTGTAGAGGGGAAAGTTAAATTCATTCTAGGAAGTATACTCTTTCAATTTTGGATGCACATTACTACAAAACCTACATTTAACAGCGCAAGAAATGCCTTTATCAGTGCTAGAAAAGCACTAGTGAAAGACATTAAAAGCCCATAAATTGTATCAACATTGATAAAGGGGTCATTTTTTCAGTGCTTTAATTTAGAACCCCTAAAGGAACCCTTTATCATTTCTTATAAAATTATTGATAGAGGCCTTTTATCAGTGCTTTTAAAAGGACGGATAAAGGGTCATGCTACATTATGTTGATATAGCACACTACAGCACCACTAAAGTGTGCTGTAATAGCACACTACAGTACCAAAAACACATCAGATATCAACAAAAACAAGTCTCAATACAGAATTTAAATGAAATGAAATTTACAAAACAAATAACAAAAAAATACTATATTATAGACATTTCAAACATTGTTTTATATAAATACATAAATAAAAATTATTACATGAATTAAAAAAATCATAATCGTTAATGTTACCATGATTTATATTGACTTTATTTATCGAACTCTCAACATTTCATGAGTAGTTTGGAACAAACCACCTCACCTTGAAAAAAAATAATCCACCTGTATAAGAAAACAATTATTATGATTAATACTAAAAAATAGATAAATAAAACATAAATATGAAATAAAAATTAATTTTATGGATAATTATTTTACTATGTAAATATCAATATTACATATATGATTGAGTAGTGGAAGGAACTTGAAATAAAGTGATAACTATCAACACTACATGAGTGAAAGGTTTTGTAAGATCGGAATTCTATGGAAGTTTTGGTGCATAAAGGGATGAAAGATAGACAGAGAACCCAAAATCAAACAAAAGAATCCACCTATATAAGAAAACAATTATTATGTGAGTAATACTAAAAAGAAATAAATTAACCATACATATAAAAAAATACATTAATTCTATGGAAAATGATTTTACTGTACAAACAACAATATTACCTATGTAATTGATAAGAGGCAACATCGTTGCTCTTCCTACAGAGGTAGTGTAGGTAACTTGAAAGAATGTGATAAATGAACTATTGTAAGGGTGAAAAGTTTTTAAGGGAGAAGGATCATGAAGGTTGGACAGACCATCCAAACTTGAACAAAATAATCCACCTGTATAGGAAAACAATTATTAAGTGAGTAATACTAAACAAGAAATAAATTAAACATACATATGAAACAATACATTAATTCTATGGAAAATGATTTTAAAATGAAAACATCAATATTACCTCTGTAATTAAGTAAAGGAATCATTGTTTCTCTTCCTACAAATTTAGTGGAGGTAACTTGAAATAAAGTGATAAATGCACCAGTATAGGGTTGAAAAGGTTTTAAGGGAGAAAGAGCATGAAATTTGGACAGAGAACCCCAACTCGAATAAAAGAATCTACCTTTATAAGAAAACAATTATTATGTGAGTAATAATAAAAATAAATAAATTAAACATAAATATGAAACAACACATTAATTCTATGGGAAATGGTCCTACTGTGTAAACATCAATATTACCTCTATGATTGAGATGAAACAACATCGTTACTCTTCTTGCAAAGGCGTGACACATCGATAGAAATCTTATAAAATAAAAAAATGAAATAATGAAAATTAAATCATAATTATATTATAAAATTTTTTGATAAAATAGAGAAATTATATCGTAACATTACCTTTTCATCTATATAAAGGGTTTCATTCATTATAGTTTGTTCTTTTAAGGTATTGGTAACATCATCAGGTGTAGAAGAAATTTTCTTCATGGGTAGTCAAACATTTAATTTAGATTCTGTTAATGAAGTAGAGAACATAGAATGTTATGAGGAAAAAATAATATATTAAAAAACACTTTTACCTTCTTATTAAACTCTAGTTATTTTTTTTAAGGTTTCGTAGTTTTGGTTCCTCTTTTGAGAATCAAGATCCCCTCTTTGTGGCCCCCTATAACATACTAAACATTGTCTACATTGGGACTAGCATAAACTAATTTTGTTTTCCAAGTTAAAGGGTCATCCTTGATGTAATTTTCATCTGACTCAATATCTGTTTTAATCTCTAATAGGACAATTGACCAATTCTTGTTTTTTGGATCAGAGACAAAAAATACATGCACTTATTGTGATGCCATTATGAATGGCTCGGCTTTCTTCCCTTCTACACTAAAATTCACCTTCACAAAGCCTATTTCATCAACTTTCACTCCATTGATATTGTTGACCCATTTGAAGTGGAAAAGAATCACTTGAAATGTTGTATAATCCAACTCGTATATCTGTTTGATAATTCCAAAATATGGCATATTTGCATAAATTAGATTTCTATCCTTGGAACCAGATATGTGCATTGCTTCAACCATAAGTATAACACCAATGTTTTTCATCATACTGAATTCATCATGTTCTTTTGTATATAATATATAACTATTGATTACAAACCCATCGTAATATATAACATTTTAATTTGGTCCTCTGGCTAGCCATTTAAGTTATTCAGCAATTGAATTCAGATTTTTAGATAACTCATTATAAATTTGATCTCTGAACCATCCTATAAACTATTGATTATATATATCTAATATCCATTTTTCAAACCTTGATGGATTCAAATCTCTAAGAATTTATTTGTGGGATTCAATGTATGGATCAACATCTTCACTAATATGTAATATGTAATTATGTGATTGCTTCTGATCTATCAAGGTAATTGTAACAACATCTATTTTGGAAATCCCTTCACCCATAAGGTGTTCGATGTGACAAGACTTTGGGAGACCAATGCTTTCAATATATGATAGGTAATATACACATAATTCAATAACTTCTTCAATAATATATCATTCTACAATAAAACCTCCTGGCCAACATCGATTCTTGACATACCCTTTCAAAATATTTATATTACGTTCAATGGGGTACATCAATATATAATGGATAGGACCACATAGTTGAACCTATCTGACCAATTGAACCATCAAGTGGACTATTATATCAAAGAATTATAGTGGGAATAACATTTTTAATTCACATAATATGATTGAAATATCCTTATTCGTGATGGAAAACTTCATTGGGTCAACAATTTTACTATATATGGATTTGAAAAAAAAGAAGATACCTATTAATTTATGTCATACATTTTGAGGAAGAATGCAAAGGAAAGAAACCTACATTAAATATTGAATCAAAACATGAAATTCGTTTGATTTTAGTCCTTGTAACTTCAAATTAGTCATTGGCATGATATTCTTGATATTTGATGAATACACCTGTGGAACTTTTACACTCTTAAGGAAAAAAGAAAATTTTTAATTTTTCTTGTATGGATAGAGTGTAAACTAATGATGGAAGAAACGTTTTTATTTTAACCTTCACTGGTGCCAACTCTTCCCTTATCCCCATTTCAATCAATTCCAACCTAGCCTTGATGTCATCTTTCATTTTTCCAAGAACATTTAGTATCATGCCAATAAAACTATCAAATACATTTTTTTCTAAATGCATGACATAAATAAATTGTATGACATACAAAAAATTACAAAATGGTAATTCAAATAAAATTTATCTCTTCTTACATCTTGATTTTTTAAGGTTTTTCGAAAATGGTTTACTGAAAACAGTGTCAATATTTTTAACTTTTTGTATAGTTGATCGCTTATTGCTGGATAGGGTTTTTTCCCTTGTTCGATATTCCCATAAAATGTTATCATCTAGGATCTATATTTATGTCTTCGAGGTAAAAAATTTCTAGGTACTAAAAAAAAGTCTTTGAGGAATGTTTCAACCAAACTAAGTATGTGTGTTTTTTCCAAATGGGAAACCTCAACAAGCATTTAATGCTATAGCCTGATAAATTTCCATAAGTGGGGAAGTCATTTATCATTATATACAACATGGCCCTCAATGTGAATTCTACACTTCTATGATAATCATATATTGTAACACATGTATCCCATATCAATTTCATATCTTTGATAAATGGATCCAAATAGACATCAATATCATTAGTGGGTTTATTTGGTCTAGATATAAGCAGAGACAACATAATGTATTTTCACTTTATGCATAACCATGGTGGAAAGTTATAATTTACCAAAATGATGGTCCATGTACTATGAGTACTAATCTGTACACCCAAAGGATTTATTCCGCCTATATATAATGCAAGATGAATGTTTCTCAGCTCATCTCAAAATTCAAAAAACTTGTAATAAATTTTCTTCCACTGAGGATAATCTACTGGATGACGTAGGTTCCCATATTTAATTATTGTATCTAAATGACATGTTAATTGTCTTATGGTTTCCTAACATCTATATATTCTTATAAACCATGGAATGATAGGAAAGTAACATACATATTTTAATGGACTTGAATCATTTTTCTTGTATTGATTTGTGCTACATATAGGGAATTTGATGAGTGATTCATAGTCCTTTTGAAACAATATGAAATCATTTGGACAAACATGTATTTTTTTAGAGATCATTACTATGGAATGTAAAATTCATTTAGCATTATATGTACGACATGGTTGTTTATTTTCTTCTGTTAGCATATCTTTCATAAGACCAAGTGGTTATGTAAAGCTTGTGTCACTCCATCTATTGCCATCTTTCAAATTATATAACTTTAATACAGCTGACAATGTGATGTATTTAGTACAACCGGTATAAAATGGTTTCTTGGAACACCTATTTGACTCTTCAAACAACTTTGGACAATCATGAAGGACATATTAAATTTCCATTATCACTTCTTTCATGTGATCTCCATCATCTTTTACAAAGGTATTCATATCAAAAGATTCATAGACCATAGAATCATCCCAATCGATGTCCACATTCATTTTTTTCCCATTTTTAGTCTAATTTTTATAGATTTTATCTATTCTGTGACAAATAAAATGTTCTTCCAACTCTTTCGGACTAATTTTTCTTGAATAAAAACATCGTAAACATGGATATAGGATTTTATAAGGGTTTTTTGCATTCTCTATTTAAAACTTGATGAAATATTTAATTCCATATTCATATTCATTAGTAAAATGATTATAATGCGTCCATTTTTGGTTCATATCCATCCTATTGGGTTAATAAAATATTAATTTTATACAATATATAAATAAATACACATAAGATATTCATTATCAGAAGTGAAATTATAGACAATTTTAATAGGGGAAATATGGATCATTTTTACTAGAATATATGAGCACCTAGATATTCCAAATCTAATAATAATAGCTATTGGAATTTGAAAAATAAAGTGAGATAAGGGAAGATAATAAATTATGCTATCACTAAACTTTATAAGTGTAAACCAGAAGATAGATAGTGTAATGACGGTACCCTGAATTACCCAAACAATACTAGGTTATATCATCTTATGACCTCTTACACACCTCAAAGTAACTAAAGTATGGTTTAAAATTTGGGTGTAAAAACCGTAAATGGGATATTCCCCCCCCCCCCAATAGAAACAATTGATACCAGAGGTCGAACAAAATTCTAGCAGGACCCTTGGGGTCAATGGACATGCAGACCCAAAATCATCATTACCCGATATAGGCATACCTGTTAGACAAACAACTATGGAAATAAATGATGAAATATCTATATAGACACACATACATGACACACCAGTATAAAAATTAACTCACTTATAGTCTATAAAAAATATCAAATAGATAAAAACCTGATATGCAAACATAACATGAACTAAAGGCACCATAATGATTCAATAAGCAAAGGATTGATGTGATAAAACCTCATATTCTTAACTGGGGATGTCCCCTTTGAATATTCGCCATAAGAAAACTAAGGACCATAGTGAATTCTCAGAGGAACTAGATCCTATTATACATATAACCAATAGAGTAACATACGTCACTCCACTAACATGGTTCCTAAAAATATAATCTGAAGTTGTATGTCCACTGAGGTGTCTGTGAAAGGCGTCAGTATATATATAATAATTAGGGAGCCACCAATGTGCCTCAAATCAGTAGTCCATAAATAAGAATATACATGAAAATTTCTAAACATTTATATACATATATGAAAAAGTTATTTAGTAAGAAGATATAAAACATAGCAGTAAAACAACAATGAATAAATCCAAGGTTCAGTGTCAGATGTAAATAATGGATCATACATTAGTAGTAAATACAAAAAAAGGACCATAAATTTCTCCCTAAATAGTAGGTCACAAACAAATCATAAACAATAGATCATAAATAATGAATCATAAAAAATAGAAGAAGAAATCAAAAATGAAACCAAAAATACACAAAGAAAATTGGAAGGACTACCATGATAGGTTGAAGAAAATATGAGACCCTCTTCGGATGTCTAATAAAATGTACAGAGGTAGCTGAGTGGTGTGATTTGACCTTCGATTCACTGAGGAGGAGTTCCAGTAGTAGCTGGCTTCCACAGAAAGCTTCTATATCGCAATGAGTTTGCAAATGGTTAGGTTTTTTAAAATAGATATGAACACTTTTATCAGTGCTTAGAAATAAGTGTTGATAAAGATACATTTTATCAGAGCTTATTATATAAGCGCTGATAAATACTCATCTTTATCAATGTGAAAAAAGAAATAATAAAGATTCTTTTTTTAGTTCTTATTATTTAAGCACTTCTAAATAATTTATAATTATAATTATAAATAAAAAAATTTTAAATATTTATAAATACTTAATAAATATATATAAATATAAAAATGGTAAATATATTCATTTTTAAATATATTTATTGTTAGGTCCACTAGGTTAGATACCCTGAGAGGGGGGTAAATCAGGGTATGAAAGATTAAAACAACATCCCTTATTGATCTTGTTTTATTGTTAGAAAAAAAATTTTTATCTCTCCTTCTCATTGTAGAGTATGAACAAATATTAAGTAAAGCATAGGACAAAGCAATTTTATTTGGTTCACCCTCGTTGGGATATGTCCAAGGAGAATACACCGGAAATGTGTTGATGTACTAAATCCACTAAAATCACACTGTTGTTTGCAATGTTTGGAGAAGACTTATTGTCCCTCCTGGTTTACAACCAATCACAATTTGAAAACTCATTTCTCTCTCAATGGAAGTGTTCTCACTACTTCTTCAAAAGATCCATTAACAGTTTAAATACATGTAGGTACCTTCATTATCAAAAATGAATGCATATGTTCTCTGTATGTAGATGCTTTTTTGATGTCCAATGTTCACTCACAAATGAATATCACTTTTCTCTAAAGGTAACGGGCAATTTATCCAAATTTCATATAGCCCTAAAGTGACTGGTGTGCTTATCTATGCTTGGTGTGATTCTCTAATTCCTAGTGTGCTTATATAAGATTGGTGCACAAGTTTCACCAAACCACTTGCGCGAAACTCCCTTCTTCAACGCAAAACTTGTGCGAGTCACTCTCTTTTACACCCAAACCAATATTAGCGCACAACTTTTGAATAACCTTATACTTGCGCGCCCACACCATCACATGTGTGACCAAACCACCTGTGTGGCTAGAGCTCAAATTTTTATAGAGTGTTGAGATTTAGTAAAAATGAGTAGGTTTATACCTCTATTTATAGGCATTTTGGGTACCCTGAGTGTCGGCACACAAGTCTCCTCCCGGCACGCAAGTCCAATCGCCCTAGTCTCTATCGCCCTAGTCGCCTTGCGCGCCCAAACCAAAACTTGGGCACCCCTCTTTCCTTTTCCATTTTTTGATGTTCTAATCTTGAAAAACATATGGCGCACAAGTTTCCAAGCCTCCAAGACACAATTTCACAAGTCCCTTTTCCAAAAACACTTTTCCCCATTTGTTGATTTTGAGGCCCAAAAATTTGGCAAACACTGGAAAACAACGCCACCTTATATCTGTTCATTTTGTACCACCTCCAGATCATCCATTCCTTTGTTGAGGTTCTTCTATCAATCATGGATTGTCAACAAAAACTCTTAAACCCAACAACTAACCATTTAAACCCCCTTTGTCAACAAATTGGAACATCGTGGTCTGCTTTGTCAACAAATACAACACAGAGGCCCACTTTCTCAACAAACACAATCACCTCGAAAATGCTTCAAAGGTACCTTGAGGGATTTTTTCCCAACATTTATCATAATTTTATAATTATTTATTTATAATTATAGAAATATTTTTTAAAAAATATTATTTATATCATTATATATATTAATATAATTATATATATATATATAATAAATATATATGTAGTATATATATTCATTATTTAAGTAAATTTATTATAAATTTAATAATTATTTAAATATACATATTTATTTATTTATAATTATATAAATACTTTTAAAAAATATTTATTTATTTATAATTATAATTATATAATTGAATAAATATAGTGAATATGAATTTATAAATATATTTATTTATAAATATTGTTTTAAAAATATATTTTTAACATTATTAATGAATATCTAATTTTCAGTGCATGAATATATGTACAAAATGAGTGAAATTGAATAAATTAAGAATATATGTACACTTTAACACTATTGAAAAATAAAAAAGTTCTATTTGGGAGCATATTGTACATAAAAATGCATTAATTGCATATATTTGAAATTAATGTAACACACATTTGATCTATATTAAATTTAAAAATAAAACGACATTCAATTAAATGTAGAGTACTATAAAATTAGTCAATATTTTAAATTCATATTAACTTTTAATTATATACCATTATTCAATAAATATATGACAATTTAATGTAAATCGCATAAATATTTTGTAATATATAAATCATATATATATACATTAATATATATCTATATATTTAATATATACAATTTAATAACCTTAATTATCATAATTATATAATTAATAAAATGTTTAATATTTAATAATGTATAATTAATCAATTCATTTTTATCAATAATTATTTAATTAATAGATTTTTTTGTATTTTTTTTAATAAAAACGTTTTTATTTTTTATTTATTTAATAATTTCATTTTATCAGTGCTAAAAATGCATTGATGAAAGAAATATTTATTAGAGCTAAATATAAAGTGATGATAATGAATACCCTTTATCAGTACTAAAAATAAATCACTGATAAAGGATACCCTTTAGAAGCACTAAAAATAAAGCACTGATAAAGGATACTCTTTATCAGTGTTAAAAATAAATCTCTGGTAAAGGTTTCCTTTATTAGTGCTAAAATAAAATCACTGATAAAATGTTAAATTTATTAGCTCATTATTTAGCGTTGATAAATATGTCATTTATCGGAATTTTTTTATAGCGTTGATAAATAACAGGATTGTTAAAGTATTTTTTTGTAGTTGTGATAGGACCTTCTACCATTAGAGGTATGATTATTGTATCATCTACCCTTCATTTCATTTTTTTTTTGATATAGGATCATCACATTCATTCTTATCTTCTATATTTCAAATGGGTTGGTCTTGGTTGTGTAAATACATGGTGGTTTCTTAACCATCGATACAACATTTGGAGTGCGGTCAGAAAATATCAAACATTGCAAGGTGTATTATCGAGAGATTTGTGGTTACCATTTCTTTTGGGAACCATTTTTGATATAAATGATGGGATTTGATTTGATTATTGGTATTCTTTGGCTAGTTCTCTATCAGAGACATATCGAATATTATCAAAGTAGAGTTACCTTTATATATCTAGAAGGAGGAAACTACTTTCCTTAGGGTGAGTGGGATCTTCCAGCTGGTGGTGTAGGAGAAATTCTGTGCAGATTAGATTGTATCATGGCTCAGATAGAAAGTATTTCTCTAGATTATGGTGGAATGTATTAGGATAATTTTCCATAAGTTTTATACCATTTTCAGGATGTATTTCCTAATTATTTTTATGGCTTACCACTAGATAAAAATATTGATTTCATGATCAAGTTGGTGTCAGGAGTATAGTCATTTTCTATTCCACCTTATAGTATGAAACTTGTAAATCTTTAAGAATTGAAAGTCCATTTGGAAGATACATAAGCTAAATGATTCATATGACCTTGTACATATTTCTGGGTTTCTCTAACTCTTTTCACCAATAAGGATGATGAGAAATTTCACTTATGTGTGTATTTTCATAGATTAAATTAGATAACAATCAATAATTGATCTCCCTTTCCATGCATCAATGATCAATTAGATCAGCTGAGAGGTTCAAATGTATTACCAAAGATCTATTTGATATTAGGATACCACTAGTTGAGGGTGAGACCATTAAACATATATTAGACTAGTTTTAGGAGGATTTATGGCTTGTATGAGTTTAAAGTGATGTTGTTTGGTTTGATAAATGTACCAGCGATATTCATGGACTTCAATAATTAGACCTTTCATCATTTTCAAGATCATTTTGTGATGTTTTTTTCTATATAATCTTAAACTACTCTTCGTGAGTATATTATCATTTCCAACATCTTGATATCCTCTTGAGTACATTGAGATATCATTGGATTTATTCCAATAAAACCAAGTATAGTTTTTGGATTGATAAAGTGCGCTTCTTGGTTCATGTCATCTTAGAGGTTGGAGTGTTAGTGGGACTAGATAAGGTTTCATCCATGGTATCTTTGGACTATCCCAATATTGTCTTCTATATTCTGAGTTTTCTAGGTTTAGCGGGTTATTATATATATTTTATCTAAGACTTCTCCCATATAGCAACACCAAAGTCTAGGATGACCAAGAAGAGGGTGAAGTTTGTTTGGTCATATTCTTTTGAGAGATATTTTCTAGGTCTAAAGGGTGGGATGACCTCAGCATTATTCCTCACTTTACCAATATTGGTTAAGGTATATATCGTGTACTTTGATTCATTTGGAGTTTTACTCGAAGTAGTTTTGATATATAAGGACTGAGAGGTTTCTTATGGCTCTAAATAGATGAGACTACATGAGAGGAATCATCATATTCATGATCTGGAGTTAGTAGTGGTGGTACATTCCCTGATATACTGGAGACAATATCTTTTTCGAAAGAGGTTTGTGGTGTACACAAACCACAAGAGCCTTAGGTACATCTTTTCTTAGTGGGGCCTGAACCTTTGATAGAGGAGGTGGGTTGAGTATCTAAAATATTTTGACTTAGAGTTTTCTTATACACTGGGAAAGGGAAACATAATTGTCAATTACATGAGCAGGAATACACAAACATGTGTAGTGTGGGATTCTTGTGGTGATTTGTGGATGATGGAACTTTTTTGAGACATGGGTCTAGATGTTCAGGAGTCCCAGGGATGAGTAGATCCATCTTTTACATAGGTTACACCCATGATTCATGACCATATCAAGATAGATAATTTGTTTAATCTTGAGTTCTTATATATGAGATATAGAATATACAGTGGGGATCCACCATTACGATGGTCTCTTGGAAATAGAAATACTCTTATTTGTCATGGGCAAGTATGGGTTCCTTCGGTCTTGTGTAAGAAGATGATGAGGGATTTTCATACTTCTATATGGGTTGTAAATCCAAGCCTAAAAAAGATGTATCATGATCTCCATTGATGGTAATGGTGGCTAGGAATGGAAGAGGTAGTGGTGTTTTTTGAGAGATTTTTCACCTATCAACAGGTGAAGGATGAGCATCAGTGTCATACTGGGCTGTTGCATCCTCTTCCCATTCATGAATGGAAATGATATGATTTCACTATAGATTTAGTGATAGGATCTCCCAGGACCCCTCATAATAATGGTTCATTATGGGTGATAGTAGATTTAATGATGAAGGTATACCACTTATTTCTTATCAAGTATGTCTCCACTATTGATGATTTGGGTAGTCTTTACATCCAAGAGGTAACTTGGTTCTGTGGTGTTCCAAGGAGTATAATTTCTGGTAGAGATCCTTGTTTCATGTCTCAGTTTTAGAAAGGTCTTAAGAAGGCCTTGGGATCATAGGTTCTTCTAATTGGAAAATTTCATCCATATACTGATGGTCAATCTGAATGAACTATTCATAATCTGAAGGATATGTTATGAGCCTTTGTTTTAGATTTTAGTGGTTTATAGGAGAGGTATTTAGCACTTGTAGAATTTTCTTATAATAACATCTTCTAGGAATCGATCGAGATGGAACTTTTTTAGGATTGGTATGTAAGTTCATGTTTTTTCTCTTTTTTGGTTAGAGGAAAGTGAGTTAGTATTTGTTGGACCTACTCTCATGTAGGAGAAATATGAGAAGATTTAGTTGATTAGGAGGTTATTGGTGACTGAGTAGAGTAGGCAGTAATCATATACTGACTAGAAAATATAACCTATGGAGTTTGAGGTAGGTTATCATGTTTTCCTGGGGGTGTATCCTAGGTTAGGACCGCACTGTATTAGGAAATATGGAAAGCTAGAACCCTAGTTTTTTGGGTTGTTTGAGATAGTGGTAAAGGTTGGTCTAGTGGAATACTGATTTCCCCTTCCAAAATGCTATAGTTCCATGAAATATGTGCTTCACATGTCACAACTTTAGAGATATCAACATGACCCTTATAATGTGGTATACATTGATGACATCAATCATGGTGTAGATGCTCTTTTGAGGAGAATCTAATGCAAATTATAGACTATAATGAGAAGTGTATCCAAGGAAATATCATAACTATTATTTTAGTGTAGTGGCAGCATGGTCATGTTCAAGATGAGACATGGGAGAGGGAGTCAGACATGTGATTATAGTATCCAGACTTGTTCACTGAGACCCCACAATGATGCTTGGATCACCTTAGGGATGATTTGTTATATGGTGTGGAGCTTATAAAATCTCGTATTTTATAAGTATGTATCTCTTTGAGTATTGTGTTAAACCTATTTTAGTTGGGTTTTCCTTATCTTTATAACTTGGTGGTCGACTCTCATTTTGGGATGGATATCATTTGTTGTAGAAATAACTTAAATTTTAGAGATATATGTTTATTTGAATTAATGGAGTCTGGGTTAAATGTGTTAAGGGATTACAAGGGTTATCCATAGTTTAGAAGGATTAAAAGGTGGTTTGATATTTTCCTATGGATTTTGGGCTAATAGATATATTCAAGACATTTATACACCATGAACATGTTACATGATGTTAAAATGTTTCCCAGAAAATGTTGTGAATTGGTTTTGGGTGTGAAATGGTTACACACTGTGAAATAAGTTCATATCATGAAATTTTTTATTGGTGTTATTTTAACCCAAGTCAATAAATTTTTTATTGTATCTCATAAATCAATAATTTCATGTCGTGTAACGGTTTTGGGTAATTAATTTCTCAAAACCATCAGTTTTAAACCACACAACATGTATGATTTTATTTCATTCATGGTGCAGCTCTTTATCTATCAAACCTTAGGATGACTCTAGGAAATTTTAGATCCATTACTTCACATAAAGATGTATCTATCAAGCATAATATCTAGTGATCTTTTTCTATTTGGTTTCCCCATCTTTTCTATTTGTACTCCATTATCACAATTTAGTCACTTGGTCATTTTTGAACTTGGTTTTGATCTTGTGTGGTCTAGATTTTTCCTTCTGATTTCCATTTCCTTCATTCCTTGTTGAAATTCCTGGTAGAAATCATGGATTGGATTTAAGGTTAAAGGTAGGTGGTCTAGAATAAAACCATATGGTATATTTCTAATTTCATAATATGGGCAATAATTTGGAATTGTGATGACATGATGTGATTATTAATTAATATAATAATGGGTGATGATAATCTTGTGTTGGATTACATCATAGATTCCTTTAGGTATAATGGTGTTGATACCTAGCTTGTGGATACCTGTAGGGTTATCCTACCCATAAAAAATAATGAATTGGTTAATGTTTTAAAATATGTTTTATCATAACATGGGACATCAGGTGATTTATTGTGATAGATTCACATTGGAAAATGGATTACATGATTATTGAAATGACTGGTGATAATTGTTATGAAATGGTTTTCTACACTGACATGAAAACAGCTTAATATATAAATTAATAAATGAATGCATAATTTAATGAAAAAATATAATTGGATGAATTAACCATTGTGGATTATATTATTATGTTGTGTTTTTCTGGTTGTTATGACTTGTGTTGGGATTCATGCTAAAATGATTATATAAAGGGATTGACCTAGTTATGATGAAATTATTATATAGAGGAATCGGTCTTGTTATACTAAAATGATTATATAGAGGAATTAGTATGGTTATACTGAAATGATTATATACAGGGCTAGTCCTGGTTAATATGTAATTATTATAGATCTCGGTCCAGTTATGATAAAATTATTATATAAAGGGCTTGGCCAGGTTATGCAGTAATTATTATAGGGCTCATCCTGGTTATGTTAAAATGATTATAAAGAGAGATTTTCCCAATTATATGATTATACCATGTAATTATGGTTAAAATTTTACTGGTTATGCTATGTTCATAGAGATATTTTGACATGGTTTTGAATTATATTTATTTTTATATTGTATTATTTATTTTATTAATACATCTATCTATTGCTTTATTTCAAGTACATATTATCATACTAGTGTTGTTTAGACATTGTGGTTTCAACATACTGATTTTTAATCACACCCTATTCGAGCTTCCATTTAGTACCTGAACTGATTATATGGATACAGGTTTGGATAAGGACAAAGGACCTTGTTGTTGAGTGTTACTTACTATAAGGTTTATAGCTTAGATACAACACTGAAATGGGGTTTAGGACTATGGTATTTTGAGTTTATTTGTGTCATCATGTTATTTTATTTGTATTAACTTCAGTTTTACATTTAGATACATTCTAGTCTGATATTACATGGTTTATTCTTTGATTTACTTGGTTCATTGTTTTCCTTCTCATAGCATGTTGTATTTTTTATTATATTTCCATTACTTTAATATTTGTTTATTTCAGCTGTATTGAAACTCTATATTGGGGGATATAGTCTTCCCACTATTTTTTCACTTCCCTCGGCTACTAGTCAGAAGCCTCTATCATATGGAGAGGCATTCTTTAGATCCAGTAACCAACCTTATTTGGTCATGTGAGATAGTGTCAACTCAGGGGATGTTATATCATGTCATGAGATGTGTATATATAAGTATATAGTTTTATCATTTTTCTTCCCTCTTGGGTGTTATTTAAAATATATGTGGATAAGTTTGTGGTAATGTTCCATGTAAATTCTAATACCTATATCAAAGGAGTTGGAATTCAAGGAAAAGTATGATAGATATAGAGGAGATATGATAGGAGATAGATAGATAATTTTTTCTATAAATTGAGGGTTTTGTTGCACACTAAATGGAATCGAATCCTGGGAGTATCTTCAACTACCATCCATGTAATTAAGTCCACTACTACTTTTAGGGGGTTTTTAGGTTTTGTTTTTTTTCTCTCTCATGTATAGAATGAGAAGTCATATTTTGTGTCGTATATTTTTTAATGAAGGGGAATTGACTTTATTAATTAATTTTATTTTTAATTTTAATTCATTTTGGGTTTTTTCATGATCCTAATTTTCTAAATATATTCATCACTTCTAAAGCATGGACATTGTTTTTTAATGTGAGAGTTCCCTTTTCATGCAATTACAAATGTATATTAGTCTACATGGCCATTGGGATGATTGCATGATATGTTTAAATAAAGTTTTGGGATACCTATTTTTCTAATTATTTTATGTACCCAATCATGAGGAAAGGGGAGTTAGTGAGATAAAGAGTGATTACTAGGACCAAGTGAATTTATTAGACCTAATTTTGATTACTCCATGTCTATATACTATTTATTTTATAATTATTTACTTAATTTACCTAAATTATAAAATTCCTAGTAATTCTTATTGGTTTTTGATCTCTCTAAATAAAATTATTTTTCATTCATTTTAAAATCATTTGTATTTACTATTATGTTATAGTTTTCCATTACTAAGTACCTTGTCTATGTGGTTTCAACATTGGTACTTGTGTTTCCAACACTACTCATTAGTAGTTTTAGTATTTTATATTTTATACATATAAATTTATAAAATTTATAACCCTTGGTAATTAACAACACCCTATGGGGTTTCAATTACACTCAATGGGCATATTACCTATTATCAGTTCAGAATTAAGTTGCCTTAATTTTTCGATTTTGGTTTTATTCTTGGTAATTTGGTCCTTACCAGAACGGATTATATATTCCTCTAGTAGTGGTTGGGAATTAGATGTATCCACACCCTTCCTATTATCTTTAACATGTACTCATTGGATAGGCATTAAGGGATTATTAAGTAGTGATCCTAAATCATGGTTTTATATCAAATTATAGGTATAAAAACCATCTTCTGTCACTTTAGTATGGATGAAATTATGAATGAATGTATCCTCTTTGGTGTCCCCCTTTAAATCAATATCATACTCTATGATATTTTTGGGTATTTTATCAATAGAATTTACTAATATGAATCCAATAGAAGGAACCATGTCCTTATTTAAATTAGAGTAATATGTGGTTTAATCATCTTTAAACCCTACACTTTTGTTTTATTGGGAATTTTTTTTGGATTGTGACCCTTTTAAAGATTTTACCTCTCCTTTTGGTTATCTCATTATGAAAAAGTGAGAGGTTGTTCATTGATAGTGATTTTGATTGAATCTATGACATGCCTGTTATAAGGTGGTACAAAACCTACTAATTTTTTCCTAGTACAACACAGTGGCTAGACATGGTGATCTCACTTAAGGATCATTATATTGGTTTACTCACTAATCTTATAGTTTCTTTTTTTGTTTTTATAATTTTTTAAAATCAAAGAAAAATTTAAAATAAATATAATCTAAAACCTAAAATATGATGCATATGAAATAAAAACAAAATTAAGTTAGGAGATAAAGTTCTTGGTACTAGGCTAGGTAACTCAAGTTCCTTTGTTATTAATTTTTCTATTTGATAATTCACTTATCAAACCTCATTAATGAATTAATATACTTTAATTTATTGACTATGAAAATTATTATACCAAGGAAAGTTATTTGGCATACCAAAATTCACCACCTCCAATAATCATGGTTAATGAATCACCTAAATCGAGAGTATGGCACCTTCCATGACCCAATTCCATCATATGTTGTTTCATCTATTTAGATAAACTAAAATCCATCATATGAAGAGTTTTTTCTAATATAAGGGAGGTAAAATATAAATAAAATAATATAAATAAATTTTATAGTCATGTCATGGTGGAAGATCGCTACACTCATACACTTCTCTCTCATTCTACATAAATAGAATTAAAATATAAAGATTGAAGAGCAGAATTTAGGAACACCATATACCTCTCCCAGGTCCAAGCCTCTAGTTAGTCACTCTCCATTGGGAGTGCAAGATATCATGAGTGATAATATAAGAGAGAGAGAGAGAGAGAGAGAATGTGGAATGGAAAACACTGGAATTAAAATATGCATAATGGGTTACAAAGAAAAAATAAAACAAAAAACAAATTAGAAAAATCTAATCTATATAGTAGCATCCTTCTTTTGATCAAGAAACTGATCGATATAGTGTGACACATCACCCTATATTTATAATAAAATTATTAGAATGTATCTTCATTGATATCTTTTAACTTTCCTATGGTAAATTTTTCCTCATTTTAATTTTACAAGAATATATCTTTAAATTATCCCTCGATTATCTAATAGAGAGATGACATGGTTTGACTAGGATTATCTTAATATCTTCTCCTTTGGTCTAATATTATTTAAAAATTCCTTCATCCTTATTTTAAAATAAATTCTTTTTCCATGTGGCATCATGATTCACGTAGAATTTTATTTCATGTAGTTGATTGTTGTGAAGTATCTATTTCATTATTCTATTTCCAAACCCTAGCTCGTGTGTGTGGTATGGTATTATTCTAGAATTGGGATCCTTCTTCATTGAATAATAAACCTTGGGAATCATTTAAATTTTTTAAGGACAACCATGGTGACCCCAGCCTTCAGTATCCTTTATCAGTGAGTTCAAGCTCATATGTAGTGATTAAAGTGTTCACTAGTAGATCTTTCTACCATTATTTAGCTTTTGATAATTCTAAGGTACTCTTACATCGATTTTTACCCATACGTAACTATAATAGAATCAATATTACCATTAATATCATTTAAAAATAATTTTTTACCCTTACATGGTAGCTATGTAACCCTTATATAGATTTTCTTTACCTGGAAATACCTTTACATAGCCTATTATTTAGCTTTACATAGAGCCTATTTACCTTTAAAAAGCGTGTGAAGCAATCCACTTACCCTTAATTAAAACATATATACCCTGACATAGCTTGTGAAAATATTAGGTTACCCTTACATAGTAGTTTCTATGTTTGTAAAATGATAAAATTATTGTTTCAAAGTGGTAACCGACCCTTATGTAGCTTTCCCCTTCCCTTTACACAGTGCTTCTAACCCATAATTAGCCTTTGAAATCGAAGAGTTACCCTTACAAAAAATTCATAAACATTATACTTCCTTTACATATCTCTTCAAAAAGACTCATTCATAAAGGTAAACCATATTTTACCCTTATATAGCTCTTGGTCCATGTGTAAGGGTAAGGAAAACCTTCAAATATTTTCAGTTTCAATAATAAAACTTTAAAATTCATAATTTACACCTCTTTTATTCCAAATTATTTATTCAAATGAAAATAACCCATATATGAATAAATCAATTAATTCATGGGAAAAATTATTAAAAATCATTAAACTTTATAATAAATTTGTCAAAAAAATAATGAAAAATATGTGAATCAAATAGCCCCACACTTGAACTATATTTTTTCTCAAGAATTAAATATCATTATTAAATATAATAAGAACAACATGTTACCAATATTTAAATTTAAAAAAAAATCAATGGTAAGATAAAGGTTCAAGATTTGTATAAAATATCAACTAAATTTCACATTTTTCAAAAAAACAATTAATCCATGTATTTTAGTCTTTCCTAGTGGAAAATGATTGGCCTTCTCCTTCCTTCTATTCAAGATTATCAATTCATTATTTTTAAACATTTAAAGGTTTTACATACCTCACAATGAATTATTTTCTCTCATTAATCATGATACATATTCAAATAGAGTTATACTCATACCATGACTATATTCTTCTTTATATAGGCTTGTAAGGTATCTATATTCTTTACTCTATAAAGAAATAAATCACCAAAATCATGAGTACTTATCAATTGAAGTTGTGATGAATCTGAGGCTTAAGGTTGGTACGGATTTATGTTAAAAAAATTAAGTCTCAAAGAGGATATTCTTATCTAAATCATAATGTATGATATTAAAAAGTAAAAGATCAATGAAAATATCCTCTTTAAAAAGTGACAATATCCACTTTCTAATCCCAAATTAAAGTTCACAAACAATAAAATCTCAATGAATGATGTAAAACCTCTTTAATTTTCTCTTCTTTTTCATTTTTTTTATTTTTCAAACTCATTTTTCATATTTTTTTAAAAAAATTTAAATATATTCTTGGTATGAATCTATCATCCACTAACTAACCCCATATTAAGAAATCAATGTTTTGGTAATGGTTATTTTTTATTCATCAAAGTCAAAATCCATTCTTTTTCATTATTTTTTATTTTTTATTTTTTTAGGAAGGAAAAACAGTAAAATTACAATGAATGAATCATGATAATTTCCCAATACCCAAAAATAGAACCCCCTCAATTATTTATTAAAATTTAATATATCACTTTTCTCATGAATTCCCTCACCCACACAATTTAAAATATCATTTATTATAAATAGAGCTGGGTGGGAATAGATATAAATGCCTTATAATATGGCTCATTCCTAACAAGGTCATTCATGGATTATATGGGTTAAATAAGGATTCATGAAAAAGTTGGTATCAAGGATAATATTTTATCCATAAAAATTCCAAAATATTATTAAATGTGAGTTTTCATAGTTATAGAGTTGAAAATTTCTAATTCATGTTTTATCAGGTGGTAGACCCCAAGTTCTCTCAAGAAATAAGCTCAAGATATAATTATAAAAATTATCTTCTATAAATTCTCTCAGGAATGAAAAATAAAAAAAAATTATATTCACACATTTCATGGATAATAATAAAATATCAATACACGTGAATTTCATAAATTCAAACCATGAAAAATAGTGGTGAAATTTAATTTCATTAATTAACCAATTCCCTCAAAATTATTATTTATATATTTAACACCTATACTTCACTCTAATAATTTAATTTCCCATATTTATCTTTCAATATCATTATCTTAGAAATATAAAACATGATATCTTGGGATTCCTATGAAACTCATGTCTCCTAGATAAGTGAAGTATAGTAGAAAGTCTTAGTGTGGTCATGAAAATTCTAGTTTAAAGATCAAAATAGATTATAAACAAAATTGGGAGTTAAAAGTTAATGAATTTAATAATGAACTTCACATTTCAAATAAATCTCTAGTAATCCTTTTTTCTAACCTTTTTTCCTAGTCTGTTTTGTTCCATAATCATATACTTATAAAATAAAATTACTCATTACAGTGTAACGACCATGTTAAAGTGATCTAAAAAAATATAAAGGGGAATTTTTATGCATCCTAATATATTCCTAAAACTAATTCCTAATAAATAAAATAAAATTATAAGAAATAAAATAAAATAAATGAAAAATAACTCTTTGTTTGATCCCCTAAGTGGGCCTTGGATTTTTACTACTTCCAAAATGGTAGTACCAGCTATCATCCAAAGTCTGTTGGTTGGTGGAGTTTCTTTGATTTGAACCATCAATGCTTATTCCTTATAGAATAAATACTTATTCCTTGTTATTTTTGACTTAATAGAGATATTACACTAAATACATCCCCTTGTAAATGACATAAATCTTTCATGGTGTGTGTAGGATGATGTATGAGCCATACTTCTTGGTTGCTAATTGAAAACCTCTTCTTCATTGTTCAGTGTCTGTTCCAGATATGTTGTATCAATAGAATAGTGAAGGTTAAAGTTAGAATATAATTTAATTTGAAAAATATATATATTAATAATCAACATCAAATTATTCCCATTCATTATAAGAAGCATGTGTCTCTATTTCCTTAGGAAGAGCCACTTGGATCTCCTCATGGAATCCCTCTAGTAAGTGATTAATATATTCTAGGAGCTCCATATGTTCCTCATCAAGTGCATTTTATATTTATTCATATTTCTATAAGACAAAAACAATTATCTAAATATAAAAAATCAAAATAGTGGAGAGTGATACTCAATTCAATTTCAAAAAAATCAGATGAGATGGAGTATAAGAAAGGATCATTCCTCGGATTTTTTTTGGCTTTAATATCTTCTTCAGTGGAAAGTTCCTAATGGAGTTTAATTTCACCGGATAAAGGTAGGTAGCTAGGATCCTCCATGTTCTCTTAAAATTCCACCACTTGGGTGGAATATTCTTTTTCTAAGGCTAGGTATTGGTTCAATGGTGATGATTCTTCTACTCTAAAGATGGGGAGATCATGTTTCATTTCATAATCTATCAGTCTCCTCCAAAATTGATTTACATCTTGTTGTTATCTCATATGTATGTCAACACATGATTCTTAATCATCACTCTCTATCTCTTCATCGTAGGTTTGGATCTAGATATTTAAATGGTTGTGTTGTTTATATTCTTCAAGAAATGACTCAACAACTCCATTAAAATTGGTAGGATTCAATGGTACTTCCTTTATATACTTCATTCTTTGACAATCATTTTGGATTTGATTAATCATTCCCATCACTTCTTGAAGTGAGATACTTATCTCTTATAAATTTGATATCATCCTGACTAATACCATCATATCATCAACCCTATGTTGGAGGGCCTCCTTAGTAATGTCACACTCTTAACATTACACCTAATAGTAGTCAGTCCATGTAGGATAATAATCATTTCAATACATCATGGAAAATAATATATTTTTTTATTATTAAATAATGAAAAAGTTTATACAATGCGAACAAAATAGTGAATGATTGAGGTTTTTCTCCTCAAAAACGGTTCCAAGTATTGATACACCTATCGTAGGGTGGTATAAAAGCTAATAAATTTTTTATATTGTAGTGAAATTAGTGAATAGGGTTATATATGTTAATTATCTTCATAGTGGTTCACTAACTAATCTTAATTCAATTATTTTTTAATTTTTTTGTTTTTATTATTTTATGAAATCACAAAAAAAACAGAAAATAAAGGGAATGAAAAATCTAAACGATCATTCATATAAAATTCTTACAGAATGATGTTAGTAAATAAAGTGATTGGTACTAGGGTTTTTAACTTGGGTTCCTTCATTATTAATTATTTTATTTGATAATATAATTAAGAAATATCATTAATGAATTACTATCATTTAATTTATTCAGTTTGAAATTTATAAAACCTAGGAAAATTATTTGTCACACCAAACTTAACCTCTACCCATAATTAAGTTTAATAACACATTCTAACCAAGGGTGTGGAATCTTCAAAGACCCAGCTCCATCGTATTTAATTTCATCCATTTGGATAAAATCAAATATATAATATGATGATTTTTTCTAATAAAATGGTGGTAAATATGTAAATAAAATAATATAATAGAATTTGATAGTGATTTCATGTCTAAGGACCACTACACTCATACAGTTTTCTCTCATTCAACAAAAATATAATTAAAATATAAAATATTGAAGAGAAGAATTCAGTAACACTGTATACCACCCCCAAGTCCAAGAATCGGGTTCTTTACACACCATTGGGAGTGGAAGAGATCACATATGAGAATGGAAGAGAGAGTGAGAGAGGTTGTGGAATGAAAAAAACTGGAATTAAAAAATTTAGAATGTTTTTCAAAAATAAACAATACTAAATAAAATAAGAAGAATCTAATCAGAATAGTAGCATCCTCCATTTAGTCGAGAAATTAATCCCCAAAGTGTGGCACAACACACTATATTTATATCCAAATGATTAACACATGTCTTTATTTATATCTGTGAATTTTAAAATGGTAAAATTTTCCTTATTTTTATTCTATGAAAATATCTCCTTAAATTTTCCTATGATTATCTAAGAGAGAGATATAACATGGTTTGACTTTCCATATCATCATATATTCTACACTGTTTTTATCTTATTTAAATCTTCCTTCATACTTATTTTAAAAAAAATTAAATTTCCATGTCTCATTGTGATCCACATAGCCATTTTTTCACATATCTTGTTGTTGAAAAGTAGTTGTTCCATTATTCTATTTTCAAACCATACCATGAACGTGAAACATGGGATTATTCTTGAATAGGGAATATTCTTCATTAAATCATACTCCTAGGGAATCACTTCAAGCTTCCAAGGTTGACCATGGTGATCTCATCCATTAGTATACTTCATTAGTGAGTTCATACTTGAAAGTAGTGATGATGGAATTCCCCAATGGCTCTGGCTACCCTTACATAGCTTTTTAGAATTCAAAGTTACCCTTAGAAAACGTTAATTTACGCTTACATAGCCCTAATAAAATCAATGTTACCTTTCTATATAATTTTAAAACAATATGTTACCCTTATATAGAGGCTATAGTACCCTTACATAGCTTTTTATAACATTTAAATACCTTTATGTAGCCTCTTCTTTACCTTTATCTAGAACCGTTATACCGTTATATAAAATGTTAAAGACTCCAATTACCCTTTATAGAACGTATATACTCTTATGTAGCACTGGATAACTTTATGTATCATATATTTGACCTTTACACTTCTAGTGAAAATCTCATGTTACCCTTACGTATCAGTGTATACCATTATGCTAGGGAAAAATTACCTTTATATAGTAGTACTCTTATCTTACTTACCTTCATGATTACAATTATAAAATGAATATGACCCTTATATATTCTTTTTAATTATAGGGTTACCCTTACGAAACATTGCAAAATAGAGGGATACATTTACATATCTCCGCAAAAAAACTCTTACGTAAGGGTAAAGAATATTTTACCTTTATGAATGCATTTTTTCATGTGTAAGGGTAAGGAAAACCTTCAAATATTTTCATTTTCCAAAAAAAATAAAATTCATAATTTACACCTCTTATTAAAAATTATTTATTCAAATTAAAATCATGCATATTTTAATAAACCAATTAATTCATGGATAAAATGATTAAAATAATTAAATTTTATTACAAAAAATTTTAAATAATCATGAAAAATATGTCAATAAATCTTTTATAAATTCTACCAAACATGATCCTAACAAAGTGGGTGAGTCATGAATTTCTAGTCGATCAGACCATAGGGTAACTTCTTGTGGGGATCCTCCCAGCATTGAGAACATTAACCTCCTTAATGTGGGTAAAAAATCCCTTATGCCTGCAGTTTGAGTTTTTTCATGCACTATTGAAACTATAGATACATATGTTTCTTATAATTTATTATTACATGGGTGGTGGTGGGGTTAAATATACCTCCAATCTCATGGGTTAGGTTTATCACTATATTGTTCTTGTAAGTATAACTACATCCATCTTAGCATTTCAGGATTATATCCCGATATGATTTGGGTGAATCATATCCTATAAATATTTTGTAAAATATATATCTATCATCAATATTTGATCCATATTTGTGAAATTTTCTAATCTCAAATTTTCCACCTATTTCACTTTTCTAGTGTATTCGTATTTGAGCCTATTGAATGCTTTCTCCCATTGAGTCTGACTTTTCTATACCCTTGAATCGGTAGGGTTTTATTGGATCAACTAAATATCATACCCAACTCCTGGATTTGGGGAATGACTAAAGGCAATGGAATTATAGGATTTCCTTTTATGATGACCTTATTTCCCATTTAGTTAGGTGAAATTTAACACCTAAAAATTACCACAACTTATGATGTATACTTGGGGATAATCCTTTTGGATGATTTGATATATTATCTAAAGTCAAATAGAGAAGTATTATTGAAGTAACTCATGTTGTTTAACTAACTTAGAGTTCCAAGATACCAGAACGAAATCCAAATCAACATAGAATAACTTCTTGTCCAATGACTTAAGATGGTATTAAAGTAACTCATGTTGTTTAAGTAACTTAGGGTTCAATATACCAGAATGGAATCCAAATCAATTGGAATAAATTCTTTTCCAATTCTTTAAGATTACTGACATACCCATCATATAGAATGTTTTGAGATGTGATATTATGAAATTTCATATACATATTTCAAATATGATGGGGTATATTTTCATCTAACTCCTTCTATATAATACCAAAACCTTCTTTAACTTTATGTAATGGTTATTTAACATGTTATAGACAGAGAGGTAATTCTTTTACTAATTTATTGAGTGATGTGAAACTACTTTCTATGTTTCCAACCAACTCTAGGATTACTTGATCTAGAAGAGAAACTAACCATGATTGTTGCCTTTTATAACCAATTAACATAGATGAGACAGTTCCAGTTGATAGTGGAGTGACCAATACTGTTGAATTAGAATTTACAAGAACCTCTCAATATGAGGGTTGATTTGTGGTGATTATGAAATAGTAAGGACCTTCATGTTGAGAGGATACCTCATTGTGGGAGGAACTCTTTGATAGCTTCTGTGATAAGTACCTCCATGGTTGGTATTTATATTATTATTTTGGGGTGTACCTCTGTAACTAGAATCATGGGGAGGATCTTCAAGAGGGTTGTTTTATTATGGATGGAATAGGAATTAACTTCATGTTGAATAAAAGAGAGAGGACATAGATAGAACCTATGTTGTTATATATTTATTATTCATCATCGTGGGGTGGACCTCCACTTTATCCATTTACTTGATCACCATGGGGAGGGCATCCATGGTTTATGATTCATTGGTTTCCATTATGGGGAGGATATTTACTCTTGGAAGTTGTTTCATCAAGGGGAGGATCTCCATGTTGGACACCCTAGATAGGACCTCCAGAATTGTTGACTATTGATTGATTAACAAGGGGAGGACCACCCTATTAGTTGAATATCATTTTATGGGAAGGACCTCTATCAACTTCATGATGGAGAGGACCTAAAAAATTTGTAGATGGAGCTTTATCATAGGGAGGAAGTTTATTACTCGTATTAATCCTACTATGAGGAATATCCTTCCAATGTGGACTCTGGGGAGTACCTCTAGAGTTTTATATTTGTGATTGGACATGGGGGACTACTATGGTTTTTTGTTTATTAATGGTTACCAAAGGTAAAACCTCTATGTTCAGAATCTAGGTTATTATAGGGAGGGCCTCTATAGTGAGTGTTTTATGGAGGGTCTCCAGAGATCCTTGATATAGAAATGTTGGGAGGAACTTCAAAGTATTAATTAATTTCCCTAAATAAAGAGGGGTAAATTTAGGTTGACACTAGTTTTTGACTCGATGCAATCTGATTCTCCTTTATGATAGTGACTTGAAACCATTATTTGGGCCATTGTCTGGATATTCTAATAAACCTCAAGGGTGATGGAGATTACAAGGGTGGGAATTTGATCCTGATTTTTTGTGGTTGGATGAATTCAGTGTATCCTCCTTCTCAATTATGTTGTTTGAACCTTTAGATAACTGAAAACTTCCCATTTGGTTTTATAAGGGATTGAAACTTAATGGTTATGGAGATGGCCATGGTTCATAGGATCCCTCCTATTTAGCTCCTAATTGGTCATTGGTATATAGTGTTTGTACTATTCCAATTAGCTACGATATGGGAGATGGGTATTATTTTTCTTTAAGGGAAGGCGGCTAAAGGGGTTGGGTGTTGTGAAATATGACACTAACTCCCTATTAAACCATCATTGATAAGATGATCGGCCGAGATTCTACTCTTACAAGATTTCATAGGTTGTATCTGTGTTTAGGATGATTAAATTATGTAAGCATTCTCATACCATGGTGTTGATCACCTAATATTGCAGGTTCTGAATTGGTGACAATGATCACTGAGGTTGCAAAGCTAAGAAATTAATTGACCAAAATAATATGTATGGGGTATTTTAGATTGGAGATTCATAGAAACCCAAGTTATCAGGTGGCTACTCCCAACCTGGATAGAGAATTTTGTTCCTTGCAGAATGTTTATTGAGGATTTCATTTAGATTTTGAGGGAAGGATATGGGAAAAAACCCATCAGTGTAGTATCACAAGTATGAATGTATAGTCAATTGGTCTCTTTAAAAAGTAAAGTATTTTATGTGAGGTTCTTCATATTCAGTTTTTAACATTATAATTTTAATGTTTCTATAGACTAACTTTCTAAATGAGGGTGTTTATTACCATGATCTAGTGGTGCTTGGAGTGTTGTACATTAAAACTGAGAGGATAGGAGCATGAATCGTCCCATGAAATAGTTTATTGTATAGTCTCGGTCTCTCTTATAGATTTAAAACATGTTCATTAAATCCTTCCTAGTAACAATATTGTTTACCCTTGTTGTGAAAGTTATCAATTTATATAATGAATCTATGAAAAATAGTATGATAGGTTCTATTTAATATCCCTCAATTATTGGATAATAATATATAGTTTAAATCCATATAGTTGGTCACTCCAAAATATATCACCATCCAAGGAGTATGGATGTATTGTAGAATTTTTTTTGTGATCGTGAAAAGGGCTACCTACATATCCCTATAATGGGAATCAAAACCCACATAGTTTGGTTCTATTTAACAAGTCTTGTCATAACTTTTATGTTCATGTGATAAGGACCTTTATTGTTCCTTGTAAGGTCATGCATCTGTGACCAATGAAGTACCTTTTAAGTTCATGCGATAAGGATTGATGTGTCTTTAAATTTAAGTCCATACAATTGGGACTTATTCTAAGTAGTTTAAAGTCATGTGTAGTAGATTACTACACACAGATACCAAGTAAAACGTCTGGTTAGGGGTATACATTCAATATTACCTTTCTATCTAAGGATTAAACTATGTTGAAGGCTCAATTATAACCTTAGCACATTAATTAGACAAAATAAGGATAACATGATGCTAGATAGATATAGAGGTTGCTTGAAAGTAACAAAGATGAGTGTATTGGCCTAGGAAAAGTTCCATTGGTCACTTAAGGATAGGGACCTTCATTATCAAGTGGATACATGATTGATTGTACTTCGAGGATTTTACTGGTTATGGAGAAAAACTAGGGGTAATATTTTAAAATTTTATTGATTCCCATTATCAAATGAGTACATGGTAAAATTGTTCCACATAGTTATGTATATTGTATTAGTCAGTTATATCAAGATGTTGTGTTGGTGTCCAAGGTGTATAGTGATTATCATACCTTTTACCTAGACATGAGAGTTTTAACAAGGTCTTTTGATCCATTAGGACAAAATAGTGGAATTTAGCCAAGGAAGGTGACTAGGAAAAGTGGTGAGGCTAGGTATAGCCTTGTAGGATGGGTTTGAAACCATCTTTAGAGGGTCTGGGTGGGGTTCCACTTTGAGAAAATTTGGTCTCCATGGTTTATAACCCTAGAAAGGATCTTTCTTGAAGAGGGTTACCCTAGGTCATATCTTATATAAAGATATACCATTAAAAATACGAAACAATACATTAGGAAACCCTAATTTCACATAATATTATACATTTATGTGAGGGGATAGGTTTAAGGTCCCACAAGGTACCCTGAGAGGGGTTGAATCATGTTGTGACCAATTTAAACCTTTTATCAGCTTGCTTTATTTCTCTCTTTGTATCTTTTTCCCACTACTATAATAACCATGCTCAGTTGATTTCATTTCACTCAACCACATGGAAACTGTATGAAAGTGTGTAGAAAAGTAATGATTGTAAGGACGTAGGTGTTATACTTAGTTCACTCACACTAGGATAATCCAAGTATCATGATATCGGTGATGTTTCAATGCACCAAAATCCACTACTACACTAGTTTGGAGAAAACAAGAGGTTATGATCACTCTATGAATAGTATCACTACCTTACAAATATTTAGGGAACGATTACACCTTTACTAAGGAACAATTACCTTCCTCCTCATTTGAGAATTTCTTCAGGGTATGATCAACCACATTTTATTGACTTGTAGGTCTATCTTTCCTCAAAAACATATGTTTAGTTGAGTGCATCCTTACTTATAGGTAGATGTACTTCTGAATTCCTCATGGATCCTCATTTACAGGCCAATATTGAACTCCTCCTTAATGTTGAAACATTTTCATATTTTTAATTCTCTTCAAGAACTTCCAAGTTCTCCTTCCTTCCAGCATGATTTTTTATTGTATTCCCCATCACTTAAATCTCCTCCCCCTTAGCTCAATTTCTTATTCTTGTTAGAATACCAAATCATCATAATTTCACCAATTCATTATTATTCTTATTATACCAAGGTGTATAAATATATATATAAGGATATTTCTTCCTCTTCTCATTATATATATAGCGAATGGCTCATTGAGAGTCTCTTTTTTTTGTTCTTTTTATGGGGGGAAACACAACATGTGAGATGACTTTCTGATATTTAAAAATATGGAAACCACTTTATTATTCTCTCTCTCTACTTTGGAATGATAATTATATGAAGATATATTTTAGTTCCATTACATCCACTAAAATTATCATTTAGATTTTATTCAACTCCATAAACCTTTCATTACTTTTGATTTTCCTCAAATATGAGAAATTCCTCTCTTAAAAACATGATTCCAACCCATGTATTAAAATAGACATATTATATTTCTTTCATCAGTCTTAATGTAACCACCTTTTATTTTTTTATTGGTATATTTTGTGGAAAAAATATATCACCATATCCTCAAGTTCTTATAATTCAAGAAATCTTATTAAATATTTTCAGTAAATCACCCTGAACCCACTACTTCTTTGTAAAATGAATATCTCTTTTATGGTGTAAATATATTTTTTACTTTATCTACTAAGAACTCACTGAAACTTCCACCTTCAAGTTTTTATTGAATCAGGGATCCTATTAAAGTTTAATAATTTTTCACAATTGAATATAATAGCTATCATATTCTAAAATAAGGGAACATCATTTGGGAATATAACAAATTATATCACTAATAAGTTCAAAATAATTTCCCTAAATAACCATTGCAGGATTATTTTTGAAATTTCTCAAAGTGTGAGATGACACTTACACAGCTTGGGATGACACCAACGCAGTCTGGAAGAAACTGTACACAACTGATAGATCACATCTACACTAAGGTTGATGACACATGCATTGGGACCAACACACATAAACTCAAGCCTAATAAAATATATAATATATTCCATTACCAACCCTTATAGCCTATAAAAATGAATCTTATTCTAGTTTTGAATGACACATATTCTCATGTTGGTTGACACATACATGGGACAGAAACACATTTATGCTGATGGATGATACCTATTCATATACCCAATAACACTTATACAGATCATATTCTTTTCAAGATTCATATCCCTAGACCAGAATGACACATGCACTATTGTTGAATAACACTTACAAAGATATATACTCTATTAGAACCAAGGAATATCTTTACTATAAATGGAGTATGATTTTTTTTGTTATCAATCCTCATATAGAAGATCAATAAGTTTTCAAATAAAGGGATCATACAGTTCAATCAGACAATGGTATTGAAGGTGGCATCGTTTCTTAGTGTTTTCCATATTTTTTTGTCCAAAAATTATAGAATATAGAAAATGTTTTTAGGAAAAAGAAGTTTCATGCAAGATTGAAGGTGGCTTGGAAACTTGCGTGCAAGGCATATTTTGGGATCACGTCATCAAAATATGGAAAAGGAAAAGAGTGAAATATTTAAATGATTGTGAAAGATGAGGTTGTGTGCAAGAGACTTACATTCCCAATGTGATGTCAAAAGGTATTTTTCATACTTTGAGATAATCTTACATATATTGTCATCAAGGCCTATAAATAGGTGTCTACCCCCACTTAAGACTTAAAACTTTTCAATGAAGAGCATGTTTTTTTGCAGCATGAAAGAATTATGTGTGGAAGAGATGCAGAAATAAAATCTTGCACGCAAAGTGTTCTTTTGGTCTTTAAAGACCAAGTAAAATATGTGGTTTAGTTTCGTGAAAGATAAGGTTTTTGTGAAAAATAAGGGTTACACAAAAGACATCTTACGTGAAAATCCCAAATCTTGCGAGCAAGATAACGTGTTGCGAAAAAGTTCTAGTGTGTGATTCGAAAAAAAATTATATGTCTAGTTTGTTTTATTAGTGATTTCAAGTGTATAAATTTATTAATTCAATGCAAGCAGAGCCTCATGAAAGATAGAGACAAATAATTCAATGAAAATCTATTTAAGAGACCATCAAGTCGATAAATTGTGTAATACACCCAAGGGAGTGAGTTATCCATAAAATAATTGTAAAGGCAGTGTTCCTGACATAGAGTGACTATGTATGAACTTTTTAATTCCTTAACTAGTGAAGATTAGTGGATTTAGGTATGACTGACACACTATGATAATATGATCCTTGGACTAGCCCTTAGTAGTGAACCAAGTAAAAGTGTTGTGTTGTCTCTTTGCATGTGAATGTTTGATTTCTGATCAAATCCACCACACATGTTTAATTATTTCTTACCAAAGTGGGAAAAATATCCATCATATTAAATGAAAAATTTGAAATCCTGATTTACCCCTCCCCTCTCAGGGTGTTCTACGATCCTACAGACTCTTCAACTAGATTTCTTCTAGATTTATTTCAATTCACTTATGAACTTATAGATCACCTTTATGAACTCCTCTAAATGATGGGACATGGATTCTCCATAAATATTATCATCTTTCCTTCTTTCTAAGATCCATGCATCTTATATTTCCATTTTCAATAAATCCAACCATAATTGATGGTTTCAGATGCAGTGGATCTGCCTATTTGGCATATCCAAATCTGATATTTTTTGTAATCAATGAATAATATGAGATATATATGACAAAGAAATTCATGACCAATTGAATTCATTTAATTTTTAATTGATATATGAACACTGGAACAAAGAATTCATGATCATCACATATAATTTACAATTAATTTCTACATAGATTTAGAATTACTTTGACTTGTGATTATTTCTTCATTGATTTTTTGGTGCACTATTATATTATACCATCATTGCATCATATAATCCAAGGGTAGAATCCATCTATAAATGATCTAAACATGCTCAAAAATATTTGAATGTTTTCTTAAAATGAAAAGTGTTATCATGGGTGATCTTGATCGCATGCATCATTTGTCATTGATCATAATAATAATCACATTATGGATAAAATATTACTTATGTTATCTTGAAAGTTTGAGAGAGTATATGAGGATTTAAACTCTAATCTTTAGCACATTCCTAATAGGTTTCTCGCTTAGGGATTGAGATAATTCACTCTTAAGTTTTTTGTGTAGAACAAGTGGTTCTCTCCAGAAAAAGATATAAGAAGGTATTTATAAATCAAGGTTAGGCATGTTATTTCACATAGGCCCTTATTCAATTATTTATTCCTTAGTGAACCTCATGACTAATTATAATATAAATAATATTATTATTTTCTTCACATATGCAATTCCTGTGGATAAATAAATATCATTAGTTAAATAAATAAACAAATATTTAATTAAATGATATTTAATGTAACACTATGACCACAAATTCCTAGATCTGGTTCATTATTTTAATACATTGGCATGATTACAAGAAATAAAATCCCTAAGGACCAATCAGTTTAGTATTCTTGCAAAATAGATTATAAACATGAACTTTATATTACACTTTCGAACATAAAATACAACAAAGATAATCCTTTGGGAATGTCATTATTCTAGTATCTTAACCCTACATAATAATTATAAAAACCTTATTGGAATCCTAGTAAAATAAAACATAACAATGGGATGATCTAAAATTATCATTAAGGTTAAAAAATACTATATAAAATTTCATAATTAAGTAAAAATCTTTAAGGAAAGTATAAAACTGAAACACAAGAATTTTCATGATAATATTGAACATAATATGAAAAGAATAAATCAAATAATTCCATTTAAACATTCACATTTATATTCTAATAGTTGAATAATCACATGTAATATAAATAACTAATATCATAATTAGGGAATGCATAATGATGGATGTCTGCACTATCAATATATATCCTCAAGATTACTACTCTCAAGATCTATCCTCGTGACATTTTAAGTATGTGTGTAGAAACTAAACTGATTTGTGTCAATATCTATCCTCCTGAAAAGATAACTATTTTCATGATCTATCCTCATGATAGTTTAAATCTATGGGTAGAAACATCTGATTTTTGTTAAGATCTATCCTCATGATAATTTAAAACTCCTTAGAAACAAACATGAAGGGTTAGTCACCAACTAATTTTATATCATGAGACCTACCGATGCATAGAGGGGCTATAGTGGGACCTTTCCCACACTAACTAAGTCCTATTCATTACTCATATGAAAAATGTGAAACAAAAACAACATAATCATTCGTATTAAAAACTATTATATGAAATATGAATACTTTAACCATAAACCAAGAAACGTATCTAATTAGCACATCCAAAATCAAACTGACCATAAACCCTTTAATAAAATATATTAAATTATATCACAAGAGGTCAACCTTAATTAAGAATAATATCCAACAAATTATGTTTTCATAGATGAAAATAATCTATTAAAATCGCTAAAAATATCTTGAGACAAATTCCCCTTTTTCATTTAAATAATTTATTCAAAAGTAAAACACTTATAAAAGAAGCCATTTTAAAATAGATTTTTGAATCAATGTGTCCCATACTATTTTTTAAAATTTTAAAATTATTAAAATTTAAAATAAATAATGTCAATATAAATAAATACTTAAAATTTTTTGAAAATATGGACATTAATGAGAAATATTTTGGACGGATAAATCTTTAAAACATTTAAAATGTTCTTTTAGTTAAAGAGTTCCCTAAATAAAACTTTAAAAGTATTAATTTTTGAAAAAAATTGTATGAAATTAAAAATAGCCATAAAATGTCCTTTATTATCATTTTATATTCATATAAATATTAATTTAAAATAATATCATGAATATTACAATGGAGAAAGGATTAATTCTTTAAACATTCAAAGCTTCTCATATCGCATTAAACATTTAAATCATAAGTCTGATAACATAAACTGAATATTTAAATAACATGAAGATAAATTTATTCATTATAAAAAATACAATAGGGGTAGTACAGACACCACACACAAGGAATAGGTGGTGAACATGACTTATATCTCACGAAAATTAAAAGTGAGATGGAATTCCCTTACCTTGGGTATGATACTCTCAATACGTGTCTGAAACTTATGTATAATGGTTTTAAACATATTATTAACTTCTAAAAAAATCCTAATAATGTTAATGATATCATATATGATTCATTTATGAATTTATATTACTCGTTTATTAATAATTTCCATGTTAAAAAAACATTTTGGGTAATAATCTCTTTGTTTATCGTGCATGTTATGACTTGTTATTCTTGATCATATTACTTAGATCATGATTTAATTACTTCAAGAATGTATAAAATTATTTATATATCATATATATTCAGAATATAAACATATATAATAGATAGATATATGAAATGGAATACACCATTCATGGTGATGGTAGGTCGTACGTACTCATGAACATTGTTTCTGTTTTCTTATCATATTGAATGGAAGTAAGTGAATGAAATATATGTGAAAACATATATATATATATATATATTATTCCAATAAAATTATTATTTCATATATTTCATAATTATTAATAATATATATTTTTATAATCATCGTTGAATGGTGAACGTGGAAGATGAATCACATCGCGTCATGGCGACAGTAAGTCGTACGTACTCACGAGCGATGATATCATTCGCTTCATGGTTAAATGGTATGTAATTGGATGAAATATGAATTTTACAGAAAAAATATCATGTTATATTTATTATTTAAATCCTTTATATTCATCATTATACCCATATAAATGATGGGTAATAAAAAACAGTTTACACCATGGCGTGGAGACGGTAAGTCGTACGAACGCATGAATGGTGATATTTTTTTTTGCAGGATAGGTAAAAGGATTAATATGGTTATACAATAATTATAAAAACATATCATTATATATTATATTCTCTATTTATTACTTTAGTATTTAAATAAAATAATAATAGTTGGTAGAAGAAAAAAATAATTTTGGAAGAGGTGATAAAACAATTACCTCTTTTTCAGGTGTCTTTTTTTTATTTGGACAAAAGAACTCATTAGGATGGCCTTCTACCCAAATTATGTCCTCTATGATTTACTGAGGTAATTTGGGAGAGTAAATGTTTAGGTATTTTCCGATAAAAATGTATTTGGAGGTGTGAATTAAAGACAAGGAAAAGTACCCTTTTATAAGAGAAGTGATGGGAACTTTTAGAAGATCTTAAAATTTTAATTTAATTTATATTTATCTTATTTTTCGAATATCTAAAAAGTGAATTATTTATATCATAATATGATTATGTGTCTAAATACCCTCAAAAATTTAATTTTGGATAATTTTAGGTTATAAAATTAACCTTATCTTTTGGGTTTAACCCTTAGTTAAACAGTTTAACTCTTACAGTGTCTACTTCTGTTTTTACACTATAGGGTTAATATATGTAATAGAAAATGTCAAAAAAACCAAAATTGGATCATTTATAAAATATTTAAATTATAAAATCTATTTGGACGAATATTATATTTTTATGACTTTTATATAATTTAATAAAATAGTATTTATTTTAAAATATCATTTATGTCAATTTTAATACTATTTAGTATTTGAATTTTTAAAAATATCAAAACAACATGCAAACTTCAAACCAATACATCCAATATGTCACTAACAAGTATAGGTTTTCTATAAAATTATTTTATGTCATTAATTAATTCAAATTATACTTATTTCAATATTTTTAATATTATTTATTTGATATCGTAATTAATTAAACAATAACTGCATCATCATTGTGTCTCCATTTAATTTAATTATTTAATGTCTAAAAATTATAAATAAATTATCATAACGTAGATATATTTATTATATTTATAAATAATTTTTATAGTAGAATTTATCTTATGTATAACCCTATATTAAAAAATATTTATTTATTAAAATCTTAATATAATACTTTTAACTCTTCTTTAAATAAAATATAATAAATGTCCTAGTCAAACAAAATTGGCTTAAAAAGGATAATATTTTAGAAATAATTTTAATTTTGGTCTGAAAAAACTTATCCAATTAAATAACGAAAAGTGTTAGGGTAATTATATATTATTATAATATTTTTTTACCTTTAATTAACCTATTTACCTTTAACCGTGGTAAATAAAATTCAAAAGTTGTTATTCACCAAAAATTATTTTGAACCTACTAGACCAAATTTTTCATACTTATTAAAAACATGTATTTAGTATTTTTTTTAAATTAAATTCACAGAAATGGTAAAATTATGATTAATGCTAATCTGCAAATGAGGCTAGAAGGCGGGTAAAAAGACGTTAAAAAGTAAAATGAATTTTTATATCTAATTATGTTATAAAAACGATTAAAATGACCTAAATTGGGTTAATATATGAATTAATTATATATTTTTACGTTAAAATAAATTTAAATTTAAATAATTATTCAAATCAAAATGTTTATTTTTTAATAATAATGTAGTGTTTTCCGTATTCATCAAAAATTGAAAGCTTTTAGATAAATACCAAAAATTCACCCTAAGAGAATTTTGATATTAGGAATTCAAAAATTAAGTATATTTTACCAAATTAAATTTATATTATTTTATAAAATTAATTTTATTATTGTTCACAAAAGTACATTAAAATTAGTTCCTTTAAGAAAATATTATTTCTAAACATATAACTATTTTACTAAAACTTGTACATTTCATTATAAATATGTTTTATTTACATGAAAAATTAATTATTTATTAAAATTTATATTACTATATTTAATAGATAATTTATAAATATATCATTTAAATAATTTTAACACTAAAGTGTTGTTTCACAGAAACTCAATCTTGCGTGTTGTGCAAGCCAATTCGGTGTTGTGTACAACACAAGCCATTGAAGATAACATACTATGAAATATTATGTTGTTACATTCTCCCCTCCTTTAATAAATTCTTTCCTTATAATTTTAAATTTTACTTCTAAAAACAAGTTTGATGCTAGAAAATACCTTTGTGGAAAACCAACTTCGGAAATAGGGTTACTAAAATATTCTCTTAATAAGAGGGAAAGGGAAATGAAAAAGTCACCACCAAATTAGGATTTCCAATAGAATATCATTAATGGAAAGTAGAGATATGTACATGGAGTAAAAACATAAATATTTATAGGGATTGATTGATTTGATCAATCATAAACAAGTGAACAATCAACAATTGAGGGCCTCACATCCATAAATCTATAATTATTTAAAATATCATCGGTTAAACAAGACATAAGGTATTAGGATAACACATTTTTTAGATATATTTTATTAGAGTTGGGGGATTATTTTACAATCTAGATAAGAACTTTAGAAAACTTACATGAGTTAATTCCATGTATCAATTTTATCCTTTGGTTGTGCTTCAATCTATTTTCACTTCATTTCATTCACTTGGATATGAATATTGAAGATGATTCTTTATGCTTGAATCACATTTAACGAATCATACATTCCACAAGAAATTCAATCATATTTTAAATATTTAAAAAAACCAAAAAGTTTAGCACATAATATCTAATAAATCATACTTAAACCCCAAAAAATAATATCCAATGTTCAGCTTATCCCATTCCAACCTTAAGACTTTTCCAAAATACTTTGTTCCAAATTCATTATCCCATAAGGTCTCTAAATTTTTATAATCAATCTTGACATTAGATTATCCAAACAATTTAATGTATCTCTTATTTTCACACGCCAAATATTTTATCACCCTTAAATCCTAAATTAAAACATGAATGATTCCAAATCATTAAAAAAGAAGTACTATAGTACAATCCTTATATATCTCCTGAATCTTATAACCATAGAACCATTGATGTAATAATTATTGAATCCAAATACAAAATAAACTTAATCATTCAACTTCACTCTTAAACCCTTAACTATGCTTCAACATTATATTCCTTAATACCTCATTCATCTCATTTTTCTTTTGTAGCCTCTTCATTATCAGTAGTATAACCATTTCATGTATAACCTTAATGATTCTAACCATTGAACAAAACACAAAGAATAATTTGAGAATTACTAATAATAGTCAAGAAGAATCATTTATAGGATCTCTAAATATTGTAATCTTCTATTAAATACATTTTTCCATATGATTAACCTAGTTTATCCATTACCAAATCTAAAGGATGGTATTTTATACTAAGAAAAATCCTCAATGTCTACCTTATGGTTATGTTCACTAACTTATGTTTTCTAAATCTAATTTCCAAGGTTATTGATAAACTTCCTTTGATACCAACTATAATGCCCTGACCCTAGATTCCAAGAACTGGTGCATTATTTTAATACATTGGCATGATTATAAGGAATCAAATCCTAGAGGACTGATCAGTTTAGTAGTCTTGGAAAATAGATTACCAAAATGAAATTTACATTACAAATTCTAACATAAAATACAATATAAATAATACTTTGAGACTATCATTATTATCCTATACTAACCCTTCATATCAATCATAAAACACTTCTTGGAATCCTCGGAAAATATAACATAATAAAGGGGTGATCTTAGATTCTTATTAAGGTTCAATAATACAGAATAAGCTTTCATAAATAAGCATAAACTTTTAATGCATGTATAAAACTGGAACACAAGATTTTTCAAAAAAAACCTTGAACATAATATGGAAAGAATAAATCAAATAATTACATTTCTATATTCACATGGATATTCTACTGGTTGAATAATCATATGTAATATCAATAACTAATCTCATAATGAGATAATTCATAATGTTGGATGTCTACAATTCAAGATATATCCTAAAAATAGTTATTATTAAGATCTATCATCATGAAAATTTAAGTCTATGGGTAGAAACCCATATAATTTGTTTCACAATCTATCATCTAGGTAAGATAAGTACTATCATGATCTATACTCATGACAGTTTAAGTCTATGGGTAGAAACTCATCTGATTTTTGTGAAGATATATCCTCATAAAAATTTAAAACTTTGTAGAAACAAACCTGAAGGGTTTGTCGCCAACTAATTTCATATCATGAGACCTACCATTGCATAGAGGGGAAATAGTGGGATTATTCCATAACTTACTAATTCCAATGCATTCCTCATATGATAATGGTGAAACATAAACAACATAATCATTCATATTAAAAACTAGTATACTAAATATGAATACTTTAACCATAAACCAAGAAAGCTATCTAATTAGCACATCAATAATCAAAATTATCATAAACCATTCAATAAAATATGGTAAATTATATCACAAGATATAAACCTCAATTAAGTTTAAGATCAAACCAAGTATGTTGTCATAGATTAAAATACTCTATTAAAATCACTTAAAATATCTTGAGACAAATTCCCCTTTTTCATTAAAATTATTTATTCAAAATTCATTCACATATAAAAGAAGACATTTAAAAATATATTTTTGAATCAAAGTGTCACATACCAATTTCAAAATTTTGAAAATAATTAAAATTGAAAATAATTCATGTCCATATAAATAAATCCTTAAAACATTTTTAAAACATGGACATTAATGAGAAACATTTTAGAAGGATAAATATTTAAAACATTTAAAATGATTTTTTAGTTAAAGATTCCCTCTACATAAAACTTTAAAATATTTATTTTTGAAAAAAAATTATGAACATAAAAATAGACATAAATTTTCCTTTATAATCCTTTTATATCCATATAAATATTAATGTAAAATAATATCAAGAATATTTCGATGGAGAAAAGATTAATTCTTTAAAAATTCAAAGCATCTCATACCATATTGAACATTTAAATCATAAGTCTGATATCTTAAAATGAATCTTTAAATACCATGAATATAAATTTTTTCATGATATGAAATAAAATATGATAAGTACATACAAAACACCCAAGAAATATGTGGTGAACATGACTAATATATCACGAAAATTAAAAGTGAGACGGATTTCCCTTAACATAGGTCTTATACTCTCCTTACATATTTGAAACTCTAATAAAATAGTTTTAAACATATTATTAACTTCTAACATAATCATAATAATATTTATGATATCATATATGATTCATTTATGACTTTATATTACTCTTTTATTATTAATTTCTAAGTTAAAGAAACATTCTGGGTAATAATCACTTTGTTTATCGTATGTGTTATGACTTGTTATTCTTGATCATATTACTTAGATCATGATTTACTTAAATAAATAATGTATAACATGTTTTATATATCTTTTCTATTTAGAATATAAATATATATAATATATAGGTATATGAAATGGAATACACCGTTCATGGAGACGGTAGGTTGTACGTACGCATGAATGTTGTTTCTGTTTTCTTATCATATTGAACGGAAGTAAGTGAATGAATATGTTAAAAAATATTTATATATATTATTCCAATAGATTTATTATGTCATATATTTCATACTTATTAATAATATATATTTTTATAATCATCCTTGAATGGTGAACGTGGAAGATGAATCTCATTGAATCGTGGAGACGGTAAGTCGTACATATGCACAAGCAATGGTATCATTTAATTAATGGTTAAATGGAGTGGAATTGGATGGAATGTGAATAAAAAATAAACAATATAATGTTACATTTATTATTTAAATCCTTTATATTCATCATTATACCCAAAGAAATAAATTGTAATGAAAAATAGTTTACACCATAGCATGGAGACGGTTAGTCGTACCTATGCACGCATGGTAATATTGTTTTTTGTAGGATGGGTAAAAGGAGGAATATGGTTATCCCATAATTATAACAACATATAATCATATATTATATTCTATATTTATCACTTTGGTAATGAAACAACATAATAAGTGGAAGTCTAAGAAGAAAATAACATTGAAATATGTGATAAAACAATTACCTCTTTTTTGGGTGTCTCTTTTCGATTTGCACAAAAGGACTCCTTAGAATGGATTTATTCCAAAAGTATGGAATCCATAATTTATTGAGAGAACTTCTTAGATTAAATTTTCAGTTTTTTTCTAACAAAAAGGTCTTTGGTGGAGTAAATTAAAGAGAATGAGAAATTCCCTTTTATAAGAGTAGTGAGGGGAACTTTTGGAAGATCTTAAAATATTAATTTATTATAAACTGATTTTCGGTTTCAAATAGCTCTAAAGTAATTTATTTCTAATATAAGATTCATATGGATAAAAATAACCTCAAACAATTGATTATGGTCAAGTTTAGGTTATAAAATTAATCTTATTGTTCGGGTTTAACCCTTAGTTAAACAGTTTAACTCTTACTCTGTCTACTTGCCTTTTCACAATATAGGGTTAATATAGTTACTATAAAATGTCAAAAAAAAACCCAGTTGGATAATTTATTAAATATTTATTATATAAAAGATAGTTTTATAGACCATATATTTTTATTAATTTTATATCATTTAATAAAATATTATTTATTTTAAAATAACCTTTATGTCAATTTTAATACTATTTAATATTTGAATTTTTAAAAATATCAAACCAAAATGATAAATTCAAAAAAAATATGTCACTAAAATTTCTAAGTTATCTATAAAATTATTATATTTTATTAATTAAGTGAAATAATATTTATTTTAATATGTTTAATATCATTTATTTGATATCTCAATTAATTTAACAATTACTACATCATCATTGTGTCACCATTTAATCTAATTATATAATGTCTAAAAATTATAAATAAATTATAATTATGTAGATAAATTTATTATATTTCTAAATAATATTTATATTATAATTTATCTTATGTATAAACCTATATTAAAAATGATTTAGTTATTAAAATTTGAATATGACACTTTTAACCCTTCTTTCAATAAAATATAATAAATGTCCTAATAAAAAACTATTGGATTAAAAAGGATAATATTTTCTAAATAAGGTTTATTTTGGTCTAAACATACTTATAAAATTAAATTAGGATAAGTTTTAGTGAAATTTTATATTATTATAATATTATTTTAACCTTTAATTACCCAATTTACCTTTAACCGTCGTAAATAAAATTCAAAAGTTCCTATTTACAAAAAATTATTTTGATCCTATTATAGAGAAAATTTCATACTTATTAAAAACATGTATATTATATTTTAAATATTCAATTCATAGAAGTAGAAAAATTATGTTTAATGCTAATCTGCAAATGTGGCTAGAAGGCGGGTAAAAAGATGTTAAAAAAGTTCAATAAATTTTTATATCTAATTATTTTATAAAAATGATTTAAATGCACTAAATTGGGTTAATATATGAATTATTTATCTATTGTGACTTTAAGATAAATTTAAATTAAATTACATATTTAAATGAAAATTTTGGTTTTTTAACAATAATGCAGTGTTTTTCACTATTCATCAAAAATTAAAAGTTTTCAGAAAAATACCAAAAATTCATCCTAAGATAATTTTGATATTACAATTTCAAAAATTAAGTCTATTTTATCAAATTAAATTTATATGAGTGTATAAAATTAATTTGATTATTGGTCACAAAAGTACATAAAAAGTAGTTCCTTTAAGAAAATAGTATTTCTAAACATATAACTGTTTTACTGAAACTTATACATTTCATTATAAATATGTTTTATTTATGTGAAAAAATTAGTTATTTAATAATTGTTATATTACTATATTTAATTTAAAAGTTATAAATATATCATTTAAATAATTTTAACACTAGAGTGTTATTTCACAGAAACTCAATATTGCATGTTACGCAATCCATGTCAATGTTGTGTGCAACACAAGCTATTGAAGATAGCATACTATGAAATCCTAGGGTGTTAAATTTAATATATAATTTCCAATTATACCATTAACCTTGGTCTATTTATCCTCATTAATATTTACCAAACCGTGAATAATGACTATTTGTTTAATAAATAAATAAAACTGCATTATTCATCTATAAATATAATAAATATTATACTCACTAAATCTTGTGAATAAATATTTATTATTATTTATCTCAAATATTTATTATTTTAAATAACTCATTATTAAATATTGGAGATCAACTAACCTTGAGTAATTATTCAACCCCAAAGAGAGAATAATATTTATTCTAACTTGTTAAACTCAAAAGGGAATTTAACTCATAGTTTGGATACACTTAGCATGTGACCCTCTATGGATCTTTCTCAGTGGAATCATGTAGAACCACATAAAGTCTATGGTAAGTATCTAGAAACATATCAAGAAACCCATAGAGAAATAATTAAATGTCTCAAAAAAATAAAACCTCATAGAAATACTCATTGTCCAATATAATCACTTTATCACAATATCTCTAATCAAGCAGGTTACATGCTGGTGTCATCAACCTATGTTCTAAATGTCTCTTTTTTGAATTTTGTAAAATGAACATACCCACAGAACACCATGTTAATGGATTTAATTAGGTTTTACAGTTACCATTAAAGGTTTTAATATATAAACTTCCTTTAAGGAATGGAATTGATAAATCCTTTCTCATGTTATTTATTATGGTAGTATCACTCGTGATTCACCCAATGAACCCTACTTAACACAAATATATAACATCCTGGTTTGGTTTAGTATATCAATGTACATGACTCATTATATAAATTAATAATAATCTTAAATTATAAGGATCAAAACACATTTCCATGGATAAAAATTTCTAATGACACGTAAAATGCTTATTTCCTACTAGTTGGTCATGCTCTCATAATCTATTGCTCTAAAAATCACCAAGGGAATACACTATGAGATAATGTCTCAAAGTCATAAAATTATCCACCCCTAATAGTTTATATAATTTATATCCTATCAAATGATATCATTAAGCTATAGAAAATATATTCAAGAATATCATAGTAGAACTTCTAGTCTCTAATCATAGTGGGTAAAAACTATCACCTTTCAGTGTGACCATTACTATTAATCCATTATCACATACTATGTCATGTAGAAGAAAAATAATGATGTGATAATAAATTTATTAATATTAAAAACAATGATTACACATAATCATATTATAGAGAAACAACTCCAATAAACTCTCACTTTCACTAGAGCCAAATTCTAATAACCATTAGTCTATTAGCTCTCACATGATATTCATGATTACACTAAAATAATTATTTATTCAAGGGGCCCCCCAAATTATATTCAATAAAAACTATGCACACTACAACATAAAACCTCTGAGAAAAAACCCTCAAGAGATGATACTTTTAGGGTATGTTCTTTTTCTATTGGTGTGACCTTGAATCCTTTATGTGAGACACCACTGCAGTGTTATAAAAATATAATGTTATTGGGTATTTACAACTAGTCGCCGCATAAATGTAACATCCTAGGTAAATAAAGAAATAATAAATTTTATTTTTAATTAATATTTTGTGAATTAAATATTAATTTTACCTTAAATGGGTTTCTATGTTCGATAGAGTACCTGATACGCAAAAATGGGTTTCTTTGAAATCTTATGTTGCACAATAATAATATATTATTATTATTTTAAATGGTAGTTAACGCCTAGCCATTGTATTGGAGGGAATGAATATAACTAACTAAAATATCATTATACATGTTTGTTAAATGTTTCTACATTTATTTTATAAAATATAGAGGCTTAAAATGTGAATGAATCTAATTTTAAGCTTAATTTACTTTAAAAGGTTGACTTACCACCTTTGGATGGTGACCCCTCTTTAAATATAGTTTTGGTCACTTTTATATGTTCTATTTGACCAAATAAAATTCTTATTTAGAATTGGGACATCAAAATTTACTTTGGGTAAATTTTTGGTATTTTTCTGATAAAATTCAATTTTTAATTAATAGTGAAAAATGTTGTATTTTAATTCAAAACTGCCTTTTAATCTAATTTATTTGTATGGTTAGATTATCCTTTTAATTGCTTTTAAAGTGTAATTGGATTATATTTTTAACATTTAATAAAATTTTGGTTATTTTAATTAATTTCACTTTGTAATTGTACATAAACAAGTGTCAATCTTTTGATAGTTATTATTTCTTAAAAACACGCCTTTTATTTTGAGAGCGGGAATTAATTTTAAATTAATTTCTGTCACTTCTGTGTTTTGAATTTGGAAAAATTGATTCCATATTTTGAATCATGAGGTCCAAATTGTGTAAATAAGTAACTTTTATTTTCAGACATTATGAATATTTACTTCAGTAAATATTTTATTTACCGTGGTTAAAGGGTAAATTTGGTAAATAAGGGTAAACAAATATTACTATAATAATATAAAATTACACTAACATGTTTCCTAATCCTATTGGTTTATACACTTCCGACCATGTTCATCCTTGGGTTGATTTTGTGACCTCATAGGGCCACTTGGTAGTGATAATGACACTTTATTTTAATTAACTTAAAGTAAAGACAAAAATGACATAAACAAATATCTTTTAGTAAATTAATTTTTACATAGTGTTATATAAGTTATATTTTCTACTATAAATATTCTTTGCAAATATTAAAATATTTAATACCTCATGGTATTTTTTTATAATTTTTAGACATCAAATAAATTAAATAATTTATAACACAATAATGATGCAGTGTTTACCTCATTAATAAAAGATTTAAATAAATAAGATTATAAATATTAAAATAATATCAAAAACCTGTTCAATTATAATTGGATGATTTTATTTCGACCATTAGTCATATTATCTTCGACTTTATTAAGTTTTGGACATTTGTAAACTGAAAATCATTATGTAATAAAATAATATTTTCACACTTTCATAAAGAGCCACTCCTCCCCTTATAAAAATCCCTCACCTCTAACTCATTCCTCACACCTATAAAGCCCATCGTATCATCCAAAATCTGCCCAATTAATCTTTTTACATCCATATACTCCTTCTAGAAGCCTTAACTTAGGTATAAGGCACTTCAACCAAGCCTTTTGGTTCAAACCAAAGGGAGTTACCCGATTTAAAGCTAACGTCTTCTCTTAAGTTCTTTTGTTTTATTTTACTTCTCCAACCCCATAAACTCTTTTTATTCCTTTATTTTATAACAAAACCAGTATCATAAATATACTAGGATGTTTTTATGAGAATTATTTGAACTAAACTTACACACACCTTTATCTAATGGCTAAAGAACATACTTTTTCTGTGGATGAAAAACTAATGCCTCACGAAACAATGATTGTTCAATTATCTCCTACTACCTCTCATGGTGGCCATTATAATGGAACTCTATTTATATATGATAAATATTATGTTTATGTTTTCTTTATTCTTCTATATTTTCCATATATATCATACCTTTATGGTTTCCATTATGGGTAAACGCGATAATTTCATTTAAGGAAGTGCGGATTACCGCCCCCTCAATGTGATATGACTCGTTAATGCCATATGTGGAACATATAAAAGATGGATTTAATGATATTATATATGATATTATATTGTAATTATAATATACCTATGTATAATTATTTTTTAATTCCATTAAAATAAGTAATATAAATGAAATTAGCATTCATGCGTATGTACGGATTATCGTCTCCATGAACGGTGCATTTCATTTCTTATCTCTAAATGTTTTGTACTATTATAAATACATACATATACTAGATATATATGATATATATAATATCTAAATCAGGAATATCACTCTAGATATAATGGATATTTGACCACATGAACAATTTTTAATTATAAGAAGTTCATTTTTGACTCAAGTAGCAAATATCAACAAAACGACCGTTATTAAATTAAATGATTACATAATGTTTATAAAATTTTAATAAGTGATATAAAAGGAATAATAAACTTGAAAAAGGATCATAATCAAGTATAAATTAACTTTAGTTTATTATTCAGGATATTAAATAATGAACGGGTCAAATCGGACATGAGGTAAGGGACTTCGTCTCAATCTTCTTTCATTGCGGCATATTTTGTTTTAATACATGGGTTTCTTTTATACGCTGTATAAACTCCTTTTACTTTTTATTTCATTCAAATGGAATCTTTCTCTATTAATAGTCTTACTAAATGAAAAAAAATAATGTTTCTTTTTAACTTAAGTGGTGACAATAACCTTTTCTGCCACCGTGAGTATTATTTGATCTATAGATTCCTTAACAAGACGTAATGTTTTTAAAAGGAAAATAAATACCATATACTCTTTTACATATTTTGGTATTGAAATGGTTTTGATAATGGTTTTTTTATGTCAATATATTTAAATGATATATTGTGATTGCAATGTGGAAATGTTATCTTTCCTTTATGTTTGTTTATGTGCTATGAATATATTATTGTTCTTGGGAATTGTTTACGTATACAGGTGGTTCCATGATTAACCTAGGGAGGGTGAGCCCGAGATAGATCTCCAATGCATTGGGTAACGTGATGGAGGTAAAAATGAATATTTCTCCTAAGATATTTATGTAATATACTGTGATGGGTATTCCAAATATAACTCCCTACGTAGTTGTGATAGCTACAATGTAAGTATGATATGGATTCCACAAGTTACCTTTGTGATTTATGATTTCTATGTGTTATTCATAAATATTATGATTTCATATGGTATGTTAAATATCTTATGTTATGTATGTAATGATGAACTAAGGTTTTCTTTATTTGTTTTATAACCCTTACTGAGCTTTTTATGCTCATCCCAAGTTTTGAAATGTTTTTCATAGGACTTAAAGATGAATAGGGTCAAGGATGGGATCAATGAAAAGTCATGCTATCTAAAACATGGAACTAGACATGACTCTTTTTTCAAGAGTTTTTATTTTTGTGAAAAAAAATGGAAACTTAGTAGAAGTGTCTACTTTGTAATTCTTGAGATGTAATGTAATAGTTATGGCCTAATTCTCTAAAACTCTAAAACTGAAAATATCCTAAATGTTAATTATTCATTTAATTCAAGATTATGGAATGTTTTAAGGCCGGGTCATTATAGTTGGTATCAAAGTTTGGTTTATACAACTTTAGAAGTTAGGATATTGTTAAATTAATGTCCATAAATTAATTTATGGTAAGATTAAAGTGATATAGAAATTATAGATTACCGTGTTTCTTAGCCTAAGATATTTCTATGTTTAGAATGGTTTTCTGTAGAGGAAACAGGGCATCTATGTTGGGATGAAATCCGGAGGAATACAACATTCAAAATCAGCAACCTGAGATGGTCAGAATCAGAACTGAATAGTTTTTTGTAGTGATGGCATAGTTGAATCAGGCTATAAATGGTGGTGGTATCCATGCATGAGATCAGCCAGATCAACCACAGAGGAACATGTCATTAGTAGAGCATTTCATGAGGGAACACCCCCCATCATTCTGAGGATCATATGACTATGTTCTAGAAGAAGGGTGTATTAAAGCACTAGAAAAGATTTTCGATGGTATGGAATGTTCATAACATCAAAAGGATAGTCCCACTTTTTACCATTTTTAAGGTGTTGTTGATCAGTGATGGTCGATGGTGAAAAATATTTGGGATAATAAATAGATTGATTCTCTTGATTAGGATGAATTCAAAGGTATGTTTCTAGAGAAATATTTTCCGAAGGTGGATCATATTAGGATGGAAAATCAATTCCTAGAATTGAGGTAAGAGGATGACTTAAGGGCTACTTATGAAGTAAAATCCACTCGAATACAAGGTATGCTCCAAATTTCATATGAGATCTTTTTAGTAAAATCAATCATTTTTAGTCAGGATTAAATCCAATGTATCAAAGGGATTTAGCTTCTCGTGAGTTCAAAAGTTATGAAAAACTTGTTCAATGTATAGAGAAGGTGGAAATGGAGTTTTCCAATGATCAGGTGTTCTTTGAAAAACAACAGAATAAGAGGTCAAGGTGGCGGGTGAAAGGAAAAACTCTTGAAAAATTATGATGGTAAAAAACATAAGTTTAAAGTTTGTAAAAATTGTGGTAAAAAGCATTCTGGGGAATGTATTTTGAATTATGGTAAGTGCTACCAATGTGGTAAAATGGGAAATAAGGCTCATAATTGCACTGAAAAAGATCAGGGTAATGGTAAGACAAAATCTGATTTACAATTAGTAAAAAAATTCAAGTTCAATGAAATGGGTCATTATGAAAATGATTGTCCAATGAAGAACTCAACTAGGGGAAAGCATCCAGCCTACAAGTAGAAATGGGTGGTGAAATCCATTGTAACTACTTCAGCAGATGTTGGGCCATAAAATGAAGTAGTATCAGGTACGTTGTTTGTTTATTCAAATTATGCCAATGTGTTGTTTGATTCGGGGTCTACACATTCATTCATTTCTGAGAAGTTTTCTAGTAAATTGGTAATTCCATCTCAAGATATGAAACCTAAACTTATGGTAAAAAAATTGGGGGAAATTTTGAAACAAAAAAAATTATAAGAACCTTCATTTCCTTGTGTGTGGAAAGAATCTACCTGAAAACCTTATTTCTTTTCTTCTAGTAGAGTTTGATGTTATTTTGGGTATGGATTGGAATTCTATTTATCATGATAATATTGACTACAGAGCTAAAGAGGTTTCTTTTCAGAAATATTTTTAGTTTGTGTACAAGAATAAACCCTTACTTTTTATAACATATCAGGAAGCAGAGAAACTAGTAAAAGATGGAAATGAATGTTACCTTGCACATATTGTTGAAAACAAAGGAACTGTTTAGATTAATTATGTACTAGTGTTAAATGAGTTCCTTGATGTTTTTCCTGATGAGTTTCCTGGTATTATACCTGATCGAGAAGTTGAATTTATTATTGACTTAGTTACTGATGCTAAGAAAATTTCATAACCCCCTTATTAAATGGATCAAATTGAACTTTTAGAGTTAAAGAAGAAATTGCAGGAGTTATTATATAAAGTTTTAATTCGACCTAGAACATCACCATGGGGTGATCCTATCTTATTTGTTAAAAATAAATTTGGTTCAATGAGACTTTTCATTGATTATATATAATTGAATAACATCACTGTTAATAACAAGTATCCTTTTCCACATATAGATGATTTGTTTGATCAGCTCTAGGGAGTTAAGTATTTTTTGAAGATTGATTTGAGGTCAAGGTACCATCAGTTGAAAGTAAAGGAATCACACATTCCAAAGATCATGTTTTGTACTAGATATGTCCATTATGAATTTTTAGTTATGCCTTTTGGTTTAACCAATGCACCTGTTGTATTCATGGATCTTATGAATATAATTTTTTGTGAGTTCTTGGATAAGTTTGTGGTTGTGTTCATTGATGATATTTTTGTTTATTCTAAAAGTAAAGAGGAGTATGAAAGTCATTTAAGGGTTTCCATTCAAAACTTAAAAGAAAAGAAACTATTTGGAAAATTTAGCAAGTGTGAGTTTTGGTTACAAAAAATTTCATTCCTTGGTCACATTGTTTCAAAAAATGAAATATTTTATTATCCTACTAAAAAAAGTTGTTAATGAAAGGCCAAGACCCACAAATATAACCGAGATCCATAGTTTTCTTGGTTTGGAAGATTATTAGTAAAGTTTTGGTGAAATTTTTTCACAATTATCTAGTCCAATGACTAATTTAACTCAAAAATCTATTAAGTTCGTATGGAAAAAAGAATGTGATGGTTGTTTTAAGGAATTGAAAATAAAATTGGTGAATGCTCCAGTTTTGGAAATACCTTCTAGAAATGGTGAGTTTATTATTTACAGTGATGTTTTGTTGAAAGGACTTGGTTGTGTCCTTATGCAGAATGATCAGGTAGTTGCTTATGCTTCACATCAGTTGAAACCTCATGAGTTAAATTACCCTACACATTATTTGGAATTTTCTGTTGTTGTTTTTGCTTCAAAAATTTAGAGGCATCATTTTTATGGAGTAAAATGTGAAATATATATTAACCAGAAAAGTTTTAAGTATATATTCACTTAGAAAGAATTGAACATGAGACAGAGGAGATGGTTGGAATTAATCAAGGATTATGATTTCATGATCCTTTACCATCTGGGAAAAGAAAATAAAGTGGTTGATACTTTGAGTCAAAAAAGTAATGCTTTATTAACCATGCTACATTTGGAATGATATCCTTTGGTTTTTTATTTGATGAAATTTGGCATAGAAGTTGTTGGTGCAGGAAATTATTCTATTTTGTTTCAGGTGTCAGTGAAATCATATCTATCAGAAAAAATAAAGAAATTTCAGAAGGAAGACAGTGAGTTGTAGAAAAAGGTAGAGTTGGTTAAGAAGGGTAAGTTTCATGATTTTAACGTTTATACTAATTGTGTTTTGAGGTTTGGGAAAATATTATGCATGAATTGTGATTCACAATTGAAGAATTTTTTGTTATGTGAAGCTCATAGTTCAATGTTTTCAGTACATCCTGGTAGTACAAATATGTACAGAGATATTTGGGAGTATTACTGGAGGGATGGAATAAAAAGATATATTTCTGACTTTAATGTGAAGTGTTTGAGTTTTCAACATGTTAAAGTAGAGTGGTAGTTATTGAAAGGGATGCTTCAGTCTTTACCGGTTCCAGAGTGGAAATGGGAAAATATATCTATGGACTTATTTGTGAAATTACTAAAGACATCTCGAGGTAATAATGCAATCTGGGTTATTGTTGATCGATTGACTAAATATGCTCATTTCCTTCCTATTTGAGATACTTTATCTCTAGATCAACTTCCTCAGTTGTATGTTAAAGAGACAGTCAGGTTGCATGGTGTTCCCATATCTATTGTATCTCATCGTGATCCCAGGTTTACTTCTAACTTTTGGAAGGGCCTTCAGAAGTCTTTAGGCACTGAATTAAATTTTAGTATAGCTTTTCATCCGCAATTAGATGGGCAGTCAGAATGAACAATTCAAACATTGTAGGATATGCTACATGCTTGTTCACTGGATTACCAGGGAAGTTGAGACCAATATATTTCTTTGTCTGAATTTTCATATAATAACAGTTTTCATTCCCGTATATAGATGTCTCCATTTGAGGCATTATATGGGAAGTGGTGTCGAACTCCAGATTTTTGGGATGAAGTAGGTGAAAGGAAGATGATGGGACTAGAATTGGTAGAAGAGATAGTAGAAAAATTTCAGTTGATTCTGAATCACATGAGAACAACTCAGAGTAAGCAGAAAAGTTATGCAGATAATCAGAGGAAGTATCTTTCTTTTTGAGGTAGGTGATCATGTCTTTCTCAAAGTTTCTCCAAGGAAAAGTGTGATGCATTTTGGTAAGAAGGGAAAGTTGAGTCTGAGGGTCATTGGAACATATGAAATCCAAAAGAAAGTTGGATGAGTTGTGTACAGAGTGGTAGTACCTCCATGTTTATCCCAGGTACAAAATGTTTTTCATGTTTCAATGTTGAGAAAGTATATGTCAGATCCATATTATGTTTTAAGTCTAGAGGTAGTTCAATTGGAAGAGAATCTCTCTTATGAGGAACAGCCAGTCCAAATTCTTGGCCAAAGAGAGAAAGTATTATGGAATAAGTTAATTCACCAAGTAATGTTTTTGTGGAAAAACCATATGGTTGAAGTGGAAATGTGGGAATCAGAAAATTCTATGAAGGATAAATACCCTCATTTATTTGATAAGTGAATAAAATTGCGAGGACGCAATTTCCAAAAGGGGGGAAGCATGTAACATCCTAGGTAAATAAAGAAATAATACATTTTTTTTAATTAATATTTTGTGAATTAAATATTAATTTTACCTTAAAGGGGTTTCTATTTTTGATGGCATACTCGATACGCAACAATGGGTTTCTTTGAAATATTACGTTGCACAATAATAATATAATATTATTATTTTAAATGGTAGTTAATGCCTAGTTGTTGTATTGGAGAGAATGAACATAACTAACTACAATAATATTATACATTTTTTTAAATGTTTTTAAATTTATCAAATAAAATATAGAGGCTTAAAATGATAATGAATCTAATTTTAAGCATAATTTACTTTAAAAGGTTGATTTACCACCTTTTGATAGATAACCCTCATTAAATATAGTTTTGGTCACTCTTATTTGTTATATTTGACCAAATAAAATTCTTTTTTAGAATTAGGACATCAAAATTTACTTTGGGTAAATTTTTGGTATTTTTCTGATAAAATTTAATTTTTAATGAAAAGTGAAAAATGTTGTATTTTAATTCAAAAATGCATCTTAATATAATTAATTTATATGGTAATATTATCCTTTTAATTGTTTTTAAAGTTTAATTAGATTATAATTTTACCATTTAATCCAATTTTGGTTATTATAATTAATTTCACTTTGAAATTGGACATAAACAAGTGTCAATCTTTTGATAGTTATTATTTCTTAAATACACGTCTTTTGTTTTGACAGTGGGAATCAATTTTAAATTAATTTCATCCACTTATGTGTTTTGAATTGGGAAAAATGGATTCCATATTTGAAATCAGGAGTTCTAAATTGTGTAAATAGCTAAATTTTATTTTGAGATATTATGAATATTTACTTCAGTAAATATTTTATTTACCATGATAAAAGGGTAAATCTGGTAAATAAGGGTAACACAATATTACAATAATAATATAAAATTACCCTAAAATGTGTCCTAATCCTATTGGATAATACATTTCCGACCATGGTCATCCTTGGTTTGATTTTGGGACCTCATAGGGCCACATTGGAGTGATAATGACCCTTTATTTTAATTAACTTAAAGTAAAGACAAAAATGACATAAACAAATATCTTTTAGTAAATTAATTTTTACATAAGGTTATATAAGTTATCTTTCTTACTATAAATATTCTTTGTAAATATTAAAATATTTCCTACATCGTGGTATTTTTTTATAATTTTTAGACATCAAATAAATTAAATTATTTATAACACAATAAGGATACAGTGTTTACCTCATTAATAAAAGATTTAAATAAATAAGATTATAAAGATTAAAATAATATCCAAAACCTGTCCAATTATAATTGGATGATTTTATTTCGAACATGATTCATATTATCTTAGACTTTAATAAGTTTTGGACATTTATAAACTGAAAATCATTATGTAATAAAATAATATTTTCACACTTTCTTAAAGATCCCCTCCTCCCCCTTCTAAAAATACCTCAACTATAACTCATTCCTCACGCTGATCATGCCCCTTGGATAATCCAAAATCTCCCTAATTAATATCACTACATCCCAATACTTATCCTAAAAGCCTTAACTTAGGTAGAAGGCACTTCGACAAACCCTTTTGGTTCAAACTAAAGGGAGTTACCCGATTTAAAGGTAGCATCTTCTCTTAAGTTCTTTTATTTATTTTACTTCTCCAACCTCTTAAACTCTATTTATTAATTTATTTTATAACAAAACTAGTATAATAAATATAATAGGATGTTTTTTTGAGAATTATTCGAACTACACTTACACACACCTCCATCTAATGGGTTAAGAACATACTGTTTTTGTGGATGGAAAACTAACGTCTCACGAAACGATGATTGTTCAATTATATCCTACCACCTATCATAGTGGCCATTATGATGGAATTGTATTTATATATGATATATATTATGTTTATGTTTTCTTTATTCTTCTGTATTTTCCATTTATAGAATACCGTTATGGTTTCCATTATGGGTAAACGCGATAATTTCATTTGAGGAAGTGTGGACTACCGCCCCCTCAAAGTGATATGACTCGTTAATGTCATATGTGGGACATATAATGGATGGATTTAATGATATTATATATTATATTATATTGTAATTATTATATATCTATTTATCATTATGTTTTAATTCTATTAAAAAATAAATAGAAATGAAAGTAGCATTCATGTGTACATACGGCTTACCGTCTCCATGAACGGTGCATTTCATTTATTATCTCTAAATTTTATATACTATTATAAATATATACATATACTGGATATATAAATGATATATATGATATCTAAATAATTAATGTAATTCGGGATATAATTGATATTTGACAACATGAACAAATTGTAATTATAAGAAGTTCATTTTTTACTCAAGTACCAAATATCGACAAAACAATTGTTATTAACTTAAATGATTAAATAATGTTTATAACATTGTAATAAGTGATATAAAAGGAATAATAAACCTGAAAAATATATTAAGAAAGTATAAATTAACTTTAGTTTATTATTCAGGAGATTAAAGAACGAATGGGTCAAATAGGACACAAGGTAAGGGACTTCGTCTCAATCTCCTTTCATTGAGGCATATTTTGTTTTATTACATGACATTCTTTTATACGTTGTATAAACACCTTTTAATTTTCATTCCATTCAAAGGGAATATTTTTCTACAAATCATTTTACTAAACAAAAAAAAGTTTCTTTTTAATGTAAGCGGTGACAATGACCTTTTCCACTACTGCGAGTATTATTTGATCTATGGATTCCTTAACAATTCGTAATGTTTTTAAAAGTAAAATAAATACAATATAATCTTTTATATATTTTGGTATTGAAAATGGTTTTGATAATGGTTTTTTTATGTCAATATGTTTAAATGATATATTGTGATTGCAATGTGTAAATTTTATCTTTCTTTTATCTTTGTTTCATGTGCTATGAATATGTTATGGTTCTTGGGTATTGTTTACGTATACGGGTGGTTCCATGATAAACCTAGGGGGTGAGCCTAAGATAGCTCTCCAATGCATTGGTTAACGTGATGGAGGTAAACATGAATGTTTCTCCTAATATATTTATGGAATATACTTTGATGGGTATTCCAAATGTAACTCCCTACGTAGCTGTGATAGCTACAAAGTATGATATGGAAGCCACAAGTTACCTTTATGATTTATGATTTCTATATGTTATTCAAAAATATTATTATTTCATGAGGTATGTTAAAGAGATTATATTATGAATGTAATGATGAAATAAAGTTTTATTTATTTTTTTTATAACCATTACTGATATTTTTATGCTCATCCCAAGTATTGAAATGTTTTTCACAGGACTTAAAGATGAATGGGGTCAAGGATGGGATCATGAAAAATTCATGTTGTCTAAAACATGGAACTATACATGACTCTTTTTTTCAAGAGTTTTTATTTTTGTGAAAAAAATTGAAACTGAGTAGAAGTGTCTACTTTGTAATTCTTAATATGTAATGTAATAGTTATGGCCTAATTTTCTAAAAATATAAACCTGAAAAGATTCTCAATGTGAATTATTCATTTAATTCAAGATTATATAATTTTTTATGGTCGGGTCCTAATAATAAAGATCTTGGAAAATTTTATGTATCCAAAAAAACTTCTTTTGATGTATAAGAAGCCACTATATTGTCAGACTCTACTTTAGAATAAAAAAATGGCTTCTTTGAAATCTTCTAGCTCACAGATCCCCCGTTGAGACTGAATACATATCTTGATTGTGGATTCAGATAACTATAATCTATCAGAAACATATAATCATTATAACCCCTAATTATTTTCTACCCATTTCCTCTATATACCATGAATATATCCTTATTATGGTAATATACTTAAGGATAACCTTAATTGAAAACCAATTTTGTTCACCTGGATCATTTTGATGTTTTCCTACCATACCCAAGTCATATGAATTTTTAATACTAGTATAAACATGGAATACATGATTGATACTATCATAGAAGCATGTGGGATCAAACTCATTCTCTCTCTCTCTATCTTTCATATTGTATGTGAGGACACATTTTCTTGGAAAGATATAAACCATGTGATGTGGGAATGAATCCCCTCTTAGATTAGTCTTTACTAAACCACATTAGTATCTGGTTAATGTATATACTTGGACTTAGTCCATTTTCCTCTTTTATCAATCATGATTGATCTTAAACCCTAGATTATAGGCTACTTCACCTAATTTCATTATAGAGAAGAACTTGCTCAACCAATCATTAACTAATTATAAGATTAGTATGTTTCTTCTAATAAGTAATATGTTATTTACATATACTACTAGGATAATTACTTCATTTATAATAAAATACTTATAAAAAATGACTCGTATATGATTTTAAAGAAACCAAATTATTTTATAGATTAATTGAACCAAATATTCCTTAACCTGGATGCTTATGAAAATCCATAAATAGATCTCTGTGAATTGCATACCATTTTAGAATTACCTGGAGTCATAAACCCTTCTGTTTGTGTCATATAGACATATTCCTAAAAGATATCATTATTTAAACTTATTTTTACTTCCATCTATTAAATTTCATAGTCATGGAAAGATGTTATAATAAGTATAATTTTCATGGATTTAAGCCTGGATAATAGAGAAAACGTTTTATCCTAGTCAATGACTTGACATTGTTTAAACCATTTATCCACTGGTCATGATTTATTAGTATTCACTTTACCTTCAATGTCTAGTTGTATCTTGAATACTCATATATGACCAATGGGATTTACATAAATTGGTAGATTCACTAGAACCTAGACTTGGTTTTTTTACATGGAATCCATCTCAAAATTCATGGAATCATTCCATCTTATAGTTTCTAAGCTCTATACTACTTCCTTATAAGAAATAGGATCATTTTTATCAACCAATTATGAGTCACCATACTTAGTGAATAGAAATTCATGCCTTTTTGGTTCTCTAACTTATTTTATTCTCCTACACAGTACTTGTGTTTTAGGAATAACATATTCCATTGGGACTAGTTAAATATATTCCTATACAAATTCTTGTGTATCTTGAGTATCGAATTCATCAAAATCAATCTTTCACCCATTATCTATTTGAGGACATGTTCACTCTCAAGAAATAAGACATGTATTATGATAGTTTCCTTATTTTATAAGGGGTTATATAGATGGTACCCCATTATTTCCTTGGGATATCCTATAAGGATACACTTACTTCTTGGATGTGCTAGTTTATTTCAAGAAGTGGACTTAAAAATTCCTCTTATCCCTATTCATATAAGGAATTCAACATATAATTTATATCATACATTAATTCATATGGTATTCTATTTTCCACTTTAATTTGTACCAATTTTAGATTTTTCTATAATATGAAATTTATAACCCCAAAAGTATAATGAAATATCTTCATGAGTCATCTTTGGAATTTGCATTTCAATAAATGTATGGTTCCTCCTTTTACAAATCACATTCCACTATGGTGTTTATATTAGAGTGAGTTGAGATAGAATCCCAAACACCTATAAAAGGTCAATAAACTCTTGATTATGATATTCACTAACTTAATCAGATCAAATATTCTTTATATTCTTTCTATGTTAATTATATTCTTCATTCTTTAATACTTCGAGTTTGTCAAATGAATCATATTTATACATATTCAAGTAGACATATCCATATCTCCTCAAGTCATTAGTAAAATTTATGAAGTATGAATACCCACCTATAGATTCTAAAGGAAAAGGTTTACATATATCAATATGTAACAATTCCAAAATCTTTATGGATCTTTCACCTTATTCTAAAAATGATGGTATATTCATCTTTCTTATAAAAAACATGGCATTTATCAAGTGGTTTTGGCTGAAAGGATTCTAAATAACAATATTGAAAGATATGTTTCATCTTCCTCTTATTTATGTGTCCAAAATGGCGATTCCATATATATTTGTGAAATGAGCTGTGAAAACTTGATTCGTTATCAATTTCCAATACTTGGTTTTGGAAATTTAATACATAAATACAATTATTTAAATACACCATATAATAACATATGTTGTCTTTATAAAAGAAATATATTTCATTTACAAACATGAAAATAAAACAATCTATTTCTAATAAGGATAAATAGTAAGTACATAGTAACATTATTTCAAAACTAAGATCATTAATATTTGAAATGGAAGGTGGTAATGTCCTATATCGAAAGTAGTAACTCGTGATCCATTGGATGCTAGAAAAATATACCTCTCCTCTATAAATATTCTGGAATCTACATGGTTCCTATATTTGGATATTGATTTGAGAACCAAATGTTGTATATAATTCTCAATGTGTAGATATATAAATGTTTCACTCAACAACGAATGCACCTAAAGCATCCTCTTTCTTCTTCAACTGGGTACATTTCTTCTTCTAGTGGACTATCTTGCCACATGAAAAACATATCATGGTTTGTTTCTTTACTTTTCATTGGATATTCTTCTTCTAAGAATGATGATGCTCAGGATCCTTAGACTTGGAATGAGTCTTAGGGACCTTTTCCTTATTTTTATTTTTCATTTTCACAATAAGACCGTAGGTTTTTCATGACCTGTGTCATTTTTGACTTGGATAATCAAAGTAATAGTTATAAAGGATCTTCTCACTATTTATCCTATTATAATTTAAAATAAAGCTAGAGAATCCTTTGGGTGGTGAGGATGGAATGAGATATGTGAAAAACTCATCCAGGAACATGAAGCCCAATATTTCTTAGTTCTCTATACATCCAATCATCTTGACTACATGAGGCCCAATTAGTGTCCACTCTCTATGATTACATGTGAATAGTGAATTGTAGATCTCATATGTAATATCCCGACCTAGCCCATTGGAATGAGAAGAAGTAAAGGTGCTCATGATATTAAGTGACATACCTAAGACGTTAAATGAGGATAATAAATGTAAAGGTAATACTAAAATTTTGGGGGTGATTTTCCCTTATACCCACATACACACACTATGGAATACCACCTTTTTATTACATAAACTTTTCATTACAAGGTACAAAACATATGATCTTTTAAAGTTTAGTTTCTTGGGAATCGAGAACAATATTAAATGAAAAATTAAAATATTCTTCTATTCCACCTGAAGGGATTAAAATTTGATTAATAATAAGTAAATTTAATGCAACTCATAACATGGGAACATACATCAAATAAAATGGTGAGAATAATTCCCGGTAAGGGAAGGAAAGGGAAATAGTTTACAAGTGATCTTGATGAATATAAATAAGAACATAAGGAATATAATTATGGAATGAGAAAAGTAACATTAGGAATATCATAATAAAAATAATAATAACTATGAAATGTGGATACAAAATTTAAATTTATACATTCATAAGCATATCACCAATCTTAATCACTAAGGTGTCGTAAAAATTACCAAGGTTATTCAACATGGTATCATATAACATGTCATCTCTAGAGATTAAATTATTTACCCAATGCATTGAAGTGATATCAAGGATAACCCTTAATATATCTTAATTAATGTGAGACTTGTATATTTAAATAAATCATTTAATAAATAACCCATGGAGAATAAAAAAAATTGGTTTCCTGTCAAAATAATGGCGTTTCAAAAGTGCTTAAAAACATGATCATTATGTCATTTTCAATCCATGTAAATGGAATGTGTGATTCATGTATATTAATACCATAATAAGATAAATATTTTTTACATTTATATTAATACCCTAGGAAAATAAATATTCTTTGGTATTGATAAGAATAAAATAAAAGATAATTTCCTTAGGAGAGAGGGAAATTTTGAGAAGTAAATTTAGTGGCATAATGTGTATAAAATGTGGTTTTAGAAAAGGGTAAAATGTGTGGGGAAAAGGGTCTCCAATTCATAAAAGAATATTTTTTCTATAATGGGATAAAATAAAGTGGAAAATATAAATTATTTTGTAAATTGGAATAAATCCCACATAAAAAAGGGAACTTGAATGAAAAAGAGTAGTGGAGATTTTCCTTACCTTGAAAAGTGACTCCTAAAACTTGAGGATTGGGACCTTGGGGGGCTTTAGGATACCTTGGGAGGACTACTTGGGAGGTAAAAATACCAGAGATTCATGGATGACATACTGTTAGTGAATGGAAATAAAAAATGGGTGGTTATTTATAGGAAAAGTGGAGTATTTTTTATTAATTTCCAAATGTAGGCTTTGGAAATCTAGGTTGTGTAAAATGCAAAACCATGGTCTCTCCCATGGGTTTTCCCATTATTTTTGACATTTGGAACATATTTTATGTAATTTTAATACAAAAGTGTCTATAATCATTTCATATTACTTATTTTTTAATGGAAAAGTAAAGGTTCCACAAAAATAATGTTTTTAATGTTAATGATTCTATTTTAGACTTTGGAAAGTAGATTATAGGTTTAGAAATTGATTAAAATATATTAAAATAATTGATATTAATAAAACAAAATATTTTAAACTATGTATTGTGTTTAATTTATTATTACATCATTATGAAATAATTATGAAGTCATTAAACATACTGAAATCTGAAATGTATTTTTACTATTCATAAAAAAACAAAATATTTTAAAAAAAATCATAAATTCACCCTTACTTAATTTCAACCTTATGATTTCAAAAATGATGTTTATTTTATCATAATAATTATATAAATATTTTAATTTTAACTTCTAAATATAAAAAACCTTATTTATTAAAAATAATAGCGAGTTGAAAATGTATAGTAAAATTTCTAACACTTAAAAACTTTAAAATTAGTTTTCATTTATATTTAAGTAAAAGTGTTTTTATAAAAATATTTCATTAAAATTTTTTATTCATAATACCTTAGTTTATTATAAAAATTTATATCTTTTATGAAAAATACAATTTGGGTCTTAAAAGTCAATTTATCAAATTCCATCTCAATTATACCTATTTTTATTAAGAAAAATTATTCTTGAAATGGAAAATATAGAATAACACTTTTATTTAAACAAAGGAATCACACTTTAATTAACTAAGGCATGAACACATATCCACTTATTAAACTTGTATATTCTCTAAGAGTAAGGTGTGAAATGGTGGTTGTTTTGTGGGGTGCCTTGGCTAACATCAACCGAGTGGTAATCTCCACTAACTTGAACTTATCCCATAGAAGATTTCATTCAAGATTCACTTGTTGAACCTTGGATTGGGCGTGGTCAAGGGTGAACCCTATTGATGATACCTCCCTCCAAAGTTCTAATCAAAGGGATTCAAAAGGAACGACTCTACTAGTTGAGGTCATCAACTCTTCGTTCTGTATCAATTATCCATTGTCAAACTTTACTTATAAACACTAATTATAATGTTAAAATTATTATCAATAGCATAGTTTCCAATATTCATATTGAAAAAATGACATAATTGACCAATTTTCATATAATGTTCAAGTTCATATAGTAACATTTCCCATTATATTCATTTCATTATTAAAGAGATTTGGTTTTTTATATATATAATAAAATATAAAATATCTTTTTCAGGAAACAATTATTATTATAAAATTATGTATCATTACATTCTTCCCCCCTTAAGAATTTTTTTCCCCAAAATTTCATCTCGTTTTCTTAGTTGAGAAAATTTGAGGGTATTTCTGTCTCATTTTCTCCTTTGGATATCATGTCACTTCTTCATATTTATAGTTCCTCCATGATACATTGAATAATTGGGTATTCTTAGTGCGTAGAACCTTGTCTCTTCATTCCAAGATCTCCATCGACTTATCCTCATAAGAGAGGTCATGTTCTAGTTGTACCACCATCATATTCAGTACATGTGAAGGTTCAAATATGTACTTCCTCTAGAGAGATATGTGGAATACATGATGAACTTTATCTATATTTGGTGGAAGTACAAGTTTATAGGCCACTGATCCTATGCAATAAAGGATTTCATAGGGGTCAATGTACTTGGGTCTAAACTTCCCTTTCTTCCCAAACCACATGACTCTATTCCATGGTGAAATTCTATGGAAAATTTTGGTGCCAACAACAAACTCTAATATTATTTGACGGTTCTCATCATATCTATTCTTTCGACCCTAAGTAGCCTTTATGTTTTTTTTATGGAATGAACCTTTATTGTTATCTCTTGTACAAGATCAGGCCCAACCAACTTACTCTCACCAACTTCATCCCAATAAGTAGGACTTTTACATTACTTACCATATAGAGATTAATAGGATGCTATTTGAATAATGAAATGAAAGCTTTAATTGTATGAGAACTCAACTAATGGGAGATGTTGATCCCATCCACCTTTAGATTCTATTGATTATTTTCTCAGTATGTCCTCAAGTGTTTGAATAGTCCTTTAATATTATCTATCAGTTTGAGGGTGATATGACATATTGAAATTCAATTTGATACTCGTAGAATGTTTAATACTTATCTAAAATTTTGATGTGATCCTTGGATTATGATTATAAATGATATAAATTGTAACTCCATGCAACCTCACCACTTTCTTTATATTAATATTGGAAATATGATCAACAGAGAAATATTCCTGAATAGTGATGAAATGGGTAGTCTTGGTGAGTTGGTCCACTATAACCCAAATCACATTGTTTGCTTTGGATGTTCTTGGGAGACCAGTGACAAAGTCCATAGGGATATTATCCCACTTACATGTTAGTATGGGTAGTGGTTACAATAACCATTTAGGAAGTTGTCTCTCTACTTTCACCTGCTGACATACCAATCACCTTATAGTGTAGTCGGTAATCTCTATTTTCATGTTATCCCACCAATAATGATCACGAAGATCCCTATACATTTTCATTTTTCAAGGATTTATATAGAAAGTAGAGCTATGATATTCATCCATATTCTCCTTATTTATTTCTAAAATTGATGGGACACATAGCCTTGTATGAAATTATAATACATCTTCTTGATCAATATTTAACTCCAGAAACATCTCATTATTCACATCCTATGTCTTATTCTGTTACAGGGGATCTTATTTTTTATCTTTCTTGATCTTATCTAGTAATTATGGTTGAGAAATCAATTGGGATAGGGATGGTGATGTCCTTTACCTTATGATTCCCATGTCCAGTTTTACAAAGTCTTTGATCAAATGATCTCCTTGAATCCTCATCATTTCCATAACAACGGGGTATTTATTACCTAATGCATCAGTGACATTGTTTTATCTTCCATGGTGATAATGAATTAAAAAATTATAGTCTTTAAGAAGTTATAACCATCTCCTTCATCTCATGTTCAATTCCTTTTTCATGAAAATATTCTTCAAACTTTTATGGTCTGTGTATATATCACATTTCTCCCCATAAATATAGTGCATCCATATCATCAAAGAAAGAATAACTAAATCTATCTCCATGTCATTTGTAGGATAATTCTTCTCATGATTATTTAACTGTCTATATGCATAAGAAATCACCTTATTATTTTTCATGAGCATGCACCCAATCCCTTTCAGATATTCATTTCTAAAAATAGAGAATCATTCTTCGATAGAGGGTAGAGTTGACACATGTATAGTAACCAATCTATTATTAATCTCATGGAAAATTTATTCAAACTTCTTTGTAAAAATTAACTTATCCCCCTTTTGAGTTAACATGGTTAGTGGATTAGAATGTCATGAGTTTTTTTCAAAAATCTCTTATAATATCATGTTAAACCAAGGAAACTATGAATCTCAGTTACTATTGTAGAATGAGACCACTCCTCTACAACAATTGTATTGGCAAGGTCAACTGAGATTCCTTCATTGGTTACAATGTTCCCCAAGAAGGAAACTTGTTGTAACCAAAATTCACATTTTTTAACATTCCAAATAGCTACGCCTTCCTCAGAGTTTTCAATATAACCCTCAAATGATCCTCATTCTCCTCATGAATTTTGTATTATAGGAGAATATCATCAATAAAAACTACCACAAAGATATCAATATAGTCTTTAAAGACTCTATTAATCAAATCTAGAAATATTGTAGGATAATTAATCAAGATGAAGGTCATAACAACAAACTCATAATGCCCAAATAATTATTAGAAGGAAGTATTTGGAATATATTATTTCTTTACCCTCAATTAATGATAACCAGATCGAAGATAAATCTTAGATAAGAATTTATCCCCATGATTTTGGTCAAATAAATCAACAATCCTTGGGATAGGGTACTTGTTATTCATTTTGATCCCATTATGTTCTTTATAATCAATTCATATCCACATTGATCCATATTTCTTCTTCACAAAGATAACAAGTTCTCTCCAAGGAGACACACTTGTTTTGATAAATACCTTCTCTAAAAGATCTTAAAGTTGTTTATTTAATTACTCCACATCTATATTCATTATATAGGGTCTTGGATATAATATTAGATCCAGGTATGAGTTCAATGGAGAACTATACCTCTATTTATAGGGGAGGTCTAGGTAACTCTTCAAGAAATATATAAATTTATTCCTAAATGATAAGGATATTTTCCATTCTTATAATTTAATTTCCTTATTCCTCCTCACCAATCATATCCAAAAATATGGCTACAAGAGGCACTTATTGAAAAATCTCAGGTCGCAATATCTCTCATTTTAAAATAACTGTAGGTTTTCAATTCAATAATACTAATATTTCCCTACGTCTGTAGTTGATATTAGCATTATACTTTGAGATCCAGTCCATCCCTAGTATAATGTCGAATTCCATCATGGGAATGACTTCTATATTTGACATGAGATTGTTCTTCCCAAAATCAATAAAATAGTTTCAATACACTATTGATGCTTATATAATCCATCTAGGAGTCTTGAATGAAAACTCAACTTCTAGAAATTTGGGGATTGATTATATAATCATTTTAAACTTATAGGAAATAAAGGAATGCATATAATTATAATCAAACAAAGTACTCGCTACCTTTGAGAGAATAATAAGAGTACTTTCCACCACATAATTTAGAGCTTCTACTTCAACCGTCATGATAGAAAAATAACTACCTTTATCACTTAGCCTATTCTGAGGTTGATGGTGATTTTACTTCATTATATTTGGATTTGGATAGTGATTGGAAAAGTGACCATGTTTTCCACAATTATAGCGTTGGACGTAAAGATGGTCCTACACCATCTTCCCTTTGTCATTAGTGTTGATAAGTTAGGATTCACCTCACTATGATGGTTTCTAGATATATCTTCATCTCTTATACACTTGTAACATTTACAACTCCCAAGAAATAATTTCCCCAAAATCTTCTTCCCATATTTATTGCACATGGAAAGTTTCACTTTGTTTCTTCCTCTTTCATGATCAAAGTTTCTCCCTAAGTTTGGATCCAAATATCTCTTCTTTTCATTCAATTTGTGTGACCATTTTATCTCTCTTAACTCTAATTCAACCTTCATAGAACTCTAAACTATCTCCTCATAGCTATTATAGTCTTAATTTTCTATATTCCTATATATATGGGGTCTTAGTCCACTTAATAATCTATAAACCTTTCCATTAGTATCCATAATAAAATCTATAGGTATAATGATAAAGTCTTGTAAATTTTATCTCATAGCTACCCACAAATTCATTTTCCTTTTGCATAAGCTCTAGTAATTCATTTTCCATTTTCATTTTCATATAATAGGAAAAAAGTTTATTAAAAAATAATTACTTTATCTCTTAACACTCCATTGAATCGATATCTATTCTTAGATTCATGTTTTTAATAATTATTCACGACTGATTAGCATCTCCCTCTAAGTGGTACACATCCAGGGTGACTTTCTTTTTTTCTGAAAAATGAAGTAAAGAAAATATCTTTTATAATGAGATTATCCAATGTTTAGTAATAAATGGGTCAGTAGATCTATTGAAAGTAGGTGTTCGTTGATTCATAACTGACTTAACAAAAAAATTCCCTTCAAGGTGAATCTGGTATCTCAGTTGGATTCAAGTTATTCTTCATAACTCAAGCAAGTTAATTCATCATTATCATGAATTTTTATATTCTGTATTACATCGGAGGGTTGTTAGCACATGGTCCCTTTTACTAACCATTTATGTGATTCCTCTTATTTATCCTCATTTTATAAAATAATAAATCTTTAGTTAGAAATGTATTTATTTTAATAATATTATAATTCTAAAGGAATTTTATGTCTTAAAACATCATGCTTAAATATGTTATTCTTTAATAACAAATATATTTTCCATAAATCCTTCATAATGGTTTATAAAAAGCTTGGTATTAAACAAACATGTCCCCAGGGAGTGTCAATCCAAGAGTTTTGCAAGACCCATTGTTGTGCACTAGTTCTCATTCAAGTCTAAATAAAAGAGGTGTTTTTAGGTGTTACCCCTAGATACATATGTGATAGATCCATATCAACTTTTTCATATCTAGATAGGGATTTATTTTCTCAAAACCCACTTACTTAATCCTTAACCAAAATACCAAGATGTTTTTCTATATTTAAAATTTTCTATAGGGTTCTTCCTAAATTTTTCAAATCTTAATTTCCACAAATAACCAAACAATCCTTGGATACCAATTATGAATCCATCCTTTTTATTACATAAACTTTTCATTACAAGGTACAAAATAAATTATCTTTTAAAGTTTAGTTTCTTGTAAGTAGGAAAAATAACACATGAAAATATAAAACATTCCTATAATCCAATTTAAGAGATTCTTAATTTGTTCATTCTAAGTAAATTTATTGTATCTAATAACCCAAGGACATACATCAAAGGAAAGGGTGAACATAAGGCCCACTAAGTGAAACCAAGGGAAATAGTTGACAAGTGATCTTGAGAAATATCAATAAGAACATGAGGAATATTATTATGGAATAAGAATTGGAAGATGGGGAATATAATAAAAAAAGGGTAAAAATAATAACTTGAAAATGTGGCTACAACATTTAAATTTAGAAATTCATAAGAAAATCAATAAGTTTAATTACTAAGGTTTCTTAAAATTTACTAAGGTTATTCACCAAGGTACCGTATAACATGTTATCTCTAGAGATTAAATTATTTTCTCAATGCATTGGAGAGAAATCAGGGTGCACCATTCATATTTATTAATTTATGTGATCCACGTATATCATAATCAAACATTTCATAAATAACCCATGTAGAATAAAAAATGGGTTTCATATCAAACTAATGGTGTTTCAAAAGTTCTTAAAAACATGATCATTATATCATTTTCAACCCATGGAAAGGGGATGAGGGTTTAATGTATGTTAATACCAGAATAAAATAAATATTTTTTTACATTTAGGTGAATAAAATTTTAAAATAAAGAGTCTAGGGTATTCATAAGAAGAAAATAAAAGAGAATTTCTTGAGGAGAAGAAGGAAATTGTGACATATAAATTCAGTGGCATAACGGGTATAAAATGTAGTTTTATAAAAGGTTAAAATGAGTGGGTAAAAGGGTATAATATTAATAAAAGACACTAATTATAGTAATGGGATAAAATAAATTGTACAATATAACTTGTTTTGTAAATTGGAAGACATAACACATAAAAAAGGGAACTTGAATGAAAATTGGAAGTGGAGATTTCCCTTACCTTGAAAAGTAAATCCTAAAACTTGAGTATTGGGACATTAGGGGCCTGAGGGCACCTTGAGAGGACTCTTTGGGAGGTAAAACTACCATATATTTGTAGATAATGTATTTTTAGTGAATTTAAATGGATAAATGGGTGGGTATTTATAGAAAAAGTGGAGTATTTGTTTATTAATTTCCAAATATAGTCCTTAAAAATCTAAGTTGTGGAAGATAAAAAATCATGGGATTTATCATGGTTTTTTCACATAGTTTTTGAAATTTGGGAAATATTTTATTTTAATTTAATCCACAAGAGTATATCATCATTTTATATTACTTATTTTTTCACATAATAGTAAAGTTTCCACAAAAATAATGTTTTTTTTGTTAAAGCTTCCATTTTAGATTTTGGAAAGTAAATTATAGATTTGGAAATTAATTAAATTATATTAAAATACTTTATATTAATAAAATAACATATTTTAGGCCGATTATTGTGTTTAATTAATTATTATATTGTTATGACATAATTATGAAGTCATTAAACATACCAAAAACCTCAAATAGTATTTTTTACTATTCATAAAAAAACAAAATATTTTAGAAAATTCTCATTCATGCACGCTAACCAAATTTAAATGTTTTAATTTAAAAAAATGTTTATTTTATCATAATAAATCTCTAAATATAAAAATTTTAACTTGTAAATATAAAATTTTTTATTTATTAAAAATAGTATTGGTTTGAAAATGCATAGTAAAATTTCTAACACTTAAAAATTATAAAATTATTTTATCATTTATATTTAAATAAAAGAGTTTTTTATCATACTATTTCATTAAAAAAATGTTATTCCTAATACCTTAGTGTATTAAAAAATTATATATTTTCTAAAAATTACAATTTGGGTCTGAAAAGTCAATTTATCAAATTCTATCTCAATTAAACCTATTTTTATTAAGAAAAACTATTCTTAAAATGGAAAAGATTGAATAAAAAAATTATTCATACAAATGAATTGAACTTAAAGTAACTATGTTCTATACATGTAACCCCTTATTACACCCACATACACCCTAAGATTATGGTGGGGAATGGTATTATTTTCGTGGGGTGCCTCAGTTAACATTGAACAAGTGGTAATATCCACTAACTTGAACTTCACTCGTAGGAAATTTCATTCAAGATTCACTTATTGAAGCTCATCTTGGGATTGGTAGAGGGTGAACCCTAATTATGATACCTACCTCCTAATTTCTAACATATGGGATTAAAATAGAAAAACTCTACTAGTTGAGGCCATCGACTCTTCTTTTTGTATAAATTATCATTTTTCAAATTTTACTTATAAACCCAAATTATAATGTCAAAATTATTTTCAAGAGTATAGTTCCAAACGGTCATATTGACCTATGGTCATATATATATTGAATCCAAATGCTCATATTTCTCTTTATATTCACTTAATTATTATATATATTTTTTGTATAAAAAAATATAACACGCATTTTTAGGAAAAAAGGTCATTCAAAAAGTCTGGGTTGTTACACACACATACAACATAAAAACAATAATACCAACAATTCATGACATTATATGATGCATAAATATGACTATAGTAAATATTGTACAACATTATAGTGGAAACAAAAGACAAAGTACATAATCAAACCACATCTCAAAAGAAAACCATACACAGCAACATCATAGTTATATCACTCTCAACACCCAACATGAACAACTTCAAGCTCTATCCTCCATTTCCATGATGAAATCATCAATCACCACAAGTAAAATATGAGACATTTCCATTATTTTTATCATGATAAACAACATATTATTATGCATTAAGGTTCATATATAGGGGTGACTATACAACCGATTAGGCAAACCCCTGACTTTTCACACACACCGCTAGGACAAGAACAAGTTAACTCACAGTTTTATACAAAATATATGGAAAGAACAAAAAATAGTTTTAAAAAATATTCCTCTTAAAACAATAAGTAAAAAAATTATATTTTCATGGAATAATTGATCTAGTACACACACACCCATGAATTCACACAGCCCTTGAATAGTCTTAACTCATGAGAAGAAAAATCATCCTCCTCATCTAAGTTATCTCTTAATAATTTACCATCATCCCCTTCTAGAACCAACCCCATGTTTGAACCAATATGGAATAATACAATTAAATATTAACTCACACGACCAATGTGTATTCCAAGGTCTCACACGAATTCATTTGATATAGAGGGATTAGATATACAAAGAATCCACCTACCGAAAAATGGTAATAGATTTCAATGAATCATATAATGATTTAAATAGATTTGGGCTCATCTTTCCTTACCTTCAACGGTTTCCAAATAAATATTATTAGATCAAAAAAATAACTCATATATCTAAAAAAATTCCCCAATCTAGGTTTCTTACTATGTTAAAGTGAAAGGATCAAAAAGATCTTGAAAGGGTGACATAAACAATGTTCCTACCTTTGATTTCCTAGATCTAAATCCAGAATATCCATAAAAATTGATCTTAGGAGGGAAGTGGATAACCAAAATAACCTAAGGAAAATCTCTAATTTGTAATCCTAGGTCAGTGGAGAAATAATGAGTTATTTTGAGGAAATTTTATCCCTTTAATCATTTTTTCAGATTTAATTAATTTCATCGCATGGTCAGGTCACATGAATTGGAAAACTGTGTTCCAACCATGTGAATCATCTCTATTTAAAAATTTTCAAAATGTGTAGCTATTACATTATTTGTCCATAATATGAAATAATAATTTTCCAACCCAAAATACCTCTCCATATTTTACACGGTTACCTATGGAAATGTGTATGGTTTCCCCTAACCATGCTCAAACTATACACCCTCAAAAAAACCTATAAAACTCTCTAAAGCTACCTAGAACCACACTATGACCAAACCAAAATGGTATGTAGCTCAAAAATCATAATAGAAAATAAATTAACTCAAAATTAGGGTGTTATATTCTTCCCACCATTATTATTTACATCCTCATAAATCTAGATATTTTTGTTTATTTGAATGATATTTGGTCATTACACCAACATGAAGTTATCTAGTTCCCATGTATCCTGTTAAATCTTACCATGAATCCATAAAACCTATATTAAAAAAATACATTTATCATTAATGATCTTATCTTGTCTATATAGAATATGTATTAGTGCATGGATAAATGTATCATTGGGATCAAGAATAGCATGATCCCATAGAATCACATAACTAGGATCAAGGTGGTACTTCTTCAATTGAAAAACATTATAAATCGATATGAATCATGGTGTTAATGCTACTTTATAATCCACAACTTCAATAAATTCCAGTATCTAAAATAGTCTAGAATATAGAGGAGAAAACTTGCCTTATTTCCCTAAATGATGATGCCTGAGTCTAGGATATAATTTTAGAAAAACATTGGTCACCCCTAAAAAAAGATAACAGGTGATGACATTGATCAAGATAATATTTATAGAAGCTCTGGGTTGTAACCATTTTCTTTCAAATCATCTAAATCTTTCCATTCACCTCATAAACAAGGCTAGGTACAATTAGTGAAGTTTATATAGTCATTACCAAAAAAAAGTGATATTGACAAGGATGACCATACAATTCTTTGAATTTATCCATATGTATCTTCAATTGATAAATATTGTTATATGAGAACTCTAATAAAGGTAAATAATCCTCCCATGAGCCACTAAAATCCATTACACAAGATTATATCATGTCTTCTAGTGTGTGAATTGTACATTATAACTACCAATCCATTTGCGGATGATATGTCATGCTCATGGTCAACTGGGTTTCAAGGACTTATTTCAAGGAGTTCCAAAACTGTAAGGAAAATATAGGATCCATTTCTAAGATAATAGAAACTATTACCCCATGAAATTTTACCACTTCTTAGATATATATTTTCCAATTCATCCACCATATTAGATTAAATTGGGATAACTTTATGATTTATTCCAAAATCATCTAGATAACATCATGTCTCTAAATCATTCTTAATAAACTAGTGACAAAGACCATGGAAATTTGTTCCCATTTATAGAAAAGTATGGGTAATGATTATAATAATTTGGATGATCATTTATGTTAATCCTTAACCAATTGAAAGATAATAAATTTCATAACATACTCATCCACTATTATTTCTTAACTAACCACAAAAAAAATTTACTCATAGCCTTATAAATAATCTAGAAAACTATATGAATCGCCCACTTAAAATAGTGACAATATGAAATAAAATTCTTCTAAAAAAATGGTGTAACCACTATATGATCTAGAAATAGAAACACCAAATTATATTCTTGTTTTCATCCATTAATGGCCTCCCTTCCATTGTATTTTGATCTAATAGAATGGAAATCAGTATTATATCTTTGAGAATTATGGACTTGGTTGATCAAATCAATAATAAGAGTCACTTGAAAGAATAATACATCATTATTCTACTTAGTGAAATCCAATTCCATTGCAGAAATGATGATCATCAGGTTTCACTAATCATGATCTTGACTATCCAATGGGTTATACGAATTCCTACTTAAAGCATCAACCATTAAATTCCCTTTTCAAGGGGTATAGACCAATTTAAAGTAGAATATTTTTAGGTACTCCACCAATATTCATTTTCTAGGGTTTAAATATCTTTGGGAAAAGAAGTTTTTCACGATTTTATAGTTGATAAACATAATAAAATTCTCACTAATAAAATAATTATGGAAAGTTTTCAAAGAATGGACTTATAAAGATAGATCCAGATCATGCATTGGATAATTATTTTTATTTATTAATAACTATCTTGATCTATAAGCTATGACATGGTCCCCTTATATGAGGATACAATCCAAACCAGATCTAGATTCACTATAGTAGACAATATAACCTTCGCTTGATTCTAGAAAGGTGAGGATGGGTTCTGAAGTGAGATTTTCCCTAATCTCCAAAAATTACTTTTAATAATAACTACTCCATCAAAATAGAGTGAATTTCCTTATTAATATCCTCATAGAAGAAGCGATACATAAGAAATCATGAACAAAACAGTGATAGTAACCTATCAAGACTAGAAATACATGTATCTCAAAAACATTCATTGGTGATTTCCAAGAGGTAAAAAATTCTATCTCTTTTTGGTCTATTGATATTACATTCTCAAAGATTAAATTCTCAGGGAATAAAAGTTTTGGTATCCAAAATTCACACTTATAGAGTTTTCATAAATTTGGTGTTCCCATAATATGCACAACATAATATATAAGTAAATTCCATGGTCATTTATAATTTGACAATACACCAGGATTTCATTAAAAAATAAAACAACAAAGAAATATAAGTACTATTGAAATATGTGATTCATCAATGCCATTGAGACTAATCGTTCATTCATGGGACCAAAATGCATAACCAAGTATTCATAATGACCATAGTGGCTCTGAATAGCTATTTTCGGAATGTCCTCCCTCCAAAATTGAAGTTAATGATACCCTAATCATAGTTCAATTTTGGAGAACCACTAGGCTCCCTTCAATTGATTGAACTAATCATCAATTCAAGGAAGAGGGTATCGATTCTTAATTGTAACCTGATTTTGTTCACTATAACCAACTCATAGATGAAGTAAACCATCTGAAATCTTTACAAATATAACTAATGTATCCCAAGGTGATTTACCCTGTCTTATGAATATCTTAATTTCCAACTCTTCTAACTAGACCTTCAGTTATCTCAATTATGCTGGTGTCATCCTATAATATGGAAGTAAAATATGATCCATTACTTGAAGTAGTTCAATAAAAAATTCCACTTCCCTTTCAACTATAAAGTAAGATAAATTTTTAGGGAAAACATATGGATATCGATCTATAATGGAAGAAAATTACCCAGTCTTAATTTTATCAATAGTTCCCATGGTTGTAGCTAGAAATTGATAATAGATGGTTCTAATCATTGGTTCTAAAGGTTCTACTCTTCTTGTGTTCACATCCCAATCCCCTTTGAAGCGATATACCGATCCCTCAAGAGATGTAAATATCACTTTTCTAGAATAACAATTTATATGAGATTTAAAGGTTATAAACTAGTCAATTACTAGAATTAAATCAAATATATCCATTCTGTAACTAAAAAGTCTCAAACAAACTAGATTCTATTGATGGTTATTGAACAACATTCACGCCTAAATCCCTGACACTCTCATCATCCGAGAGGTGTCTGGATAATCATCAAATGTGTAATCCTTTTCATATTCAAACCCATTTTATTTACTACATGTGAAGAAATGAAAGAATGGGATGCACTGATATCAAAAAATAATTTCATAAGAGTAGAGTTTATAAGGATGGTGTCTCACACCATCAAGGGTCCCGATTACTCCTCAATGACATCCTTCCCAACACCATACATCTATTTTCTTTCTCTTTATAAGTAATCCTTGATTCCCTACAAAGATTACGTTGGTTGGGGTATCAAGTTATTTTTGAATTTACCCTGAATTTATTATATCTAAGGTCTATAATGGTTCTAATGTCATTAACCTATCTAGTCATGAGTGGCCTGAGACACATTAGAACCATTCCCACCAACTGTATTTTGGAGTATTGATACAATAGTGGTTAAGGTTTCTCATATGAACACATCTGTAACATTATCACTATGGTGTCATGCAATATTTCTTCAAATACTTCAATGAATGGCATTGGAAACATATTGGATTATTTCTGTGATGAGGAGGAAAAGATAATGATCATGTAGACTGATTTTATAGAACTTTATATCCTTGGGAATGGGTCTCCCTGTTTTTCTTGTTTTCATTATTGTAGTTATCACCTATGAATTTAGAGAAAAAAAATTTACATCTAATAGAATTACCAATAATGTCTCTGTATTCCACTGATTCTCTATTTTCCATTTTTGTGTAATCGTTAAAATAGAGAATAGTGATCTTTGAGAAAAAGTTTGTTCATAGTTTCACCTCAAATATAAAAATCATCATGTACTCACTAGAATCCACTTATAGTGAGAACATTAATAAGTTCATAAACTTAGATATATACTCCATCAAGGAAAGTTTTATTTTCTTCAAAATAAATAAATTCATTATTTTTAAAACCTTTAAGGTATGTGGATAGAGTTATTTTTTAAATGATTATTCAAATCCTTACCAAGTAATTCTTTGGTCAACATTATTTTGAATTACTAAATCCCACCATTTTCATGATATATCCTACCACATGTATTCCACTAGTTTCACTTTAGTATCAACAAATTTTATAATGAAATTAGAAATTATATTCACAAGAGAAAGTTAGGATTCTTCTTGTTTTGGTTCGGAATCCCCATGATACATCAGCATATTCTACTTTTGAAACATAACTGTATAATCTACATGTCATGGTTATTAATTTAAATTTATTCTATCCATGACCTAAAATTTGTGTACAATGATTTTTACATGCTACTAGTTCACCTATGATTAAGTTTTAACCATATTCTCAATAGCCTCTTCTAGTTGATTCAGAGGTTCTCAAAGTGGTTCCATCCCTCTATATCTATTTAAAAAAATTAGCTTAACCTCTATATAGAAAACAAAATTTAAGTATTAGCATTTTCCAAATAATTACAAGAAAATTCATCATGAAAATTTCCATACAGAATCCAATAGAAACATTTATAATGCATTTCAAGTGGTATTCCTTATTGTTAATACATGATACTTCACACACATTAGTTAAATCCATGACTATGCGTTCATGATGTTAATATAGGTGTTTAAGAGAACCTTTTTGTAATAATAGAACCCTAGTAACTTAAATTTCATCATAAAAAGTTTATCTATATCTTTTTATACTATAAATTTTAAGTTTTGACACATTTTATCTCATTACTACTATGTCAAATAATGGACCGATAACTTTGATTCCATCTGTAACATCCCAACACAATGCATTAGCTTTATAAGATGTGTATGTGCTACTAAAATTAGGTTACATCTTAGAACACCAAAGGATGGTAATAAATTCTAGGGGAATGAAAAAATATGAATGGGGGTGATTTTACCTTACACACACAGACACGCTCACAACCTACAAACAATAATTCAAACAGTGCATGACATTATATGATGTCTAAATATAACCAAAGTAAATGATGTAGAATATCTGAGTAACAAAAAAATATAAATTATATAATCTAACCATGTCTCAAAAGACAATGAGATGCAATAACATCAAATTTACATCACTCTCAATACCCAACATGAATAACTTCATGCTCTATCCTCCATTTACAAGAGGAAATCATCAATCTCCACTAGTAAAATATGAGACCTTTCCCTTTATTTTATCATGCTAAAAACATCTTCATATGCACCAAGGTGAATTTGAATGGGCTGAGTACACAACCCAGTACAAAAAAAATGATACATCTCACACATTCCACAAGGACATGAATAATTTAGCTTAATGTTATATATAAAACTAATGGAAATCATAAGAAATATATTTACAAAATAATCCATTTAAAAAAGAAGTAAAAAAATTATTATATCTTCATGTCATACCCAATATGGCACACACACCCATGCATGTAACCAAACCTTTAAAATTTTCTAATTAATAAGATTAAAATCATTCCTTCCCAACTAAGTCATCACTTAGTTATTTACCATCATTCCCTACTAACACCAACCCCATTTCTGAACCAACACAGCACTGTGAAATGCAACATGAACTCACACAACCAAAGTCTGTGCCTAGTTTTCACACCAATTCATTTCATATAAAACAATTTTTCTTTTAATAAATTTATCAAAAATATTGTGAGTCTCACTGATAATCTATCATTTTAAGGCATGAAAAAAAGAGGGTTTTCAATCCAGAATTCAATATGATTTTTTCCTTTGAAAAGAATAATAAAATCAATCAAGAAAACCAATCCATCAAGTTATAAAGAGATTGTAGAGATATAGAACAAACCTACATAAAAATGGTAATTGATTTAGAAGAATTTCACAAAAACTAAATGGATTTGGGTTTCTCCCTCCTTCCCTTCAACAGTTTCTAAAGATAACTCGTTAAATTAAAACGAAACCCATATATTTGATCAAAGAAGCCCAAATAAGGATTTTTTTGCAAGATAATGAAGGAGGATCAAAAATATCAAAAAGAGGAGTGAGAAATAGAGTTCTTATATTTTTTTTCTCAGACTAAAAGATCAAAGATACATGTAAATTGATCTTCATAGGAAATAAGATGGATAAAGTCTCCTGGGCAAAATACTGAATTCATGGGCCTAGGTTAATGGATAAATATTGAGGTGTTTCAAGAATGTTTTAAGAATTTAATCAATTTTCATATTTAATTAATTTTTTTGCATGGTTAAGTTACATGGTTTGGAAAAACATGCACTAACCATGAAAATTAGATAATTCCTAAAAAATTTAAATTCACATGGTCTATGTTTGGTTTGACCAAACCGTGTGTTAATTGTGAACCTTCCCAAAATACTCTTTAGATTTCACATAATTACCTAGGGAAATCCATACAATTTCCCCTAATCTTGATCAAAACGTGTACCCTAAAAAAATACATCAAAAATAATACAAATATACCCATAAAAATCCTAAGGTAAACCCAAGTATTTCATAGATCAAAAGGAACATTAAAAAGTGAATTAAAAAAATCGGGAGGTGTTATATCATATATATATCGTCTCAACTTCTCTTGATAAATATCATGAAAGTGATACATGATGTTATACGCATCCATATCATCGTGTATATTTATAATCTCACTAGAAAAGTATGATAACATGAAACATTGGACATATATGGAATTATCCATGTATTCCAAGTAGAGAGATATGCCTTCCTCGATATCCTCACTAGCAAGAGACTTAGGAACTCGGGTATATAGTATGTATAATTTCTATTCATGGCGTAATATAACATGAAAACTCCTATAAGATTCCTATAAATTCAAGATGATGAGAATTTTATCCTTCTCTAGTATGGATCAAAGTGATACAGTTAAACTTATATGGCTTTCCATTTCTATAATTAAATAAGATCACAATTTTAAAACTTTATCTAGATTACAAAATTAGATAATGACTTTTATATTTATTAATCTCCCACTATTTTTTCAAACCCCATTTATCCCTCACCATTGGTTTTGGAATGTCTCATCATGTGGATATTCTTAATGGAAAGTGTAACCCCTCAAGATTTTACGATATGTCTCTTTTTTAAATTTATCTTCTTCGGTAGTGTACAATACACAGAACACTCAGCTTAAACAAATGATTAAATATTATAATTATAATGGTTATCACCTATCAGTTTTAATGTTGGGGATGAAAAAGATTATGGAAATATAATTTAAATGTGTTTATAAAATTAATTCTTTGGTTTCCAATCAATTATAAATTAAAATAAAAAACATTTGAACATATGGTTGTGTTTTTATTAAAAAACTGTTTATATGACCATAATGGAATTTTATATTAAATTAATCACTATTAGTGAAAGATATTAATGAAATTTATGAATTAAATATTCAATAAAAAAAATTAAATTCAACTAATAAGTTTGATATGATTAATATAAGAATAAATCCAATTTTACGCAAAAAAAATACTATTTTTTCTAAAGATGGTTTTACTGCCTTTTAATGAAGCACTTGTTTTAAAAATAAATTTTGAAATTTTTTAAAATTATATTGAAAAAAATAAAATTTATTTTTAAAATTTTACTATCAAAATTATATAATGGTGAAATATTTTTATTTGTCTAAATATATTTATTTTCCTATGAATAGTGAAAAATCCTGATTTATATAAAACTGTTGTTTTTGTTATATTAATAATATATTCATAATTTTAATAGTAACCTCGCATATTAAATTATAAATAAAATTTGGGTATCATATAAATGAAAATATAATATATTTGAATATGGTATAATTAAATAAATGTTTTAAAATGATAAATTAATTGTTGGTATTTTTTTAAACCATAAATGGTTATTTACAATTTTATAATTAATATAATGTTTTAAAAGAAAATTTATTTTCATAAAATATATTCATAAATTAATATTTTGTTTTATTATGATTATAAAATATTTTTACAAGACCTTAATTAATTTTTCAAAGTATCATAAAAACAGTTATAATATTAAAATTCATATTTTTCGGGTAAATGATGATCTTATTTAAAAAGTAAATTTCATGTATTTATAAAATTATTTTCATATAATGGAGTCCATTTTTTAATTATAAATATGTAAGATTAGTTAGGATTAATTTTTGATATTTTTCTTAAATTGTTGAATTTTTAGTGAATAGTTAAATATAGTAATTTACGCTATTTAACAAATACATAAATTATTAAGTCATGGATTATTTATGGATGATTTAATCCCATAATATCTCACTATAATTCTCTATTTACTTTATTTAGTCATGGGAATAAAAAATATTCATATTCTTGAGCCAAAATAATAAACTAATGAATAAAATAATCAAAAAACACTCCTCTCCTCCATTATAAATGTCACCTCTTCTCCTGACACCACCAAAGATTTGAAGCTTTTCCAAATTAGGCCCAATATATCTAACAAAACACTCCCCCACATTCTGGTATTTCTGTTCTCAACCAAAATATCATTTCAATATTCCTTAAAAGGGTTCTTAAGGAGAGGAATTCAAGAGGTAAAATCCTCTTTCATTCTTTTAATTTTATTTTAATTTCATTCTTTTCTTATCCTTTACTCAACTCCATATACAAAAGTGGAATGATAAATACCATATATTTTATATAATATAATGTTTTTATGATAATGGTGTATCAACAATCAATTCTCTTCTCTTCCCCTTTTTATTCTAAAAAATAAAACATCATTCATGAGGAGTCGATTTACCGCCTTCATGGATGACAAGTTTTCATTTTTAAATTTCACCTTCAAGGCTGGTAATAAAACCATTTTATGGTTAAAAAATAAGTTAATATACATAATAAATTTCTTTAATGTTTTGGAACCAATATATATATATATAATATTAATTCATAATATAAAACTAGTTTGTTATTATCGAAAAAATGCCAAAATAATCTAAATGGTTATCATTAAAACTTTATCTAATAAATCATCCTCATATATAGAAAAGATATATAATACCATTAAATATACTTTATGTTAATCAATAACATATAATTTCAATTCTGGATAACTATTTTCATTTTACATTATCTTTAATAAATGTATACAAGAGAACCAATCATGAAAACCAAGGAAGCAGACACTGCCAAACGATCAAATTGAATATTATAAATCACAAAAAAGGTAATAAATATACTTAAAAAATTTTAATAAATAAAATAAAATTTTAATAGGTTCTTAATTAAATTATTAATTTATATAATTTTATCATCCAGGACATTAAGTACAAGTGTAGAACACTTTTTTACATAAGGTAAGGGATTCTCTCTGAACCTCCATTTTTCATTTGGGTTATGTTATCTCTCTATTTACCCAAATGTAATTATTTTTTTTATATACCTCTTCTAAATTATTTTTATATTTTACAAACACATATATCTATATCATTTCATTCTTATTGTATGGATAAATGCATGTTTTATAAGGTTTCCTTCTCAATTCCTCCCGACAAACAAGTCTCATTAAAGGGAACTTCCCAATTTCTTACACATTTTCAAGTACACTCCATAATCTATTATAAGACACCAATATTTTTATAAAAACACTATTTTTATCAATTGAAACTATATTAGTTAATTTATAGTTTTTTGAAAACAATTATCCCTTTATCTGGTTTAAAGACACAATGATATTTTCCCTTAAATCATACGAAAGTGGATCCTTTCTAAAGTTTCTTAAACACTATTTTTAGATTTTTTTACTGCAGTTGAAAAATTTTAGTATTAATTTTATTTTAATATTACTTAAATATAATTTCATTCCTTTTTTTTTTGATATACATTTTTACAATCTAATTTTAATGACAAATACAGATGAATTTCCAAAAGAACTTTTCTTTCCAAAGTAAAAGGGTTTTATCTCAGGAATTTATTTATGATTTTATCAGAGTATTTTCATCTATTTCAACATACTATATTTAATATTATACTTAATTTAAATTTATATCTTATTTTACCATCTACCAAATTTTATTGAATATTTTATGATTATTTTTTAGGATGTACTCTCTTGAAACCATTCACCATATTACACTGGATGGTTGATGATTATATTATTATTTAGAGAAATTTATTAATATTTTATATTAAAGTTTCAATATGAATTTATATGTTTATTATGTTCCACCCCTTTTATATGAGGAATTTATTAGACTTAGTAAGTGATGGGTGGGTCCCGCTATAGCCCCTTGATGTATCGGCAGGTCTCATGAGAGAAACTAAGGTTTTTACACATTTATGTATGGTATATTGGTCGAATCCTTGATGGTATGTTTATGATGTCTATAAATATATATCCCCTCATTGTTATATTAGTAATTGATAATCCATGTGATTATTTTACTAGTATAATATTTTTGGTTAAGTTTTATTCTCGTGTGATTATTTATATGGAATTACTTTTTATCAACTTTTATTCCTATCATATTATGTTCAAGTTTATGTTTTAATTAAATGTGTTGTTAGATATTCACATTTCCCGATCGTTTATGTTTATTTATGATAGATTTTGTAGTATTTTTTACCCTTACAGAGCAAATGAGATCACCCCTTTATTATATTTTATTTTTTCCTAGGATGTGAAGATGTATATTATGAATGACTTTCAGGGATAATATAGGATTTTATGGATGTTTCTAATAGATTTTATAGGTTTTTTTCTTTATAGTTGTAATGTAAAACTTATGTTTCTATCAGGTTTTCCAAAGCTACTAAACTATTTAGTCCTTTGGGATGCAACTTCCTTGTTTATTATACCAATGTAATAAAGTAAGGCATTGGATTTGGGATACTAGGGTTGGGGTACTTACAGTTGGTTTCAGAGGAAGTTTAGTAGAAACCTTGGAAACTATACTTAGAAAACATAGATTATGTAAAATAATTCTAATATAGACTTTGAGGATAAGAATATTAGAACTTCCTATAATTCTAGTAGATATTATGTGGGTATTTTTAGAAATTAATTTTTGTATGGATACTATAAGTGTACATAGTTCTAGAATAGTTGTACCTAGGGGTAAAAACCCTAACATGGTGCATTGGGCCTGACTCAGTGTAACCAGGTACATGGAAAAAGTCCTTAACTGTGCACCTGGTTTGACACACCTGGGGTATATTCTTAGAATAATTCACATTTTCTTTACAAACTATTATGAAGGATTTAAAAGTAAACATGACCCCAAGAAATAATGTTTATGATTATTAAATTATCTATGCATAAATTTTAAATTTATGTTAAGTGTATTTCTAGTTAGAGATTATGCATTATGATTCATAACTTGATTTAGTGTATGCCATTTTTCAGAAATAGCACCTCGTATAAGGATTGAGAACTTCACCAATGCACATAATCTAAAGTGTTAGAATGATATTGTATTATATGGCCTTATGAAAATATTTCAAAGAGAATAAGTCTCTTAAACATTATCATCATATGAAGATATAGTATCATGTAATATCAAGATAGAGAAATAATTCTTCAAGTCTTATGGATTCAAATGGAAGAAAGAGAAGAAGAGGACAACTGGGAAAAAGATAGACAAAGGAAATAAGGGAAAGAAGTATTTTTTCACATGTGATAATTGTGTAAGGAAACAACTTGGGATGTTATTAGGAGTAAAATGAGTTTTCTTCAAGTATGGAGAAAAAATCCACAATTCTTTTTATTTCAACTGTAAGAAAAAGGTTTCTAATGCGCAATGTTTCAACTACAAGGAGATGGGACACTATGAAAATCAATGTCTCAAGCATAAAATTAATATACCCCCAAAAGAGGCTAATGAATCACGTTCAAGATTATGATATTATCATAGATGAATAGGAATTATTATTATGCATGTGTTTGGATTCAAAAATTATGTTATTTCGCTATTTTATCAATTGTGTTTTGGTTATAAGAATCATGAGATATATATGTATTGTATTGTAGCACTTCTTATTTAAGGAATTGGAAGCATGTAATGATTAGAACTAGTAATCAAGAGGAGTGATTGTATTGTAATTTAATCTTCTTAAAAACATATTACTTTGGAAATAAACACTAAATATGTGTTTGATGTTGAGATAATAATAAATAGGTGTTTATGGGATAATATTGGTGACCATGAAGGTGGTTAGTGATCTGATGGTTTATGTCATGAAAGAATTATTAGATGTTTGTATTTAAGGACAACCTGAGATTATACTCTTGGAATCATTCATATTTCATAAATTTTTAAAGGATAATAAGGTAATCATATATTTGGTATATGAAAATAAGAACTACATTATTTGGGGAATCTTATTTTAAGTTTATTTTGGAAATTTAGTGACCTTCTAAATATTTTGTCCTTGAATTTTTATAAACATGTTTTGTATGAGTCTTAATTTTAACTACTTATGGTATGGATTAAGGATATTATTAATCAATATTTAAGTATGATTTATCGTGTTAGACAACTTGTTTTAACCATCTTAGTTTCAGTAAACATTTAAAGGCTGAAGGAATGACTTGCAAATCTTATAATTCATAAAAGTGCTTTAGGCATAAAAACATTTCTTGAATATCCATCTCCATATTAAAGAAATGAATTAGAGATAGAATGAAGAAAAACCAAATGATGAGATTATGACATGGAAAGGAATCAGGTAAGTTTATTTTTCTCAATTTCTTCTCTAGATATTAAAATAAACCCTCAACTCTAGGAAAATGATTTTTGAACAAAAACATCATCTGATCACTTTTATTTCTAAGAAATCAATGGTCTTTTAACCAATCATAAGATTTACTGTTTTGAGATGGTAAATTTTCTAATGAACATGTTCTCTATAACTATCCCTCAGAACTTGATATTTATATTTCTCTTCCATGACCATATTTCCATGAATGTTCTCCTATTTTAAAATCCTAGTTGTGTGGTGACCTTTACATTTCTCTTTACCTATTTTTAAAGAGGATGTTTTATAAACATTTTTCACGATGTAGGATTTCCATAAATAAATTTTTAAGTATTAAACTTTTTTTGAAGTGTAATTTTAAATTAAAAAGGCACAATTTATTTAAAGATGGTAAAATTTAACACCGTAAGATTTTACGGTATGTCACTATTTTAAATTTACCTTCTTCAGTAGTGTACAATACACAGAACACCAAGCTTAAAAATGATTAAATATTATTATTATGATGGTTTTAACATTTTCATTGGAATGGTGGGAATGAAATAGATTATAAAAATATATTTTAAAAATTTTTATAAAATGAATTATTCAGTTACCAATTAATTAGAAATAAAAAAACATTTGAACATAAAGAATGTGTTTTATAAGAAACTATTTCTATGAAAACAATGTAATTTTATATTAAATTAGTCATTATTAGTTAAAGATATTAATGAAATTTAAAAATTACATATTCAAGAAAAAAAAATTAAATTCAACTAATAAGTTTGATAGGCTTCATATAAGAATAAATCCAATTTTACGCATAAAAGACTATTTTTTCTAAAGACAGTTTTACTGTCTTTTAATGGTGAAATTTTTTTAAAACTAAATTTTGAAAATTTTATAAATTCTATTGAAAATCATAAACTTTTTTTTGAATTTTAATATCAAAATTACCTTTGGGTGAAATTTTTTTATTTTTTTGAAAATATTTATTTTTCAGAGAATTGTAAAAATCTTAAATTTTATAAAACTTTCATTTTTGATATATTAATTGTATATTTATGTTTTTAATATTAACCTTGCCTATTAAAGTGTAAATAAAATTTTGGTATATTATAAATGAAAATATGATATATTTATATCTTGGTATAAGTAAATAAATGTTTTAAAAATGATAAATTAAGTGTAGGTATTTTTTATAAAACATAAATGTTTATTTATAATTTTATAATTAATATAATGTCTTAAAATAAAATTTATTTTCACAAAATAGATTCATAAATTAATATTTTTTGTCTTATTATTATAAGATATTTTTACAACACCTTTATAAATTTTTCAAAGTGTCATAAAAATAGTTATAATATTAAAATAAGTATTTTTCGAGTAAATGATGATTTTATTTAAAAATTAAATTTCTTATATGTAGAAAAATAGTTTCATAAAATGCAGTCCATTTTATAATTCTACATGTTAAAAAATAATTAGGGTTATTTTTTGGGATTTTTCTAAAATAGTTGAACTTTTTGTGAATAGTGAAAATGGTAATTTATAGTATTTAACAAATATATAAATTATTGAATCATGGCTGAGGTATGGATTATGTAAGCCCGTAATATCAAAATAAAATTCTATTTTTACTTTATTTATTCATTTAATCAATATTATTCATAGTCTTGAGCCAAAATAATAAACTAATGTATAAAATAATCAAAAAACACTCCTCTCCTCCACTATAAATACCACATGTCATCACCTCTTCTCCTCACACCACCAAAGCCTTGAATATTGTAAAATTTACGCTCAATACCTATCCCTAACCTCTACCTAATGTTATGGTAATACTTATCTCACCCAAATTTCAATTTCAAATTTCCTTAAGGAGGGTCTCAAGGAGAGAAATTCAAGAGGTAAAATCCTCTTTCGTTCTTTTAATTTTGTTTTAATTTCATTCTTTTATTATCCTTTCCTAACCTACCTATACCAAAGTGGAATTATAACTCCAATATATTTTAAATACTATAATCTTATTATGATAATGTTATATCAAAAATAAATTCTCTTCTCTTCTCCTTTTTATTCTAAAAATGAAAACATCGTCCATGAGGTGTCAATTTACTACCTCTCTGGTTGATGAGTTTTTGTTTTTCAATTATGCATTCAAGGATACTCATAAAACAATTATGGTTAAACCAGACATTAATATATGTAATAAAATTAATTTAATGTTATAGTAACTAGTATATATACATAATATTAATTCATAATACAAAACTACTTTGTGATGATCGAAAAAATGCCAAAATAATCTAAATGGTTATCATTAAAACTTTATCTAATGAATAATCCTCATATCTAGAAACAAAATGATATATAATACCATTAAATATCCTTTATGTTAATTAATGACATATAATTTCAATTCAGGATAACTATTTATATTTTACATGATATTTTGTGCATTTATACAAGTGAACCAATCATGAAAACCAAGGAAACGAACACTCCCAAGTGATTAAATTGAATTTTATAACTCAACAAAAAGGACATAAATGAACTTAATAAAATTATAATAAATAAAATATATGTTTTATAGGTTCTTAATTAAATTATTAATTAATCTAATTTCATTATCCATGACATTAAGTACAATTACATAACACTTTCCGACACAAGGTAAGGGATTCTCCCCCAACCACCATTTTTCCTTCAGGTTATGCTATATATCTATTTACCCAAATGTAATTCATATTTATTTTTATATAACTCTTATAAATTCTTTTATATGTTCTAAAATCATGTATCCAGGTTATTTAATCTCTCTTTTATGGGTAAAAACATGTTTTATAAGGTTTCCTTCTCAATTACTCCTGATAAGCAATCCCGATTAAAGGGAACTTCTCAATTTCTTACCCATTTTAAAGTACACTTAATAATTTGTTTTAATATAGAAATATTTTTATAAAAACACTATTTTTGTCATGAAAAAATAAATTATTTCATTTATTTTTTTATACAAACAATTATTCCTTTTTCAGTTTAAAGACTCATTTATATTTTCCCTTAAACCTTACAGAAGTGGTGCATTTATAAATTTTCTTAAACATTATTTTTACATATTTTCACTTCAGTTGAAAATTTTCAGTATTAATATTATTTTAATATCTGTAAAATATAATTTCATTCCTTTTTTTGGGATATACATTTTTTAAATCTGATTTTTATGGAAAATACAAATGAATTTCCAAAAGAACTCTTCTTTTCAAAGTAAAAGGGTATTTCTCTCTAGAATTTCTCAATGATTTTATTAGATTTTTTTATCTATTTCAACAACATCATTTTAATATTATAATTAATTGATATTTATGTCCTATGTTACAATATACCATATTTTATTTAATTTTATATGATTATTTTTTGGTATGTACTATCTTGAAACCATTCACCATAATACTCTAGATGGCTTATGATTATATTTTTTTGTTTGGGGAAAGTTATTAATATTAAATATTCTAGTTTAAATAAGAATTTATATTTTGATTATATTATACCCATTTAATATTATTAATGCATTGGACTTATTAAGTGATGTTTGGGGCCCGCTATATCCCCTCGATGCATCGGTATGTCTCATGAGGCAAACTAGGCCACGTTTTTACCCATTTTTGTATGGTGTCTTAGCCGAAGCCTTGATTATATGTTTATAATGTTAGAAAATATTAATTCCCTCATTATGATATTATTAATTGATAATGCATGTGATTATTATTCTAGTATAATATTCATGGTTAAGTTTTATTCTCATTTGATTATTTACATGGCACTATTTTGATTAAATTTTATTCCTATCATATTAGGTTCAAGTTTATGATTTAATGACATGTGTTGTTAGATATTCACCTTGACTTATTTTTTATGTTTATTTATGATATCTTTTATTTTATTTTTCACCCTTACTAAGAATCTAAGCTAACCCCGTTATTATGTTTAATTTCTTCCTAGGATGCAAAGATATATATTTTGAATGACTTATAGGGATAATATAGGAGTTTATGGATATTTCTAATGAAGTTTATATGTTGTTTTTTCCTTTCAATTTGTAATGTAAAATGTATTTTTTATCTATTTTTTCAATGATACTAAACTATTCGTTCCTTTAGGATGTGACTTCCTTGTTTATTTTACTAACGTAATAAAGTAAGGCAACAACTTTGTGCTACTGGGGTCGGGGAATTTATAGAAAAGATATTTATACTCCTTCTTATAAATCAAGTGAGTTCTTGGTTAATTTATTAAATTTATTTAGGTAGGAATAACTTTATAACTGAATCCACTCACAAATCTTGAATCTATCGAGTAGGCTCCCTGATCTTGAAATATTTCATAAGATTTTCCTCAACACTTGGATCCAAATTTACATCAAGTCTATAAAATGATAATCTTATTGATATAAAATTAGTTAATTCAAAACAAAAACATATTTAAAACTCCTCATTAAATGGTAGTGTGTTATAGAGGGTGGAATCAAACACTATAATACATTTTTTCTATTATAAATTAAGTAATGGAAGTCTATACCAACTCAATATTTTAATTTTATGGATTTTTAATCTTTATGCGTAAATTTCCCATTTTATCTTTTTACACAATTATTAATATTAAGTGAATTTTAATTTAGTTATTAACCATGTCTAAGATAAAATTTATTCATATTATGGTATATTTTAATTCCATCTTGCATGATTGTTAATTAATTAATTTCTATGTTCATGAAAAATAATCCATATAGAAATTAACCATGAAACTTGATAGAAATAAAATAATAATTGGTATGATCATGATCTTTTTTAATGGTCAGTTTATCTAGTAGATGATAAAATGACAATAAAAATTAGGGGGAAACACTTTAAACCATAACTTTTTTTATGTTTTATCATTCCACTTATCCTCCTATGTATATCATGTATTCGTTTCTCATTGGTTTTGAACCTGAACCATGTATGCTCACCTAGGATATCCATCCATTAGATATTATTTACTCACTCACGGGTGAGGGAAAACAATGGATTGATAAAGGGTTCTATATAAAATAAATTGTGGGAATGAAAGCCCTTACATAATGAGAGGATCGGATTAAACACCGACCATCACTTGATTTAATAAAATTAAAAATTAAAAATAAACCAATCACAAGTACATTTATGGTATTCAATCATGATTACCAACACACTTAAAAAAAATATACATTTTCAATCTATCTATTATTCACTTTAATTAATTCTTTAATTATGATAAAACACCTTGAATTAATACAATTAATTTTTTGATTAATTTATTAATTCAATTTATCTAAATTCCATCCAAACCATCTTGGAAATTTACATCATCCATAATTTTAAAAAACTAGGTCAATTATTTTTATTTAAAATTAATAAATTATGCATTTACTTGGAGGAAATGGTATGTACCCATCCATACTACTCAATATGGTCCTTATACTGTGTATTCACATGTAATCTAACATACATGGTATGAAACATAATTAAAAGTCATGTATTTTAAACAAATGACACACTGAAATATGTAAATTATTTGGCATGTGATGTTATACACAACTTGTTGTTTATAATGTAAAACCAAAATTAATTTAATATATAATTAATAATCGTATCACATTGTGTGTATTTTAAATAAATTATGCATGGAAATGAGTTGAGTAGGTTTAATGATATTATAAACTATTATTTATGCATAAAATCAATTCTATTAGGAACAGTAGATTACATGGATTTTACTTGGTCTACACAATATTTAATCTCTTCAACCCATGTCTGTGACACATGCATATGGATAGGGAGTGCCTTCCGACCCCAAACATGTACAAGGTACACAGTTTGTATGCCAACTACACAACATGTGACCTTGATATTTCATGAATTTTCAATCCCCATGTCATGAAATAAAGGCATGAAATGTCTTGGACTCCATGTTTTCTAACATGGAAACACATGGACTACAAGTTGTGAAAGCGAGTTAAACTATGTGTAGCCTAGAAACCCATCTGTTTTCTTGTACATATAAATATGTGATTAAAATTAATTGATTTATATATATACTAATTACATGATGATCTAGATTTATCATGGTTTATTCTGGTGAAATGAAAATGGGTGCAAGGCATGTACCAATAGGCTATACACCATGTAGTATTATGTTATCTAGATAGAACCCTTGATACCTTCTGATGGGGTTATTATATATTCTTTATGTAAAATTCAACTTTTATTGGTTAAATGATTGAGAATAAATAAAAAGAAGAGAATAATTTGATATTTGAATCTAAAGAACTAATAATCCAGAAATAAAAACTTACAACAAATGCATATCATCAATCAATGATTAATAAATAATTATAAATTAATTATCTGACTACTTTGACACCATTTAAAGGTTTTGGGCATGGAAGAATCGCATATTGATCATAGACAACTCAAATATTTTTCATAGTCAATTAATAATCTGAGATTTTCATGATGAAGAATGAACAATATAATTAATTCAATTCTTAATTGATATATAAAGGCCATAACAAATAATTTAGGATCACCACATATAATTTATAATTAATTTATAGATAAACTTAGAATTACCTTTACTCGCAATTATTTCTTCTTTGATGGTGTGGTTGACTAGTATGTCATATCATCATTATGTTGTAGAGTCTAATGGTATAATCCCTCTGGTGGGAATCCAAACATGCTCTAAAATATCATAATATTATTATATAACCATCAAGTTCTAGAATGGTCGATCTAGGTCGCTTGTGTAATTTTTCAATAATAAATGTAAGAATATATTTGTGGATGAAATATTCTTTAGATTCTCTTGAAGGATTTATATAGTGAAGAATTATTGGTTCTCTAGTTCTTGAGTATGTTCTTGAGAGACTTCTCTCTTAGGGCTTGAGAGAATTCTCTCTTAGGTTTGTTGCACACAAAAAGAGGCTCTCTTTGGAAAGAAATATAACTGAGTATTTATAAAGCTTATTTAGGGTTTATAATTTTACATTGGCCCTTATAAAATTCCTAATTTCTTATCGAACCCCATGTCTAATAATAATATAAATAATATAATTATTTTCTTGATATGTGAAATTCCTACAGATAAATAAATATTGTTTGTTAAAAAATAATTTAATATTTATTTAAATGATATTTAATATGTAATTTTCAATAAGAGTGTTAAACTATGTTTGGTTATCCTCGCTAATATTTACAAAACCTTGAATAATGAATATTTATTTAATGAATAAATATTATTACATTATTCTTCGATAAATATAATAAATATTACATTCCCTAAACATTATGAATAAATATTTGTTAATATTTAAATTACTTATTTATTCTTCTAAATAACTTGTGATTATTTCTTAGAGATCTAGAAACCCCAAATAATTATTCAAATACAAAATGGGAATAATATTTTTCTAACTTAATAAATTCAAAAGGGAATTTTACTAAGATTCTGGATTCCCTTATTGTGTTACCCTCTAAGACCCTTTCTCAGTGGGATTGGGAGAAACCACCTAATTATCAAGGTTAACATCTAACAACACTCCAAGTCACCCGTAGAGAAAGAAGTATATGTCACAAAAACATACAACCACATACAAACTCTCATTATGTAATAGAATCTCTTTATCCCAATATCTTTAATCAAGAATGTTGCATGCTAGTGTCATCAACTTATGTACTCAATGTCACTTTCTTTGAATTTAAAGAAATTAACCTACCCACATAAAATCATTAAAATGGATTTAATTTGGTTATTCCATTCCCATTAAATGTCCTAATATATCAACTTTCATTAAATAATAGAAGAGATAAATCCTTTATTGCATTATTCATTAATTTAGTATCCCTCGTGATGCACCCAATGTACCTTACTTCCCACAAACATATAACTTCATGGTTTTGGTCAGCATATCGAAGTATGTGACTAATTATATGAATTAATAATAATATTAAATTATAAGATTAAATACATAGATATGTGTATTTTAACATCTAATGAAACATATAAATGTGGATTTCTGGTTGGCAGGCCATGTACTCATAATCTTCTACTATAAAAATTACCAAGGGCGTACACCATGAGATAGTGTCTCAAAGTCCTATGAGTATCCAAACCTAATAGATTGTATCATTTTTCTCCCATAAAATGATATCATTCCTCTATTTAACACATATTCACTAATATTGTCATGGTATTTCTTGGTTATGGTCATAGTAGACAACTAATATGTCCTTTTAGTGTGATAATTATTCTTAGAACATTATCACATATTATGACACACAAAAGAAAAATCATGACGTGATAAGAACTTTATAAATATTAAAAATAATGAATACAAGTAATCATAAAGTATATATAAATTGGTTCTAGGGAACCATCTCCAATAATAATGTCAATCAGGCTCTATTTGTCAATGATCCACGAAGAATTGCTTTGGAAACATTCCATTATCCACGTCAATATCCATTCGTCCATTTACATCATATTTTCCACAATTATGAATCTCTCATTATTCAACTAATATTTTTAAAAAATCAAACACAACCTTATAGGGTTTCAATAATCTCCCCCTTTGTATTTTTAAGAAAATATGACACATTTTCCTCTTCAAAATCTCTCCTCCTTTTTCAATGAAATATAAAGAGGGTAAATATAAACAGTTTATCATTTTTTCCCCTACCCCTCATTAGGTGTCTTCAGATTTTATTCTCATTTATCATATGGATCTCCTTTTTCAGCTCACACTCCTTTAATGGGTCCAACTTCGCAACTACTCAACTCCTCATATTTCTTTGGAACATAAGATGGTTTTCATTATGGGATTTTACTCTCCCTCCATGATAATACATAACATTTTCTTATGAACCATTGTCTTGAGATAATTTCTTCATCTCATTAATTGGACTCCATCACTTGTTGGATATCCTTGTTTTATATTTACTAATTGTATCAAAACAAAAAAAATCTGGTTATAATACCAAATCCATAATTTCTCCAACAAATTTCTAACCATTTCCTTAACTTTATCAATATTAACTCAAAGAACCCAAGTAAGTGATTTTACCACTTAACATTTTAGTAGTGAAAAAATAATCTATGACTACTAATATGGGCCCTATTGTAAAAACAAGAGTTTTTAAAAACATCCTCAAATCTTTCCATGTCACTCATTGGTTTTCCATTAAATCACTTGCATTCAAAAACCATTCTATTTTCCAATACAAACCAACTTGTGATCTAACTATATTTTCACAAAAAATCATTAGTTGATAAGAAAAAAATGAGTGTGAGAATATACCACTTTAAGAAAAAAATTATACCACTTTTTAAAACTGAAATAGTGATACTATTTGAACTCAATGCTTTCTAACTCTTCATAGGATTCATCATTTTCCAGATAAGTCTGAACAGACATGAAAATTCAGCATCAACCCCCCTTAAATATTAAACTCTTGACACCAATAATTGTTTCTAAATTTAGGGACATTGGTTTTTTGGAAAATATATTCATTTCATTAGCTTTTAGTATCACATACACAACAAATATTTGATACCAATTACTAATAACATAAAAAAATAGGCATGTAAAATTCAATAGCATTGTTGTTGTTTCTCCTAATATTTCACTTTCATTTAGTGGTCTTATTCAACTAATTTCATGGTCTAATTATACTTATTTTACCCTAGGTTCGTCATGATACCATGGTAAACTCATATAAAAATTTTAAACCTCTTTTATCTCATATTCAATCTCTTTAAATAGATCCATATTCAGAAATTAATTTAATTATAGCATCAAAATATTTAAATCAAGTTTTGAGAATCAAATTGATTTCTTTCCACCTCTATGTGGATCAAGTTTAGCCTGGTTTTTATTCTTAATTCCTAATACCAAATAGAACTTTAAATTCCCTAAATAAATTTTTTACATGAATATTTTCATCTTTCAATAGATTTTCCTTTCAACTCATTCTCATTTATATTTCTAGAACAACCACCACATGGATAATATCTCCTCTAAATTCTAAAACTCTTAAAAATGGTTACAACAAATTGAAATAATGGGGATAGAGTTTCCACATATTTCTTCAAGTTAAGAAATGGGTCTAGTAATGTTGGACTAACCCTGCTAATTTCACCTTTAGTTTTCAATTTTTTAGATTTAGGGAAATGGATTTCATAACATATTTAACTTCATCCTCTTTATCTTGAACATCTCTTATAGATAGCTTCTTCAACCCTTTTTCGATGGATATTATTTATGTAAAACCAGTTTCACACATTTCTTATTATATGAGAGAATTATTTTTTTTCTCTAGCTCGGTGTTTTCCACAATTTTTTAATAGATTCCACTTATATAGATATCCTATTGTTTTGTAACTTTAATAGACATTTCTTTTAGATTCCTTTACCATTAGATGAAAATTTCACCATTTATCACTTCTTTCTTATCATTAGTTTTTATGAGATCTATTAATCATGCATCTTACTTGATGGTTATAATATCTACCTTTGATTTATTTTTTGGATTATTCTTCTTAGGTTTTCTTTCTCTCATAACTATGTCAATCTTATTTTTCTTTTTATTCCAAACCTGTTTTATTTCTTTCTAGGAGGGATAATGTGAGTAACCAGATTTCAGTTCTTGATTCACCCTTTGTTTATCACCTCTACACTTATCTGAAATATTGAACCAATTAACCATATTAATAGTCTTTTATAGGATAAACACATTCCATATATGTCACAAGAGTATAGGTTCTACTTTGGGATTATTTGGTTCTGCTTATACTTCAATGTCTTACTAAATTATTGGGGTTAGAATAGATGATGGAAATTAAATAGAAACCAACCCTCATAGGGTCTACTTTTAACTGAGATTAGGATTACATATATTTTTCCTCACACTTTATACTTTGGGATTCAAAAATTGTGGTCATAATATTCCAAAATATTCTATAATAGTAGAACTTGGTTTCTACCTTCTTCTAATAGAAATTGCTAATAAAAGTTTCAAGAAATTTCATCAAATTTTCAGATTTAAAGACTAAATTATTCTTCCTCATTGATTTATGACTTGGATTGTTTTTAATTAATGAGGTTGTCATATCATTGATTTTATTTTATTCATTATATACTTTTATCATCTTATTTAATACCTTTATCCTATTTTATTTTCCTTTAACCTTGTAGCCATCACTTTCATTATTGTGTTGGATTCAATCCTAGATTGTTTTCTTTCTTCAAAATATGCCATGAATGGAATAATGATTTCACTCAAATAATTTCCATTGACCATTTTATTTATGATTTCATGGATAATTTCTTCAAGAAAATCAATTTCCTCTTTCATTATTATTCCCGTATTCTTGATGAAAAACCTCAATGACACTTCCTCTCTCCTTATACTTTTATTTTCCAGGGAAAAAATTCCATAACTTCATAATGCACTTGATAAATTATTTTTCATTGATCCATTTATCCTTATAGGGATTGGAACTCTTCTTTTTGGATTCATGAGAACTCCCTAGATTAGAAACTTGATGTTGTTTCCACTTATTTACTAGAATCATATCTTCTTTACAAATCTATGAAAGAGCCTGGAATTTATGGTAAGCATACCTTTTCTAAACTGGGGTTAAAATTAGATATAAAAATTGATTCATAATTTATTACATCATTTGGAGATCCCACCTTCCAAGGATCCTTCTTTTGGATTCTCATATTCTTCTTGCCTTTAAGAATGAGTCATTCCTCCAGGATAGTTTTCTATTTTCTTTTAATAAGTATTCTTTACTATGAAAATATTCCAACCTCATCCAAATATCCTTAGAGAACTTCCCTTGAGAAACTTCTTTTTAGATGTACATTTTAACGAATCTTTTAATTCCTTCCTCACTGAAGATTCAATCCCCAAGTTCCTTTGGTCAGTTTCAAAGATAACACTATGTCGAATCATTAAAAAAATACCTTCTTGTACAACCTCTCAAAGGACTTCCCGTTTATCTTCCATTTATTCCATAAATATTTTTTTCTACCTCTAAAATTTTATACCATTAAAAAACGTTATATTAATTATAACCTTTATTTTTGAAATAATTAAAAAACTTTTTCTTTATTTGAACAAAAAGTATAAAAATTAGGCTATGATACCACTTTTAAGGTCCCTAAGTAACCTTGAGAAGGGTAGAATCATAGTGTGGCCAATTTAATCCTTTTTCCAACTTTTTTTATTTCTCTCTTTGGATTGTGTTCCCACTACAGTAGGAATCTTGTTCAACCAATTTCCTTTCTCTCAACCTTAGTGAAACTATATAAAAATATGAATTAAAGTAATACATGAAAGGATATTAGTATTTTACTTCATTCACTCACACTAGGATAGGATAAATACATGTTATTGATGATGTGTTGATACTCTAGAATCCAATACTATGCTAGTTTAGTGTAAAAAAATGGCTATGATCACTCCACGCCTCGTATCATTGTCTTGAAAATATTTAGGTCTTTGTTACTCCTTTCCCAAGGTAAAATTCCTTTCCTCATTCCCATACTGCTCCAAGGTAGGATCACCCATAGTTTATAAACTTTTAGGCCTATCCATATTCAGAAACATATGTGTATATGATTACATCCTTACTTCTAGGTGAATGAACAACTGAAATCTTTATAGATACTCCTCCATATGAATGTTGTGAAATCCTCCCCCAAACAACTAATAATTACTATTTGGAAGTTTCTTCATTAAATAAAATGTTCTACTTTCTTCTCAGATTAGTTTGGAATTTATTTTTCATTAAACAGTAAATCCCTTTACTTAAATATCCTCTCCATCAGCTCAATTTCTTCTTCTTATTCATGGAATACTATATCTTTAGGATGGGACTTATTTCTTATTCTTCTACTACTCAAGGTGTAGAAATATATATAGTAGGATATCTTTTCCTCTTCTTCTAAGATATGAAGTGAATGTCACTTTTATATAATCTTCTTTTATTTTTCCTTTTGTTATTTTTATTGAGGAAAAAAATATACGAGATTAATTTCCCGTATTTATAAAATATAGAAACCAATTCCCCTTATTTACTTTGACATGTGAAAGATATGAGGATATATATTAGTTCTATTCTATCTACCAAACTTCTTATTTGGATTTTAGTCAACTACTTGAACCACTCACTATTTATTTATCCCAAATCTTGGAAACACCACTCTGTGTAGCCAACTACCAAACTGTATATTAAAATACACACATCATCTGTGATGCAGTAGTCTTCATGTAAAAATATTCTATTTTTGTATAGAATATTTCATGGAAAAAAACCAGATCACCATATCCATTAGTTCCCATAAATGATGAAGCATTAGAAAATATTTTTAGTAACTTTCCATAAATCCAATAATGATTTTTAGAATTAATTTTTCATTTACAGTATCAATATATTTTTCATTATTCCACTAAAAACCTAACTGAAACTCCCTACTTTAACATTTAATTGAATCATGTATCCATTTGATGTTATATGATGTTTCCATCATTGAAGATCATTTCTACCATCATCTAAGATAAGAGAATTTACTCTAGGAATATCAAAAATTATATCACCAATAAGTTTTATATAATTTCAATTAAGGAACACCACTATAATGTTTCTAGAATTTATATAAGTTTCATATGACACTTAAATAGTCTAGGATGATACCTATTCCATAAAAAAACATACATATATAGATGGAAGATCACACCTACACTAAGGGTGATAAAACTTACATTGGGATGAAATAAACATACTATCAGGCCCAATAGCACATGCACTCCCCGCATTTTCTAAATTATCATAGTCTACTAGAATGACACTTACACTAGTCTGGAATGACACATTCTCTCAATCTAGTTGACCCATACACAGACTAGAAATACCCATATACTTATGTATGAAACCTATAAACAAGCCCAATGAAACTTATACAAACACTATTTCTATTAAAAATTTACATCCCCAAGCCAAAATAATAACTACACTGTTGATGGATAACATATACACAAATATTTACTCTTCAACCAAATTACTTATAGATTCATTCCAATTCACCTCTATCCTTTAAGACCACCTTTATGAACTCCTTCAAGTTTTGGGACATGGATTCTTTATAAATATGATTATTGTTCCTTTATTTCAAGATCCATGCATCTTCCCTTTACTTCATCAACAAATCTAACCATAATGTCAAGAAAGTACCATTTTTCAAAAATCCTCTAAACATCACTTTGGAAACACTCCATGCTCCACTTCAACATCCATTTAGTTATCTCTATCATATTATAAACAATTATTCATCTATAATTATTCCACTAATATTGTCAATAAATCCAACACAACTATATAGGGGATCGAAAATAGGGTCAACAAGGGTGATAGAGGTTCAAGGATGTCCAACTCTTAAGTTTAATATGGCAGCATCACTCTGTGAAGAATTTATATTGGTAGTAATCGACCATAAATAATTTACACATACCCAAGGGTTTATGTTAACCAGGACATGAAGGTTTTATGTAGAGAAGACATGATCATGAGAATACTATATGTGGGTCCCATCCAACTTTCAAACTTATATTTAGATTCATACCATGAGATATCATCTCTAAAGACTATCTCACCAAAAATCACTTGAAATTATGAATTTTTTCATAATGAGGGGTATATTTATAGGAAAACCACTCATCCCATGAACATTGAAGCGTCATCCATGTAAAATATTCACAATCACATTAAATCAATGCCTCACCACCATAAGTAATGAGGGATCTATAAAAAGTTCTAGAATCCACATGATATCATTTCTATATTACTTCAAATGATGAGAGTATTCTAAAATTTATATGTGGTTGTAAGGGAATACCAAACCTTACACCATGAACGAATCTTAATCACATGAAATCAACTTGGATGAAAATAATCTTTTCATTTTAATCATAAATGATGAATGGGGTACTTATAATCCATGTTTTCACAAATGGAAGTAAGTTATATGGTCACATAAATGATTTGCGATGTGTACTTATTTAGCAATTAATTTAATTTTTACCGGAAAATGTATTTTTTTATATTATTTCAAAATATTAATCAACAAAAATTATCAATTTTTCATGGTCCAATAGTGTTATATTGAGTCGTGTAACAAATCCCTCAAATGTTAGGTCTTTTCTTCATGGTGGTATTGGGAGGTTGTGGTGATTCATTTTTACAAAATTTTCCAAGGATTCCATGTTGGTTTGGTGTGACATGACGATTTTTATAAGTTTTCTCAATTTAGAAATTTTTTGGACTTGGTATTGTAATTATAATTGGGTATTTTTTATAGGATGATTTTATATAATATTTTTTATTTATGTGATAGGCGAAAATTAGTTTATTTATGTGCTATAGGGTAGGTACATTCTCATATATTCTTGTAAATCTATTAAATCTTACTTGTATTATGTGTTTTATTTGAATAATATATTTTTAATTGACTTTTTAATTGATTGGTTCATATTAATTGGTGTGTTATGATCATTTTTTATGGTGTTGGTATGTGTGGGGTGTTTTTTTTTTGAAAACTACAAGTTTTTTGTTTGTGTTTTCTATTTTGGAAATTGAAATTTGGCTTAGAGATGAATACATGTATAAGTATTCTCCACATTAGTGGGGTATTCTTATATAGTGATATGGATAGTGGTTACATGATTTTAGTATCAGGTGATGACTCAGGTTCAGGGGTAGATATTTTATTTCCAAGTTGTGATACCTGGTGGCCCCATCCTATGGAATGGGTGGTTGGTTACTTTATTATTCCCTTGATTTAAAAATTTAGGAAACGAGTGGAATGGGTAGTTTTTTTTGATTAAAAGAAGTTATTGGGGTGTACTTTTTTAGGAAAAAGTGTTTTTTGTTATATGAACTATTATGTTTTTTACAAATGAAATTGGGATTTATTATTTTTTTCTTTAGTGGGGGTTATGGGAAGTCATATGGGTAAATCCTATTAAATCTTGATATTCATCCCATGAAATTATACCTTGGTTTATAAGAAAATTTAATTAAAATTAGTTTCAGTTTGACAAGTGAGCTACAGTGATGGTGGGAAATAAATCATTATTCATTTAGTGGATATTAAGGGAGACATTCATCAAATGTCTTTGGTATTTGTATTTTATATAATGAATATGTTTATATTTAATTAGTTTGGTATTTTTATATGTGGTGTAATAATTTTATTATCAGATGGTTTTACAAGGTGATTCAATTGTATGTATCGTGATGTTGAGTGGGTTGAATAGTAAACCATTACCCAAGGTATTTTAATATACTTTTATTTATTTTCATTAGCCTTTGGTAGTCATGAGATGGAACCAAGGGCCATGTAACATTTCATCCTAGCTTGGGATTTGGGTTGAGTAGTTGGGTCAATCTAGGATATTACATTACTATTTAATTTTTATTAATATTTGGGCTTAGGGGATAAATATTTTGAGTTTTAGATTCATTTTTGAAAATATTTTGGGAAATTAATATTAATTTCAAGATTTGGTTAAACCATAAAAAAAGGTATACATTTCTTGAAATTTAATAGAGTGAAGAGTAAACATGATAATCACGTTTATTTATGGAGTGTTCATTTTTGGAAAAATTTGGGAGAATGTGAAAATATAGTTGATGCATGAACATGCTTGATAACTATGAATCCTTCAAATATTGACCTCAAAATCAAAATTTTAGTCTAAACACACACTTATTTCTATCATTTTAACCCTTGGTATTTTATCTTCTTATGTTTATTTTTGGAAGTTTTGGAGTAATTTATCCCTCTCCAAGCCTCTCTATTCTAATCTTGGATGGTTCAATATCAAATTGAAGGTAAATTACTCCATGATATCTCCTCTTTCTATCATTTTACCCATATTCTAAAAACCTTAACCATGGGATGTTGGATAGATCAATCTTGAGATTCAAAATGATTTAAGGGATTCATTTTTAGGCTTTGTTGGGGGAGGATATATCTTTTTCATATAAAATTAGTTTCTATTTGATGAATAATTTAGAGAAGGATTCTTCTCTTGCTCATAATTTTTGGGATAAATCATCTTTAATTTGGGTGTTAAATTTCAAATAAAATATTTAAATTTATTTTAAAATTATTTAAGCATGTTTATTGAATAATGGTGGTCATTGGAATTGGTGTGTGTGTTTGGTGTGTGTTTATTTGAATGGATTCTCACGGTTGGATTTATGTATAGATGTTTTTTAAGTGAAAAAGGTGGTTTTGGAAGTGTGATTTTAAAAATGTTTATTGTTTTTTACTACTTTAAATAGTGAATTTTATGTGAATATTTTGATATATAAATTCAATTGATAACATAAGAATGAGAAATGGATCCCTATTAGTATGGTGGAACCATCCATATGATGGGGAGTTATTTATTTTATTGTACCACTAAGTCATTACTTGGAACTAAATGGGTGGTATTCTCATTCAATTAGGGTTTCCCAGGAGGAAAAATGTATATCTTACTTATGTGAGCTCTCAAGTTTTCAAATGATAATGGGTGTATAAGTTATTTCCTCTTTATAAATGAAGTTGTAGTGTGTTTGGATGGTGAATTAACTCAATGTTTTATACATTTATGAATTGTTAAAATGTTCTTACTGTGTTATATCACTTGGCATGTATTTTGTAATGCCTCAGGTCGGACTACCCAAACTGTACCAGACCGATGGATTCAGGTGACCTCAGGTGCACCTCCCTATAGGCCATAGGCAACTAACTAGCAGTGAGGGTTTGATAAACCACATGGGGAGACTATAACCTTTATTATCATCACAAAAATAACAAGCAATAACAAAAAAAATTAAAATAGATATAACATCATAGATAAAAATATGGAATTATAGTGGAATGAAAACCATAACAATAACATAGTCATACTATAAAAAAATAGAACTCATACTAGTCATACAGCCATAAAATAGATGCAAGGTTTCTAAATAGAGTCCATAAATAGTATATGAAAATTGAATTAAAATACATGGAGATATGACCATTATACTCAATGTAAGATTCTAGATATTCTGAGCCCTTGCCTTATCATTTTCTAGAGTGCAGAAGGTTCATGAAGTTATCACCAAATAAAATATTACTTTTTTAACGTATAAAGTTTTTATTAAATATTTAAAGGTTTTTTGTTAAAGAAAATTAAAAATATATTATCCCAAAATGATTTCCTTTCATATGAGATCATAAAAGATTTGGAAACACTACATGTTAATAAAACATCTGTGTTGTGAAATGATTTTTTCATAAACACAAACACACACACACACACAGATATATATATATATATATATATATATATATATATTCATATGTGTATAAAAATATTTATATATCACGTTTTTATATATGTATTATTTCATTTTTATATATGGTAGTATATATATATGGTTATAGATATATGACATTTTAAAAATAAAAAAAAGAGTATGAATAAATTTTTTTTACAAAAACTGTTTAAAAACATTGATATTTGTTTTTTTAACATGATGCATAAATAAATAAGAGAAAAAGAGAATTGTAATTTAGGGTGGGTCTTTCAATAAAAATGGTAGAAAGGTTGATTTTATAAATAATAATAAATAATAATAAAGTGGGGAGAAAATGTGTATATTTAATATGAAGATGAAAAAAATTTAAAAAAAGTGAATTGATGAATATGAGAGGGGAAACATGAGTGAGAATTAACTGGAAAGAAAATAAGAATAAAAGGGTGACAGACATGACTAGAGGTGTAAAGATTGGGTAAAAAATACCCTAATATTTCAAATTCTATCTATCATATTTCCCTCTATATTAATCAGATTGATGTGTCATCAGTTTTGTTGGATTATTCTTGATGAGTATAAGGTAATCTCAAAGTTTTTTTCCATGGGAATTGATGTTGTTTTTCTAGATTTTAATTAAATATGATTTTTTTGTTTAAATTGTAAAATACAGAGAATCAAACAATTATATCTTCATTTGGAATTGATTTTGTGTGAATATAACATCTGATTAAGATTTCATACATCGGGTCGAACTATTCTACATCTCGCAGCAATTTTGGTTTGTTAGGGTTTTCCCCATAGTTTCATGTCAATCCTTGAGAACATCATTTCTAATCCTGGTTAGGTTCACAAATCGTGGTAGAGGATCTTTGTTTCTCACCTAGTGTATCATGATGGTGGGGCTATACTTATTTATCTTTGATAAATAGTATGTTTGGTCTAATAAATATAAATAATCAGTTTAATTGAAATTGAGGAGGAAAGGGATTTGAATCACAATTTTTATAGATTTCATTATTATTTTGATATTGAGATTATACAAACTCAATGCCTCACTGAATTTAGTACCCCCATTATCAAGTACATAAACCTTTATTCAAGTATTTTGTGTCTCTATAATGTTTAGTTTAAGTTTCAAGAGTTTACATGGGTTTTTTTAATGTTTTTGATGAATTTTTGTTGGTGTGAAATTTGTTCATGGTTAGTAGAAACCATGAAATATATCCAAGAAATTGTGCAAGGTAAATTAGTGGGAACTAAGCAGGTTCATGGTTGGCACACAGTTTGTCCAGAACTTTCAAATGCCTAGTAGAATCCATGCTTCTTAAAACATAGGGAAATGAATGGTTTCTGTAGGGTTTTTCTAACTGTGTGAGCCACCTATGTAATGTAAGTCCGTAAGATAGTAGCGCTTCATGTTTATCACACAGTTTTCCAACTTGTGTGACCTGACAATGTGGAGTATAGGTGTTCCTCCTTAAAAATTGTATCTAATCTGAATTTTCTTTTTAAACACTTATTTTTTCCATAATCCTTTCATAAAATAATTCCTTTTGATTCAAATTCATGAGATATTTTCCCCTTAGATCTGGGAGTGATCCTTAAGAAAATCAAAGTGTGTTGGAGGCTTGAATTCATCAGTAAGTGGATTTTCTTCCTATTTCTTCTTAAATCCAAGGTTCTTTACCCTCTTGAAACCATATATCTAGTCTATTGTGGATATATCTATGTGTTATTAATAGTTTATGATGAAATATTGTAAAATATAGTGAAGGGGACGTGATTGGTGATTATATCTTGAATTTTTGTTATGTCGTTCTTCATTTTCACTAACATTGTGAGGTAGGTTTATTTTCTCTCAACTCCACTTGATTTAAAACTTGAATTCTTAGTGTTAATGAAATGTTTTTATAAGAATTTTGGTTAAATCCTTGTGTTATTCTTTGTGTAAATCTCAATTGGTTTTGGTTTTGGAAATTGTGGAAAATTTAGTTAGATTTTGGAAAGCTTATTTGGTTTATGATTTTAAAATGTGGATTTTAAAATTATGGTTTGTTTTTTATGCATGGAAATTAGTTTTTGAAAAAGGTTTAAATAAATAAAGGTATTTGGAATACTTTTACATGTATTTGGAATACATGGTTAGTGTGATTTTATTTTCATTATAAATTATCTTATAGATGGGGTGTGTTCTATTGGGGAACCTAGTATTGGTTACATTGTGATGAATTTTTAGATTGATGAGAGAATGCTCATGAGTATGGAAATATCATCTGGGAATGCATGGTGTGTCTAGAGACATAGTTATGGTTATCCCAAATGATTATAAAAAATATTTACACTTTTTTATAACTTTACATTAAAAAATATTTATGGATTTTATATAAACTATTTAAGATACTTTAAAATTATTTTATAAAAATGTGATAATAATTTTTGTCCTAGTGTCATGATTTTGGAATTCATTGGGGAAATCCTACCCAGTTTAGACTCACCCCCAACTTGGGAACCGTTGTGTGTTTGCAGAAGTCATCTATTGATAAATAGGTAAAGACAAGGTACCTCGGTTCTTTAGTGATTCTTCTTGATACCATGTACATGGCTTATAGGGTTGGAGCTTAGATCTTAGTTGGGTGTTTTGGGGTTGATTTTATATGGAGTTTTGGATTTTGAGGTCTCATTACACAATTTTGGTTTTATCTTTTGGATTCAACTTGTACTCTGATATTGATTTTATTGGTTTTGTTATCTCTTGAGTTTTATTTTTGTACTCACACATCATATAGAGGTTTTGTTGACTGTTATTTTTGTGGTTTGGATATTTTATATTTTAAAGGGAAAATTTTCCCCCAAATTTTCTTGATGCCCTTGGAATTTATTGTTATCCTTTGGTGTCTTGGGGATGTCACTTAAGGACTAATAACACAATCACCTCTTCTCAAGACAATGAGAAGGGGTGTGATGTTACAAATGGTATCAATCTTCGTCAGTCCAAATATCTTTTTGAGACAAATGGTTCAATTTTTGGTTGGTCCAAATATATTATTGGGAAAAATAGCATCAATTTTTTTGATTCCAGATATAAAAAATAGTGTCAATTTTATTTGATAATGGAGTTGGAAGTAGTATCAGTCGTATTTATGGATTATAGAAAGAAGTAGGATTTTCAGAACTTGAAATGTATATTATAAAAAGGTGTAACTAACCTATTTATGATGAAATTTAATTTACCAAGGAGTTTGGATTCCTGAGTGTTTTTAGACACTTCTTGGTGAGTTTTCACCTCATCATTATGGGTTTAGACAATGAGAATTTCATGACATGAATTGATAGTAAGACTTACCGATAGGATTTAATTATTCATCTTGAGTAAAACAGCTTATGAAATGGAAAAAACTATGATTTTTTAACATTATAAAATGGTTTATTTTGAAAAGCATGGTTGAAATATTTTTATAAATGGTTAAAATGTTTACAATGTTTGAATTGTGGAAATTTATGTTTTGATATGTGTTGATATTGTAAACTGAAATTTATAAGACTTTAGTTGTTAATGAATGAGATTAAATAGAGCTTTGTTCTAGTTATAGTGAATGGAACTTATTAGGTATCATATAAATCAACACAAAGTGGCTGTAGATAATGTGATTACACCTAAACCATAAGTCAAATAATGGTTAGTTCAAAGAATTGTCCAGAATTTATAGGTTTTAGATAATGGTAATATGAATGATGTATTGTGGAAATTTAACCATTTGGTTCAGTTCCAAATGTAGAATCCACCCATATTTTAGGGGGATTATGATCCAAAAAAAAGAAAAAGTCTGATTAAATAGGATGAATCAAATCTTCAATTTCCTTGGGACACCAGTAGAAATGAAAGTAAAGTTTGAAATGTATATGTTTGAAGATCTTGCATGCTAGTGGTGGGGTTTAGATATTCTAGATAGGTTAGACCAAGGTATAAAATGGGAAAAAAATTATAAATTATTTAATAAATAATTATATCCTTACATATTTCATATTTCTAGAACAATTGATTTATTCATTTTGAAGCAATAGAATCTATTGGTGATATAGTATGTGGCTAAATTTATGAATTTAGTCCACTTTTCCTAGGAATTTTATGCAAGTGTGTCCTTAAAGGCATGAATGTTTTAGTCAAGATTATGATAGGAGATTCTCTCAAAGATTATCATCCTTTGTATAACGAATTATACATAGATGGTCAATAGAGAGATTATAGAAAAAATGGATATATCAAGAAATATGGTTTGAGGGAGTATGTTTATTCCTATGGGAATAGGTGGGAACTTTAATGCATGGAATAAGTGGAAGGGGGACACCTACTTCCAAAGTGGTAGGATACCTTAGAATCAGACCATGGAATCGGTAAATATTCCCCCACAACTGAAAATTAAGCCAGTATATTTTTAATGTTGTTCTTTTGAATATATAAAGTGAGATTTTATAGTACCACCTATATCATGTAAAAATTGTAACAATATGGGAAATCTTTATCAATTTTGTCATAGTGATCCAAGGTTGGGTGCTATAGACACATCTCATGCTTCTCAGGCATCGTATGATTCGATGAGATGAGTGCAGTAGAATAATTCTTATCATTAGAAGAGAGTGATCCAAACTATTTCTAGGAACACTATAACTCCTTAACCAGTGAAATCTCAATAGGGTAACAAGAAGAAAATTGTAGCAAGTATTTTTATGGAGCTGATAAAATAATTGTGGATGATCCATACAGTCCTTTAACACTGATATGTACAATTATTTTTAATTATACCCTTATGAAAGCTTCATTTGATATGGGAACACCCCACTCATTTATTTTTTTCTCATGTTGTTTATAATATGGGTTTTTCTTTTGAGATGATTCCTTCTGATTTAAAACTAAAAATTATTATTATCCAAAGAGAGTGTTAAAACTTTATGTGTAAATCTTATTCCATAACAATCAATGGGGATAGGTTTATTTGGGATTTATTTTTTCTTAATATAGAGGTTAATGATATGATTTTGTATATGGATTGGTTAACATTGTTCAAGGACCACATCTACTTTTTTCTTGATAGGTTAGTTTCATATATCTGGATAGTTTTGAGCATCTCTTTAGAGTATATTGGGATGTAAATGCTAGTAAAGAAGGAATTTTGGCTCTATTGGTTAGAACCATCTCTTATTAGTTGGCAGTTCTTACCTTGGAATATATGGATGATATTGGGAATGGGAATTTTTTAACTATTTGTTATCAGTTTCATTATGTTTTCCCCCAACAATTTATTAGGTTTTCCACCCAAAAGATAAGTGGATTTTATGATTGATCTCCTACCATTGACTAGTCCTATCCCACTTCTATCTTATCAGATACAACCAATAGAATTTAGGTAATTTAATGTTCAATTGGAAGAGTTAGAAAATGAAGGGTCCATTTGACCGAGTATGTCTCCGTTGGAAGTATTGGTTCTATTTGTAAATAAGGAATATGGAACTCTGAAACTTTTTGTGAATTATTGTAAGCTTAACCAAGTTAAGATAAATAATTAGTATCCTCTTCCACACATTGATGATATATTTGATCAATTAAGGGGAGACCAGTGGTTCTCTAAAATTTACTTATGTTTGGGGAATCACTAATTATGAGTCCGGAAGGAGAATATTCTAAAGATAGATTTAAGAAGCATATATGGTCATTATGAGTATGTCATTATTCCTTTTGGTATTATAAATATACCATCCATATTTAAAAAATTTATTAACTCAATATTTCAAAGAAATTTTTATGCCTTTTTGGTCGTGTTTATTGATGATATACTAGTGTATACTAGGAAAAAATTTGATCATGAGAAACAATTTATGATAGTTTTAGGTATTTTATGGAAACATAATTTGTATATCAAGTTATCAAAGCGTTATTTATATATACAAAAGGTATGTTTCCTTTTCCATGTAATTTCTTAAAATAAGTTTCTATAGATCCTGAAAATATAGAAGTTTTTATCTCTTGGAAATTTCCAAATAATGTATTTGAAATATGTAGTTTCCTTTGATTAGTGGGATACTACATATGTTTTTTACATAATTTTTCATGTTTGTCATTATTGATGATAGATTAAACATGGAAAGTAATTCCCTTCCAATGCAATGATAAATCTCATGAATCCTTTTAAGACCATAAGTCTAGAATTACATCAAATCCTATTATCATGTTTTTGGAGTCTTTACAGGACTATGTATTCTCTTATGATGCATCAGGATTGGGTTGTAATGTGTTTTCATGTAGGGAGATCATGTTGTTTCTTATGGTTCATGGAATTTATGGTTTCATGAGAATAAATACCCAACACCTGAATTAGAATTAGAATTTTTGGTCTATTCTTTGATGAATTGGTATCATTGCCTCTTTTTTGAGAAATCCATGATGTTTACAGATCATAAGATTTTGAAACACATTTTCTTATAAAGAAACTTGAATTTAAGTCTACACAGATGGATGGAGTATCTATAGATGTTTGATTTCAAATTTATGTATACACTAGGTGAAGGGAAACTTTTGGTGGATGCATTGAATAGTAAGTAATATACTCAGTTGGCTAAATAGGCTTCATACAAGTGGAAACTAATTTCATTCATAGCGGATATGCGTCTAAATTTCTCAGACCAAGTTGATGTCATAGTTTTCTATATAGTTTTGTTTTTTCTTTATTTGGTTGAGCAGGTTATAATTGCTCAGAAATCAAATCCTAAATTTGTTTCTATGAGGAAAAACTCAATAGTGAGGCGGCCATTGAGGGATGGAAACTGTATGGGAATTCAGTTTTGTGGTTTGGAGATAGGATGGTCATACCATTTTCATGTTAATAAAAAATTATTAACGCCTACCACCATTCAAGATGGGTTATTCACCCTGGAGTTTAGAAAATGTATAAAGAATTTAAAATGTAGTTTTTTTGGGTGGTAATAAAAAGAGTTGTAGCAGAGTATATCTTGAGATTCCCCACCTATTATAAGGTAATGACATAACATCAACGACCAGTGGTTATATTGCATTCTTTATCGATTACCATGTTTAAATTGGAGTAGATATCCATAGATTTTGTAAAAAAAATTACTAAATATGGCTAGAAAACATGATTCCATAGGGTTGATAGTGTATAGACTCAAAAAGTTGGCTCACTTAATCCCTATTCATGAAAATAATTCAGTGAAATACTTTTCTAAAATCTACATTGGAAAAATTTTAAAAATGCATGAAATTCCTATATCAATTATATCGGACAGAGACCCCAGTTTTATGTTTTCTTTTATAAATCCTTATAGAAATAACTTAGAACTCAATTGAATTTGAGTATGTATTATCATCTTCAAATAGATGGACATTCTGAATAAACAATCCAAATATTATAGTACATGCTTAGAGATTGTGTAATAGATTTTGGTGGCACATGGGAGGATTATTTACCATTAGTGGAATTATCATATAATAACAGTTACAATGACTTGATACATATGGATCATTTTGAAGCATTTTATGGTTTTCCTTATCATTTTCTGCTTTTTTGGGTGGAAACATATTATACTTCACTAATTGGACCTATCCTTGTGGTAGAGATAACAAATAATATTTGGTTTATCATAAAAATAATGGAGACAGTTTTGAGTTATCAAAAACCATATGAAGATCATCATTGATGAAATTTAATGTTTGAGGTGATTTATTATGTTTTCTTGAGAATATCTTTAGGGCTTGGGCATCATTAGTTTGGTAAATAGGGAAAGTTATCTACTTGATAAATAGGCTCTTTGAGATACTTGAATTAGTTGATGAGGTGGAATATCAGTTAGAATTTATACCAATATTTAGTTCAGTGCACAATGTGTTTCATGTATCATAGTTGAAGAAATATCAACCTGATCTTGACCATGTGATTCAATGGGATCACATTTACCTAGAGTTAGATGTTATGTTGATTCATGTGATAGTAAATATTGTGGATAGGAAAGATAAGATCTTGTGTGAGAAAAGTATCGATATAGTATAGCTTTTATGGAAACATGGGAAATTTTAGGAAGAAATGTGGGAGCGTGATTTGGAAATGGTGGAGAAATGGCTTTAACTCTTTCATGAAATCAATAGTTTTTAAATTTTTTAGGATGGAAAAGGACAATAATTGGGAGAATGTAGCACCCTAAGTTTCATGTACATGACCCTTTATTCATGTATTTTGAGTCTATATAATTTTATATTTTAGTTTCAAAAGGTTCCTAGGGGTTTTTGCATATTGATGAGGCATTTCTAGAGGTGCGTGATTTGTGTACAATTAGTAGAAAACCTGTAGTATCTCCAAGAAACAGTGCATGTAAATCAGTGTTTGTTGGGAAGGTGTATGGTTGGTTTACAGTTTTCCCAATCCATGCGAATGACTAGGAAAAATTGTGCTTCTTGAAATATAGGTAAATGCTTGGTTAGATCGTGTTTTTTATAACCATGTGATCCAACCATGTGAGGTGTGTTCTTAAAATAGTAGCATCACATGGTTATCCCATATTTTTTCAAATTATGTGACCTAACCATGCATCATATAGGTGTCCCTCATTAAAAAGTGGATCTAATACCAATTATCTAGTACTCGGTTTCCCTCTAATCCTCCCATAAATCAAATTCATTTTTCTCCCAAGGTGTGAGAGATGATCCCCTTTGATCCGAGAGTGATCATTAGGTGAATAAAAGTGCATTAGAGGCTTGGATTCTCCATTAAGTGTGTGTTCTTCCTCATTCTTCATTGATAAAAGGTTTTTTCCCTATCATAACCATATATCTATTCCTTTATGGATATATATATATGTGTGTGTGTTATGAATATTTTATGATTAAATCTTGTTGGATCACGTAAAGGGAACGTGATTGGTATCGGATATTGATGTTTTGTTGTGTCATTCTTTATTTTAGCCAACATTGTGGGGTATGTGGATTCTCTCTTAACTCCACTTGATTTAGATTTTGAAGTCTTAGTTTTAATTCTATGTTTTTTTATTGTGGTGAAATCCTTGTGTGATTCTTGGTGGAAATCCATATTTGTTTTGGTTTTGGAAATCATGTGAAATCCGTTGTATTCCAAAAATATCCTTTGGTTTATGATTTTAAAAAGTGGATTTTAAAATTGTGATTTTTTTATTCATAGAAATTGTTTTATTAAAATGGGTTAAAAAATAAAGGTTTTTGGAATGATTTTATATGTATTTGGTATACATGGTTGGAGTGAGTACATTTTCATTAGATGTTTCCATGTGTAAGGAGTGTGTTCCATTGGGGAACCTAGTATTGGTTACCTTGTGATGACTTGTTGGATCAATGAGAGACTTCTCATGATTATAGAACTGTCACCTGGGCATGCATGGTGTCTGTGGAGACATGGTTATGGGTATTCCAAGTTATTGTAAAAAGGTTTCATGCTTTGTTTATCTCTTTATATGAAAAATTGTTAAGGTATTTGATATAAATTGTTTAAACTTATTTTAAACTATTTTATAAAAATGTGTTAACATTTTTTCCTAGTTGTGTGTGTTAGAAAGTCATTGGGGAAATCCTACTGAGCTTAGACTCACCCCTGATTGGGCACTATTGTGCATTTTTATAATTCATCTATCGAGACATAGGTAAATTAAAGGTATCTCGATTCTTTAGTGATACTTATTGATACCATGGGAATGTATTATGGAATTAAATCTTAGAGCTTGGTTGGGTGTTGTTGGGGTTGATTTTATATGGAGTCTTGGATTTTGGAGTCGCATTACTCTTTTTTAGTTTTGACTTTTAGTTTTATCTTGTACTCTAATATGGGTTTTATTAGTTTGGTTAAGTCTTGAGTTGTATTTTTTCCTCACACATCATATAGGGGTTTGGTTGACTATTGTTTTTGTAGTATGGATGTTTTATCTTTAAAAGGAAAAAGATTACCTCACATTTTCTTGAGTCCCTTGGCATTTATTTTCATCCTTTGGTGTCTTAGTATGTCACCTAAGGCCTAATAACACCTCTGCCTCTTCCCATGCCAATGAAGAGGGTTGGGATGTTACAATAAAAATCATGGATGTTGGGAGCCTATGTTTGTGTTGATTTGATATGTGTTGTGGAACCTCGATTTGTGTGATTGTTTTTTATCACTTTAAATGGAGTTTTTTAATCAATTATATTTTTTTAATAAAATAGTTTCCTTGAGATTATGGATTGTATGAGAATTCCCTTAAATAAATATGTGGAATGTGATGAAATCCCATTTTTACTAAATCTATAAAATGTTATGTTTGTGTGGTGTATTGTGGTTTGTTCATTATTTTGGGCAGTGATATGTAGTTTTGAAGTGAGGTGATGTTTTTTAGGTGTGATCATGTTGTGGGGTGGTGAGGTTTGATCATGCTATGGGGCGGTGAGGTGTGTGTGTTTTGTGGGGTGGTGATGCGTGGTGATACATTGTTATGATATGAGGTGGATAATATGGGAATGAGTTGTGTTTTGATAGAGTCTCGATTAGTAATGGAATTAAATTTTAATGTTAAATTGTAATGGAATGTGTTGGAGTGGAAAATGAATGATTTAAATGATAAATGAAGGTGTGTTTAATGTGGTTTTTGATAAATGAAAAATGAAATGGTTCAAATAATGAAGTGAATGGGTCAGTTTATATAATAGGTTTTAATGGTTAATAATCACTTGTTTTGAACTATAATGTGTATTGAAATATGGTTTATTATTAATTTAAAATAAATGGTTTGTTTTTTTGGAATTGGTTGGTAAATGGGAATTCTATAAATTTTCTTGAATTGATAAATAAAAGGGTAGAATGTGAAATGTGAATTGTATATTTTTGTGTGATGTTGGGAATTTAGAGGTGGCAGTGAAGGTTGGTAATGTTGTGAGTTGTTTGGAACCTTTATTGTTAATCCCTATGTTGGGATGGTGAGTGGATATTATATATATTCCTATATTTCTTATGATTTATTTATGCACCCTACATACACTGAGCACTATGTGCTGACATCCATGTATACATGTGGGGGTGTTTTTTCTAACATCCCAGTAGTGGTGATGTATGGATAGATACTCCCTCTTCCCTTCTCTCTCTTTTAGATATGGTTGATATGCATGGGTTGTGATGGCCAAAAGTCAAAAGTGCATAGTAGTGATAGTTTCTCGATGAGGCGATAAGATTACTTGTGGTGGGTTTCATGCATGGTAGGAATAGGTCATGAGGTTTATGTCCTTCATGTTCATGATAACCTACTACTTTGGTTATGGTTGTGGATGAGATGTGATATCATGTCCTAGGTATCTGCGGCCGAGATAAGATGTGATGTGAACACCCAAGTGTCTTTGGGTGAGATGGGATGTGATTTGACTATGTTGTGGGAGATTTTTTATGCTATTGTGAAGAAGAATATATGGGAGCTCTATGACGTATGATGTCAGGGTGTGAGAGTGTAAAATCAGTGGAAAAGTTGTGTGTGGTACCCTTTTATATATACCCTTCTTATTTTTTATTATACATGGATGAATTTTTTGGTGAGAATGTCATGGTGAGGATGGGTTTAGTTAGTTGACCTATTTAGGTGATGTTGGTTTTGTTGTGTTATAAATGGTGCATTAGTATGACCTTTTCACATGTTCACAAGAGTCTTTATATATCCAACTGAGTATAATCATATTCTCTCTACATGTATATATGAACTAATTTTTAGGTTTCTAGATGGACTTCATTGACTGTGCTAGATATTACTATATTAGGTCTTTGGGTTTGTTATTGTGTCCCTACCTTATCTTTTAATTTGGGGATTTCACTTAGATAATTTTATATGTATCTATTTTATTTATACATAAATTATGGAATTTTATTGGTTTCATTTTTTTATTATGTCATGGATTTGATTGATTGATGATATCATATCTTCCAATACAATTTTTTATAGAGGGTAATTCCTTCTGTTTGTGAGATTTTATACCCTCGGTTCTAGTTAATAACCCATGTCCTACTGGAGGTAGTAATCAGGGGTCATTATCGCCCTTCCTTCATTATCAACCCTAGAGGGGTACCTTTAGAGGGATGGGTCATGAAAAAGTAGTATCAAAGGTGATGGTTGGGAGATAATATGGATTTTGGAGTTATAAACTATGAGAATTACATGGGTTGGTAGGGAAATTGTGTTATTTGATCTTGGTGTATGACATAGGCTACGGAGACTGACTAGGAAATGGGATTTTAGGGTCCCCCATGATCCATTTCATGGGATCTGATCTTATTAAATGACCAAGTGAGGTGGACCTGATTATAGGGTAGAGGCCTAATAGAGTTACATACATCATGATTGATTTCTCTTGTGATAAAATGAGGTAGTTTTTGGGAATTTAAGTAAATTAATTAAATAAATCATGAAATTTTATGTGTTTTTCTCTAAATTTTCCCATGCTATAGTTTCTAATGAACTTTTATTATTTGATTAACTAATTGTATAACCTGAAAGGAATGAGTAAGATAGTGGTTAACTGATCTGATATGTTTATTTGAATCCTTTTGAGGCTATAATGTGTTGTTTCCTTTCCTGTTATAGCATTATTAATAATGAATTTAATTTTTTTCCTTTCTTCAAATTTATAACATTCCATCTTGATTTTATAATGACTGAAATTATTAGATAATCATGATTAGTTTATTTTGTTTTGAACAACTGTTTAATTTTGAAAATCCTTATAAAGTATTTTTCCTCAAGTAGATTTCACAATGGTGTGATAAAATAAATTATTTTTAAACCAGTCTTATAATTTTTCTTTTTCCCATGTGAGTAAATATATCATTCGTTTCATTCCATTTTAATTTATCATGAGCATGTATTTTGGACTTGTTGTAAAACTTGGATTTGTGCATTTAAATTCTGAAATTTATAAAAACCCCTATCTTTATTATTGATATTCCTTTGAATATGTAAAAATTGACAAGAGTAGCTTACTATTTATTTTAAATGACTTCATTTTTTTAGTTTTGATATAACCATATGTTGCAAGCATGTGTTATGGTGAAAATTATTATAAGATTTATTTCTAAATTTCATAAAATTATAAGCATGCTTTTTGGTAACCTGTTGAGACTCAAAACTATTAAGATGATTAAACTTATTTTTTATATATGACTAATAATAATTTTTAAGTACTAAAATAACCTTGCCTCGTATTTTTAGTCATGAGTATTTTGTTATGAGAATCATGCCTAAAGTTGAAAACATTTGTGTGGTGAGTAGAGAAATTCTAGTATGTGAGACATGAGCATGTAGCAAATTTAATATATTGTATTTAAATATAGAAGTATAATATTATTATCCTTAATAAAATATATAATAATTTTATTCTTAAAATGAAATTATTAAATAATGTTTATCTCAAGAATGATAAAGCATGAAATATAGTAATACAACATTTTTTGTTTTTTAATTTTTTTATTATTGAGCATGTTTTATTTGGATAATTCCAAAATCATATTTCATATGTCAGCGAGTATTTTAATTAAGGACAGAAAACTAGCATGTATAAATTTCAAATGAAGATGGAAGTGTTTTTCCTCAATAATAAGAACCTATAATGTCTTGTATAATCATATTAAACATGATGTTTGAGATGACATGTGTGTGGTTTTGTCTTTAACTTGGTCGCATGTTAGATCTATTAAAATGTATGGAATGGTGTTCCACTAGAAATAACATAGAAATGTCTAGTTTTATTTGTGTCTTTATTTTCAATTTTGTTTTGAAGTGTTTTTATGCCTTGATGAAAATAACATTTATCAGAAATATTTTTTGCACTATGATTATTGTGGATTATGAGACACTTTATGTGACTTATTAATTAATATAACCTTTAATTAAAGGTATAATCACTTATATATGGTTAATGATCTAGTTTCCCATGGAAATTTTGAAATTTTGTAAGAATACCCATGCTAAATAATGAGGTGAAGTAATGTAAGTCCTTGAATAATTGTGGAATCTAGAATGTGTTCCTTCTATGTGTGGTTGTTCTTGTTGTGTTTCCTTGTATGATGTTTGATTAAAAAATTCAATCATATTAATAGGGTGAAAATTTATTCCTAATCAATATGTGTTATTATTTAACATGATTAAAACCATGTGGATGAATCAGTGCCTCCCAAAGAGGATAATATCTTGACATGGGAGAGGTAATTACTTGATTTGTGTGGTTAGAGCTTTGATGTGTGATTATAGTGGTGATAATTGGTTGGGAAATGTGGAGGATGATATGGAGCATGTGGTTTTGTGAAAAAAGGTGGTTTCTTGCGAATGGTAAGGTAAAGAGGTGATGCAGTTGTGTGAAATTTTTTGTGTACATTTTCATTGGTTGGTGAGTTCGGGCTAGTGGTTGTGTTGTGCAGTGGTGGTGATGTGTGGTGGTTGAGACATGTGGTTGTTTTGGAAAGATATATTATGTTGTGTTGTGATGTGATTGTATTGATGGAATCCCCCACCTCCTTTAAAATTTTTATTCATCTAATGTTGGTAATAAAAGAAAAGGGTTTTCTGTAAAATCATGGAATTGATAAATATGGGCCTACCACCCACACCTAAATCTTTTTTATGAAGTTATGGAAATTTTTGATATATATCTTATTGGTTGGGTTTATTTTGAGTAATCTTATATTGGTGGAATGTGTTATGGCCTAAAATATATGATTAAATGGAACCCATTTCCTACATCAAGATGCGTTATATTATAAAACATTCTAAATCTATACGGTCGATTCAGTGCCCCCCAAAGTAGAAAATATCGTGGTGCAGTGGATGGGTTACTTTGGTTTGTATGTTTTTGGAATCTCTATCTATGTTTATATAGGTGTTTGTGTTGGTTGAGAATGTTATGTGAATTTTCTTTCATGTATAATCTCTTGATAAATAATGTTTTGTTAATAAACTTGGGAAATTTTAGAGCTAAATAAGGTGGATTATTCAATCATCATGTGTTGTTTGTGATCTATGTAATGTGTTGGATTGGGTTTTCTAATTTTTGAAGTTAATTTTTATTGATATTAACTTAGTAAAGAACATGATAGGGTAGTGTTAGTTGAACAATAAGAACTTTATGAAAACATGTAACATTTCCATATATGTATGTTGTTTTATGAAGCATATTAAATTTGAACGGTTAGATATCATGCTAGTAGAATTCTGAGTTTCTTATGAACATCAAGGTGTTTTAATATTAAACATGTTTGATTTATTAATGTAATATTGTGTGGACAGATTGAATCATGTAATTTATGGTGAATTAAACTTGTTAATATTTATTTATATTAGTTGTTTAAATGGTAATGAAATGTTTTCAGTAAAAAAATATTTAATTTTAGTATGTACTCATTGTGAAAATAGGTTTTATAAAATAAACAACAACAATTTTTTTTATAATTTTTCACATAAAAAATATTTTTTTCAAAATGTGTTGACTGTATTTTCCTAAAAAGGATTTTGGTAAATATCCTATTATGAGAAGGATCAAAAATGGTTTTGAATTCAAAATACTTTTCTTAACCAGCTAAATTTTTAAATACAATATACTTATTGTTAAAGTTTTAATCAAATGTCTTTGAACATAACATATTCCAATATGTAACGTTTTTATCTCTTGAAGAGCATCTTTTTGTTTTAAACTCCTTAACCAATATAGATTAATGAAATATTGTAAACATCATATCTAAGTTTTTCAATAAATTTTTATTCAAGAATGAATTTTTAAATTAGAATAACATGTTAAGTATGATTAGTTCTTAATATTATTAATTAAGTTTACAATCATTTTTTGTAATACTTTTTGTGATTTTTAAAGTTTTCATTTAGGAATTTTTTTGACTCGATGTCAAATTCTCAATTTTTTTGACCTTCTATTGTGTCTTCATTTTATTGATAACATTATGCCTATTTGAGAGGTATCTTCCCAAGATATTGATTTTGTGTTTTTGTAACATTATTTAAGACATTCTCTTGAGAATTATGTCATGGGTTGGTTGTTCAGACCACCATTCTCTTTTCCATCTAGTTTTGTTTTGATTCTCGAGGATGAGAATTTTTTAGAGGTATCTAATTTAAGAGTCTAGATTTTTCGAGCCCATACCATATATTTTTTCTGAGAACAAAGGTTTAATGATGTTATCACCTAATAAAATATTACTTTTTTTACTCATAAAATGTTTTTTAAATATTTAAAGTGTTTTTTTAAAGAAAATTTTTTAAAATATATTATACATAAATTAATACCTTTCATATGAGATCGTGGAAGAGCTAGAAACACTACATGTTAAAAAAAATATTATTTCACACATCATGTGACATGTTATATATGTGTGTAAATATATATTTATATGATTTATTTTAATATTAAATGTTGTAAAAACATTTGTTTTGTCAAAATGTTATATATATATATACATATATGTATGTATGTATGTATGTATAAAAGTATTTATATATCATATATATATATATATATTATTTTTATTATATGAGATTATATATATGTGTGTGTGTGTGTGTGGTTATATATATGTGACATTTTGAAAAAATAAATTTAGGAATAAAAAAATTAAATAAAATTTTTTTAAACATTGATTTTAGTTTTTTTAAACATGATGAATAAATAATGAAGACAAAGAACATTGGAATTGGGGGAGTGGAATTTAATTAAATAAGGTATAAAGGTTTATTAGAGAGAGAATAATAAAAGGGTAATATATTGGGGAGAAAACATGTATCTTAAATATAAAGATAAAATAATTTAAAAAAGGGAATTAATGAATATGAGAGAGGAATTATTAGTGAGAATTATGTAGAAAAAATAATAAAAGAGTGATAGGAACGACTATAGGTGTAAAAACTAGGTAAATAAAATACCTTAATTCTTAAAATTCTTTCTATAATATCTCTCCTAATATTAATCAAATCGATGTGTTGATAGTTCCACTAGATTCATCTTGATGATTAGAAGGTAATCTCGTATTTTTTTCCATAGGAAATAAGTTTATTTTTCTATATTTTAATTAAATCCTATTTTTTATATTTAAATTGTAAATATATAGAGAATAAAATGATTATATATTAATTATTCATCACTATTGTGGCATAATAACATTCAATTATGAGTTTGATGATTGATTTGAACCATTTTGCATCTCACAGCGACTCCAGGTTTCTAGGGTTTTACACACAGCTTCATGATGGGCCTTGAAAACATCATTTATAATCCTAGTCGGGTTCATGAATTAAAGTATTGGATCCTTAATTTCTCACCTAGTGTATCATGAAGGATGGGATATACTTTTTTTAACATTAATATGTAGTATATCCAGACTAATAAATATAAATAAATAGTTTAATTGAAATTTAAGGGAAAGGGATTTTAATAGTATATTTTTAAGGATTTCATTATTATTTTGATATTGATATTTTTTGGTAGAATTAGATACTAAACAAAATAAAAAGCCTCTTTTATTTAATTAAGATAAAGCTACAAACTTCTGAAAGATGAATTTTTATAATAGTCCCTTTTCTAGTAAGGAAGAACCTCCCCGGGTACAACATTGAGATGAATCAACTCCAAAGCAAAGATACCTTTATTAGAAATCCCATCCACCAAGTAATTTGACTCATGGTAAGTATGTGTAATAAGATATTTTATGTATGTAAGATCTTCCATAAAATTAATCCAACTACCAGTCAACTTCCATGATAGATGAATATTACTTTTTCTGAGAGCTTTAACCATAGTAGTGGAATCACATTCAAGCCATAGGTAGACGTATCCCCATTGATTTAAAAATTAAACCACATTGATATCCCTACTAATTTCATCATAATTGGATTTATTTACACCACATAGACCATATAATAATCCCCATGCTTCAACTCTATCATTTCTAAAAATTGAACCATAATCGAAAAAGTTGATATTTCCTCTTGATGCCCCATCTGTGTTGCATTTGACCCATCCAAGAAGTGGAGAGGTCCAGATGACTTCCAAGGTTCCTGAATTTGACTGATATTTACCTATAATAACAAAGTGCTTGATCATAGTAAAATCATGTATTGAGTTATCTCAATACCCATTCTGGATGTCATTTTCATGTTGTACATCATCAATGATATTTTCCATGTCCAACTATATGTTGAAAGAAACACCACTATGAACTATCATGTTTCTATTTATCTAGATCATTTTAATAAATTCAAAAACATCCATAAGGAAGATATAAAAAACCTTCTATGTATGTGGTTTCTTTATGCAAGTAAGAAGGTGTTCCTGAATGGTTGCTGAATAAGGTATTCTTGTTTCAAAACAATTTGCAGGAGCATTCCATAGAGCAGTGGCTATGACATAGCTCAAAAAAAAGTGATCAATGTCCTCTCTGTGTTTTTCAAAGAGCACATCTCGAACATATATTAATTCTAACACCCTGAAATAAATAATCAGTGGGAATCTTAGAGTACATTATCTTCCAAGAAAGGGATAATCTGTAAGGAAATATCCCATCTTTATTCAGGTCCTTGGTCCATCTGGTGGGATTCCCTTGAACTACCTCATGATAGAAATTATTTTTGTATATCTACCCATTTGAGGTAGGTTCCCAAATAATGATTTGATCACCATGAATAAAATCATATTCAAGAACCTTATATTTGATATCATCAGGAAGCATGTCTATAGGATTCTTCATTTTCTCCTTAATCAACACATTTTTATCTATTTATGGTCTAGAATAATTAATCATATCAAGAAGATAGTTACCTATCTATTTGTCTAACCAGAAATTAAATGGTGAATTAATTTTGTCCAACTAGTGAGAGTTTACTGAAATATTGGATAAATAATTCCATAAAGCATGCCAAGTAGAAGGTTCCACATAATTTAAATTTACAGATTTTAGTCTACTTAGGATCCTAGATCTTAGAAAATAAAGGGCCTCTAACTTCTCATTAATAATCTTTCATATGAAATTGGACTAAAAATACTCATTGAATTTACAAATATTCTTAATTCCAATACCACCATAATCAGTTGATTGACAACATTGTTTCCATGATACAGTCACAAGTATCCTCTGAAGGATTCTTCCACTTAAGAAAATGTTTTTGATAGAGGTTCCAACACTCATAATAAGAGAAATTTTCCATTTATAGACCATAAAATAATAATAAAAATTAAAACAATAACGCCTTGACAAGCCTAATTCTACTGATCATCGAGAGTGTCATGCCTTTCCAGGAGGCCAACTGATTTTTTGATTAATTCGCAATATGAGAAAAATTTCCCATATGAGGTTTCCCCAAAACATAGGAATATTAAGGTAGGTAAAAGGAAGCATGCCTTATCTAATTCCTAACTCATTGATAATGTCAACTTTTCTAGCTACACGAATATTTTTCCAAAGTAATATTTAATCCAGCTGACTTCTTTCCCAGAGACTTACTCATAAGGAAGAAGTGTATATTTGATATTTTTTATGTTTCTTTTATCATCTTGAGTGAAAATAAAGATTTCTTTAGAATATATCAAATTATTGAGATCATTATTACCCCTAGAATATCTAATTAATTTAAATTTGTTAACACTAGACATGTTGAGAAGGATTATACTTAAATAATATCTATCTATGGAAAAAAATTATGGTTGAGATAAGGTCACCCTACCTTACACCTCTAGAGCAGGTTAAATATCCCTTAAGAGGTCCATTGATAAGGACTAAGATATGTGTGTATCCCAAAATAGTTCTAACCCATTTAATAAAAATTTCATCAAATCCAAAATTACTTAAGACCTCGAAAATAAATCCTCATTCTAAATTATCAAAGGTTTTTTTACATTAATATTGATGAAAATGTTCCCTCCACTAGAATCATTCTTGATAAGACTAATACATTCTAGTATTAATAAGAAAATCTTGAATTGTTCTACCTTTGATAAATCCTACCTGGTTTAGAGAAACAATATTATTGTAAATACAAGAAATATTGTTAGTAATAATTATCTTAATGATTTTTTATATAGTTTTGACAAGGGCCACTGGTATGAAGAGATGAATCTCATTTGTGTTCTCCTCTTTGGTAATTAGATAAATTAATTTTGCATTAATACCATGAGTCAGCTAACCACCCCTGAAAAAATGACTAACAAGCCTACATACATCACAAGTAATATTATCCCAATATTCTTAAAAGAAATAGTTAATGAACTTATCTAGACTAGAAGATCTACTATAATTAAGAACAAAAGAAACATCTTTGATCTCAAATTCTAAAGGAAGAGAAATAAGGCTTGATTTATCCTCCTCAGCAACAAGATTAGGAATAACATTATTCATAAAATTAATATAGGTGTTGGTTCCATCAAATGGGTTCTTGTAGAAAGAGACAATATGATCAGTAAAATCTTCTCTTTTCTCAAGAAACATTCCATTATCATAGAGAATGTCCAGAGGCCTATTGAGCTTTTAGACTCTTAGTAGAGTGTTGAAAAAATTGGTATTTATGTCCCCCTAATTAATCCATTTAACTTTAAAATATTCTCTTTTCATAGATTATCTAAGATTCAAAATAGTATTGAGTTTATGAATAGTCACATTTTTATGCTCCATACCAGTGGAGAAATTAGAACTAGTGTCATTATCTTGGATGACATGAAGTAGAGATTTTATCTGAATAATATTTTCCTCATGGTAGTTAAATATCTCTTGACTCTAAATTTTCAAATTTCTCTTAAGCACTATATGATTAATCATATAGGAAAAGGTATGATTTTGATAGTTTAAGTAATTACAAGTATCTTGGACTACTTTTTTATGCTCAGAATTCAATATCCATGCATTATTGAATCTAAAAGGAAAATGATGTTTAGTAACTCTATTGAAAAGACTTTTCAAAATATAATGATGGTATAAATTCAATCTTGATAATGTGGAGAAATAAATGGAGGATAAAATAACAAGGGACACACCAATCCCTATCTAGATTAATGGACACCGCTTTTTTAAGGTTCTTCATGTGCCAAGTATATTTAGAACTTACCAGGTTGACTTCATGCAGGTTACTTTTTTCAATACATGTTTGGAATTATCTAGTTGAAGTATAATAATTGATCATACCTTACCTATCATCAGAATTAATAGTGGAGTTGAATTCTCTAAGAATAATCCAAGAAACATTTATTATGTTGTTGAAAGCCTAAATATTCAACCATAGCTTTCTTCTCCCTTGATATCCATTAAAGGCATATATAATGGAGAATAATTGTATTTTCCCCATACAATTATAACTTATATTGACCATATAATATATATAACTGATACATTACATCCCATCCAAACTCAAGTGAGATAAAACCTAAATCCTTTTTATTCCATTACTGGATTGATTATAGGTTTTCATTTGGTATCACATCTTATCAAGAGAATCTATTTTCCCAGAAAAAATCCTCTTCAATTCCGACAGGACAAGAGTATCAGGATTGTGATTATTGATAAAAAGTTGAAGATATCTAATTGTTTCAAGGTTTTCTAGGCCCTGAAAATTCCAAACCATGAACCTCATTTAAATATAAACTTGGGGCTAGATTCTCCTTCTTTATTACCACCGCCCTATTTATGTCTTGCTTATTTCCAGATTGTAACACCTTTTTAACCATCATTTTTTGAATTTTCATCATTATCCTTGCATGGAGTGGCTAATTTGGAATAGCCCATTTCTAATTTATGATCTATAACATCACACACATCAGGAAATTGATCCTTCGGTAGGTGTTTATGGCTGTTTTTAAGCACCACAAGGTTGTCATTCTAGTTTCACAAAAATTTGGAATATTCCCTTTCATTATGTTGTTCATTTCTGTAAGGTAGGATGTCGTGGACCGTCCCATGGGGCCCGTACGTAATTACCCCAAGATCTCCTTCCATAGGCCAAGGGTTGGTGACTTGAACCTGAAGGCCTTTCCCGAATAGGTAAGGCATTACCTTAGAGATTTTTACACACTCAAAATGGGAAACTAAAGTAAAAAACTAAAAAAAGTAAGTTATAACCATGATAGTAAAGTACCACTGTAAACTGAAAATATTGGGCCGGAATATAATCCCTAGAAACTGAAAAGAAAGTAAAAAAGTTACTACATCTGCCCTGGAGCTCTACCTGGATGGTAGTAGTTGTAATTATGAATTCAAACAAGAGGATTTTGACTGCCCCCATCGCACCAAGATCCACTAAGTCTCGAACCTCCAAAGTCTGCCTCAGAGCGTCAATAGTCTGCACCAGACACAAAAAGGTGCGGGTGAAGCCTGTGCAGGGGTGAGTATAACAATACCTAGTAGGGACCCCGAGACCCCTGAAGGTCTCTCAGTAATCCAAAAAGAAAAACATCACAATAAATAACACAAAGGTAATATCACAATCATGATCTAGATCATGAAGCATAAATCAAAAGAGACATCTCACTCTAGTAGTATAACGTCAAGGCTACTAGGGTACAGATGACTAGTCGTAAAGCCAGATCATCCTATCTATAGTAACTCTATTGTTGACCCATATATTTCAATGTATGATGACACATATTGGTTTCTAGATTTTTACTCGTATTGGTTGCTAGATGCTGACCTGTATTGGTCACTGGTGCTAACCTGTATTGGTCACTGGTGTTAACCCGTATTGGTTGCTGGTGTTGAGCCATATTGGTTGTTGGTGATGACCCGTATTGGTCACTGGTGTTGACCCGTATTGGTCACTGGTACAGAGGTGGGATGATTAGTTTACAACTAGATCATCCCACTCTGGATTTTCTGATGCTGACATGTATTGGTCATTCTTCTTCTTTATGTCACAGCCAGCCACTGGACTCCTGCACAAAGAACGCTTGATCTCCGGATGACTCTGCTTCTCAATCCATCAGTCCCTTTTCAACCGATAATAAGTCCCAAAAACATCATACCCAAATGACTTCCCCATCATAGGTGTCCCAACGTGACAGATAGCACGTTGATCGGACGCTCAGTTTGTGAGATATGGGCACTTTTGTAAAAAAAATCTCAGTTGGATTCAAATTTGATCCAACCCCAGTCACATGTCAAACTCTATAAAAACTCACTTATATTATCTCTAATGGACCGCCTTGTCACAAGGGTCCTTATGCCACAGACGGCATGTCGATCAGATGTTCGGTCTTTTAGTTACACCCCTTTCCGTGAAACGGGAGTGATCATACCTCGGTTTGGCCTGGCTCGGTTGGGTCTGTTGAAATATTCCAAAAGGACCGCTTCCCAAAATGGGGTCCCAACTCCACTGAAGGTGTGTCAAATGGACACTTGGGTCATCAGTTACGGGCGTTTCTTTATTCGGGGGTTGGTTGGGTCTGGGTCCGGTCTGACTTGGTCAGGCCGGCCCAACGCAACAGGTCTTGGGGTCTACCTAACCCTACTCGGGTCTAGCTCGTTAAGGGTCGGCCCGTCGGGGTTGGCCCGGCTGGTTCACGGGCCTGTTCCACGGTTTTCCTGGCCTGCCGGATGGGACTAGGCCCACCTGCGTTGGCCCGCTGGGCCACAGGTCCGGTTGGGCCTGCTGGACAAGTCCGGCCCTTTTAGCCAGCCCGAATCCATCCTGATATGCCTAAAGGCAGACTTCTCCTCTCAGCTGGCCCTATGGATACAGGGTTGTTTCTTCTAGCGCGATGTGGTTCGGCACAGGGTATGCGTCACCCCCTCCAGCTGTGGCCCGCTGGCCACAGCTACTGCCGTCAGCGGTGCCTGCGGGCGCTACCCTTCTCCCATGCGGCCGACTCGGGACGGCCGCCTCTGGCCACCACATCGCATGACGGCACACCGCCTTCCCACCACCCGCGTCCAGTTTTCGCAGGCCTCCTCTGGCCACCGCTAGCATGGTGCACCGGCGGTTGTTTCTGCTGGCCATTGGACGTGCTCTGGTGGTCCATTCTTGGTGTCATATGCATCTATGGGCCTCCCGGATCGCCACTACTATAGCATGACCTTCTATCTCGCGTTGTCGTCTAATTGTGAAAACTGTCCCTGAAGAACACAACAACAAAAAACAAGCAGTAGAGGGTTTGGGCCTTGTTTTTTTGGCCCATGCCCTCCACCTTATCTTTAAAACAAGAGGGAGGTAAATATTCATCACTTTTCAATAATAATGAACATCGTTCAAATCCCCCAACACAACCTCCTGAAAATTCAAGAAAGATGGATAGAATCGAGGGAAAATATTGAATTAAAAGACAACCCCTACCTCATGATTCATTAGAGACATCATGGATAGTGGTGCTTCCATATTTTAGGGTATTGAGGAAGAATTAAAAGGTTTTCATTCATTTTAATTCGTCATCCGTTGACCTTCGGATTGATCCTACAACGGGCATCATCAATCCTCCATTCTCTGTCGGTAGAAGGCATGGTGTCACTTTGTCAGGGGTTCCTTGTTTCATGAAGTTGTACCAAAACCCCACCCTAAACTACATTTAAATAGGAGGGGGAAAGGTGATCAATGCCTTGAAGAATTAATTAGGTTCATTAATTGACGTAATTAATGTGCCTCATTAATTGACATAATTAAAGTGCCTCTTTAATTACACAAGGTTTGGTTACGCAACCAAAGTGTAATAGTGCAATTAACACCCCATAATTAAAGGTCCAAACACCTTTGTGGTCCCCGCCATCGCCGCTCAATAGGTGGTAGGAAAAATAAAAAAATAAAATAACAATTTAAGTTGTTTTATTATTTCTTCAAAAGTCGCAAAAACAATATTTTTCTCACGACCAACTGCGGTCGAAGTGAAGCTTCCCTTAAAATAATCTTGGATCTGCAGATTCATCGGTGCTCTCAAATTTTTAATCTGAGCAATGGTTTAAAAGATAGAAAACATCGCCCATGTGTTTACTAAAAGTACCTTAAAAAAAGTTCAGAAATTCATTCCAAGAACCCCAGGCCTCGAAATCATGCGCCATCAATTTTCACAGACTCGTAAAAATACTAAATAACTTAAAAGGAAAATTTACATGGAATTTTCAGGTCTTTACTTTCTCCATACTGTAGGGCTTTATATCCCTGAAATCCAAACAAGGCTACACAAACAAAGAGGTGTACTGGACACGCATATGAGCCTCTCACTCCCATGTGATCTCTTGGAGATTCCTATGTTTCCAACAAACTTTCACCATAGGAATCGATAGCCCATGACGGACTCGCTCCTGATGATCCTCTATCTCCACCGGGAACTCCACAAAAGTTTCCCCATCGTTATTCTCCAACTCACCATGGTCAATGACATGAGATGGGTCATCTACGTATCTCCTCAGCTGGGATACATGGAAGACTTCATGCACCCTCTCCAACTGCGGTGGAAATTCCAAGAGGTACACCACCTTGCCAATCCTCCGAAGTATTAGGAATGGTCTGATAAACTTCAGTGAGAGTTTTCCTCCTAATCAAAATCTATATAGTCCCCATCGAGGGGAGACTTGTAAGAATACATAGTCCCCCTACTAGAACTCTAGAGGATTTTGTATCCTATCAGCATAGGACTTATGTCTGCTCTATGCAGTCTTCATCCACTCTCGAATGACCTGAACCTTCTCAGTGGTAGACTATACCATCTCTGGGCCCATGAGTGTTGGCTCTCTGGGATCCGTCCAGCATAAAGGCGATCTGCATGGTCGTCCGTAAAACACCACAAAAGGGTACATACTAATGGTGGAGTGATATATTTTGTTGTACGCAAACTCCACCAAGGGTAGGTGGTCCTCCCAACTACGACCAAAATCTAGGACACATGCACGAAGCATGTCCTCCATGGTATAGATTGTCCGCTCAGTTTGACCATCTTTCTGTGGGTGAAAAGTTGTGCTTAAGTGAAGCTGAGTCCTGAAATCTTCGAAAAATCCTTTCCAAAACCAGGATGTGAAGCATGCGTCATGTTCTGAGACTACCATCAAAGGAACCCCATGAAGTTTCATGATCTCCTAAATGTAGAGACATCTCAAGCAATCTACTGAACCCTTCTCTCGAATAGTAATGAAGTGGGCCGACTTGGTGAGTCGGTCAACGATCACTCAGATGGTATCATGCCCTTTGGACGTATGTGGTAACCCCGTCACAAAGTCCATTGATATCACTTCCCACTTCCACTATGGTATCTTGAGGGGTTGTGTCAAGTATGTTGGTACCTGGTGCTCGGACTTCACTAGATGTCATGTGAGACATCTAGAAACAAACTCTGTCACAGTTTTATTCATCCCTAGCCACTAGTACTGATTCCAGAGGTCTTGATACATCTTCATCAAACCTGAATTTACTACCAATGAGTATGTATGGAACTCCCTTAGCACCACCTCTCGTAGCGCCACTAGTACAACTGTACATCCTCGGAAAAGGATAGTGTGCTCTCCACCTTCAGAATATCCATCAGGTGCATGGCCTGAGGATATCTAAGCACATGTAGTCTTACAGCTGATGTCTATAAGTTGTGCCTCCCTAACTCGTTGAAGGAGTGGAGTGGAAAATACCATTTACAGAAGGTATACTATCTCATCTCTATCCACATAGGATGTCTTAAGTGAGGCTAACTGCTCTGAAGCATCATTTATTAGCTTCGAACTCGATCTTCAGATAAGTGCATTTTTCACTATATTCTCCTTCCCAGGAGTATATGATATCTCAAATTCATAGTCCTAGAGGAACTCTAGCCAATTTTGTTGTCTCATATTCATATATTAATATGTGAAGATATATCTAAGACTCTTGTGGTCTGAGTAAACAATGAACTACTTGTCCATCAAGTAGTGTCGCCACATCTTCAGTACGAAGACTACTGCTTCCAACTCCAAGTCATGAGTCGCTTAATTATTCTCATAATGCCTCATATGTCATGAGCCATAAGAAATCACTACACCATACTTAATCAGGATGAAACTAAGCATGTTCCTTGATGCATCATAGTAAACCACGTAGTCAGTTCCCTCCTCCAGCAACCTCAAGATGGGAGTGATGTTCAAGCTATGCCTTAGCTATTGAAATATTTGTTGGCATGTCTCTGATCACGGGAAGGGTTTCCTCTTCTTTTTCAAGGCATTCATAGGTGCTTCTACTCTAGAGAAATCAGGTACAAACCTATGATAGTAGCCTACTAATCCAAGGAAGCTCGTCACCTCAGTAACACTCCTGGGCGGCTCCCAAGAAAGTACTTCCTTGATCTTTGCTAGATCCACTGAAACTCCAGTATATGAGATGATGTTTCCCAATAAGTGGACCTTATATATCCATAACTCACACATTGAGAGCCTCCCATATAACTAGTGCTCTCAGAGTGTGTCCAGAACTATCCTCAAGTTTACAGCACGCACTTACTCAAATTCTTAGTACACCAAGATGTCATAGATAAAGACCACCACGAACCAATCGAGGTATGGATAGAAGATCATGTTCATGAGCCCCATGAACACTGCTAGAGCATTGGTCATGCTAAAAGGAATCACCAAGAACTTGTAATGGACATACCGATATCTGAAGGTTGTCTTCAGTACGCCCTCACCCCACACACAAAGCTGGTGATATCCTTATCTAAGGTCTATCTTTGAGAACCACTTTGATACTTTCAACGGGTCAAACAGATCATCAATCCTTGGTAGCAGATACTTTCTCTTCACTGTCACCTATTTTTGGCATCGAAAGTCCATGCATAGGCTCAAACTTCTATCTTCCTTCATGGAAAACAACACTGGGGATGCCCATGGAGAAACACTAGGCCTTACGAAACCATTCCTCTATAAGTCCTCCAACTGTACCCTCATCTCTCAGAGCTCTGTAGGATCCATCTGATATGCTGGTGTAGATATCAGTGTTGTTTCTGGGTACAAGTAAATGTGGAAGTCTACCTCTCTACGAGGAGGTAGTCTTGGGACATCTTCTGGAAAGACGTCCTTATACTCATCCACCACCACTGAAAACTGTGGACTCGCCTCATCGACCGTGTAAAAGTTCATGCAAGCCAGCTGATATCTAATCAGTTTCACCCTCCCGAGAACAATTCCATCTCATGATTTTCTATTTTCCTTCTCACCAACAAAGGAAAATTGGCCTCCATCTCTGTGCATACATTGCACTGTACATATCAAGTAATCAATATGTGTGTGAACTGCTAATAGCATGTTCATTCCTAGAATGAAGTCGCAGGGCTTCAACGCCACTACTAGAATATCCAATCTGAAACTCTCTCCTATGAGAGTAATATCACACTGTCGACACCAGTGTGTGACCATTGAATCTCCTCCCATAGGAGTATCCAAATGAAAAGGTCGAGATAAAAGCTCAGTCGGAATCTTAGAGTCCCAAACTAAGTCTACAGTAAGGAAATAATTTCTAGCACCGGTGTCGATAAGCATTGCTGCTAAAGTGGATAATATAAAGATTGTACCTCATATCATCTTAGGTACGTCAAGATCATGAGCCTCAACTGCCTATATATGGGCTTGTCCCCATCCATATGCTCCCTGAGCTCATGGTGGACCTCTTGGGGGTGGTGGTGGTAGTGCCTGGTGACCTCGACCACCTCCCGCTACACGTCCTACTCCCCAGCCTCATCTGCCACCTGGCTGATGTTCATGCTCCTGCTGCTGCCACTACCTCGGTGGCCCCTCCATCATCTGTTGATCATCTATATAGGGATTCAGAAAATCATGATCTCTATGACTCTATCCCCCACAGTAAAAATAGATCATGCCTCATTGGTGGCTCCCTCAGCCTCTCGAGCCTCGCAACTCTGACCATGTGTCCTAGGGTCACCCCCTGGAAGGTCCAGCCTGCTTGGGATTCTGCGTCATCTGTCTACTACCTACCATCTGATAGGGGATCTCACTGTCAGTGCTTTATTAGTAAGAAATCTATCCATCAGCAAAGCTCTCTATAGCACCATATCCTGCATCAAGATGCTGAGAGAAACTGTTTCAGATCTGATCTCTCATCGGATCCCCTTCTCAAAGGTTTGGTCCCTGAAGTAAGGGTCTCATACCATGTAGGTGGAGTGTCAGGAGAGTTCATTAAATATTATTGAGTACTGAGCCACAATCTGGATGCCCTATTATAGATGTAGCATCTCCTGAATACGCATAGAGCATAGTGTCACTGGCACGAACTCCACCCTGAAAAAGATCTCAAAGTTCGACCAGGTGAGGGTCATCTCCTCATGCACCTGGAGCATCAAGCTCCACCATTGTCCTGTCGAGTCCGGAAAAAGGCTTGCGGTCAAGATCTCCATCTGCTCAGTGGGTGTCTCTACTAAGAGAAAGACCCGTGAAACAACCTCAAGCCCTTCCTCTGGTGATTGGGGGTCTGTCTCGCCTCGAAACCTTGGAGGCCTCTGTATTTGTAACTCATGCAATGCGCTCAGTTGGCGTGCATGATCCACCGGTATCATCTACTTCTCAATGGGTGGCGATGCTGCTATTACACCACCCAAAGGTGTCATCACTGTGAGTGGTCCCTGTACCAATGCCTCGTTGCTCAGTGGGCCACTGTCACGGTCTCTAACCGGAATCCTGGATGATTTTTATCATGGAGGCATACTGTAAGAAACAGATGTGCCATGGTCAATAATTATACATGGTGATTTGACTCAAGAAAGATCAAGAAAACTTTTCAAAACACTAACAACCGGTGTTTTCGTGTATAGATTCAGAAAACAGAATACAGGGTCATGGTGTATAGATACGTCAATCGTCGCACCAACACTGGACTCCCCGAACTAAAAACCGAACTCAAGACACTTTACACCATTGCCTCATTAAAATTAGACACTTATATCTTCTGTTATAATCAACCGCCCTTTGATACCAATTTGTCATGACCCGTCCCACAGGGCCCAGACATAACTACCCAAGCCCGCCTTCCATAAGCTAGGGGTTGGTGACTAGCACCTGAAGAATTTTCTTGAATAGGGAAGGCATTGTCTTAGATATTTGTACACACTCAAAAAGGTAAAATGAATTAAACAACCAAAAAAAGTAAGTTATATGTAGAGATCCAAAGCTTGACGTACATAGACATTACATTACTTTTGCGGAATACTTAGTACATAAAAAACAGACACACAAGGACTGTAATAGTTTAGTGTCTTTGGAAACTTGGAATAAAATCTTCTAATCGTGGTGAAAGATCTTCAACATCTCCCAATAAAGATCTTCCATTTTTTTCTTACCTAAAACCTTTATTTATATCCTGGGGAAAATAAAACATAAAAGGGGTGAGCTAAAATGCCAAGTAAGGGTAAGCATAGAGAACATAAAACAATCCATAATCATTTGAATGCAAAAACTTGAACATAAAATCTAAACATCAAAATCTTGAGCAAACACATGAATCTTAGAAGTACGTAAGGCATAAATCATAAGGGGAAATCAATCATGATAAAATGGAATGGGAATAAAACATGTAATTGTGTAAACCATTCATCACATGTCATGATTTCCATAGTATCCAAGGCATTGCTACCAAGACCATCTTAGTGGACAAAGTCCCTTTCTGAATCGAGTTTACTCCATGTTTCAGTCCTGTAACACTGAATTGGATAAACTTACCATTCCATCCATGTATATCTCATGAGATATAAATCTTTACCCAATGCATTGGAGGGAGATATAGGTCCCACTCATCTCATAATGAAATCATTCTTACTTGTGCCACAAAATAAACACACATCATTCATAATAACCCAACAAATAAAATGGGTTTCATAAACATCATCCCATCATCACATAATCCATATAAAATAAATGGATATCATTTCATAATAAGAAAAGTGAAACTATGTAAATAATAGATACATTATACTTGAAACATACACATATGAAATAATGTCATCTTAGATGGAAAATGGTTTTGATAAAACACTAGAAATGAATTCTTGAGGAAAATATCCTTTCTTCTTCAAAATCATTTTCTTTTAACAAAATGCCATGAAATTTTAAAATAAAAGAGATTTTTTTGAAAATATTCATGAAATCTTTTGGAGGAAGATTCATGAAAATAAGTCTTTATAAAATCGTAAAAATCCGTTCACGCCGTATAAGTTAAAAATAACATTCTTCTCGTACTTTTTTCAGAAAAGTCAAAAAGTACCTTGTATGGTAAACAAAAGAAAGAATCTTTCCATACGATGTGGTAAAAATAGAAAAGGTTAAAAATGACATTAAACATACATGGAAGAAAATTAAACATTTTATGAAAACATTTTGAGAACATATTGACATGGATAATAATCATAACCCCAGTAAATACTTACAAATAAACAATCTCGGATAAGAATGAGATTAGAATAATTATCCCTTACCTTAGGTCTGATATGCTTCGTACGTATCCAAACCTCCTGTATAATGATTTAAATAATGTCATTGACTTATTACAGAATCATATTCATTGTTATGATATCATATATGTTTCACTTATGACTTTATATTACCCGTTCTTTTGTAAATTCCATGTTAAAGCAGCGTTTTGGGTAAAATCATTTCATTTACCGTATGTGTTTCAACTTGTCGTTTTTTATATTAATACTTATATCCTGGTTTACTTAATTCCAAAATGTAAAACAGGATTTATATATAATATATATTCATCATAAACATATATATATTATAGATTGATAAAAGGAATGAAATACATCGTTCATGGAGACGGTAGGTCGTACGTACGCATGAACGCTGTTTTCGTTTCCTTATTGAATTGAATGAAACTAAATAGATGAAATACATATATATATATACATAAATCCATTAGAATTATTATTTCATATATTTCATTATTATTCATTATATAAACTTTATGATCATTCATTTATGGTTAACATGGAGAATGAATCTCATCGCGTCGTGGAGACGGTAGTCCGTACGTACGCACGAGCGATGATATCGTTCCCATAATTATTGAATAGAATTAGAGTGGATGGTATAATATATCATAATCATTATGATGTTATAATAACAATATATAGTTATTATTTACACCATTATACACATCCATGTAAGGTGTTGGTGGAAAAACAGATTTCACCACGGCGTGGAGACGGTATTCCGTACGTACGCACGCGTGGTGATTTCATTTTCCGTAGGATGGATAGATGGTGAAATAGGGTTGTTTAATACATATAATAACATATCATTATATGAGTTATTCTGATTTTATTACTTCATAATGAAACAACTAAAGAAGAAGAAGTGGAAGAAGAAATAAAGTTGAAACAATCGGTAACGGACATTACCTCTTCTTTGAAGCACCTCTTTGAGACCTCCTCTTAGGGCACTAAAATTGGTCTTTGAAGAAGACCAGAACCTCTAGGATGTTCATATGGAAGTGTAGAAGAGAATTTTTCAGGGGTTGGACGATCTTGAAGGCTCAAAGTGGTGTGAGGAAGAGAGGGAGGAGGTTCCCTTTTATAAGGGAGGAGAGGGGCACCTTTGGAAAAACTAAAACTATTATTTTATTATAAAGTCATATTTGGTTTTTAATAGCTCTAAATTGATTTATTTTTAAGATAAGGTGGGTATGGGTCTAAATCATCTCATAAAATAGAATTTAGACAAGTTTAGGTTTCTATTTTAACCTTCTCATTTATATTTACCCTTAAGTTAAATAATTTTACTTTTTCCGTGTCTTCTTGTTTTCTTACACTATAAGGTTAATAAACTTAATATAACAAGCCAAACGAACCCGAAGTTGTTTATTATTAATATATATAACATTATCTAAGTCATTTGGCAGAACCCTAGATTTTTAGGAATAAAATAAAAATTAATAATATAATATTTGTTTTAAAAACCATTTTATGTCAATTTTGACACTATTTGGTAATTGATTTTTGTGAAAATCGTAACTGAATGATTAGTTCTAAAAACATTAATTAAATAACAACTAACATGTCATATTAACCTATAAAATTAGTGAAATTCATAAAAAGTTTTAAATTACATTTATTTGGGTATTTATAAAATCAATTATGTCAATATTTCATTAATAATATATTTACTACATCATCTTTGTGTCATAATTAAATTAAATTATTTAATCTCTAAAAATTATAAATAAAATACCATTATGTAGGAAATATTTTTAGCTTTCTAATGAATATTTATAGTCGAATTTATCTTATGTATAACCCTATATTAAAAATTATTTACTTATTAAACTTTGATTTTAACTATTTTAACCCTTCTTTAAATAAATTAATATTAAATGTCCTAATCTAATCCAAGTGGGCCTAAATGGTCATATTTTATTCTTAAGGTTGTTTTTGGTCTAATTACACTTATCCAATAGAATTATGACATGTGTTAGGGTAATAATAATATCATTTGTACCCTTAATTACCCTATTTACTTTTAACCGTGGTAAAAAAAAGTAAAAAGTTACTATTCACCAAAAATTATTTTCATCTCATTGAACCACATTTTAGTCCTTGATATTAACCGTGTCTCTTGGATTTTTGAAATTTAATTCACAGAAGTGGTAAAATTTCATTTAAATGAAAAAGTCAGTTTTTTTAACTACCACTAAGTGGTTTCACTATTCATCGAAAATTGCAGTTTTTCAGAAAAAGACCAAAAATTCAGCCTAAGAATTATTTGATATTCCGAATTCAAAATTGATGTCTATTTTTTCAAATTAAAAACATAGAAGTGGCATTAATTAATTTTAAAATTAATTCCCGTTATCAAAACAAATAGCGTGTTTTTTTAAGAAACAATAACTATCAAAAGATTGATACTTGTTTATATCCAATTTCAAAGTGAAATTAATTCCAATGACCAACATTGGATTGAATGGTAAAAATATATTCTAATTACACTTTAAACCCAATTAAAAATATAATCTAACCATATAAATTATTATGATGAAAAAAGTTGTTTTTAATTAAAATATATCGTGTTTTTACTATTCATTAAAATATGAAAGTTGTCAGAATAATATGAAAATTTTATCCAAAGTAAATTTTTATATCCTGATTCCAAAGAAGAATTTTATTTTGTCAAATTTAACTTATAGACATGTAAAAAACAAGATTTAAAGTGGGTGTGCCATCAAAAGGTGGCAAAACTACATTTTTTGAAAATTACTTATTTTACTCGAAAAAATGATTTTATTCTCCTACCATGTTCTAGAAAATGTGTAAGATGAATAATAATGTTATAAAATTCAAAATGTAGTTGATACTATTCATAACGGGTAGCTCATATAACATATCGTTGTTTAGCGAAACTCAGTATTGTGTACAACACACGCTATCGTGGAAGGTCGCGATTTCGTGTAATGCAAGCCAAGTCAGGGATGCAAGTTGTGCAAGATCCTTTGGTGTAGCATACAACACAAAACATTAATGAACTTAAAAAGAATATTTTTCATAAAATCTCAGGGTGTTACATTCTACCCCCCTTAAAATGAATTTCGCCCTCAAAATTCGTCGGGGTTATAAATGGTTTACTACTCGAAAGTTTATTTAATAGAAACTCACATCATAAAAAGGAATACCAAAACTTGGATTTAAAAACTAAAGTATGAAACATAATGGTTACCCAAATTAACTCATCACTGGGTTTTCACGTAGGAGAACATAGGTGAAAATATGGATATGGAAGAAAAATCTAACCATTAAGTTCTGATGGAGAGTGGTAGAGAACATGGCTATGAAAAAGACAACAATCACAAAGCCATAAATTTGTGATGATCTAGGGTACCATCTGATTCATCGGATATAAGGGCACTAGGACAACATTTTTGGTTTTCAAGATCATTTCCCTAAAGTTGAAGAATTTGAATTAGAATAAATACTTACTTTATTTTGGTACAATCTCACTGTTGTTCGTGCCTTGAACAATTTCCACTTCATCTCTTAAAGAAATGAAGTTGAATTTGTTATTCGTGAAGTGTTATCAGATCATGTGATAGAATGATGGTTCATTCCATCTGTCTCAAACAAAAGGTTTGCAAAAGTTATTAAATATACATAAGTCGATCTATAGTGAGATTAATCATATATGGTTCCTAAAATGGACTTATATTTCATATATCATACTGCTTAATATAATAAAACTAGTTTCTACTAAACAGGGACTTCCTGTAGGCCAGTGGTAGGTGATAAAGGCCAGTCGCACTTCGGTTGTGGTTTCAATTCCCACAGCCTTGTCCGACGCGATGGGTTGTCACCCATCCTACAGGTTGTCCTTTTTCTAAAACTACATTACTATAACATCCCATCAATAATATCGAAAAAAGTTCTATCCTTAAACAATACTAACTTATGTCCAACATAATCCATTCCAATCTTTATCTAAAATACTTCAGTCCAATCTCATAGTATAAAGAAAACGATTACTTTAAATGTTATCAACCAACCATCATTTATCCCCCATATATCTTGTTGGTCACATTCCAATCATGTGAATACCTTAATCATGTATTCTCTTGAAAAAATTAATACCCATTAAACCTTAGTGAAAACATGAATGCTATCAAAAGTTAACTCTTTCCACATACCAAAATACAAAAATTCTATATACTCAATCCATGATATAACCTTCTCCTTATATCAGTCATGAGCTCATGAATACTATCAAACATTTAATTTTCTCATTATCCCTTCATTATGTGCATATCATCTACTTTCCAAAAATATCTGAATAACCTTTCATGATTACTGGTACCATTCATTATACACTTTCAAAACTTAAGGAAAGACAGCAGTGTAACAATCCTTAGATGTCTCTTTATTCCATAGTACCATGAGATTACTCATACAACATTACACTTGATAAACATGTAATCATTCCACTACCTTCTTAAACCATTGACCGAGCTTCAACAATTCTTTCATCTCACATATCATTTGTAGTCTCTTCATCATCGTCAACATAAATACTACCCATATGACCATACTGATTCTCTTCATGAGACTTTCCCTTGGGGAATTGGTTTGCATAATGCCCGTACATTCCACATTTAAAACATTTAACTATTGTTGATGTCATAGAAATACCATTATCCTCATCCATGGTGTTAACTGAACCTTTTCCTTTACACTTACTGGCTTTATGTCCTTCTTTTCCACACCCAAAGCATCTTCCAGTTCCTTTGAAACATTCTCCTTTATGCCTCTTCCCACAAGATTTACATAGGGGAAATTGAACTTTCTTTCCTCTGTGATCATCATGAAACTCCATCTTTCTCTTATTAGCCGAGTCAGGAAACTTACCAAATTTGAGTTTATTGATCATATTATGAGATTTCTGATTCATCATAATAATGATGTTTGGACTTCCAAATCCCATTTCATTTGGTTTCTCATGAAGAATATCATTCCATTGTCTATCATATCCTTCATTATCATGAATCATCTTGTTTCCAGCCATTTTCTAAAACCCAAAAAGAATAGTGTGAGAGGAAAAAATCATAATAAAGGGGGAGTAACTTCAACATCTAACATCTTAGGTTTAATCTAATATTGTTACCATAATTCTAGGACTATAACCTATACGTATACTTAACCTTAGGGACATCCCTAGACATACCTTAGAAATATCTCTAGGGATCTCACTAAAGTTCTCGCATCCTAGTTTCCAAAGGTTGACTAAACCTTTCCTATGATACCAACTGTAGAGACCCAAATCTTGACGTACATGGACATTACATTACTTTTTTAGAATACTTAGTAAATAAAAAAACAGACACACAAGGACTGTAATAGTTTAGTGTCTTTGGAAACTCAGAATAAAATCTTCTAATCATGGTGAAAGATCTTCAACATCTCCCAATAAAGATCTTCCCTTTTTTTCTTACCTAAAACCTTTCTTTATATCCTGGGGAAAAGAAAACATAAAAGGGGTGAGCTCAAATTCCCAGTAAGGGTAAACATAGAGAACATAAAACAATCCATAATCATTTGAATGCAAAAACTTGAACATAAAATCTAAACATCAAAATCTTGAGCAAAGACATGAATCTTGGAAGTACGTAAGGAATATATCATAAGGGGACATCAATCATTATAAAATGGCATGAGAATAAAACATGTAATTGTGGCAACCATTCAGAACATTTCATGATTTCCATAGTAGCCAAGGCATTGCTTCCAAGACCATCTTAGTGGACAAAGTCCCTTTTTGAAACAAGTTTACTCCTCGTTTCAGTCCTGTAACACTGAACCGGATTAACTTACCATTCCAGCCATGTCTATCTCATGAGATATAAATCTTTAAACAATGCATTGGAGGGAGATATAGTTCCCACCCATCTCGTAATGAAATCATTCTTACTTGTGCCACAAAATAAACACACATCATTCATAATAACCCAACAAATAAAATGGGTTTCATAAACATCATCCTATCATCACATAATCCATATAAAAGAAATGGATATCATTTCATAATAATAAAATTGAAACCATTTAAATCATAGAGACATTATACTTGAAACATACACATATGAAATAATGTAATCTTAGATGGAAAATGGTTTTGATAAAACACAAGAAATGAATTCTTGAGGAAAATATCCTTTCTTCTTCAAAATAATTTTCTTTGAACAAAATGCCATGAAATTTTAAAATAAAAGGGATTTTGTTGAAAATAGTCATGAAATATTTTGGAGGAAGATTCATGAAAATAAGGCTTTATAAAACCGTAAAAATCCGTTCATGCCGTATAAGTTAAAAATAACATTCTTCTCGTACTTTTTTCAGAAAAGTCAAAAAGTACCTCGTATGGTAAACAAAAGAAAGATTCCTTCCATACGATGTGGTAAAAGTAGAAAAGGGTAAAAATGACTTTAAACATACATGGAACAAAATTAAACATTTTATGAAAACATTTTGAGAACATATGGACATGGATAATAATCATAACCCCAGTAAATACTTACAAATAAACAATCTCGGATATGAATGAGATTGGAATAATTATCCCTTACCTTAGGTCCGATATGCTTCATACATATCTGAACCTCCTGTATAATGATTGAAATAATGTCATTGACTTATTAGAGAATCATATTCATTGTTATGATATCATATATGTTTTACTTATGACTTTATATTACCCGTTCTTTTGTAAATTCCATGTTAAAGCAACGTTTTGGGTAAAATCATTTCATTTATCATATGTGTTTCGACTTGTCGTTTTTTATATTAATAATTATATCCCGATTTACATAATTCTATAATGTAAAACATGATTTATATATAATATATATTCATCATATACATATATATATTATATATCGATAAAAGGAATGAAATACACCGTTCATGGAGACGGTAGGCCGTACGTACGCATGAACATTGTTTTCGTTTCCTTATTGAATTGAATGAAACTAAATAGATGACATACATATATATATACATAAATCCAGTAGTATTATTATTTCATATATTTAATTATTATTCATTATATAAACTTTATGATCATTCATGTATGGTTAACATGGAGAATGAATCTCATCGCGTCGTGGAGACGGTAGTCCGTACGTACGCATGAGCGATCATATCGTTCCCATAATTATTGAATAGAGTTGGAGTGGATGGTATAATATATCATAATCCTTATTATGTTATAATAACCATATATAGTTATTCTTTACACCATTATACCCATCCATGTAAGGTGTTGGTGGAAAAATAGATTTCACCACGGCGTGGAGACGGTATTCCGTACATACGCACGCGTGGTGATTTCATTTTCTATAGGATGGATAGATGGTGAAATAGGGTTGTTTCATATTTATAATAACATATCAGTATATGAATTATACTGATGTTATTACTTCATAATGAAACAACTAAATAAGAAGAAGTGGAAGAAGAAATAAAGTTGAAAGAATCGGTAACGGACATTACCTCTTCTTTGAAACGCCTCTTTGAGACCTCCTCTTAGGGCACTAAAATTGGTCTTTGAAGAAGAACAGAACCTCTAGGATGTTCATATGGAAGTGGAGAAGAGAATTTGGCAGTTTTTGGCCGATCTTGAAGGCTCAAAGTGGTGTGAGGAAGAGAGAGAGGAGGTTCCCTTTTATAAGGGAGGAGAGGGGCACCTTTAGAAAAACTAAAAATATTATTTTATTATAAAGTCATATTCGGTTTTTAATAGCTCCAAATTTATTTATTTCGAATATAAGGTGGTTATGGGTCGAAATCCTCTCATAAAATAGAATTTAGACAAGTTTAGGTTTCTATTTTAAACTTATCATTTAGATTTACCCTTAAGTTAAATAATTTTACTTTTACCGTGTCTTCTTGTTTTCTTACACTATAAAGTTAATAAACTTACTATAACAAGACAAACGAACCCCAAGTTGTTTATTATTAATATATATAACCTTATATAAGTCATTTTTATGAACCCTAGATTTTTAGGAATAAAATAACAATTAATAATATAATATTTGTTTTAAAAAAAAATTATGTCAATTTTGACACAATTTGGTAATTGATTTTTGTGAAAATCATAACAGAATTATTAGTTCGATGAAAGTTAATTAAATCAAAAATAATATGTCATATTAACCTATAAAATTAGTTAAATTCATAAAAAGTCTCAAATTACATTTATTTGGGTATTTATAAAATCAATTATGTCAATATTTCATTAATAATATAATTACTGCATCATCTTTGTGTCATAAATAAATTATATTATTTAATCTCTAAAAATTATAAATAAAATACTATTATGTTGGAAATCTTTTTATATTTCTAATTAATATTTATAGTCGAATTTATCTTATGTATAACCCTATATTAAAAATGATTTACTTATTAAAATTTGATTTTAACTATTTTAACCCTTCTTTAAATAAATTAATATTAAATATCCAAATCTAATCCAAGTGGGCCTAAATGGTCATATTTTATTCCTAAGGTTGTTTTTGTTCGAATTAAACTTATCCAATAAAATTATGACATGTGTTAGGGTAATAATAACAGCATTTTTACCCTTAATTACCCTATTTACTTTTAACTGTGGTAAAAAAAAGTAAAAAGTTACTATTCACCAAAAATTATTTTCATCTCATTGAACCACATTTTAGTCCTTGATATTAACCGTGTCTCTCGGATTTTCGAAATTCAATTCACAGAAGTGGTAAAATTTCATTTAAATGAAAAAGTCAGTTTTTTTAACTACCACTAAGTGGTTTCACTATTCATCGAAAATTGTAGTTTTTCATAAAAAGACCAAAAATTCATCCTAAGCATTATTTGATATTCCAAATTAAAAATTGATATATATTTTGAAAAATTAAAAACATATAAGTTTCATAAATTAATTTTAAAATTAATTCCCATTATCAAAACAAATAGCGTGTTTTTTTAGAAACAATAACTATCAAAAGATTGATACTTGTTTATATCCAATTTCAAAGTGAAATTAATTACAATGACCGACATTGGATTGAATGGTAAAAATATATTCTAATTACACTTTAAACTCAATTAAAAAGATAATCTAACCATATAAATTATTACGATGAAAAAAGTTGTTTTTAATTAAAATATAGCGTGTTTTTTCTATTCATTAAAATATGAAAGTTATCAGAATAATATGAAAATTTTATCCAAAGTAAATTTTTATATCCTGATTCCAAAGAAGAATTTTATTGTGTCAAATTGAACTTATAGACATGTAAAAAACAAGATTTAAAGTGGGTGCGCCATCAAAAGGCGACAAATCTACATTTTTTGAAAATTACTTATTTTACTCGAAAAATTGATTTTGTTCTCATACCATGTTCTAGAAAATGTGTAAGATGAATAATAATGTTATAAAATTCAAAATTTAGTTGATACTATTCATAATGGGTAACTCATATAACATATCGTTGTTTAGCAAAACTCGGTATTGCATACAACACACGCTATTGTGGAAGGTTGCGATTTCGTGTAATGCAAGCCAAGTCAGGGATACGTGTTGTGAAAGCTCCTTTTGGTGTAGCGTACAACACAAGAAATTAATGAAATTAAAAAGAATATTTTTCATAAAATCTCAGGGTGTTACAGTATAACCACGAGAGTAAAGTACAACCACAAGTACAACTATAAACTAAAAATAGTGGTCCAGAATACAAGCCCAAGAAACTAAAAAAAAAAGTAAACAGTCATAGAATCTACCCTGGAGCTCTACCTGTAGGGTGGTAGCTGTAAGTCTAAAGTTGAAGAAGAGGATCCTGACTACTCCCATCACACCAAGCTCCACCAAGTACAAAACCTCCAAAGTCTACCTCGGAGCATCAATAGCCTACACCAAACACAACATGGTGTGGGTGAAGCCCATGCAGGGGTCAGTATAACATTACCTAGTTGGGACCCTGAGACCCACAACGGTCTCTCAGTAATCCACAAAGTAAAACATCACAAGAAATACCACAAAGGTAATATCATAAGCATGATCTAGATTATGAACCACAAAGCAAAAGAGACAGCTCACTCTAATGGTATAACTTCAAGGTTATTGGGATAAGGATGAATTATCATAAAGCTAGATCATCATATCCATAGTAGCTCTACTTCTAACCTGTATAGCTCACTGTATGCTGACCCGTATTGTTCTCTAGATGTTGAACTGTATTGGTCGCTAGATGATGACCCATATTGGTCGATGGTGCTGGCTTGTATTAGTTGCTGGTGTTGACCCGTATTGGTTGCTGGTGTTGACCCGTATTGGTCACTGGTGTTGACCCTTATTGGTCACCGGTACTGAGGTAGGGATGATTATTCGTGCAGCTAGATCATCCCACTCTGGAGTTTATGATGTTGACATGTATTGGTCGCTCTTCTTCTTCATGTTACAGCTAGCCACTAGACTCCCACACAAAGCACGCCTGATCTCTGGAAGACTATTCTCCTCAAACCATCGGTCCTTTTTCAACTAGTAAAAAGTCTTACAAAAAGCATACCCAAGGTACAGCCCCATCATAGGGGTCCCAACATGACAGACAGCGCGTCGATCGGACGCTCGGTCTATGAGATATTTGTACTTTTGTAAAAAGGGCCCATTTGGATTCAAGTATGATCCAACCCAGGTTTCATGACAGATTCCATCAAAACTAACTTAGAGTATCTTCAATGTACCACCGTGTCACAAGGGTCCTTAAGCCACAGACGGCGCGTCGATCGGACGCTCGGTCTGTTAGTTACACCCCTTTCCATGAAACGCGGGTGATCGCACCTCGGTCCAGCCCGGCTTAGTCGTGCCTGTCAGAATATTCCAAAGGGAACCCTTACCAAAAGGGGTCCCAATGCCACTGACAGCGTGTCAAATGGACACTCGATTCGTCAATTAGGGGTGTTTCTTTATTCGGGGGTCGGTTGGGTCTAGGCCCGGTCTGACTCGGTCAGGCCGGCCCGATGCAATGGGTCTCGGGGTCTAACTAACCCCGCCTGGGTTTGGCCCATTAAGGTTCAGCCCAGTTTATTGGGTCCAGCCCTTCGGGGTCGGACCGGCTGTTTCGCGGGCCCGAGTCGTAGTTGGCCCGACCCACCGAGTGGAACTCAGCCCACCCGCGCTGGCCCGCTGGGTCGCGGGTCTGGCATGTCCTATTGGATGGGTCTAGACCACTGGGTTGAGGGTTCGTCCCATTCAGTCAGACCACATCTGGCCCAGTCTGCCTGAAGGTAGACCACTGCCCCCAACTAGCCTCGCGGATGCTGGGCCGTTTTTTCCGGCGTGATGCGGCGCGGCATGAGGTCCGCGCCACGCCCTCCTACCACGGCCCACTAGCTGCAACTATTTTCATCGGCAGCACTTTCGGGTTCAACCCTTCTCCCACATAGCTGGCTCAGGTCGGCCGCCTTTGTCCACCACGGCGTGCGACGGCGCGCCGCCTTCCCACCACCCTTGGTTGGTTACCGTAGGCCTCCTCCAGCCGCCACCGACATGGTGCACCGGCAGTTGTTTCCGCGGGACACTAGACGTGCTCCAGTGGTCTGTTCTTGGTGTTTTCTGTGCCTATAGGGCTCCTGGATCTCCACCACCATAGCATGACCTTATGTATCATATTTCCGTCAAATTGGGAAAATCGTCCCCGAAGAACGCCATAAGAAAAAATGCGGGGGAGGGTCCGGGCCTTGTTCGTTTGGACCGCGCCCTCCATGTTAGCGTTAAAACAAGAGGGAGGTAAATATTCATCACTTTTCAATAGTAATGAACCCTGTTCAAATCCCCCACAATAACCTCCCACAGATTCAAGAGACATGAATAGAATCGAGGGAAAATCTTGAATTAAAAGACAACCCCTACCTTGTGATTCATTGGGTACATCATGGATGGTGGTGCTTCCATGTTCGAGAGTATTGTGGATGAAGGAGAAGGTTCGTGTGTGTTGGCATTCAACGTCTGTTGACCTTCGGATCGATCCTACAATGGGTGTCGTCAATCCTCTATTCTTCGTCGGTGTAAGGCATGGCGTCACTTCGTTAGGGGTTCCTCGCCTGATGAAGTCGTGCCAAAACCCCACCCCGGGCTCCATTTAAATAGTAGGGGGAAAGGCGAGTAATTCCTTGAAGAATTAATGAGGTTCATTAATTGACGTAATTAATGTTCCTCATTAATTGACGTAATTAAAGTTCCTCATTAATTACGCAAGGGGTGGTTACGCAACCAAAGTGTAACCCTGAAAATAACACCCCATAATTAAAGGTCCAACCACCTCTGTGGTCCCCTCCACCACTGCTCAATAGGTGGTAGGAAAAAGACAAATAAATAAAATAAAAATTTATGTTATTTTATTATTTCTTTAAAAGTTGAAAAAACTATCTTTTTCTCCTAACCAACTACGATCGAAGTGAAGCTTCCCTTAAGAGAATCCCAGCACGGCAAATTCAACAGTGCTCTTGGATTTTTAATCCAAGCACCAGTTCAAAAGATACAAAATGCCTTCCACGTGTTTACTAAACAAACCTTAAAAAAGTTCATAAATTCATTACGGGCACATCGGTCCTCAGAATCACACGCCGTCAATTTTCACAGACTCATAAAAATCCCAAATAATTTAAAAAGAAAATTTAAATGGAATTTTTGGGTCTTTACATGGGATTTATTCTACAGAATTATTATCAACTGTAATATCCTTACTAGTAATTATACTATTAAATCCATCCAAGCTTGCTAATGTAATAGAGATATCATCAGTTCTAGAACAAGAAATTATTTTCAATTTTTCTTCCTCTTGTGGGTCAGTGTTAGCTTGATAAGAATCATAGTTAATCACCTCTTGTGAATAAATCCCATAATAATTATAATTTCATTTGATATTATCTTAAAAAGAGTCCACTAGATTCCATTTTGAGGTATCATCCAACATGCCTTCAGAATGTGTAAGAGCATGAGGATGGGGACTTCCAAGCATAGAGGGTGACTATCCAAACTTTATGAGACCTATAGCATCCCTAATAGTACCTTCAAAAAATTGCATAGAATCATTGTGAATAGTGTTCCTATCCTCGTGAATAAAAGGATATATTTTTTCCACATCAATATAAGATGTAGAAACCTATTCCTTATTATAAAAGGTTCTATTAAGATATTAATCATGTAGATAGTTAATTGAAATCTTCATGTATTAAGAAATTATAATATAAATATATTTATCCTCAATCTCCAGTATTATTTGATTTTCTAGGCTACCCCTATCATGATCATCAAGACTATTCAAATGTGAGGGAATCTCATCGTCATCTTCCTCAATCAAGGAATCCCAAGATTTTCTACTATTATGATTTAAATCAAAGGCATTTGGATGTTTTTTTACCCATTTCATAGAGTTGGACTTTATTCTAGGGTCACATTTGTCTATAACAACAATATTTCATTTCTTGTTTATAGTGACCTATTTCCATGCACTTGGATTGGGTGTGGATTTCACCTATTTTTGAATAAATCAATAATTTCTTATGGAATTTCTAACAATCCTTCATAATTCACAAAATGGTAGGACATATTCATATTCAACCTTTACCACATATTTTTGGTCATCTGTAATGAATTTTATAAAATCAGGGAGTGGTGTGTCAAAATTAGCATCAAATAATAATCTGGGATATAGAACCAACTCCCCATTTAGAGTGTAATTATCTATTTTCAAAGGCGCGTCAATTAAATCAGCAAGATCATTTTGAATTTTAGGATTCCAAAACACCCAATTAAGACTGTGAAATCTTACCAGATTTGAGCTGTCAAATTACTTTAATTGAAGGGAATGAAATTGATATCCCATTATAGTATCCTAAAAATACTAGGTTTCAAATGAACACTCCCAATCTTCTATACTAAATCAAGGTCATTTTTATTTCCCATGATGATATTAAATAATCCTCTTCAATCGAAATTATCCTTCATTAATAACCTACCCATTAGTGTGCAATATTTGATTTCATATTACTATAAGACCATGGTTTGTCTCCATTCTTGTATGTGACATGTTTGAGAATAGAAAATTTACATAAATAAATATTTTCTATAAAGAAACTAGATATTCAAATTTTTAGAAACCTCCATCATCCTATTTTCTGAAACAAGTGGCCAAAGAATATCATCCTTGGAAGAATCCACTCCACTAAGTGCTTATAAAAAATTAATTACCTAGGTTATAGAAATCCATGAAGCCTCACCAAGAATTATGTTATCGTAAGGTTTCTTATTTTTTTCTAAATATTTTTAAACAATTTCCCTAAAAGAACATCCCCAATCTAGATGAAATGATTCCATGACCCAAGAGATTGAATTGGGGAAGAATCATCTTTCTATTTTACCAAAATTAAATAAGAGATTCATAAGAGGAATTTTTTTACCATGAGAGTGAGAGATATATCTTAACTAGAATGAAATCATTCATGATATTGAGATTATATGGTCTTGGTTACTTACTAAAAATCATGGCTATTGAGATCATTTTTTATGATGATTTGATATGTGTTCTGGAACATTGATTAGTGTGATTTTTTTGTAACACTTTAAATGGAATTGGTTAATCACTTATATTTGATTAATAAAAATGGTTTCCTTAGGAATATGGCTTGTGTTAGAATGACATTAAATAAATAAGTGGAATGTGATGAAATCCCCTTTTTCCTAAACTTGAAAATTTTTATATTTTTATGATGTGTTATGGTGTGGTCTTGCTGTAGAGTTGTGATGTGTAGTTGTTATATGGGGGTTTATGTGTGTAGGGGTGACCATGATTTTAGTTGGTTACGTGTGATTTTATTGTGGGTCTGTGATGTATGGTTGTGATATGAGGAAGATGATATGGTAATTGGTTTGTTTTGATAGATGAATGAGTTGTAATGGAATTAAATAGTAATGTTAAATTTTAATGGCATAGGTTGGAGTATATAATGAATGGTTGAAATGATAAAATAAAGTGTGGCTAATTTGGTTGTATATAAATGTGAAATTAAAATGTTGAAATAATTAAGTGAATGGGTTGGTTTGAAAAATAGGTTGAAATGGTTATTAAACTCTTTTTTTTTGAAAAGTTATGTGTGGATAAATATGTTTGATGCTTAATGTAAAATAAATGGGTTGTTTTTTTGGAATTTTTTGGTAAATAGAATTTTTTAAATTGTATTAATTTTATAAAGAAAAGTGTGAAATTTGAAATGTGTCTCGTGTATTTTTGTGTGGTGTTGTGCATTTAGAGGTGGTAGTGAAAGTGGGAATGTTGTGAGTTGGCTGGTACCTTTGTTTTGAATCCCTATATTGGAATTTTTTTTGAAGATTATATATATTTGTATATTAATTGTGATTTATTTACACACCCCACCCATGTTTAGCACTACATGTTGACACCCATGTATACATGTGGGGGTGTTTTTTCTAACATCCTAGTTGTGAGGATGGCTGGCTAGATACCCCCTCTATACCTCTCTCTCTTTTATTTAAGGTGAATATTCATGAAATATGATGTCTAGAAGTCAAAATTTCATAATAGTAATGGTTTTTCGATGATGTGATGAGATGAATTATGGTGGCATTTGATCAAGTTAGGAGGAGGGCATGAGGTTGATGTCCTTCATGTTCACAATACCCTACTATTATGGTTATGGTCTTGGATGAGATGTATTGTAATGGCCCAAGTGTATGTGGTAAAGATGAGATGTGATGTGATAGCACAGGTGTCTGCACATGATATAAGATGTGATGTGACCATGTTGTGGGGTGATGTTGTGTTTTTGTGATATGGAAGAGTTGATATCTCTAGGACGTATGATGTTGGGGTGTAAGAGAGAAAAATTAGTGGGAAAGTAGTTTGGGGTACCCTTTTATCAATATAATTCTTATTATGTTATTATACTTAGATGTGTTATTTTGTGATAGTTTTATGGTGAGGATGGGTTTGGTTAGTTGACCTATTTTTGTGTTGTTGGTTCTATTGTTTTCTCATTGGTTTATTAGTATGCTATTTTCACATGTCCATGAGATAATTTGGATATCCTACTGAGAATACTTGTATGCTCACCCCATGTATATATAAACTAGTTTTCAGGTTTACATGAGTAATTCATGTAACATGTTGTACATTACTATCTCAAACCTTTGGAGTTGTTTTTGTGTCACTGCCTTAGCTTTTATTTTGTGGATTTCATTTGGATACTTTTATCTGTATCTATTTTATTTATACATGCATTATGGGATGGTTTTGGTTTCCTTATTATATTTTTTTAGGGATTTGATTGATCGATGATATCCTATCTCCTAGTCATATTTATTATAGAGGGTAATGCCTTGCATTTACAAGATTTGTATACCCATGGTGCTAGTTTCCAACCCAGGACCTACTAGAGGTGGTAATCGGGGGTCCTTATCTCCCTTCCTTCATTGACAGCTCTAGAGAGGTACCTTTGGAGGGATAAAATCATGACACTCAACATCACCTCATACCTATCTACATAACCTTGTATATCTCCACTATATAATCCATCTATACTAGGTCCATTTCCCAGAACTACAAGTTACTCATAATATTTACACATGCACCAAGGTGTCCATATAGAGTGAAAGCATAACACTCAGTAGGCCACCACCAATAGTGTCCCTAATAAAAACCAGTACATATTTTAATGCATATAATGAATAAAAAAGTAAGTCATAACACCATATATATATATACACCAGTCACCATGTTGGGTACTCGTGGAGCTGTTCTAATGGTCAGCACATACCATCTTCAAAAAATCCCATAATGTATGATACACCCATAATTTGAATACAACCTAGGTTTGAATGACCTATCACCACTCATATCATTAGTTGAGGAGAAATATCCATCTCCAAATCATAACACTAGGGTGAAAAATTCATCACCCATGCACTATTCAAGGTGAATGATATATCACTAACTCATATCTTAGGTGAATGATAGATCACCATCTGTCATCAAGGGTGTATGAGGAACCTCCAAATCAAAATGGCGAATGAGGTACTTCTTGGTGAATGATGTATCGCAACACAAAAATGAGGGAAAATTATGCATATTTAGATAAAAAATTGTCACCAATCCAACCATAGATAACAAAGAATGAGGTTTTATTGGGTGGATGAGGAATCACCATTGAATAGAAAAGTAAGCAGTGTATCACTAGGTGAACAATATATCATCATAAAAAACAATGATAATGAATGATGTATTTCCTAGTAAATTATATATCACTATCCAAAATTTTCTATATGGATGAACTACTACCACATCAATCACTAAGGAAAGGTATCCATCATCGAGAACAACCCTAGGAAAATGATCTACCAACACATGACAACCATGATGAATGGTATATCGTCATTGAAAAAGGAATCACCCATAAACAACATGGTGAATGAGTCATCACTCATCAACAATAGTGGTGAATGAGGCATTGTTGGGTGAGTGAGGAAAAACCAATCCAAAATATCTAAGGAGGACAATATATCACTAATCATCACTAAGGAGAACAATCCATCACTAATTCAAAAGTATCAAGGTGAATGATCTACCACCAATACCACACACAAGGTGAATGATTAATCATAACAAGTGCACTATTTAAATGAACATATAATCACTATAAAATAGTATATCAACACATATCATAGCCATACTGAATGAGTTATCCCCTAGGCATTAGTCTCACTGGCCTGAACTCTTTCTAGGATACACACACCTATGATTTATCACAAATATGATGTAGCACACCTATTACAAATACATAAATCTTAACCTCCCACAACATGACTTAGTATCTCATATAACTACTTGAATCCCAATGTTATCACTATAAAAGAACTCATCAAACCAAATTCTCATCATAAAGGTTGCCTTGTTGTCTATCCTAACTGAAACATGAGTTTTCTTCACCAAGTAACACTCATGAATCTCGTACAAGGCTCACAATAGAAGCTAGGGACTAGGACACCCCTCAAAGATCCATTAACTTAATATCATTCCACTTACTAAGGCATTGTGTCCATCAATGGTCACTTGTTCAATGAAAAAATATTGAGGTACCTACCATGAACTAGGTAGACCAAATCAACACTTAAGACACAAGGGAAAAAAATTGGTTCCAACCCAAGTCATTCTCATATACCCGCTCAATATCATATCTCATATTTAAAAATATATAATAATTAAATATACTCACCCCTATCCACCTATTTAAGTGAGGACCACATACCACTACAAGACCCTACTAGGTCATAGAAGTCATAACCCAAAGAATAGAAACCCCAAGTGGTTTTATCTCCCTCTAGCCAAACCTATCTCATAGTATAAATAGTCATAAATGGAAAATTCAAAAATTCATAACACCATAGGTCTTAATAAGAGCCTAACCAAATCCCTAGCCTAGCCAATAATAGGGGAACCCGCTCACTACTCCATCTCAAGTCACTTACACTCACTTACCTACACTTACTATCAGATCAATATAGACACATATAAATCGATAACATTAGACACTAACTACCTCAATCATTGAGTTATCCCCTTAATAAAACATTCTCTATCCACAAGTGAGTCGTCACTAATCATAATCATCATCCATAATGCTTTATGTAACACCCTAGCTTGGGTGACACTAAACTGGTTCTCCAAGCTGGTGTGCCACATGACCTCAGGCACATGTCCCCACATGCTAGAGGCTACCACTATTATCAAGGGTCTAATATGGAATATGGTGAGACTATATCCTATTTACCATAGTAGAGTGATAATAAAATCAAAATATATAATAACAAAAGAAGTAATAACACAATAATCATGTATCATGTAATCAATTCCCAAAATTGGGTAAATACCCACAAAAAGAAATAGTATAGATTCTATAAAATAATAGTGTCAATTATAAAAAAAAACCCAAATAAATACACAATGAAAATACCCAAAATAGGCCCTGATATCATTTTGGTCCCATTATCAATACACCATCATGTATCCCAAATCAGTCATCTAATATAGGGTCTTTTCCCTCATCTTGACATGTAACCATTAAATATGCTCGGGTGCCAATGGAATCCCGAGAAAGGTTTGAGTAAAACTTAGTAGAATACCATAAATGGTCTATAAAGAAATTTCTAGTACAATAATAGTGTATGTGTTAGTACATATGAATAATAAACAAGACATTAGAGTAAAACATGTTTTGTATGTAAAACATTTTATGAGCTATCCATTTGGTTCCTTAGGTGTTATCCTAGCCCCTAACCCATAAAACATACCTTGAACATGGTAGTATTATAATACATAAAACATGGATGTTAAAAAGTTTAAACACAAGGGTAAATAATTAATCATTTCAATTATAAAATACTAAGGTGCACTACCACAATTTCCCATACCATGTCAATTGATATTAACCCCCAATCATCATATCATCACCCTATCTAATAATATAGAATAAAATGTTTATCATTTCATATCAAGGATGTAGAGTTTCATGTCTATCCATCTTACATCAAGGATAAGGAACTCCATGGATAACATCCTTACCCATGGGTGTGGAGCAGCATGTCCACCATTCATAACCATGGGATGTGTAATGTCATTTCCATCATTCTCAACCATTTCATTAATTTGAAATTTCTAAGGTCTAACTTATATATCCTTTTTAAAACATAATAACATCATGTGTGTATCTCACACAAATTATTTAACCAATTTCCATTCACAACCCATTCATATAAGAAACCTGAATCTAGTAACCCAGATTCGGTGGTTATTTTATTAAATTGGCATAGATACAAAAGTTATAATCCCAAAGGACCAATCATTTTATTAGTATTAGATAACCATATACATACATGATATCTGTTTTAAATAGGGAATAGAATATAAAACATAACAAAATAAAAAACTTTGCATCCTTGAAACTCTTCAAATAATTCATCTTCATATCTCAGGGAAAAGATAAAATTAAGGGTGAGCTCAAATTCAAATTAAGGGTTACATATAATGGATGTTATCATTGATTAGATGAGTCATAATCAATATGTATAGTTAAATAAATAAAAACACATTCCCTTTAATCAATAACTTGAGAATGAAATGAATCCATGGATAATATCAAAGTAAAAAAATATCCTGGATAATAAAAATTGAGTTATTAATGAAGTAAATGAATAATATTGGACTTAATGATCTCAAACATCATAATATCTATACCTTCAATACCTTTCACCAAGAATGTTTAAAACTATGGGTAGTTATAAACCAAAACCCCATTTAATTTGGGTAACAAATTTGTCTCGTGAGACCTGTAGATGCATCAAAAGGCTATATATAACTGATCCCCAACCATTACTACATGTATATTTAATTACTAATATATTGAATTATCAATTCAATTCATAAATAATATTCCTTTTAAATAAATTTCCACATTGAATAAAGAATTCAGAATATCAATATTTCCCCAGTCAATCAAATAACTTTTATAATAAAACACCATATGTAAAAATGGTATAAACATTAGGTAATAATAATATCCATGATACAAAGAATATTGATATTTAAGATAAATATAATTTATAATTATCACAATAAATATAATGTTTCAATAAAAATTTAATCATCATAAAATTAATCAGGTATAAGAGATGACCATTGAATCATCAAAAAAAGATTTTGTAATTAGATTAGGACTTTTGGAAAAATAATGAAAATGAAAAAGATATATTAAAATAATATTTCCTTAAATATTTTTCTTAGTTAAACCACTTAAAACATATATGTGGAGATAAATTTCAAAAAATAGTTACAATAAAGGGAAAGCCTGTTAATTTCGTATACATTAATAAAATCCTTTGACTTTTGTAAAGAAAGTAAAAAATTTACCTTTTGGGAAACATTAGAAATATTCTTTAATACTTTAAAATTTCAATTATATATTAAAATTTACTTCATAAATCATTTTTATAAATTTTAGGGATTTTGTAAAAAAAATTTGGAATATATGGATATGAAGGAAAAATATATCTGATTAAAAGAGAAATATAATCAATTTTATTTTAAACATTACTTTGATTGATTCAAGTTAAAATGAGAGGAAATTTTGGGATAAAATATTGAAACTCCTTAAATATTAAAATTATAAGAAATTATATAGAGTTTAATAAGGATAAATGATATGATTCCTTCAAGAAAATAAAAAGAAATCCCAAAATAAAGTGAAATCATAAAATAAATTATTACCTCTTTAAAAACATTAAAATTGTAACCCATTAAAAAAAATAAACATGGATTGAAACACTAATAATCATGAATAAATAGTTATTCTTGTTAAATATATCAAATTGTAAGTATATACACCACATAAAAGTAAATAGGTGTATCATAACAAATATGTCTTAATGGAATGGAAATTGAGACGAAATATCTTACCTTGTGATTTCCTTTAGTTATGTGTGATTTAACCTCATGTATAATGATTTTAAACATGTTATTAATTTATAATAAAAATATATTCATATTTATAATATCATGTATGTTCTTATTATATCATTTTTTCACTCAATTGTTAATAATATTTTATTATTACCATTGTTTTAGGTGTTAACTGCTCTATTTTCTTATGCATGTTTTGTCATGGAAGTTATGATTATTGTGAATAGGATATAGTTACATAATGTCTATAATTATATTAAATTTATAAATATCATATTTATTCATTATATACATTTTTAGAATCATTCTTGAAATTTTTACATGAAAATGAAGTGCATTGTTTTGTGAAGATGGTCAGTTGTACGTACACATGAGCGACAATGTCATTTTTTTTAATGGATTAAAGGTTAAGGAAGTGGATGATATATTAATTTTAAATAATCAATATAATTTCATAAGTATCATATGTATTAAATGTTTCCATCATAATGACTATCCATGTGAGTCAGTTATGAAAAACAAATTACATCGGTTCGCAGGGTGGTAGTCCTCTATACACTCGAGCGATGGTTTTGTTTCCCATTTGATGAAGAAGTAGATGGATAAATTTTATGCCATAAAAATAATAACATCTCATTATATGGGATATAATATTTTTATTATATTTTAATTGTTAAGATATAATTTAAGGTGGTAAAATGAGAAGTAAAAAAAGAAATATCTTGGTGAAGACGGTTATCTTTGCTTAGGAGAACCTCCTTTGGATCTCTTATTAAGGACCCTAGGGTTAGTATTTTGGGAATACCAACACCTCTAGAATGTGTATAATGATGTTGGGGTTATATTTTTGTTGGTTTTTATTGGTATAAATTACTTTATAGGTGTGAATAAGTTAGGGGAGAGGGTTCCATTTTATAATTCAGGGGAATGGCACACTTGTAGTTTTTCAATGTTTTTCCACAAGGTCATGTCACTTTCTTAGAAAAGTGGATCAAAAATGGCTCATATTCAAATGGTGAAATTATAAGTTGAAAATAAACCATCCAATGTGTTTTTAGGATGTTTATAGTTCATTTTGACCCTTATTATTATAGATTAACCCCTAGTAAACCTATTTTTACCTTAACTGTGGTAATTAATATTTACTGTTTTTACTATTCTTTATGACCTAACATTAAAATGAAATTTTTTCCTAATATTAATTATTACAATTAAAAATTATTAAATCCATTTTATCAAATTTAATTCATATAATTCTTATAATTTAATTTAAAAATAAATCCACAAATTAGGTCAAAAACGATTTTTCAAGAAATACATTTTTCAAGAATAAGAAGATATTATATTAACTATATGACTAGTAAACACCATTAGATAGATTTAAATTCATGTAGTTAGATATATAATCTATAAATTTTATTTAAATCATACATCATTAAATATTATTTTAATTAATTAAAATGGGAAGACATTATAACTTTTAAAAAAATATGAAAAATATCATGTTTTACCTTCAAATGATCTTATCTTTATTTATATAAAATTGATAGTAAATAAATTGTTAACTAAAAATAGTATAATAAATTATTATAAATAAAATTAAGAATAGTTAAATACTACATTTTTAATTATTTATAAAATCATAGTTCTAAAGAAAATTTTCAAAAATTAATTCTAGGAATATTTTGACCAAGTAAGTTAAAAATCGATATCCATCCTATAAAATATGAATTTATGTTCCATTAAATATTAAAAAATCATTTTATTATATATTTATTAAAATATAATTTTCAATTACTATAATTTAATCTTGGGTATTAAATTCTTCCCTCTTAAAAAAAATCTAACATTGAAATTTTCATAGATATTACTTTCTAAACAAATGAGGGTGGTTCTTCTTCATTAAATCCTAAGAACCCATGTGTATTCCTCCATTTTATGATTTTTACAAAATAACCTTAACATTTGAGTCATATAATTATGCAATAATTTCTTTCTAGTGTTAATAATATATATGGGATCTTCACAATAAGATAGATCAAGTTTTAATTATATTTCTTCAGATGTGAGCACACGTGTTGGGTGTGGCATGCACTTCATTGACAATGATATATAAAAAATTTCATGTAATTAAGAGAGAATTAGTGGAATTTAAAAATGATAAGACACATCTCTAATTATTTATTTAATTTCAAAATTTTTGATGTAACTCGGGCTTAGTTTCCCTTTCTTATCAAACCATATAACACCCTTCCATGTATATTCTTTCAAGAAAATGTGATCTCCCACTTGAAATTATAAATATTTCCTCCAGTTGTACGTATAACACTTTTCCTTACTTTAGTTGATTTAATATTAGTATAAACAGTATGGACCTTTATCATTGTCTCCTCAACAAGTTTTAGGCCTACAAGTTTCCTTTCACCAACTTTATCCCAACAAGTTGGAGCACGGCATCTCTTTCCATATAATGCTTAATATGGAACCATTTGAATAATTGAATGGAAACTATTGTTATAGGAAAACTCTACAAATGTAAATATTGATCCCATATACCTTCATAGTCAATTCAAAATGACCTCAATATTTTTTCATATGTTTTCATAGTTCTTTTGGACTATCTATTGATTTGAGGGTGGTAGGTGGTGCTCAAATGAAGCTTAGTATATAGATATTTTAGAAGACTCTTCAAATTTTGATGTAAATTGAGGATTGAAATAAAACATAATTGAAATAAGTTCACTATAAAGTTTTAAAACTTCATTAATATATAGTATTTGAAGGAACCCAAGAGGTAAATCTTCTCTTATAGTAAGGAAATGTGAAGATTTGGTTAAGAGATCAATAATAACCCATATTGAATCATTCTTTCTAGGAGTCTTTGGTAGTACTATGTCATAGTAATTTCATCCCATTTCCACATAGAAATAGTTAAAGTTTAAATTACTCTTATATGATGTTGTCTTTATGCCTTCACCTATTGAAAAACCAATCATCGTGATAAATAAACATTAGTTTCCATCTTCATATTATCCCACCAAAAATGATCTTTCAAATCTATATACATATTAGTTCTACCAGGGTGTATATAGAAATTTGAGATGTGATCATCATCCAACAAAATTATTTTTAGCTAATTTATATATGTAACACATATTATCTTCCCCAATTTCAAAATTTCATCCTCCCAAATGAGTTTTCAAGTCTCCCATCATGCATGGATTTAATTTTATTTTGAAAATTCTCATCATGAGATTGACAGATTTTTATCATTTCTAATAAATATATTTTCAAAATATTTTGAATATGTATTGATGTTTCCCCTTAATTAATAATTCCTATATCCATCTTTACTAGATCCATGAAAATAAGATCCCACTCAATCCTCATTTGTTTCATAACTTCATTATATTTCTTACTCAATGCATATACTACCTAATTTTCCTTACCTGGGTCGTATTTTATTGAAAAATCATAACACTTGATTAATTAGATCCATCACCTTTTCCTCATGTTGATTTATTTTGTAAAAATATATATTTTAATCTCTTATGGTTTGTGTATATCTCACATATTTCACCATAGAGATAATGTCTTAATAAATCTAGAGTAAAGATTACAAGGGCTAACTCAAGATCATGAGTTGGATAGTTCTGTTCATGAGTATTTAATTGTCTTTATTCATATACAATAACTTTATAATTATGCATAAAGACACAACCAATTCCCTTCTTTGATGCATTACTATAAATCACAAATTCATTATTTTCATATGATTGAGTCAAAATTATAGCATTGACCAATATCTTCTTTAATTATTCAAAATATTCTTTATATTCCTTTTTCTATATGAACTTAACCTATTTATGTGTTATTATGGTTAACGGGTTAAACAATTGGGGGAAAAATTGAATGAATCACCAATAGTAACTTTCCAAACCATAAAAACTACATACCCAAGTTATGTTCATTGGTGTAGGTGATTCTTTGACTTCCTTTTTTTTTACAGGATCAACTGAGATTACATCCTTAGAGACAATATGTCCAATAAAAGAAACTTCCAAAATCTATAATTTACACTTTCTAAATTTATCATATTACTCTTTTCCTTTAATAAACTAAAAAATTATCCATAACTAATTCTCATGGTCATAATAGATTTTAGAATACACCAAGATATCATTAATGAATACCAAAAAAAATTATCAAGATATTCCATGAATACTCTATTCATTGGATCCATAAAAACACATGGTGCATTGGTCAATCCAAATGGAATTACTATAAACTTGTAATTTCTATACCTCATTCGAAATGTTATCTTTGGTATATCTTAATTATTTACTCTCAATTGATGATACCCAAAGTGAAGGTAAATTATTGAAAAATATTAATCTCTATGAAGTTGATCAAATAATTTATCAATGTGAGGAAAAGGATACTTTTTCATTATCTTAATATCATTGATTTCTCTATAATTAATTCATAACCTCATGGATATATCTTTCTTTTAAAAAAAAGGAATAGGAGCTCCCAAAGGTGAAACACTAGGGAGAATAAATCTCTTATCAAACAACTCCTCTAGTTTTTTATTCAACTCTACTAATTATGTAGTGGCCATTATATAGGGTTTCTTTGATGTTGGTCTTTCATAGAGGATTAAATCAATAAAAACTCAACTTTACATTCTATTTTATGTCCAGGTAATTATTTATAAAATACATCAATGTATTACTTTATAATAGGTACATCCTCAATTTAAATATTACTTTTTATATTTAAAGATTGTTTCTTATATTATTCCCTAATAACCTCATTAAGAAGTGCTATTTTGGGAGTATCTAGACATGACTTAGATGATGAGGTCTCCATTCTAAGGATAAGGAATTACATGCTTCATCAAGAATCATAATTTCCTTATCTTTACGATAAATTTCTACATCATATTTTGAAACTAAGTCTATAAAAAGGATTATATCAAATTCAACCATTGGTATAATAATGAAGTATAAAAATAAGGAATGTTTATGTTTCATGATTGGGACTTCCAGACACATCATTTTTGTAGTGATACTTCCACTAAGTTTTTTTACTGAAAACTCCATTCATAAACTGATAGGGAAATATATAATTTACTTAAAAAAATATGGAAGATATAAAAAAGTTATAGGATCCTGAAAAAAATAAATCATTATCTAAATATTAGGATTTGATTAAAGTACATGTCACTACATATTTGGAAACTTCAACCATAGCTGTAGTGATTTTATAAGCTTGGACTTCTACCCTTGGCCTCTTGTGTGGTAGATTACCTTGATTCTTGGGACATTAGTGTGAATAATGACCAATTTATTTATAGTTAAAGCAATGGATAGTATTATTCTATTTCTTTCCCTTAAATTATTGATCCATATGACCCTTATTATCACACTTTTAACATACTCTCATGTAATTTAAGTATTTTCAAAGATGCTTTTTTCCACAATTTTCACAAGATGAAAATTGATTCATTTTATTTTTCTTCTTTGATGTGTTGCCTTTTTCTTGGTGTTAATCTGACCTTTTCTTCTATTAATTATCCTTGAATATATATAATCTAAAAAATTCCTTGTATTTTTTATGGCATATCAAACTATTTCACCACATGATGAAGAAATTTGATAAATCATTTCTTTTCTGAGGATTGAAATAAGACCTTTAAAGAAATTTTCAACATTTCATTACATGTTACATATTTAATTTATAGTATACCTAGATAATATTGTAAAGTTATCCTCATATATTGCAAAACTTTATTCTTACTTTTCCTTTAATTTGGGGAACTTTATCTTCATTTCATTTTGTTTCTCATGAGGAAAATATTTTTCAAATAATGTTTCTTTAAAATATATTCATTCTATGTGTTATATTTTATAATTATTAATAGTATTTTGGATAAATTACCAACATTGATCAGCATCACCCTTGAGACAATATACTTCCATTATAACCTTTTCCTTTTAATTGCATCCCAAGTCCAGAAATATCATTTCAAAGTTCTTAATCCATTTTTCATCTACCACTGGATTAGTAACCTAAATAAATGATAGGGGATTCTATCACATGATGTGGTCCAATATAGGGAAATCACAATATATAACAATAGGTTTCTACATTCAAAAAGGATATTACTCATAACATGATTAAGCTTCCTTAATATATACATAATATTTTTTGTTCCAATACTAGACGTATTTGCCTACTTAGAAGGTAAATTTCTACATTGACCATGAGTATTACTACAATTATTTATTCTAATCACCATTTATAAAAAAAATATTATAATATATTATCTCATATCATTATAAATTTTAAATCATAATATATAAATAAAGATTTGATGTAACATTTAAAAAAAATTGAAAATTTAATCATTATCAATCTCGGAATCATAAACCTAGTTTCTTTGGGAATATCTTTAAATCACAAGAACATTTTCAAATACTTAATAATGGTTTATAATGAAAATATTAATTAAACAAATCATTCCCCCAGAGAGTTTCAAACTAGGTGTGTATCAAGGATCATTTTTGTGTACCATGTGATAATTGATTCAAATTTCAATGAACCCTTTTCGGAGTTATTACCCCTGGGTAGAAATGTCTTAGATCCACATCCACTTTTAGTATCTAGACATGGATGTAATTGCTTAAAAAAACCACATAATATCCTCCTTTTCAAAAATTTAGGATTTTATTCTACAATATTACATATCCTCAATGTCTATTATAGGGTTATATTCACTAATATATGTTTTCCTAAATATAGTTCTCAATGTTTATATTAAAATTCATTTGATACCAACTGTAACAACCCCAACTCCATTAACTCTGAGCTAGTGGTTTTTTTATTAAATGAAATAGATACAAGGGATATAATCTAAAAGTATTTATTAGTTTAGTACTCTTATATAACTAGAAATATACATGGTACCCATTTTACATTGGGAATGGTATATAGAACATAACAAAATCAAAATCTCGGCATCCTTGAAACTCATTCAATGAATTCATCTTTATATCCTAGGAAAAGATTAAAATATAAGGGTGATATAAAATACTCAGTAAGGGTTGTGTATAGAAGAATATATCATAAATATATAAGGAATAATCAATATTGAAAGGTGAATAACTAAAAGAACAATCCATTTAATCAATAACATGAGCATGAAATTCATCCATGGATAATATTAAAGAAATAATCTCATGGATAATAAAAATTAAATTATAAATGAAGGAAATAATTATTATTTGATTTTATGATATCATATATCATGATATTTATACCATAAATCCTTAAACTAATAAATTTTATGACTATATATAGGTATACACCAAAAACCCATTGAATTTGGCTAACTGATTTCTCACATGAGACATGTTGGTGCATCGAGGGTATATCTATAACTGGCACCCACATGTCACTACATTATATTATATTACTCATAAATATAATTATCAATTAAATTAATAAAAAATATGTCTTATCAATAAATGTTTGTATTGAATAAAGAATACAGGATATCAATATTTCTCTAGTCAATCAATAACTTTCATAATAAAACACCATATATAAAAATGATATATGGTTCAGAAAATAATCATATCCATGACACAAAAAATGTGAATATTTAAGATAAATATGATGTATAATGATCATAATAAAGTAAATGTTACAAGATAAAGTTAATAACCACAAAATTATAAGGGATAATAGATGACCATCAGTTCATCAGAAATATACGTTTTGTAATAGGATCATGTCCTTTGGAAAATTAATGAAAATGGAAATGAAACGCTAAAATAATATTTTATTAATTATTTTTCCTTTTAAAACAACTGAAAACATTTCCAATAATATAAAATTTTTAAAATGGTTATGGTGTTGGAAAATTTTGTTAACACCGTACACATTAAAAAAACATTCCTATTGAATTTTTGTCAAGAAATTCCAAATTATATATTTCCTAAAACATTATAAAGATTCTTTTCATAACTTAAAAAGTAAAATATATATTAAAATTTAATTAGTAAATTATTTGAGTAAATAAAATAAGTTTTTTATAAAAAAAATTGAAAAATATGGACATGGAATAAAAATATATTCGTTTAAAATAGAAATAAAATAAGTTTTCCTTTCAAACATTTATTTGCTTAATTAAAGTTTAAAGTATAGAAAAATTAGTAATAAAATATGTAAAATCCTTAAATATCCATAGTATAAGAAAATATATGGAGTTTAAGAAGGATGAATGATAATATTCCTTCAATAAAAATAAAATAAATCCCAAAAGAAAGTGAGATTGTAAAATAAATTCTTACCACTTTAGCAACTTTTAAATTAAAATCCATTGAAATAATAAACATGAATTTAAACATTAATCATTGTTTATAAATATTTATTCATGTTAAATATATAAAATGGGTAGTATATATACCATATAAAATTGAATATGTGTATAATAGAAAATATGACTCAATAGAATGGAAATTGAGATGAAATCTATTACCTCACGCTTTCCTTTAGTTTAACGTGATTTAATCTAATTTATAATGGTTTTAAACATGTTATTAATTTATACCAAAAAAATATATTCATATTTATAATATAATATTATATTATTATATTATCTTGTCCCTCGATCGTTAATAATATTTCATTACTACCATTGTTTCAGGTGTTAACTGCTTCATTTTCTTATGAAGGTTTTATCATGGAAGTTTTGGTTCTTGGAAATAGAATATAGTTCCATTATCTCCTTAATTATATTAAATTTATAAATATCATATTTATTAATTATATATATTTTTAGAATCATTCTTTAAAGTTGTACGTGGAAATGAATTGCATCGCTTCGTGGAGCCGATAGGACGTATGTACACACGAGTGACGATGTAATTTTATTAATGGGTTAAAGGGTAAGTAATTGGATGGTATATTAATTTTAGATAATCAATTTCATTTATTAATTGTCATATATATTCATCGGTTCCATCATTATTACTATCCAAGTGATTTGGTGATGGAAAACAAATCACATGGGTTCAAGAGTCAGGTGTCCATTGTATACATGAATGATGATTTTTTTTTCCCATTTTATGGAGAGAGAGATGAATAAATATTATGCCATAAACATAATAACATCTCATTATATGTTATATAATGGTGTTATTATATTTAATTTGTTAAGATATAAATTAATGTGCTAAAAGGATAACTAAAAAAGAAAGATCTTAATGAAGACAATTACCATTGCGTAGAAGAACCTACTTTGAATCTCTTATTAAAGACCCCGAGGTTGGTATTTTGGGAAGACCAAAACCTCTAGAATGTGAATAAAGTTATTGAGGAGATACTTTTACAGGTTTTGGTCAATATAAATGCCTTGGTACATGTTAATAAGTGAGGTTAGGGGTTCCATTTTATGATTAAGGTGAGTGGCACACTTGTAATTTTTTAATGTTTTTCATTAACGACATATCGATGTTTTGTACATATGGATCCAAAATATTTAATATTATAAGGGGATGATTATAAGGTCAAAATATAACTAAAAATAGGGTTTCATAAAGTTTTTAGGTCATTTTTAATCTTATCATTGTATATTTATCCTAAGATAAAATCATTTTTACCTTAATCATGATAATTAATTTTTACTGTTTTTACTATTAATTATTACCAAAAAATAAGTAGAATTTATTAACTAAAATTAATTATGATGATCCCAAATAAGTAATATATTTTTATCAAATTAAGTTCATATAAGTTTTATAATTTTATTTAAAAATAAACTCGCAAATCGGGTCAAAAATGGTTTTTCAAGAAATGCATTTCTCAAGCATAAGATGATCTTATATTAACTAAATGAATATTAGTCATCATTAGATGGATTTAAATTCAAATAGTTATATATTTAATCTATAAATTTAATTTAAATCATTAATTGGTAAATATTATTTTAATTAATTAAAATGGGAATACATTATGCATTTTTAAATAAATAGTTTTCTGAAAAATATCAATTTTCACCTCCAAATGATCTTATCATTATTTATATCAAATTTATATTCAAAAAATTATTAATTAAACATATTTTAATACATTATTATAAATAAAATTGGAATATTTAAATACTAAAATTTTTAATTATTCATAAAAGCTTATTTTTAAGGGAGAATTTCACAAATTCATTTTAGGTGTATTTTGACCAAGTAAGTTCAAAATCAATATTAATCCTATAAAATTTTATTTTTTGTTACATAAAATATTAAAATGTTCATTATATTATATATTTATTAAAATATGATGTTCACTTACTATAATTGAAGCTCATAAGTTGCCATTTGTTCATTTAACTCAACCAATAGGGTTCTTTAAGTCATATGACAATCTGATCAATCCCATTTAATAATTTACCCTTTATTCCTCTTCATTGTTATAACATATTTAAATTAAAATTTATTCAAAAAAACCATTGTGTAATGTCAACTTTTTCTAACTACAATTTTAATTGGTTTAATCATCTAAACCCTATACCTTATCATTGATAACCCATTTATAATTTTTAGGGGTTAACATGCCTCATGGGTGGACTTATATCCTAGTCTCATAGTCTCCAATAGACCCGATGGGTATATGAGGGATATCGAGTATCATTTAAAGGTATAATTTATTTTTCTTAGTAAAATATAAAAATACCCAGCAAGGAATCATAAATTCAAAACCACATACACAATAAAAACATAAAGAATTTGAGAGAAATCTTGTAGACCACCTACCTTTTGCTCATAGAAAAAAAATCTCATCAAACAATGTCACTTGAATAAATATAGAGAAGCCTAAAACACTAAAATGTAGATTTCCATGGAAATAGGGTTCATGATATTTGGATGATGAGAAAAAAATCCAACCATGGTTCTTCTAAAAAAGATAAGCAAATAGAGTTGAAAATTTACTCTAAGCTTCGATTTACACTGAACGGCACTCAAAACTCCTAAGAATTGAAGGAAATTGATCCTTAGAATATGGTAGATATCATAGTTCGCACCTTAGGAGTTTGGGAAATAAAATGGGTGAAAATATAGTGAAAACATATAAATATCGTGATGAAAAAATGGCCATTTTCCCATTCTTAATGAGGTGCACAATTTGGTCACATGATTTTCCAAACTGTGCGCTAACCATGTGGTTCCTTTTATCAAAGAGGAAACCATAATGCATGGTTTGTCTAGGCTAATAGAATAGTTTGAAAAACATGTAGTGGTCATGTGGTTGCCTCTATCCAAGGGGTTCAATCTGTACAATCTCCCAAGCCCTTATTGCATAGTTTTCTAAGCATACTGCACCCTCTACTAGGATGCATAGTTATGGCGCACTGTTAGAACTAAACATGCACCAACCATGAACCATGAATTGGATGGCCTCATTTCCCCCATCTTCATGTCTTAAACCCCCTATACACTCTCAAGGATTTCCCCATTCCTATGATTTATTCCATTAACTGTTTTAAGGGATTTTATCTAAAATTAAAACAAAAATTTACCCCATCGGAAGTTTGAGACCTTAAAAACTCCCCACCTTATAATAGCACATCCTTGAGCTTCTCTCCCATTCATCAATATGCTTCCAAGGTAAAAATTTTTGGCCACTGGGCCCACATATCAGCTTCCCTCTCACATGTTTCCTCCTAAACATGTTTATACTACCACAACACTTAGAACAAAGTCATGGTATTACCTCGTAAAATTTTATCATTATGATCCAAAATATGAATTGAATGCTCATGAAAGGATTTATCACCCTCAATATCAAAATATTCAACATAAATCACATTAAAAGTGTTATGGTGATACTTCTAAAGTTGTGACACATGAAAAACATCATACGTAGCACCATATCTTTGTGAAAGATCCAACTTATATGCTACTGGTCTGATCCTTTCTACAATATCAAATATCCCCACAAAATTGGGTGCCAACTTTACCTATTTATGAATGTGACAATGACCCAATATTAGTAACCCCAAAAGGAACACACTTTCACCCCCTATGAACTCAATTGGTCATTTATTTTGACTGGCATATGACTTTTTTCTACTCTGTGTCATACCCATATGCTTCCAAATAAACTAAAAATGTTTTTAAGATCTCATCCATGAGACTCATTCCCAATAACTATGATTACCCTACTTTAATCTAACACAAATTTGATTGAAATGTCCTATTATATAGTGACTCATACAGTTCCATCTAGATAGTATTCTGATAACAGTTGTTATAGGTGAACTCAAAAAGCACTAAATTCTTTTCCCATATTTCCTAAAAATCTAGGATATATGCCTTATCATGTCCTTCTAAAAGCCTTTCCATAAGCACAAAGTAAAATGAGGTTATCAATATAAAATAATAGTCTGGGGAACCCTGTATAAACATACTATCTCTTGAACCTAAAATTCACCCAACTAGTTGACATTAAAAGTATCTTTAATTGTCAATAAATGGGATACCTTTGTCAACTGATACAAAATCACCCATAATTCATCATTGTTCTAATTATTCTTCATAAAACCCACTAAAAATCCATGGAAACATCATCCCACTTTCATTATGGAATAGAAAATGGCTGTAAAATCCAAGTTGACTATGGATTCTCAACCTTCACCTACTGATAGGTGTAGCATCATGTCACAAAACTCATAATTTCTCTCTTCATTCCTAGACACCAATAATTTCTATGAATATCACGATACATTTTGGTTGAAAAAGGGTGCTATGACCACTTTTAGGAATGAAAATCTCTCACCATATTCTTGAGAATACATGTGGGCACAACTACATAGCCAAAAATTTTAATAATATCATCATCATCGATGGTACAATCAGGAGGTAACTCTTCACCTTCAAGGATTTCCCTTAATTTCAGGCACTCATACTGCCTCCTCTTTACCCATTTCAAAAGAGATGGTACAACCAATAAATACATGAGTTCATTTTTTCCTACTCCTCCTAAACACCAATATGCATCTCAGTGAACAATTCCATCTTCTTCCACTTGGAAATAGACTCTTGAACTGCCTAATTATACATCTTCCAACTCAGTAAATCCACAACACTAGTCCCTTTTCCTGAAGTATAAACTAATTCAAAATCGAATGATTTCATATACTCAACCCATATCTACTAATAAATATTTAAATCTTGATGATAAAAGATATACTTTTAGATCTTATGGTCAATGTACACTATAAAATTATCACCAAGGAGATAATGCCTCCAACATTTTAAGGCATAAACTACTGTGGATAACTCGAGATCATGTGTAGGATAGTTCCATTCATGTGGACTAAACTATAATGATTCATAATCTATGACTTTATATCCCTATATAAACACTACCACAAGTCTAATCCTAGATGTATAAAAAAATAAGGTATACTCCTCAACTAGTTTGGGTAATATTAGAATCGGTTTTGTGGTCAAAATCCTCTTCAACTCTTAGATTTAATTCATATATTCTCCAGACCACTCAAACTTAACACCCTTCTTGGTCAGGCTCAAGAGCTATGATATTAAGCAGGAAAAGTATTTGATAAACCTTTAATAATAACCCACTAATCCCAAAAAGTTTTGGATATCAAAACAATTCCTTGGATTCTCCCACAAAAAAACTACTTTAACTTTTTTGGGGTCTACCGCCACACCTTTTTCTGAGATGATATGACCTAAGAAGTGTAACTTCTTAATCCATAAATGACACTTATATATCTTGGAATATAAATTATGATCTATAAGTGTTCTCATGGATATGTCAAGGTGTTTGGAATGATCACCATGAGTCTAAGAGTACACTAATATATTATTAATGAAGAATACTGCAAACTGATTCATGTATGGGTAAAATATTTGGTTCATCAAATTAATAAACATAGCTGAATTATTTGTTAGCCTAAACAACATCACAATGAAATCATAAATTCCATAAGTGCTTCTGAATATAGGCCACAGTATTTTAGAAGGTCTAACTCTCAAATTATGATACCTTAATCTCAAATAAATCTTATATAACACACAAACACCTCTCAACTAGTCAAAAATATCATTAATATGTGGAAGAGGATAATGATTATTAATATTTTTTTAGTTTAACTTACAGAATTAGACACACAAATGCAATGTTCAGTCAGACTTCTTGGAAAATAGAACTAGATAACCCCAAGGTGACATACTGATATGGATGAATCATTTATACTCAAACCCCTCCAACTAAGTCTTACGATCCTAAAGTTCTTATAGTTCCATTCTGTATGGTGGAATAGAAACTAGCCCATCCCCTGGCATCAACTAAATCATGAACTCAACCTATATCTCTCTCTCTCAGGTGAAAGTGATGAGAAATCCTTAAGAAACACATCCTAAAACTAATCTACTATTGGAGGGAATACATCATGCTCTATTATCCCATCATCAAGAAAACAATTCATAACCTGGGTGGTGAGATCACCCAATTTCAGAAAAACTAGCCCTACACAGCCTATCTGTATAACCCATTCCTCATAAAAAAAATAAGTTTTACCCTTAGGAGATGAAAATTTCACTCTCCTATGGTAACAATCAATGTGATATCGATACAATACCAACCTTTACATTCCCATTATAAGGTCAAAACCTGACATCTCAAGCACATACAAGTCCCAAATAAATTCATACTCACTAACCTCAAGGGAACGTTGTTTACAAATATAATTCCCTATGAACGCACCCCCAAAGGAAAGTTGATCAACATAATCCCCAACATTATCTATTACATAAAATCCAAACCATTCAAAAATGAAGATATAAAATTATGAGAGACTCATGTATCAAATAAATCACTAGTAAGCATAAAATCTATAAGAATCATACCTCAAATAGTCGACAATCCAACCTCACCACCACTGAGTACAGGATGAAATACGTGCAGCTGAGCTTTCCACTACCATGTTCTCCTTTTTGAGTTATATGCACTATACTACTCTATTTATATGGATTCTATTTTTCATAAATACATCATCCTACACCCTGACTAGTACATCCAGTAGAAATTCAACATATGAATTGATGTGGGATAGCATATCCCCTTCTAGTGCTCTGTATTGTCCTAGGTCCTCCATTGTCGACCATTAGGTGAGGGTTCATGTATATACTTTGTAATTTCCCCATCCTACCACATTATTGGAACTCTACTAGTGGTCAACGACACTGACCATGCATGTGGTCAGTCTTTCCACACTGATAGAAAACCACCATATGACCTCCTCAAGAGAATGGTCATCTTCCATGGATACTCTTCCTGTCACTTACTTGGTGAAAAAAATCATAAATTTGCTTCATAACATTGGATTAAGTACCACCATTTCACCCAATGGATCCTATCAGTACACCACTATAAGCTGCCTTCAGATTCCCTCAGAAATGAGAGTTTTATTCACTACTTCGATAAACTTATTTAGATATAAGATATTCACTTGGGACTTGATCTCACATAAAATCCCATCCATAAAATATTTCACCACAACTGTCTGATCTCTCACCAATGTTTGAAAAAAAATGTTTCAAATCAGTGAATCATCTATAATAATCCATCACTGATATATTCCCCTAGGTCAAATGCATAAACTCTACAACTCTCTCCTACCGTAGGGTCTCTGGGTAGAAATTATCCAAGAACTTTTCTTGGAAATACTTCTAAGTCATACACTATATCTACTCAATATGAACCTAAATATCCCACCATCACTTCACTAGTCCTCATAGCATATACGCTTCTAACATGATCCTCTTCTCAGAAGGTGTCTCTAAGTGGTCCATAATCCTTTTGATAGACTCAATCCAAAACTCAACTGCCTCGAGTCCACCCTCTCTAGAGAACTTCAGAAGATACTATAGCTAGAACTCCCTTATTAGATGAAACATACTCAATTTGGACTATCTTATATCTCACTCCATAAACTACATAAAATGGGTGAAATTATCATAGAACTACACTTCTGCACTATCACTTAGAACTAATTGGGGATCTGGTCCCACTACTAGAGTTTAATTATTAACAATGTCCTCCTATCGCCCCACCAAAAACTGTTATCATGGTTTAATTTCACTAAAATGCCAAATATATGCCTTCAAATACATGAAACATCACTTCCATGTTTACACAAAAGAGGGGGGTTCACAACCATCCATAATCAAGTCACTCTATATACACTATCCCAATAGATACAATCAAAACATCATCACTACCCTCAACCATCCCTATCCTTAGTCATGTCTAACTCAAGGTAAACCAAACTTCCATAATTACAATATTTTCATTTGACACTATTTTTTAAAAATTTCAATTCACACTTTTCAATTTAAACCAATAAAAACTTCTTTATTAGGAACTATTTCTTCAAAATCACAATAGAAATAGAAGAGCATTTTATTTTCCACAACCCAACCCTAAAATACTCTTTCGTGTGTGCCTAATATGATACATGTCACATAAATTCTAGAGTTTCTATAATTATTCATTCATACACAGCCTCATGACATACTAGACCATGATTAAAATCCTATAAAAAATAACATCACATAATAATTTTATCACCCATGGTGAAATAATATACAACTATAATAATCAAATATAAATAAAAAAAATATCACCCTAGGATCTAGGGTTTTCCCCTAAACATGGGTTAGCTACTCCCATAAACAATATCATTGCCAAGGCCTGACACATTCTAGTCTTTTATCTACCTTTCATGAATTTTAAAACAGTAGAAAAGAAAACTTACATCGATACCACTTTGTAACATCATGGCCCTAGTGCCACTAAACTAGTACCCTGATCTGGTGAACCACATGAACTTAGGCATACTTACTCATAATCCATATGCTTCCAACTAGAATATAGGGTCTAATAAGGCATGTTATGAGATTATACCCTCCTTACCAAAGTATCATGATAACAGAAACCGAAATATACAATAACCAAAGTAGAACTTAAATAATAACCATGCATCTTGTAATCAATTCTAAAAAACTAGGTAAATACCCCCAAACCAAAATAGTATAGATTCCATGACATAATATTATCAAGTTTAAATATAAATTCTAAAATAAATACACACTAAAAATCCCCAAATTGTGTCCTAACATTAGTTTGTTCCCCTCATCTATACATTATCTCATATCCCAAATCATCCATCTAACATAGGGCATTTTCCATTATTGTGACCTCTAACCATGAAATCTTCTCGAGTATCGATGATGACCTAAGAAGGGTGTGAGTATAACTCATTAATCCACCACTAATTATGTATAAATAAATTTCCATTCCAATAACTATATATGTAGTAGTATGTATGAATATTAAACAAGACAATATAGTAAAATATGTTTCACAAGAAGAACATTTTATCAATTATCCATTTGGATACTTAGCTGTTATCTTATACCCTAACCCATAAAACATACCTTAACCCTAATAGTAGTCTAATCCATCAAAAACTAAGTTTAAACACTTTGAACAGAAGGTGAAATTAGTAATCATTTCAATTATAAAATACCGAGGTGAACTATCCCAATTACCCATATCACATCAAATGATATTATTGTTTGATCATCATTCCAACACCCTATCCAAGAATAAGAAATGTCATTTCCATCATTTCAAATCGAGGATGTCGATAATCATGTCTAGAAATCCTACATACAAGATAAGTAACATCATGTCCAACATCCTTACCCATGGGTGTGGAGTGTCATGACCACCATTCACAATTGGGAGATGTGGAACGTCATGTCCATCATTCCCAACCATTTCATCAATTCACAATTTCGAAGGTCCAACCTACATGTCCCTTTAAACATATCACAAAATAAATGGTTCACTTCTTGTTTTTATCAACATTTACATGGTTTATCTCACACAGCATCTTTAACTCATTTCCACTCAAAAACAATTTATTCATTTAACTCATAAAATAAAGTTTTTTAAGTCATATGAAAACATGATCAAGCCACTTTAACAACTTACCCATTATTCCTGTTCATTTTTATAACATCTTTAAATTAAATTTCAATAAAAACAACCACTTATGTAATGTAAACTAGTTTTAAGAAAAAGTGCAACTAGTTTAATCAATTAAACCCTCTACCTAGTCATTTACAACCCATTTATCCTTTTTCAAGTGGATTAAAAACCCCATTGGGGGACTTATGTCCTGGTGTCATAGTCCTCAATGGAGCTAACTATTTCGTGAAAATTACATCATATCATTGAAAGGTTAAATTTATTTTTCTTATTCAAAGACAGAAATACATAGTAAGGCAGAACAAAGGCATAACCACATACATAAGCAAAACATAGACTATGGGAAAAATCTTGAAAACCTCCTACCTTATGATCATATAAAAATAAACATCCAAAAAACCCTTAATTCAAGATATAGTGGACTCAAAAAAAATTAAGAAATACCTATGAATAGAGTTCATGGGCTTCAAATGAAGAGAAAACAACCAACCACGGTTCTTGTAGAAAATAGAAGAAAAAGAAGTCAAAGACTAACCTAGATATTTGATTCACACTAAACATGTAACACCCCCAGTTTTAGTTACTTGACATTTTTTATGTGTTTTTGAGATTTTATAATTATACAGTAAAGTTTCAAGAGTTTTTGGATGGTTTTGGAGTGTATTGGGAGTGTTTTAAAGGGTGCATGATTTGAGCATGACCAGTTCAAATTAAACACCATCTCTAGGAAACCATTAAAATTTTTATGGGAGTCATTGAATAGGAACACGGTTAGTATAAGGTTTGTCTAAACCATGCAAGTACCCAGGGAAAATAGTTCAAAGTGAAATGGAGGTAAAAGCATAGTTAGTACATAGTTTTTATAACTGTGTGATGATTTAGATTGAGTTAGTTGCACTACATGGTTGGTGCACAATTTTCTAAACCAATTGGCCTAATCATGAGAAGGGTATTAATTAATATTAAAATTAATTTTTAACCTAAATTAATCATCTAGAACCTTCATTTTTTCTATTTTCTTAGGGTATCAAACTTCCCTCCCTCCCAAGGATCCTTTAGCGATTCACTTTGAACTAGATTGATCTTTTTTGAAAATTAAAGTGTGTTGGAGATTTGGATTCATCAATAATTCATAGTTTCTCTTTATATATTTATATACGCTCATTTTATCCCACCTAGATTTTGAAATTTATCCTTTCATGGATAGATATATTTTTTTTGTTAAAGATCATGATCAGATTTTGTTGGATCTATTGAAGGGAATATGTTGTGACCTCGAATCAAAAATATCTTAGTTTTGTTCTTAATTTTCACCAATCAATGATAGGTAGGTGACTTCTCTCTCATATCCACCATTCTATAACTTGAATGAATAGTTTTTTAAAAAAAATTCTTAATTTTTTAGGAAACTTTGTGTGTGATTATGGAAAGAAACCCATTTGGATTGATGTTTTTTAAATTTATGAAGAATTCGATATCTTTAAAAATACTCTTTATTATAATTTTAAAATGAAATTTTAAAATTATGATATGGTTTTAATGCACACAGTTTTTTTATGAGATTTTTTCAAGAAAGAATTTTATTTTATGTGAAGTGGAATTTAGCATGGAATTTGTTATACATGGTTAGTGTGAGTTAATTTATTTTGACATGACCCTAGAGAAGAGGTGTGTACCATTGGGGTATCAATACATAACCTGGAATATGGGGTGTGTTACATTAGGTAACTTGAACATTGGTCATCTGATGTTGAATCGGTGAATTGATGAGAGACTGTTGCTAAGTATGGAACTGTAAATTATCATGCATGTGTGTGTGAGTGTGTGGGTGTGTAAACACAGTAATGGGTATTCCAAATACTAATAAATGGTTCAAAGGATTTATTTACTATTTTCAATAAAACTTGTTATGGTTTTGATATAAACTAATTTAAATGCTTTAAAATAATTTATATAAAATGTGTTAACTGGTTTTTATCTTAATGGCATGAGTTGGGATGTATTTGGGAAATTCGTACTGAGTTTATACTCACCCCCTGCTTGGGCACCTTGGTGCATGTACAGATATCATGTATCATGATGTAGGTAAAGGAAAGGTATCTCATTTATTTAGTTATGTTTCATGATACCATGGGTGAGTTATGTGGAGTTGGAGCTTAGAGCTTGTTGGGAGTGGATTGTCTTGATTCCACTTTGGTGTATTTGGGTTCAGCTGTATTTTGGTCACTTCTGGTCAATGCCTTTTGTTTTTATTGGTATACTTCATTTTTTGTTACTTTGGGATATATCTATGGTACTATTATTTACTCATTAATCATATAGTTAAGTTTCATGTTGTCTTTGGTAATGCCATATGTTTTATTTTTAAAGGGAAAATAATCCCCTTAATATTATTTTAATCCCTTCGAACATATTACCAACATTTGGTGTCTTAGGATGTCACTTAAGGCAAGTAGTACCTCTATCACTTATCAAGCCTATGAGAAGGGGTAGGATGTTATAAATGTTATCAGTTTTGTTCGGTCTTTGATTTGGAAATAGTGTCAGTCTTAGTTGGTCTATCTATATATTGGGACGGTAGAAATGGGATAGGATTTTCATAAATTGAAATGTATTGCTTAAAAAGATATAGATAAACTTTTTATATTGAACATCAATTTACCAGGTTGTTTTGGTACAAAATTTTTTTCAGACACTTATAGGTGAGTTTTTACCTCATCTTCATGGGTTTAGCTTATGGGGGTTTTATATCATGCAGTGGTAATAAGAATTACCACTATTACTACATTGGTCATTATGCATTAAATTGTTTATGGAAAAAGGAAAAATGATTTCAATGGTTGTATTTTAAAAAAGTTTGTTGTGGTATTTTTTGATATGGTAATTTGGAATTTATAAGCCTTCAATTTCTAGTGAGTGAGACTAAATGGAGATTTTTCTATTTATATAAAATTGAACCAATTAAATGTCATAGGAATCAACTAGATAAGCTTCATAGAATGTGGTTTCACCTGAGTCATATGTGACCAAAAACCAGTATATAGTATCATATAAGCCTTTCAATCCATTGAAAAATGAAAATAAAGTGATGAACCAAAGTAAGAGGATCATTCAGTGCAGTTTCAGAAGCATAATCCACCTATATTTTAGGGGATTAAGGACCTAAAAAAGTGGAAGTGTGGCTTAACTAAATGACTAGAAAAATTTATTTTCTTATTACACTAATGAAGCTAATGGTAAATTTTAAAACATATATGTCGGAGGATCTACCATGTCAGTTGTGTGATTTACTTATTCAGGCTAAAGCTAACTAAGGCATGACATGGGAGTATTTTGAAGAATTGTTTAACAAAAAAATTTCCTCACACGTTTCAGATCACCAGAAAAATGGATTTTGTCAGCTTAAAGAAATAGAATCTCTCAGTGACAAAGTATGCACCTAAATTTATGAATTTAGTACACTTTTCCTTATAAGTTACTGCAAGTTCATCCTTGAAGTCATGCATTTTTTTAGTCTAGATTATGACTGTAAATCCACCCAAATATTTTTGTTCTTGTATTATGAACTACATATATATGTCCCATAAATAGACTGTGGTAGAAATGGATATCTCAGGAAATATGGATATAGGGAGCATGTTTATCCCCATGGGAACAATTGGGAACTCTGATGTTGGGAATAAGTGGAAAGGGGATTCCTACTTCTAGAGTGGTGGTATATCTCAAAATCAGACCTCGATATCGGTAAAAATTACTCCTTTAATTAAAATTAATAATATATGTTTTCAATGTGTTTATTTTGATCATATCAAGATAGATTGTATAGTGCCACCTAGTTCTTGTCATAATTTCAACAAGATGGGACAAATGGTGTTAGAGACACATCTCAGGTTTCTCATAAATCTTATGCTTAGACTGGATGAGCTCATTAGAATAACTCTCATCCTTATAAATGAGTGAGACAAGGTGTTTCTAGGAACACCATAACTCCTCAACCAATTCAATATAAACATGGTAACAAATAACAAGGAGTGGGGAGTTATCAATTGTATGACACCAAGTAGGTGATCATGGATGATCATTCTGACCCTTCGATGGTGTGAGGTACTATTCTTTTTAATTATACCCTTAAAAAATATTTTTTCAACCTGATCACATGAAAATATTTAATTAATTCTCATATTGTTGATCATATGGGTTTTTATGATGATATGATGTATTCTATTTTGAAACTTCAAACTCCTCTTGGAAAAAGGGAGTGTTGAGCCTTTATGTGTAAATATTATTCTATAAATATTGATAGGGTGGAATTGGTATGGTATTTATATATCCTTGATATGGACATCTATGACATGATTTTGGGTATATATTTTCTGACATCGTTCAAGGACCACATCAACTATTATGCCCAAAAGGAAAGTTTCAAATCTAGGTAAGGAGTCGAGCATCTATTTTTAGGAGATTGGGATATGAATTCAAGTATATAAGTACCTTTGGCACCCGTGGTTGGAAAAATATATTATTAGTTAGCTAATATTACTTTGGAATCTATGGATGAGATCAGAAATAGATATTTTCCAAATATTTTTTACCAATTTCCTGGCATTTTTCCTGAAAATTTCTCAGGGGTTCCACCCAAAAGGGAAGTGTATTTTATGGTTGACCTCCAAATATGGACCAACCCTATTTAACTCCCATATTATTAGATGGAACCAACTAAATTAAGGTAATTGAAATTCTAACTTGAGGAGTTGGAAAGAAAAAGGTTTATTCAACTGAGCATATCCCCATGGGCAACACTAGTTCTTTTCATAAAGAGGGTGGGTAGGACTCTTAGTATTTGTGTGGATTATTGTAAGATTAACCATGATATGATAAATAATCAGTATCCTCTTCCAATAATTGAAGATATTTTTGATCAATTGAAGGGATCCTGGTGGTTCTCTAAGATTAACTTACGTTCAGGGTATCACCAACTTTGATCAAGAAGGAGGATATTTTGAAGACAACTTTTAGGAGAATATATGACCATTATGAGTATGTGGTTATTCCATTTGGAATTATGAATGCACCAATAGTGTTTATGGAATTGATGAATAATATCTTTTATAGGTATATTTATTCCTTTATAGTGGTGTTTTTTGGATGATATCCTGGTGTATTCTAGAACTAAATAGGATCATGAGGAACACTTGGCTATAGTGTTGGGTATCTTGTGGGAGAATATACATTATGAAAATCTTTCAAAGTGTGATTTATGGATATAGTAGTTAAGTTTAGTTGTTTATGTAATCTTTGAAAAATAAGTTTTAGTAGATCCTGAAAAGATAGAAGTTTTAATCTCTTGGAAACCACCAAAGAATGTATTTGATATGTGTAGTTTTCTTATCTTAGTTGGACACTACTAACAATTTTTCATTATTTTTCACCTATTGTATCACCGATGATGACCTTTATAAGAAAAGGCATTAATTTCCAATGGAATGATGAATGCCAGAAATATTTCCAAGATCTTAAGGTTCTTATTACATCAGCACCTATCCTAATATTATGAGAATCAGGATAGAGTTATGTGGTCTATTGTGATACATCAAGAACTAGGTTGAGTTTTATTCTCATGAAGGGAGATCATGTTTTTCATATAGATCATGACAGTTATGGTTACATGATAAAAATTACTCAACACATGAATTGGAATTAACCATTGTTGTCCATGATTTGAATATGTGGCATCATAATATTTTTTGTGAGAGATTTATGGTGTTTACAGATCATAATAGTTTGAAAACATATTTTCCCATAAAACAATTTGAATCTAAGGTATAAAATATGAATAGAGTATCTTCAAATGTTTTACTTCTACTTGATGTATATAATAGGTAAAGGAAACTCAATTTATAATGCATTAAGTAGAAATTCATATAATCAACTGGCTAAAGAAGATTTGGATTAGTGGTAACTAATTCCTGTCATAGTGAATATGAATATAGAACGTGCTGATCATGGTGATTTTGTAACTTTATTTCCAGTTTATTTTATTAGTAAATTGCAGGATCATGTGAGAGAGGCTCAAATATTTTATCCTAGAAGTGTTACCATAAGTTTTAAATTCAATGGTGGGGAGACCATTGAGGGATGGAAGCTAGATGGGAGATATATGATATGTTTTATATATCATATAGTGGTTCCTTTATCCTATCAAGAACAGATTCTTAATTCCTACCACTATTTGATATGGGTTTTTCATATAAGAATATAAAAGATTTATAATGTTTTGAGAGCACAGTTTTGGTTGGTTGGAATGAAGAGGAAAGGGGAATAGTTTTTTTTTTTTGAGATGTATCGCCTATCATCAAGTCAAGTAAGAGAAAAAATGTCTAGATGGTATGTTACAATATTTACCTATAACCATTTGTAAATGGGAACAATAACTATATATTCTGTGACATGTATACCAAGAATATTTTGGAAACATGATTCTATGTGGGTGATTTTGGATCGACTCATAGAGTCATCTCACTTCATCCCTATTCATGAAACCAATTTTTTGGAATATTTACCCAAACTATACAATCAATAAGTCATAAATATTCATGTGGTTCTAGTTTTGATCTTGTCTAATTGAGATACTAGGATCACATCATGGTTTTGGATGTCCTTGTAGAAAGCCCTTGGAACCCAGTTAACTTTGATCACAACTTATCATTATCAAATGGATGGAAAATCAAAAAGGATAATCCAAACATTGGAAGAGATTCTTAGGTATTATGTTATGTATTTTGGTGGTTCATTGGAATATAACAAACCATTATTAGAGTTCTCATACAATAACAGTTATTAGGAATCAATAAATATGGATCCATTTGAATAATTATATGGTTTTCCTTGTATTTATCCACTTTTTTGGGTGGAAATAGAGGAGACTTCATTTATCAGACCTATCCTAGTGCATGAGATAATGTAGAAGATTATGTTAATAATAAATAGATTGGTGATAGCTCGGATACATCATAAATAATATGTGGATCATTATCTTCAACTATTTTCCTTTTAAGTGAGTGATCATGTTTTCTTGAGAATCTCTCCAAGGCCTGGACATCGTTGTTTTGGTAAGAAATGGAAGTTATATCTATGGTACATTTTCCCTTTTTAGATACTTGAATGAGTGGGTGGGGTAGATTATCCATTGTCTTTACCACCAAATTTTAGTTTTATTCATAATTTGTTTCATGTGTTCTAAATGAAAAAGTACCAGCCTAGTCCTAACCATGTGATTCGATGGGGCCATGTTGCTATTCAAATAGATGCTAAATTGATTCATGTTCTAGTGTATATTGTGGATATTAAAGTGAATATATTTCATGGGAAAATCATTGGTTTAGTATAGGTTGTATGGAATCATGGTCAAATTCGGGAAAAACTTGGGAGCATGAAAAGGAAATATTGGAATAGTGGCCTGAACTCTTCCAGGACAATAAGGGATTTTTACTTTCCATTGATTGAAAGACCAATAGTGGAGAGAATTTAGTTCCCCTGGTTTTAGGAACATAACCTTTTTTCTATTTTTTGTGCCTATATAATTATTAAGTTAAGTTTTAGGAGTTTATGGAAGGTTTTGGAGTGTCTTTTAAGTGTTTTGAAGAGTTCAAGATTTGAGAACGGTTAATAGAAACCATGCACCATATCCAAGAAATTGTGATAATTTTTTTAGAGTCACTGGGAAGGTGAAAATTTGGAACATAGTTTGGTCAAACCATGTGAGTTTCCAAGGGAAACCATGAAAAGTTAAATAGAGGGAAAATCATGGTTGGTGCACAGTTTTTCTAATTGTGTGATCCATCCATGAGAGAGGTTGTGTTGAGGCAGTATTACCACATGGTGGGAACACGGATCACCAAACAATGTCGCCTAACCATGTGATGGGTATTAATTAATTCAAAATATATATTTTTCACCCAGATTAATCCCCTAAAACCCTCATTTTTCCTTATTCTCCCAAAGTCTCAAACTCCCCTCCCTCCCAAGACTCCTTTGGAAATTCCCTTTCATATAGGGTGATCATTTGGAAAAACAAAGTGTGTTGGAGATCTGGATTAACTGTTAAGTCATGTTTTCTCTCTCACTTCTTATATCTTCTCATTTTCTCTCACCCAAATTATGATATCTAGTCTGACAGAGATAGATCTATATTCTTTGTTGAAGATATTGATGAGATCTTGTTAGATCTGTTGAAGGGAAGGTGTTGTGAGCCTAGATTGATAATATCGTAGTGTTATTCTTAATTTTTTTAAAATAATTGAGAGTTAGGTGAATTCTCTCTCATATCCACCATTATATAACTTTAAGGGTTAGTTTTTAAAAAAAAATCATTTTATTGTGGAAACATTCTGTGATTCTTAAAATAGAACAGTTTGTCTTGATGTTTTGGAAATTTGGGAAGAGTTGGATAGATTTAGAAATTCTCTTTATTTATAATTTTAAAATGATATTTTTAAATTTATGGGATGGTTTTGATACACACAAGTTGTTTGATGAAATTTTTTCGAGAAAAATTTTGGTTTTATATGAAATGTAATTTTTCATGGAATTTGTCGTACATGGTTGGTATGAGTTCATATAGGACCCTAGAACACCCTGAGAGTGGAGGGGTGAATCAGGGTGTCAAATTTTTCTTTCAAAGAGATGAATCTTATCCCCATGTTTTTTTTAACTTGTTAAACATATCTGATGGAAACATGGAATTATTAAACATTCATATGAAAAAATAGAAACACAACACAGTAATTTTACTTGGTTCACCAATAAGGGCTAGTCGAAGGAGAATATTCCATAGTGTTTCATTCATACCTAAATCCACTAAACCTCACTAGATATTTTGGATTACAAAATATTATATGTGATTAATCCATGTTAGGCATACTTCCTTTAAAACAATTATGGATAGCACACTACCTCCCTCGGATCACTTCCATCGACTCCCCATTAATCACTCCATTGGGTGAATTCCTACACATTTTATCAAATTGAAGGTTGAATCAATAAATTGGGAACATAATTATTTATCCCTAATTATCACAAGACTCTTCTTACACCATATTCTAGAATTAATGCACTTGAATGCACTTTTAACTCAAACCATATGTTCAAAACCTATTGTTCTTGTATGTTTATTTGGAAAAACTCTATCCTCTGTGAAGCCCTCTTTTTTTATAAATATATTTTAGATTTCATGAAGTTAAATATTTTCACAACACTCCCAATATTTATGAAACTCTAAACTTTCATAGAAATATAAACTATCATGAAACATTCAACCTTCACAAAACTCCCTTTTTTGAAATTCCTTAGCATAAATTAGTTCCTAACCATTACTTTCATCAATCTTGTGTTCATGAATGTTTATTTATTCAAGAAATAATTTCCTTTTTATAAGACCTTAATGAAATATGATTGATTATACCTTTTTTCAAACTATCATCTCACTCATATGATGAGAGGCTACCTATTTATAAACATTTCCTCCTTCATGAAGCTTTCAATATCACCATAGCCTTTTCATGAACCTCTTAATTCATGTTATTCAAGATCCTTTTCTTCAAGAATATTTAGTAAAAAAATTGTTTGTGCTTCTCATAATTGTGTAACTTATCATCTTTCCTTCACACCTCATCCATTTTTAACAAAACTAGTTTCACAAACCTTCCCAACGCCATATTTCTTCATGAAACACCACATCTTCACAAAACTCAATCCTTCATGAAATCTATTCCTTATCTATATTTTAAAGATTCAGTACTAGAAATCCATATTTCATGAAGCTTGTCCCTTCCTCCAAATTTTGAGCTCTAAAAATTTGGGAAACACAGGGAAATGATGCCACCTTCAACACTGGATCCACCTACATCATAAGATCACTTGTATTAAAAACTCCCCAATCAACCCAGTATGGATTGAAAATAAACACAACATAAAATCTATTTCCAACTATGATAAACCTTGTTACCAAAAATCTCCCCCTTTTGGTTTGTTAGAAATCGGTAGATAAATTAAATAAAGAACCAAACTCAAACAAAAACATGATAATCATGAAATAACTCATCCATCACTCTAAGTCTATGTGATTAATTCTCATTTTAGAAAACAAGAGTGGAAAAAAGAGAATTACATACCTCAAGAGACCACTAACCTATCTTGAAAACCTACAATTCAATGAATTTCATTCTCCCCCATTGAAAATAAACCCAAATAAAATGTATTGGGACCTTAATACACAAAAAAATATACTCGTGGATCATTTCTCCCCCATAGACCTGAATCACATCCATAAACAAATTAAAACAGTTAACAAAAAATAGGGAGAGGGGATAAACCGTACCTTCCTCATGAAATGGGAGGTGGTTGAACACTGATGTTCAACCAATGTTTCTTGAACATTGGTACTTCCAAAGGCTTAGTCAGGATGTCATCCACTTGATAATTATTTCTAACATACACCATTTTAATCACACCTTGTTCAGTTTTCTTTGATTAAGTGATATATGATATCAATATATTTGGTATGACTGTTTAACCAGATTTTTCCTAAGATCAATTTTACTCTTGTTGTCATAGTATATCACCATCGACTGTTTCACCTCATCACTAATATCAATAAGTTTTTTCTTCATCCATAATAGCTAGGTGCATTCCTTTTCCATAGAGATATACTTTTCTTCATACATACTAAGAGATATGGTTTCTTTTTTCTTTCTCAACCATACCACAAATTTTTTCCCAATGAAGAATTCTCCCCCATTTAAATACTTTCAATCCACCACATCTCTATCTAAGTCAGTATCATAAAATGAAAATAATTAATTATCTCTTCCTACTATAAAGTATAATCCAAATTTGAGAGTACCTTGAATATATATCATGATTCTTTTAACTGCTAAAAAATTTTCTTCCTTTAGAGTTCTTTAGAAGTGAGATGCTAAACATTTTTCAAAGATTACATTTGTTCATGTTGCATTCAAATATAATAAGCTTCCAATGATCCTCCTTTACAAGGTAGGATCGTCATATTTCTCATCCTCGTTCTTCCCATGTTTTTTCCTAATTGAAATCAATGTAAGCATTAGTTTGGATTCATGCACGTTTAATTTATTCAAAATATCTCTTGCATACTTTTTCTAAGAAATGAAGGTATATTCCTTATTTTTAATCACCTACAGTCCCATAAAAGTTCATGATTTCACCAATCATGGACATTTAAAATCCTAATTTCATTTGATTAGAAAATTATTCCACTAATCCATGCCTGATTCTTCCAAATATAATATCATACACATACATAGGTACCATAAATTAATCTCCCCATGAATTCTTCACATAGAGATTATGTTCAATGCCTCACCTTTTAAATTGTAACTTATTCATATAAGCAATCCTTATAAAAATACCATGCTCATGGTGCCTTATTTAGACTATAAAGAGTCTTATTTATTCTAGAAAACTTTTTTTATCATTTCCAATCAGAAATACCACTTGTTGTTCAATATAGACCTCTTCTTCTAGAAACAATTTAATAATGTTTTTTTAACATCCAACTGATAAACTTTTTACCCTATTTTAATTTTCATGGCCTAGAAGAACCTAATTGACTCCAGTTGAGCTAATGGAGTAAACATTTCTTCAATATCAATGCCTTAAATCTATGCATAGCCTTTACACATGATAAATTCCTTATTTTTGATCACATTAACTAACTCATAAAATTTGTTTTTAAAGATCCACTTTGTCCCAATGACATTGTGATTTTTTTCTCTCTTAACAAGATCCCAAGTATGGTTTTTTTCAATCGGATCCAATTCTTCATCCATGGACTTAACCCAAGATTCATCCTTAGTTTCTTATTCAAAATAGGTCGATTCTATAATTGATAGGAAATTAGAATGTGCTTCATTTCGCATTCTCCTTGACTTTTTTGGTGTGGTCCAATCCCTAATAATGTTAGATTGGACAACTTATTCTATTCTATTTATCCTATAAGGTTCTGGTAGAGTTTCTTCAGTAATGGCTTCCTCTTCTTGTTTTACTTATGAATCATCATCATTTTTAGATCCCTAAGTGTTGGTAAATCCTTCCACAATTTATGTATTTGAATCTATCCCTTTTTACTTTCTTCTTCATCTTCAATCATATCAACATATGAGCTCCTCAATTTATTCATAGTTTTATCCTAAATGATATTGACATCATTTCTATCCAAAATCTTTCTGAGATGATTATTATAGAATTTGTAGGCTTTACTCTTCATTGAGTATCCAAGGAATATTCCCTCATATGCAATATCACCATACTTTCCTTGATTTACCTCTTTGATTCAGATGAATCAATTACTTCCAAAAACATGAAAATATTTTAATAAGGGGTTCCTTTTATTCTATATCTCATATGGTTTCCTAGTCTCTCCTATATATAACCCTGTTCAATTTTGAGTGTACACTATAACTTGAACAGCCTCTTTCCAATAATGAATAGAAACACAATTCTTAGTTAGCATAGGCCATTGTTAGGTCCACTAGGCTGGATACCCTGAGAGGGGGGGTGAATCAGGGTATGGCTAATTAAAAATTAATGCCCGTTCTGATCTTGTTTCGCTGTTAAGAAAAACACTCTTCTCTCTTTTTCCTACTGCACGATATATACAGAAAGTTAAGCAAGCACAGGACACAGCAATTTTACTTGGTTCACCGCTAAGGGCTACGTCCAAGGAGCATACGCCGACAGGTTGCCGGTCGTACCAAATTCCACTAATCTTCACTAGCTGTGGATTACAAGGTTCGGGATAGATCACTTCTATGCCCAGGATCACTGCCTTTACAAGGTTTAGGGTCAGCTCACTGCTTTCCCAAGGGTCACTCCCTATTTCTCTCTCTCTGGCTCACTGCCGGTGGAGAGGATCACCTTCTTCCTCTTCCTAAGCTCACTGCTCTTGGAAGGGATTAACTCACAGTTTCTAGACCTGTAGGTCTCTTCATTTCCATTAAGAAATGCATCTTTCTCTGTATGTAGATGCTCTGTTGAAGTTCAACTTTCACCCGTAGATGAATACCCCTTTGCCACTATCCACTGGGCAAACAACCTTTGGAAAGACCTTCACAAAGCACCCTACAATGCGAGGCTCCCAATTTCGCGAAGCTCAAACAATCCTTCGCGAAGCTCCTTCCTTTTCGCGAAGCTCACTCGCGAAGCTCCCTCGCGAAGCTCCCTCGCGATGCTCAAGCCATCGCAAAGCAACGACCCTCGTGAAGCTAAGTAAGCCAACGCGGAGCTCACACCTTTCGCGGAGCTACAATAGCCGCCGCGAAGCTCCTTCTTTCGCGAAGCACACTGGCTCCACGAACCACCTCCGCGAACCGAGAGCAATGGATTTTCTCTGAAAATTCTCTTTACTTCGCCCGAAGGGGTCGGCCTCTATTTATAGGCGATTCCACCGTCCCTTGAACTTTCCGCGCGAAGTCAACGCCACGTCATCTCAAATCTCGAAGCTCCAAAGTTTCTATCGGAATTCTGTCCAAATCGCGAAGCTCCACCGCAATCTTCCGTTCGCGGAGCTTGACGTAGTCGCAATGAATCACCGTCAACTTACCTTCACGGCTCGCGCCTTCGCCGCGAAGCTCCCTCGCGAAGCCCAACATTCCTTCACACCTTCGCCGCGAAGCTCTCTCGCAAAGCTCTTCTCCGCCGCGATGCGCTTCAGCATCTGCCGTTCGCGAAGCTTGACGTAATCGCGAAGCATCACCGCCTCCATTCTTCTGGTCTTCGCGATTTCCAAACCATGCATCCTATCTTCGCGAAATTCATGCCTTTGCCATATTAAATTATGCTCTTCATTGAAATCCTCTTTTCGCGATGCTCACCAAACTCCAAATTTTGGACCCCAAAAATTTGGAAAACACTGGGAAACAGTGCCACCTTGTACTGCTCTTTTTGTACCGCCTCCAGATCGTCCTTTCCTTTTTCATAGTTCTTTGTCAACATGTAATTTCAACAACTTCTCGGGAATTCGACAATTATCCATGACAATCAGCTTTGTCAACAAACACAATCAACCCAAAAATACTGCAATGTTACCTTGAGGGATTTTTTCCCAACAATCTCCCCCTTTGGGTTTGTTGAAAACTCTTCACAATTCTGCTCAGGATGATTTTCTGCACTTTGATACCTCACTGAGTCTTCTTCCAGATGCTACCACCATTCACCTCTTGTGATTGTGATAGTGTTCAAGGATTCACTTAACACGTACTCTAAGCCCACATGAGCAATGCTCAGCGTGAGAAACAAGAGTAGTATGAAAAGTTCATCAATGAATCACTTCATGTCAGACCCCAATTGTCGATTCCACCCTGATACCAATTCTTAAAATAAAACCAGTTGTTGAACCACACTGATACCAATTGGTGAATTCTTGAGTTGATACCAATTGTTGATAGCTGGACACCGTCTCACACCATTCCAACATCACTGTTCTGCTTTTATCATGATCCTCAGCTGTCGTGATTTCTATGCTTTGAACGATCACTTCTAGCATCGTCAGATTTAAAATTCTCTCCCCCTTTCTCATTGCTCCCCCTTTCTGGCTGCTCCACTTGTCAACTTCTCCCCGTATCAATTATGATTTATCAACTCTCCACACTGTCTCCCCCTTGAAAAATCACTATTTTATACTCCTTTAACAACCACTTTTCTCCCCCTTTGTCAACGAACCCAAAGGTCACGCTTTTGTAGTCTGTAACATAGTAGAGAACACATTATCACAGTAGGGAAAACACACCATACCTCGGGGAGAGGGGGGTCCCATATCCACACTATTTCAAGTGTGGGGAATCGACTGAACTCCCAGAGCCAGTCGATGCCTCTCAAAAGCTTCCTTGGGTAAGGCCTTTGTCAGAATGTCTGCAACCTGTAGCTCTGTAGGCACATACTCCAACTTCACGATCCCCTGCTCAACTTTCTCCTTGATAAAATGATACTTTATCTCAATGTGCTTTGTCCTAGAGTGATGGACGGGATTTTTGCTGAGATTTATAGCACTTGAGTTATCGCACTGGATTCTGATCGGAGACTTCACTTCAACTCCCATATCTTCAAGCTGCTGCTTCATCCACAATAACTGTGTGCATGCTTGAGTGGCCGCAATATACTCAGCTTCTGCGGTGCTCAATGAAATGCAATCTTGTTTCTTGCTTAGCCAAGAAATACACAATCCACCAAGATAGAAGGCACCACCTGATGTTGATTTTCTATCATCTGCTGAACCGGCCCAGTCTGCATCAGTATATCCCAATAACTCAGTCTGAGATTTGTCGTTGTATGTCAAGCCGAAGTCCATCGTGCCCTTGATATACCGAAGTATTCTTTTCACTGCAAGCATGTGACTTTCCTTGGGATTACTCTGATATCTCGCTGCTTGGCATGTGGCGAAAACAATATCAGGCCTTGTTACGGTTAAGTACAACAAACTTCCAATGATTTGCCTGTATTCTGTGACATTAACTGCCTTGCCATCCTCATCTTTTGATAATTTCATCCGGGTAGCAACCGGAGTCTTCATTTCCTTGGAATTATCCATTCCAAACCTTCTTAGAACCTCCTTGGCATATTTGGATTGAGAAATGAAAGTTCCATTCCTTCCTTGTGTCACCTGTAGACCAAGGAAAAACGTTAGTTCTCCAATCATTGACATTTCAAACTCATTTTTCATGAATTCGGAAAACTGTATGCACTAAGCTTCATCTGATCCGCCAAAAATTATGTCATCGACATACACTAGCACCATCATCCTTTGATTATTGTCATTGCTGAAATAGAGGTTGTAGTCAACTCCTCCACGCTGGAAACCAAGCTTCTTCAAGTACTGATCAAGCCTTGAGTACCATGCCCTTGGTGCTTGTTTCAGCCCATACAACGCCTTCTTCAGCCTGAAAACTTTGTTCTCATCCTCATGAATGAGAAAACCATCTGGCTGCTCAATATACACCTCTTCTTCCAGAACCCCCTTCAAGAATGCAGATTTGACATCCATCTGGAACACTTTGAACTTTCTTTGCACTGCTATGGCCAAAAATAATCTGATTGTCTCCAGCCTTGCAACCGGTGCAAATGTCTCATCAACATCTATTCCTTCTATCTGAGAGTATCCCTTGCACACTAGTCGTGATTTGTTCCGAATCACTGTGCCATCTTCATTCATCTTGTTGCGATAGACCCATTTAGTCCCGATGACATTCTTGTCTGCTGGCCTCGAAACAATCTCCCATGTATGGTTCTTCTCAATCTGATCAAGCTCTTCATTCATGGCCTGAACCCAGTTTTCATCTTCAGCTGCATCAGAAAAACATTTCGGCTCCACTTGAGACAAAAATGATGCTTGCTGTGATGATTTCATTCTTCGAGTCTGAACTGGAGCTGTTTGATCACCAATGATATTCTGCCTATCAATTTCAGCTCGACTCTTTGGCTTTCTCACAGACACCGACTTGACACTTTCCTCTTCATCATCAGTATCTTCTTCTGAGTCAGCTTCTTCCACTTCTGCTCCCCCTGGGTTGCTTACCTCATCATCACTTTCATCCAGGAACTGTTCACTGGATCGTTGAGTATTCTGCTCATTTTCAACTATAGTGACATCATTGCTTTCAATTATTTTTCCCAGCCTTTTGTTGAAACATTTATATGCTTTGCTTTTCCCAGAATAGCCAAGGAATATCCCTTCATCTCCTCGTGCCTCAAACTTCCTATGATGTTCTTTGTTGAGAATGAAACACTTACTTCCAAAGATTCAAAAGTACTTCAACGTTGGCTTCTTTCCGTACCACAGTTCATACGGAGTCTTCCCTTGCTTCGGACATAACATGGATCTGTTTGAAACATAGACCGATGTCAAAACTGCTTCCTTCCAAAATTTCTCTGGCAGGTCCTTATCAATAAGCATTGTTCTGGCCATGTTGTTGATGATCCGATTTCTCCTTTCAACTACTCCATTCTGTTGGGGAGTTCTTACTGATGAAACTTGAGGCCTTATCCCATGTTTCTCGAGATAGTTTTCAACCTGACTGTTTGTAAATTCCGTACCGTTGTCAGTACGAAACTTCAGAATTTTCTGCCCAAGCATCTTTTCTGACTCCCTCCTGTACTGCTTTATGCAACTGAACACCTCTGTCTTATGGGTAATTATGAATACCCAGGCCATTCTTCTATAGTCATCAATTAAAAGAACATAGTACCTTTGCCCATTTATAGCTCGTGGTGAGATAGGTCCACATACATCAGCATGCACCAGTTCGAGCACTCGAGTTGATTTCTGTTCCTTTGGCCTGTATGTCTTTCTGATGATTTTCCCTTGTTGACAAGCATCACACGTATGAGTGCGATCACGTGATAGTTTGGGAAGGTCTCTAGCTGCATCACATTTAACGAGATCCTCCATAGATGGTTGGCATAGATGACCAAGTCGCTTATGCCACAACTGGTTTTCTTCCTCTATGGATAAAAGACAAGTATCTTCTTCCCCACCTACAAGATAGAGATTTCCCTTAGACCTTTTTCCCTGAAGAACAGCTGCTCCATATTTTCCTTTCACAACACACATCTTCTTGGTAAATTGGATAGAGTGCCCAGAGTCACATAGTTGACTGACACTGAGTAGGTTATGACTGAGACCCTCTACTACCAAGACATCAGCACGTCTCATCTCTTTGCCCCCAAACTTGGCTTTCCCTGAGCCAACAATTTTCAGGCCTTCATCATTTCCAAATTTGACAACTCCTTCTTTGTCATATTTGATGCCTGTAACAAGATCCTTATTACCCTTCATGTGGGATGTGCAACCACTATCAAGGATCCAAACACCAGATCGATTTGATGCTTTAAGGGAAATCTCCGCCACCACAGCCTTCTCATTTTTCTTCTTATTGGTCCATACTTTTTCTTTCACACTCGGCATGGATTGAGGCTTCTGTTCTTTCTCAGAGTATGATGGACCACCCTCTTCTTGCAGAGCTGCAAATCTGTTCTGAACTTTTAACTCACTTGTTGGTTTATTGATCTGCTGCTTGCGAACATTTTGATTATGCTTTGACACATTTCTCTGAATGGTTGAAGTGCAATACCTAGCCATGTGTCCAAATCCTCCGCACCAAAAACAGTGTCCTTCAAAATGTGTTCTAGAAAACCGTTCTCTGTTTGGTTGCCATCTCTATTCATGTTCCCTTCTATATCTCTTGGCTATGGAACACACATACTGTGAATGTCCCATTTTCCCACAGCAATAACACCTGATATAGGACGCATTCCCTCGTGATATTTCAGCACTGTGATTTCCCCTTTGGGATCTCTGAATATTCTGATTCTATTTTGTTCCCAAATCAACCTTCACTTTCGGGATGAGTACTTGCAGTCTGACTGCAATTGTTGCAAATTTTTGTTCTTGACTAAGCCCAGAAACGACCTTAACATCTGAGCTCAATTGCTGTTTCTTTCCTACTGAACTGCTAGGCTCTGCTTTCATCTTCTCTGTCTTCTGAATAGCCTGCTTTTCGGATATCACATTGGGGGTCAAGAGTTTATCTTGATCCTTGAGTTTTTGTCGCAGACAGACCACTTCTTCTTCAAGCTCTTTGATACATCTAACCTGCTCCTTTCCTGTGTTAGTCAAACAATCAATTTCCTTCTTTTGTTCCTCAATTTTAAGCTTATACTCAACAATATTTTCTGAGCTCTCTGGTGTTGAGGATTTTAGTCTTTCAATTTCTTCTAACAGCTCAGACTTTTCTTCATCCTGTTGTTGCATATAGAGTTTGGCATCACGAACCACTTTATTGGCTTTCTTCGTTTTGGCTCTCCAAACGTCAATCTCCTCAAGAGCTGCTTCCAATTCAGCTTCCATATCAATTCTCCCTTCAATTTCTTCTTCTTCTTTAGCATCAGCTTCTTCTCCCTTTTGAGAACTACCAGCAATTGCCACCAAGGAATTTACCCCACGATCTCTGCAGTTTTCTATTTCCTCAACTTCTTCATCCTCAGACTCATCTGAACTTTCAAATTCATGTGAAAGAAGATTCTTTTTCTTGAAGAAATTTCTCTTGAATTGTTTCTTCCCTTTCACAAAAGCTGAAGCCTTCTTTTTGGGAATTTCAACGTCATCATCATCATCATCATCTTGAAACTTCTTGGGGCATCTTGCCGCAAGATGACCAACCTTTCCACATCTAAAGCATGCTAGTGGAAGTTTACCTTTAAACTTTCCTCTTCCTCTTTGTAGATTCGAAGAAAGGAATGACATCACCTCATCTGTCTCTTCTTCTTCATTAGAATCTTCAATGGTGAGCTTCTTCATGGCCTGAAATGCCACCTCTTTAGACTTCCCCTTTTCCACAGCCTCATTATCATCGTTCCTCAATTCATATGCAACCAAGGTACTGTGCAAATTGTCCAATGTCAGCTCTTTTGGATCTTTATCTTCTAGTACTGAAACTTTCGGATTGAACCGAGGTGGAAGTTTCCTTAAGATGCGCTTTACAATCTTTATGTCTTCAATGACTTCTCCAAGACCTCGCATATCTTCCACAACAATGTTTACCCTGTCAAAGAATGCATCAATAGACTCATTCGGGTTCATTTTCAGATCTTCATATTTGTTCCACAACACCTGCAGCTTTGCCTCTCTGACTTTTGTGTCCCCTTCATATATATTCAAAAGCTTTTCCCACATGGAATGTGACGTTTTGCATGACATCACTTTTGTGTAGATGGGATTGGAAAGGGCTCCCCCTAAGGCATTGATTGCTTTGGAATCAGCACCCAACTCTCTATGCTCAGCTTCTGATAAAGCACCACTGTTAATATCAGCTGTGATGCCATGCATAGCTGCTGAAAACACATCCATTCCCAAGGATCAGAAATAGTGTTGCATCCGATTCTTCTATATCTGAAAATTATATCCGTCGAAGATCGGAATCCCTTTATGATTGGTTACCTCCATTGAGAGAAGAACAACTTTTCAACCTTTCCCTTTGATACCACTTGTTAGGTCCACTAGGCCGGATACCCTGAGAGGGGGGGTGAATCAGGGTATGGCTAATTAAAAATTAATGCCCGTTCTGATCTTGTTTCGCTGTTAAGCAAAACACTCTTCTCTCTTTTTCCTACTGCACGATATATACAGAAAGTTAAGCAAGCACAGGACACAGAAATTTTACTTGGTTCACCGCTAAGGGCTACGTCCAAGGAGCATACGCCGACAGGTTGCCGGTCGTACCAAATTCCACTAATCTTCACTAGCTGTGGATTACAAGGTTCGGTCTAGATCACTTCTATGCCCAGGCTCACTTCCTTTACAAGGTTTAGGGTCAGCTCACTGCTTTCCCAAGAGTCACTCCCTATTTCTCTCTCTGGCTCACTGCCGGTGGAGAGGATCACCTTCTTCCTCTTCCTAAGCTCACTGCTCTTGGAAGGGATTAACTCACAGTTTATAGACCTGTAGGTCTCTTCATTTCCATTAAGAAATGCATCTTTCTCTGTATGTAGATGCTCTATTGAAGTTCAACTTTCACCCGTAGATAAATACCCCTTTGCCATTATCCACTGGGCAAACAACCTTTGGAAAGACCTTCACAAAGCACCCTACAATGCGAGGCTCCCAATTTCGCGAAGCTCAAACAAGCCTTCGCAAAGCTCCTGCCTTTTCGCGAAGCTCACTCGCGAAGCTCCCTCGCGAAGCTCCCTCGCGATGCTCAAGCCATCACAAAGCAACGACCCTCGCGAAGCTAAGTAAGCCAACGCGGAGCTCACACCTTTCGCAGAGCTACAATAGCCGCCGCGAAGCTCCTTCTTTCGCGAAGCACACTGGCTCCACGAACCACCTCCGCGAACCGAGAGCAATGGATTTTCTCTGAAAATTCTCTCTACTTTGCCCGAAGGGGTCGGCCTCTATTTATAGGCGATTCCACCGACCCTCGAACTTTCCGCACGAAGTCAACGCCACGTCATCTCAAATCGCGAAGCTCCAAAGTTTCTGTCGGAATTCTGTCCAAATCGCGAAGCTCCACCGCAATCTTCCATTCGCAGAGCTTGACGTAGTCGCGATGAATCACCGTCAACTTACCTTCGCGGCTCGCGCCTTCGCCGTGAAGCTCCCTCGCGAAGCCCAACATTCCTTCGCACCTTCGCCGCGAAGCTCTCTCGCAAAGCTCTTCTCTGCCGCGATGTGCTTCAGCATCTGCCGTTCGCGAAGCTTGATGTAATTGCGAAGCATCACCGCCTCCATTCTTCTGGTCTTCGAGATTTCCAAACCATACATCCTATCTTCGCGAAATTCATGCCTTTGCCATATTAAATTATGCTCTTCATTGAAATCCTCTTTTCGCGATGCTCACCAAACTCCAAATTTTGGACCCCAAAAATTTGGCAAACACTGGGAAACGGCGCCACCTTGTACTGCTCTTTTTGTACCGCCTCCAGATCATCCTTTCCTTTGTCATAGTTCTTTGTCAACATGTAATGTCAACAACTTCTCGGGAATTCGACAATTATCCATGACAATCAGCTTTGTCAAAAAACACAATCAACCCAAAAATACTGCAATGTTACCTTGAGGGATTTTTGCCCAACAGCCATATTATTCACCTATAGATTTCTATGTTCGACAACCTCATTTTGTTAAGGTGTTCTCAGAAAAGACACATCATGCGTGATCTTATGTTTTTCTAGGTAATTTTCAAATTCAATGGTGTTGAGTCAAAAGTTATACTTTTGAATTTTACATTAATTTTATTTTGGAAACCACAAACACTTTATTAAAATATTGATAACTAAATTTTTTCTATCTAAAGTGTTTTAGAATGTTTTTATAGAAAACATAATTTTTTACCATACTTATAATTTGTTCTAAAGTATTCATGAATATAAACAGACATCCTTCATTATGATTATCGTAATGAGTATAGATCCGATAAGCATTTGATTCACTATTATCAAGTTAGATGAATGAATTTTTGTCTTGTCTTTTTTACTGACAAAATTATTTATAGTCAAACTGATGGAAGAACCAATAACGTCAAAATCACACTTATAAATATTATCATAATGAAATCCATAAGTAATTCCATCAGATAGACCATGTTTAAATTTTAAATATGAAAATTTTGATTTCTAATATAAGGAAAAACTTTTTAAATTGTAATGGTGCAATTCAATATGACATCAGAAAATTAGTTACAAATGAGCTGTTGAACTTCCAAGTGTCCAATTCATTGTGAAAAACTTGGAGAAATATGACCATTGGGAATGAAATATGATCGTTGAGGTTTTTCCTATAAATAATCATTCATTGGAAGAGTTTTTAGCTGATTACAGTTGATAAAGTGATGATTGATTTCATTGTTCAAGAGCTCTGAAGATTAAGAAGCATGAATGGATTAGTATTAGTCCTTTTTAAATTTTTTTAGAATTTTGTATTATTAAGGGAACCTTTTCAGTTTTTCCCCTTAAGAATTATTTTTCATTATAATTGTGCATCAAATCTATGATTACGATCAAGGGTATGAGGGGATAGAAAGATGGATAATCTTATCTTTTGATCGAGGGATTGCAGGGTTATCAAGACAGACCCAATCTATCAGATCGATGGATTCTAAGGATATGCAGATAGAACAAATTCGATCTTCATATCGAGGAATTTATTTTTGAGGAAAAATAAACTTACTTGTAAGTATAAAACAAGGGGAACATTTATCCAATGTTTGTGGCTACCTTAATCTTAATTTTAAAATAGATCAATTCTTTTAAATAGCTATAAGTCATTCTTATATTGTTGTTATTTAATTACTTTTTTCTTATAAGTCTTTTATTCCACTATTATTGTTTGTAATTGTTTTATCATAATTTATCTAAATATGATAAACTTTTAACTGTTAATCAGATCTTCTATGAATCTAATTTGTTTAATTTATTGTAATTAAATCTTATATTATCATAATTATTTTACTTTGATATAATCATATCTATTCTGATTACTATATAAACATATTTTTTATGATTATAATTCTTTTACTCTGATATATTGAAATCATTTATGATTATGGTACATTAGTAATCAAACTGAGGCCCAAGTATGAATATGATATTTTTACTTAAAGAGGTTTGTGAATTTGTTTAATTTAAAATCCTTTAAACTAAATTTTTTTAAACTAAAATTCACCCCCTCCCTCTTGTAATAGATCCATCAAGAACATATTATTTTGATCATAATAACAATATATCTCATATTGATATCCAATAATTGGTATCAGAGATGGTTTCCACTACTCATATACTTTATAAGTTTTTATTGTATTTACTATTGCAAGTTTTGTTAAATTTTATTATAAATTTTTTCTTCATAAAACTGTACTGCACTAACATGTTTTTGGAAAAGAAAGTTTTTCTTTAAATATGGCAAGACTTAATGTTAGATCCATAGATAATGTCAATCCCAATAGATCACCATTTTTTATGGTGCTGACTATGAATATTGAAGAGACGGAATGAAGACTTTTTTAATCAACACAGGAGTTGAAAATTTCATGATGTCCAATGGAAATTATATGATTCCTAATAAGGAATTAACTGCCTTTACAAATGCTGAAAAGCAAGAATATCAACTAAAATATAGATTTGAGAAAACTTTTCTATGCTCAATGACAATAATAATATATAGTCAAATTTCTTCCTATGAAGTTGCAAATAGTATTTGGAAAAATTTAGAGGTTACACATTTTGGTACATGAAAGGTTATTGAGACTATGAGAGTTATGCTAAGAGATGACTATCAAGATTTTGAATTTTTACCTGGAGAATTTATTTACAAGATGAACCAAAGGTTTATTATTATCATAAATAGTTTCCAATCTCTTGGAGAAAAGTATTATATGATGAAATAATTATGGAGAAGATAATAGATATCATGCCTAATGAATGCGAGTCTAAGATGACAGATGTTGATGAAAAAAGAAGTTTAAAAAATCTTACTCTTGATGATCTTATTGGAACTCTTATGAAATATAATGGAATATTGAAAAGATATTCTAAAAATTAAAATAAAATAAAAATGGTGGTGTTACCTTTACAACAACATCTACCATACCTCCTAAAGTTCAGTCTATTGAGAAAGTAGTGAAATTGTCTAGAAAGAAAAAAATTATACAATTGGACTCTAGTTCTTCATAACATTCTAAAAATGAATTTTAAAATCTATATCATAGGATAAACAAGATATTTATTAAGAAATATTTCCAATACAATTACAATAAAGGTATAAAGGAAATAAATGACAAGAAATATAAAGTTACTTGTTATGAATGCAAAATAACTAGACACATTTGACCGAATTGTCCTAAGATAAAAAGGAAAGACAGGAAAGATAGAAATTATGATAGGAATCAGAAAAAGTTTTATAAGTAAAAAGGAAAGAAAGTGCTTAAATATAATGATTCTTAGAGTGCATGTGGAGGATATTCATCAAAAAAATATGTTGATAGGGTTTTGGTTTCTTTTATTTGGGACTCTCATTTGGAGGGGAAGTGTTATTGGGATTCCTTGGAGAGACTATCCAAGCTAGTTGAGGAGGAAGGCATCAATGTGAGGAACATATTGGGTACCCTACATGCCATGCATGCTAAACTTTCTTGGGATGCGATCAACGGAGACTCGAAGTGGGGTGGGTTTATAGAAGAAAAGTAGAGTGAGGGGTATCAGACTAGACATCCATCCTCTATATAAACTGAGGTTTCTCCTTTTATTGAATCCCTTATTCCTCACTATAGATAGATCGTGGGGAGAGGATATACTTCTTTCTAGCACCACGACTGGTCTGGTTTGCATCTTGGATTACTAGGCTGTCTCATGACCAACATTTCCTTCTGCCAAGCTAGCATGCATCAAGCTTTTGTTGCGGTTGTTCTGAACAGTGAGTAGCATGATTTCTTTGACCTTATTAATATCAATGATGAGCAGGAAAAATGCATTTTCACTACTTCTAGTCTGGGTGCTTTCTCAATGAAGGAGTTCTATAGGGTCTTCTCTACCTCAGTCTAGACTGATGCATGGGGGGGAACCCTTTGGAAAAAATAAATCCTGGAAAAATACGATTTTCTAGTTTGTAGGATCTAGAATTGTGCAATATCCATTGATAACAGCATGAATAAAATGGGAATCTACATGGCTTCATGTTGCTGTTGTTGTAGGGAGAACAGGGAGGAATGTGTGGATCATTTTTTTTATTGGGTGGCTGGGCCACCACTATTTGGTTGAACTTTGGTGATTTTACCAGTTATGATGCTAGGGAATAGATGAATACCCACTTCATTGATCGATGGTTCCGTGGTGTGGATGGCCAGAGCCTGAGCTGAAGTCCCATGCATTGGTGTTGGCAGTAGGTTGCTAGTGCATCTGGACAGCTTAGAACAAGGATGTTTTCGAGGGGATACCTGTTCTCAAATGGAAGTGGTAGAAAGGGTGAGATTTTTGCTGGTGGGCCTATTTCATTTGGGTAGAGGTTGGTAGGATGATCCCACCATGAGGATGGTTGTATTCCGGAATCATTCTTTGTTCCCCACTGGTATCAGCAGGCAGGGGCATTGGGTTCGATGGTTCCCCCATCACTCATGTCCCAAACTGAATAGTGATGAGTCATGCATGATGGGCACCATGAGGGGGGTGGTGTGATCCATGACATGAAGGGTGTGGTTATGGATTCTTTTTTATCCATCTTCGTCATGGGTGATTCTTTGCAGGCTGAATCCCTTGCGATGCTCTTCGTCCTACAGTTGTCCAAGAGGAGGAACATCTCTCTCAGTGCAGTGGAAACCAACTCCATCATTATCTACAACTTCCTTTCAGGTAAGAGCTCCACCCCATGGTCCATAGATTGCATCATGAGGAAATTCATAAGTCTACTGGATCCCAACATAGACATTACTCATACTTGGCACGAAGTTAATAAGGTTGTGGACTATCTTGATTCCTTTTCAACCAACAGGAAGAGTATAATTTGTTCTCAGGATATTGTCTTGATGTTTTCTGAGGGGGAGCATCTGGCTAGAGGGGATGCTCTTAGGATGCACCATTTTAGACCCCCCATATCTTCTTGTCTTCTGAACCCTTGTATCCTTGGTTCCTTGGTTTTTTCTAGTTGGTTCTCTTTTGTACCTCTTTTTTTTAAAATAAATAAATGATGATGATGAGAACCTTACAAACATATCTTTAAGTGAATATTATCCTAAATCTAACAATGATAAAAAAAAATTAATCTTTTGATGAAGAATCTTAATCAAATAGTGAAAACAATATCCTACCTTTCTATGATGAAGTACCTCACTTTTAAAAATTGTTAGAAATTTAAAATTGAAAAGTTAGTAAAAAACATGATATGGATAAAACTAGAATAACTATTTTATAAAATGAAATATCATATCTTTCAAAATATATTGATAAGTATTATACTAAAAAAAGAGACCATTTTTTAAATATTTAGAAAAATAAATTTCTGTTAAGGATAGTTTAAAAACTAGTTTTGATAAGCTTAGTTCTAAAACTATTATTGATGAGGATAAGAATTTAGTAAAAAACTGAAATCTAAAATTTATTCTTTAAAAAAACTTTTTTCAAACTTTACTACTGGTTAAGAAAACTTTAATAAAATGTACAAAAAATCAATCCTCGTGGTACTAGTTCCAAAATGGGATTTACCTATAAAACCCCAGTTCTTAGTAACAATTTCTTTGTTCCTAAAAATACCCTTTTATACCAAATCTCAAAGTTCAGGTCATTGGAAAAAATAATTTTTATCTTAATAAAGTACAATATCTAGGTTTCCAAAAATCCTAATTTTTTAAAAAAATGTGGATTCCAAAATTTTTATTTGATGTCATTTCCGGACCCAAGAAGGTTTGGGTGTCGAAAGTATAATGTTTTTGTTTTTAGGAAAATAGAAAAAGTACCAGCAATAATAATACTTGGTATGTGGACAATGGATATTCTAGTAACATGAATGGTAACAAAAACTTTTTTTAAAATATCATCAAGACGAAAGGTGGAAAAGTTACTTTTAGAGATAATGCTCAAGGAGAGATTATTGGTATAGGTAACATAGTGCTTCTTGGTAAATCTTTAATTTCTAATGTTTTTTTGTTAAAGGTATTAATAAAAACCTTATAAGAATAATTCAATTATTTGATTAGGGTTACCTTGTAAATTTTAGAAATGATAAATGTGTAGTACACAATTCCAAGGATGAATACATTATTTATGCCCATCATCAAGAAAATGTGTACACACCTAACTTAGAAGACCTTAAGAGCCAATAATTACATTTCCTTGGTGCAATAGAAGATCGATATTGGTTATAGAATATAATATTAGGGCATTATAACCTTATAAACTTATGTAATTTGACTAAGAATACACTTCTTAGGGATTTACTGGATATTGGGTTTGATTCTTCAAAAGTTTGTAACCCCTGTCAGTATGATAAGAAACATAAGTCTAGTTCTAAATCTATTAGTGAAGTCTCAACTACTGATGCTTTACAATTAGTACACATGGATTTATTTGGTCTTATGCAAACTGGGAGTATTAGAAGAAAATACTATGTATATGTCTTGGTTGATTATTACACTAGATATACATGGGTCTACTTTCTCATAAATAAATTTGAAGCTTTTTTTTACTTCAAAACTTCTGTTGCCAAAGTTAAAAATTAGAAAAACCTTCCCTTGATAACTATTCATAGTGATTATGGTGTAGAATCTTTAAATTAAAATTTTGAAACTTTTTTGTAGTAGTAAAGGTATAAAACATAAATTTTCATCTCTTATAACCCCTCATAAAAATGGTGTTATTGAAATAAGAAATCATATTCTTCAAGAAATAACAAGAACCATGTTGAGTGAATACTCAATTAATAATAATTTTTTTGATGAAGTGGTTATAATTTCCTACTATACTATAAATCAATTATTAATACAACCCATTCTTAATAAAACTCCTTATGATTTTTGGACTAGTCAAAAACCAAAAGTTTCTTACTTAAGAGTATTTCGATGTAAAGTATTCATCCTGAAAACGAAATATAATCTCCATAAATTTTCACCCAAATCCGATGAAGGAATATTTTTAGGTTATTCCACTACTTCTAAGGCATATATAGTTTTTAATAAATTTTCTTGTATAGTTGAATAAATAGTACATGTTAAATTTGATGAAACTGACCCTTTTGTTTTAAAACAACCTCAACCAACATCCTCAAATGTTATTTCAAAAATTTATTTTCAACCTATGTTAGAAAATTCTTCTTATAAGTAAAATAATCAAGAAATATTTTCTAAATTATTTACTTAGGAAGATTGTATACCCTATGTTGATAAAAAAAAGTGTACAAAACCTAATAAATCAGTTGTTTCTTAGAAATAATCCTAGTGATAGTATCATTGGTAATATTGATCAACCAGTTATGACAAAAAGTTCCTTAAGAAATGAAATTGAATATCTAGATTTCATTTCCCAATTTGAACCTAAGAATCCTGATGAGGCTTTAGGTAATGATTATTTTATTAAGGATATACAAGATGATCTCAACAAATTTTAGAGGAACAAAGTCTAGAATTTAGTTGAACGACCTAGAAAAACATCTATAATTAGATTAAATGGGTTTTTAGAAACAAATGTGATGAAAATGGAAATATTATTAGAAATAAGGAAAGAATTGCTGCTAAGGGTTATAACCAACAAGAATTCATCGACTGTGAAGAAACCTATACACCAATAACAAGAATATAATCTATTTGTATTCTACTAGACTTTCTATAATTCTTTAATTTCAAACTCTTTTAACTGGATGTGAAGTGTTCTTTCCATAATGGATATGTATAGGAGGAATTTTATATTGAACAAACCCCTGGTTTTGAAAATAAAAAACATCTTTAATATGTTTATAAACTTAATAAAACTGTATATGGTCTAAAACAATCCCCTGGAGCTTGGCATGATAGATGAAATGGATTTTTGTTACAAAACAATTTTTTAAGGCAACTGTGGATCCTACATTTTTTTATAAAAGAATATAAAAAATATTATGCTTTTTAAAATCTAGGTTGATGAAATTATATTTAGATCAACTCAAAAAAATTAACATATTCCTTTATTAATCTTATGAAATCTAATTTTGAGATGAGTATGATGGTTCAGTTAAAATACTTTTTGGGTTTTCAAATATCACAAAAACCAAAAGGAACATATATATGACAAAATAAGTATATCAAATATCTTATTAAAAAGTGTGGATACAACAATAAAAAAAGTATAAGTACTCTAATAAGAACCTCAAATACACTTGATCTTGATGAGTTTGGGAAACCAGTTGATCAAAATATTTTTAGAGTTATGACAGGAATTTTACTTTACTTACCATCTAGTCTCCCAGACTTAATTTTTTCAGTATTTTTATGTGCAAGATACCAAGCTAATTCAAAAGAATCCCATATAAAAACAATTCTAAATAGAGGTAGAAATTATTTCTTAAAATAATAATGTTTTATTAATAGTAGAATAAAATCATTATAGGGAGATTTTATCCTAAGGTTGAGTTAGTTGTATTCATCATTGTATTCAGATGAGTTATAAACTCAGTAGGATTTTGGGATTAATGTTTTATTTTGAATACGACGTAATTTAAAGTAAATGGACAGTAAGTTTTCCAAAGTTATTTTCTATTTAATTTTTTGGGTTTTTTATTTCCAAAACGGGGTATATTGTTGAGTAAAAAGTTATACTTATGACTTTTCCATTCTTTTTATTTTGAAGATCACAAACTCTTTCTTAAACACTTTATAACTAACTTTTTCTTTTCCAAAGTGTTTTAGAATGTTTTTGTAGAAAACATGATTTTTTACCATACCTAGAATTAGTTATAAAGTATTCATGAATATAAACTAACATCATTAATTATTATTATTTTAATGAGTATGGATCTGATAAGAATTGAATTCACCTTTATCAGATCAGATGTAATTATTTTTTGTCTTGTCTTTCATACTGGCAAAATTCTTTATAATCAAACTGATGATGGAACCAATAATCATCTGAATCAAACTCATAATGATTTTCATAAAGACATCTATAAGGAAGTCCATCAGACTAACCAAGTTTAAATTCTAAATACAAAAAAACTTATTTCTAATGTAAGTAAAACCTTTTTACACTGTAATGGTCCAACTCAATATGATGTCAGTCAATTAGTTACAAAAGATCCGTTAAAGTGCCAAGTATCTAAGTTATTGAAAAAAACTTAGAGAAATGTGACCATTAGGAAGGAAATATGATCATTGGGGTTTTTTATATAAATAATTAGTCATTTGAAGAGTTTGTAGATGATTACAGTTACTAAAGTGATGATAGATTTCATTGTGCTAGAGCTCTGAAGATTAAAAATCCTGAACGACTTTTTCTTAGTCTTTTGTAATTGTTTTAGATATTTTTCTTCTTAAGGGAACCTTTTCAGGTTTTATCCTTAAGAATTATTTTGTGTTTCAATCATGCATCTGATATGTGATTATGATCAAGGGCATGTGGGGATAGCAATATAGAGAATTTGGTCTTTTGATCGAGGGTTTGTGGGGATAGCAAGATAGATCTGATTCATCAAAATGAGGGATATCGAGGATAGTCATATAGAACAATGTTGATCTTCATATAGAGGGATTTCCTTACTGAGGAAAGACAAACTTTCTTATAAGTATTAAACAAGGGGAACCTTTAGCCAAGTTTTGTGGCTACCTATCTCTAAAGGTTAAAAGAGATCAATTATTTTAAATATCTATAAGTCATTCTCATATTTTTTTTATTTAATTAATTGTTTCTTACAAGTCTTTTATTCCACTATGCTTGTTTGAAATTTTTTTATCATAATGTATCGGAATATGATAAACATTTAATTGTTAATCAGATCTTCTATGAATCTGATTTATTTACTTTATTTTAATTGAATCTTATGTTATTAAAATTATTTTACTTTGATATAATAGTATCTATTATGATTGCAATCTAATCATATTCTTTATGATTATAATTATTTTACTCTTATATATAGAAATAATTATTTATTATGATACTTTGTTAATCGAGCCGAGGTCCAAGTCTAAATCCGATCTTTTTACTTAAAGAGGTTTGTGAATTGGTTTAGTTTAAACTCTTTTAAACTAATGTTTTTTAAACTACAATTCACCCCTCCTATTGTAATAGATCCATCAAGAACATATTATTTCTATCCTAATATTAATATGTCTCATACCAATATCCAACAAATGGATGTGTATTTTGTTCTGTTTTTAGATCATAATATCTTTATTGCATAGCCAGTTTCATTCTCAACTCTTCAAAGATATCTCTTCATGAAGTCAACTACTTCCCATTTTCACTTCATGAACATCACACATTCAATTCTACTATAATAATCAATAAAAATAATGAATTATATATCTCTATATATACCATCCACATTCATTAGACAACACACATTTATGTGGATGAGATCAAATAGATTTGATTCCCTTTTGTTCCCCGGCTGATAAGAATTCTGGACCATATTTCCTCATATGCGAGCATCACATGTTTTTTCTAAATCATGGTTTGGATTGGAAATGTTGACAACATCTTTTATATAGGATAATTTTTCCATGATTTGTTGATTAATGAGACCCAACCTTTGGTTCCACAAATTGTTTTCTTCTTCAATTGTTAAGAAACAAGTCTTTTCTTTATTATCTACCTGGTATAAATTAACATTTTTCCTACATCCTTTCATGATAAAATTTCCTATCTTCCCTTTGATGGTTAACCCCTTAGGATTAAATGTCACTACCAATGTCGAGTCATAGATTTTATTTACACTTAAGAGATTGTGATGAAAAAAATCTACATAGAGAACTTCTTTTTTCATTATCCCATCATTTTCTAATTCTATATTTTTACTACCTTTGATCTTTAAGGAACCATCATTATCGAATCTCGTTGTTACATCAACCCTTTTATTAAAAAATTTCATAAAAAATAATTTCCTATCATGTGTCATGATCATCCACTAGCATGAATCTAGGTGCTATTGTTCTTTATATCTTTGAGAGTGATTTATACTCGGTTGAATTTCTCAATATTCTTTGTCTCCTTCCATGAGATACCTGATTGAGTGGAAGAAAAAGATGGTCTATCCAATATATTTTCAACATGCATGGTTGAATTATACTCATATTCTTATTCAAAATGAGAATACCAATTTTCCAGGGTAATTCTTCTTGGTTGAATAGTATTTACTTGTCTCAAAGTTCTATTATTTATTGTTCTCACATTTCCTCTACCTGTAATAAATAGATTTATGGCCAAAGTTAGAATGGGGAAAATAGTATCCATAAAATTATTTCTTCTATATGATGAAGGATATAGTATCATTATTCTTTTTTTACTTCCAGGTGCTTCCCCATCTAGATATCTCATTACCTCTCCATAGTAAGACATGTTATGGCCTAAAAAGCCACGGAATTGACATTTAATAAGAGGAAATATATTATCACTTTCATTCCTCCACATTTCAACTTCTTTTTTATAGATATTTTATCATATATCCTCTTTGAATAATTGAGGATTATTTTCATCTCTCCTATCTATTTGATTTGAAGTTGTCTTTGTTAGTGCATCAGGTGCCTTTGTGATATGTCCAACTTTCCACTTCCGTTTTCTTTGGCTCATCCCATTTCAAACATTTAATATTTCTATATCACATTCAATTACAATTTTTACCATTAATTTAGATATTTGGTCATTAAAGTCTTTATCTACTTCTTCAGAACCAAGTCTTACTATTTCCAAAAGATCTGCATCTGAAAACCTTCCAAACTATAATTTTTTCTTCATTTTTCATTATTTTGATTTATTTTCTTGTTTACTCTTTAAATAAATGACTTCTTCTAAAAGGTCCTCAACTATTTTTTCCTTTTCCTCAAATCTTGATGTAAGTTAATTGATGGATTTTTCTTTCTCTTAAATCCTGAGTTTAAACTCCATAACCTCTTTTAATCTCCCAAGAGTTGTCAGATGTTCTTCTACCTCTCATTATAGTTGGCCAATCTCTACTTCAAGATGATCTTCATACTTTGATAACTCTTTACAAAAATCTCCTATCTTTATATAACACCCCAATATTTCACAGTAAATTATCTTTAATATCTTGTGTTACACACAACACTAACTTGGCTTGCGTAACATGTAAGATTGAGTTTCTGTGAAACAACATTTTAGTGTTAAAATTATTTAAATGATATATGTATAACTTATCATTTAAGTATAGTAATATAAATAGTAATAAATAATTTTTAAATGTTATTTATAATTTTTCACATAAATAAAACATATTTATAATGAAATGTAAAAGTTTCGGTAAAATAGTTATATGTTTAGAAATATTATTTTCTTAAAGGAACAATGTTTTATGTCCATTTGTGAACAATATTAAAATTAATTTTAGACACTATTAGAAATTTAATTCGATAAAATAGACTTAATTTTTGAATTCATAATATCAAAATTATCTTCGGGTGAATTTTTGGTATTCTTCTGAAAACTTTCAATTTTTGATGAATAGTGAAAAACACTACATTATTGTTAAAAACCCAACTTTTTTATTTATATAATTATTTTAATTTAAATTGATTTTAAATTCACAATATATAAATAATACATATATTAACCCAATGTAGTTCATTGAAACCATTTTTATAATAGAATTAGATATAAATATTCATTGAACTTTTTAACGCCTTTTTACCCGCTTTCTAGCCACATTTGCAGATTAGCATTAAATATAATTTTACCACTTATGTGAATTCAATTTTGAAAAACATACATACATGATTGTAATTAGTATGAAAATTTTGATCTAATATGATCAAAATAATTTTTTTGAATAGTAACTTTTGAATTTTATTTACTGTGGTTAAAGGTAAAAAGGGTAATTAAAGATAAAAAAATATTATAATAATATAAAATTACCTTAATACTAGTCCTAATTTCATTGGATAAGTATTTTTCAACCCAAATAAACCTTAGGTCAAAAATATGATCTTTTTTAATCCACTTTTATTAGATTAGGACATTTATTATAGTTTATTTAAATAAGGGTTAACAGTGTCATATTCAAATTTTAATAACTAAATCATTTTTAATATAGGGTTATACATAAGATAAATTTGACTATAAACATTAATTAGAAATATAAGAAATTTATCTACATCATGATAATTTATTTATAATTTTTATACATTAAATAATTAAATTTAATTGTGACATAATGATGATGCAGTAATTGATTTACTAAAAGAAGAATCACATAAAAGTTATTAATAATATTAAAATAAATATAATTTGACTTAATTAATGACATACACTAATTTTATAGATAAATTATTAATTTTAGTTCATATTATAAGTATTGGTTTGAAGTTATCATGTTGGTTTGATATTTTTAAAAATGAAAATATTAAATAGTATTAAAATTGACATAAATGATATTTTAAAATAAATAATATTTTATTAAATGATATAAAAGTCATAAAAATATATGTTTCAGACAAATAGCTTGAATAATTTCAAATATTTCATAAATTATCCAATTTGGATTTGTTTTAAATTTTATAGTAACCATATTAACCCTATAGTGTAAAAATACAAGAAGACACAAAAAGAGTTAAATTATTTAACTAAGGGTTAAATCCAAAAGATAATGTTAGTTTTATGACATAGACATGTCTAAAATTCATTTTTTGAGGTTATTTCGACCCACCCTCATATTAGACTCGAAATAAATCACTTTAAATCTATTTGAAACTGAAAATCAATTTATAATAAATTAATATTTTAGGATCTTCCAAAAGTGCCCCTCACCTCTCTTATAAAAGGGAACTTCTCCTTATCATTAATTCACACCTCCAAATACCTTTGGATCAGAAAAACCTTGCACATTTCCTATACAAACCTCCCTCACTTCATCCTAGATTCCATACTTTGGGCAGAAATACAACCTAAGGAGTCCTTTTGTGCAAATCAAAAGGATATGCTGAGAGAAGAGGTAATTGTTTTACCAATTAAATTCAATTTCTTTTATTCTTCTACTTACACATACTATTTTGTTTCCATAATAAAGTAATAACTCTAGAATCTACTATATTCTGATATGTTTTTATTATTATAGGACAACCATATTCCTCCTTTTACCCATCCTACAAAAAAAGAATATCACCATGTGTGCGTACATACAACTAACTATCTCCACACCGTGTTGTGAAGTATTTTTCATGTACAATTTATTTATATGGTTATAAAGATGAATATAAATGATTTAAATAATAAATATTACATGATATTGTTTCTTTACAACACATATTTCATCCAATTCCATACCATTTAACCATTAAGTAAATGATATCATCGCTCGTGCATGTGTACAGCTTAGCGTCTCCACAACGCAATTAGATTAATCCTCCACATTAACCATTAGAGAATGATTATAGAAATATATATTATGAATAAGTATAAAATATATGACATGATAATGCTACTGAAATAATATATATATATATATATATATATAATTTACTTTCTTCCATTCAATATGGTAAAAAAATGGAAACAACGTTCATGCGTATGTACGGTCTACCATCTCCATGAATGGTGTATTCTATTTTATATATATATATATCTGTTATATATATTTATATGAAGAATTTTTATGATATAAAAATAATTTTTTACATTCACGAAGTAATTAAATCATGATCTAAGTAATATGATCTAGAATGACAGGTCAAAACACGTACGATAAAGAAAGCGATTATTACCCAAAATGTTGCTTTAACTTGGAAATTATTAATAAATGGATAATATAAATTCATAAATGAATCATATATGATATCATAAATATTATTATGATTCTCTTAGAAGTTAATAATATGTTTAAAACCATTATATAGGAGTTTCAGACACGTATGGAGAGTATTGGACCTAAGGTAAGGGAATTTCGTCTCACTTTTAATTTTTGTGAGATATAAGCCATGTTCACCACCTATTTCTTGTGTGTGGTGTATGTACTAACCCTATTATATTTAATATAATTAATACATTTTATTTATGGTATTTAAATAATCATTTGAAGATATCGGACTTATAAATTAAATTTTCAAATTGGTATGGGATTATTTGAATATTTAAAGAATTAACCCTTTCTCTATTTCAATATTCTTGATATTATTTTACATAAAAATTTATATGAAAATAAAAGTATTATAAATGAAATTTTATGTCTATTTTTATGTTCATTCAAATTTTTTCAAAAATGAATCTTGTAAAGGTTTTATGTATGGGTTAATTTCATAATCTCTTTATTATCTGAGATTGTTTATACGTAAGTATCTACTGAGACATCCTTATCATCCATGTCCATGTTTCTTAAAATGTATTTCAAAATATTATCAAAAAAATTTTAAAGACATTTTTACCAATTTTTGACCTTTTATATAAAAAAATTGAAAGGAATCTTTCCTTTTTTTCAAATGAGGTACTTTATGACCTTTCCAAAAAAAATAAGGAAAGAATGTTTTTTTAACTTATATAGCACAAGAGGCTATTTTCTACCATTATGACACCTTAACATTTTGAAGATTTATTTAAAATATTACAAGTTTATTTTCAAAGTAAATGCTTTCTTTTATAATTGCACGGCTTCTAAATGATTTCAAATTAAATAGGGATATTTCTCTCAAAGAGTTTTAATGAATTTATTTGATTATTTTCATCTGTGTCAATATCCTTTGTTGGATTTTGTACTTAATTGAGATTAATTTATTATGATGAAATATTCCATATTTTATTGAAGGTTTTATGATATATTTGACTGTGGATGTGCTATTTTGATATCATTTATGTCTTATGGTTAAACTATTAACATTTTTTATGCTAGTTTTAATATGAATGTTTATGTTATGTTTTACCCCATTCATAATAGGAATGCATTGGACTTAGTATGTGAAGGTTGGGGCCTGCTATAGTCCCTTCATGCATCAGTAGGTCTCATGAGACAAAATAGTGTCTTGGAAGAAGGCCTTGAGAATATGGTAATGGTCTTGGCATGAGGTCTTGACGGTATAGTTATGATGTCTGGCATTGCACATTTCCTCGTTGTGAGATTAGTTGTTGATATTACATGTGATTATTCAACTAGTATAATATCCATGTGAATGTTTCAATGGAGTTATTTTATTTATTATTTCTATATTATACTGAAGGTGATGTTTAAAAGGCTTGTGTTTTAATTTTATACCTTTCCTTAAAAGTTTATGCTTATTTATGAAAGCTTTTGTTGTATTGTTTAGACTTACTGAGCATATGAGCTCACCCATTTATTATGTTTTATTTTCCCAAGATACCAAGAATTGTATTTTGATTTATATATAGGGTTAATCTATGAGAATAATGGCATTCTCAAATGATTATCAATGTTGTATTTTATGTTTTCAATTGTAATGTAAATTTCATATATGTAATCTATTTTACAAGACTATTAAATCGATTAGTCCTTAGGGATTTGATTTCTTGTAATCATGACAATGTATTAAAATAATGTACCGGCTTTGGGCTTCTAGGGTTGGGGAGTTACAGTTGTTATCAAAGGAATTTTAGCATCAACCATGGAAATAGATTTAGAAAACATGGATTAGGGATCATAACCCTAAGATAGACTTTGAGGATAAGTATAGAGGAACATCCTAAAGTTTTGGTAAAATAGAGATTATGTGGGTATTCCTAGAAAATAAATTTCTATCTGGATACTATAAGTGTATTTGGTTCTAGAACATATGGACCTAGAAGTAATAAATCCAACAAGGTGTTTTGGTCTTGACTCGGGGTAACTTGGTACACAACAATAGGTCTTACTATGCACCTAGTTTGACACTTCTGGGGGATATGCTTAGGATAATTCACATTTTTTTACAAACCTTTATGAAGGATTTATGGGTAAATATGTCCCTAAAAAAACCATTTTTTTATTATTAGACTAGGTGTGTGTAAATATTTAATTAATGCTTAGAATTTTTCTAGTTTTTGGATTGTACATTACGATATAATCTAACCTAGTGTATTTCGTCATTTAGAAATGGTTTCCATTAGAAGGAATGAAAACTCCACCAATACACATGATCCAAAGAGTAAGAAGGATCGTATCTTTCATGGTATTAAGACAACATTTCAAAGGGAAATAATCTCCCATGTATTCTCATCATATGAATAAATAGTATCATATGTTAATAAGATAAGTAAATAATTTTCTGAGTCCTATGGATTTGAAGGGAATCAAGAGAAGAAGAGGATGGAAAAGAAAAAGATGGATAAAGGGAATAAGGGAAAGAAGGATTTTCCCACATGTTATAACTGTGGAAAGAATCACCCTGGTAAATGATTAAAGGTAATGGGAGTTTGTTATAAGTGTGGAGAAAAAGGACACCAATTTCGTGATTGAAAGGATAAGAAAAAGGTTTCCAATGTACAATGATTCATCAGTACAGATATGGGACACTAGGTGAATCAATGTCTGAATCATTAGAGTATACCCTAGATGATGTTGTTGGATAATATTCAAGTTATGATACTATCGTAGATTAAGAGGAATGATTAATGTGATTATGTTGTTATTAAAGAATTATATCATTTTAGTATTGTATCATTGATGTACTGGTTATATAAATTAGGAAAATAAATAAGGATTGTATTTTAGTACTATTTCATTATGGATTTGAGATTGTATGGTACCAAGTAAAGTGACACAGTTTCTAGTTAAAATTTTTGTAAAATATATGGTTGAAGGAATGATAACCCTTAAATTTTATAAGATAATGATGTTGTAATAAAGAGATGACTCATTTAGATAAATTATATTGGATATTATTGACTACCTTGGAACTGATTAATGGTCTATTTATTTCATCATTATTGGAGTTTACAACATTTTTGGATTTAAGGAGTATATCTAGTATTATATGATTTACATAAGGAATAAGAAATCACAGAAGAAATCAAATAGGGTTTTATGGTAATTCAGGGTATTACCATGTTCTTTTTAGAATACACGATGAAGGTATTCACATGCTTGTTATGTGACAAAAAGATCTTCATTATGTTATGTGACTTTCCTTACAAATTTTTGGACAGTGAGTTTAGACAAAAGTATTTTGGATAAGTCTAATTGTGGGAATGGATTAATTTTAAAATTGGATATTATTGTTTAAGGTTAAAAAATTTCATAATATTATTTTTGGTAATTTTATAATAATATAGTTTTAATAAAAGGAAAACATGTACGTCGGGTGACAACCCATTACGTCGGACAATGGTGTGGGAATCGAACCCACAACCAAAGTGCAACAAGGATTTATCCTCTACCACTAACCTACGCGATGTCCCGGTTTGTATAATGTGTTTTTTTATTTAAAAGGTATTAAATATGAATTATAAATTTATTTTTGGAACCCTGTAAAATTAATATAAATATAATATGTTTTTAATTTTATTATCTTTTGGAGAGAAAGATGAGTTTGTGGTAGAAATTAGTTAAAGGATGGAACTCTACTTGTCAAGTAAGTATGCTTCCTTTTGTTCTTATTATATGAAGTAAATTAATTCTTAAACTCTAGGGAAAAGGATATTAAAACCAAAACAAATCCTTATACTTTCTCTTGAGATGAATCAAACGGACCCTAGGATCATCATGGATTTATAGCTTTATGGTTGTTAACTTTATCCTAATAGTTTTCTTTGTCACTCTCCATCAGAACTTGATGGATAAATTATCTTTCATGTCCATGTTTTACTACATGAAAATCCTAGTATGTGTTTTCTCTTGTGACCTTCGTACTTCCCTTTATTTATTTTAAAATGGAGGTCTCATTAATCCATTTTTTATGTGGGATTTCAATAAAGATATTTTGAAAAGTCCAACCCATAGATTTTGATTCTAAGTTTAAATTGAGAGGATGCAATTTATTGAAGGAGGGGAGACTATAACACCCCAATATTTCATGTTACATTATCTTCAGTAGCTTTAGTTGCACGCAACATCTACTTGGCTTGTGTAACATGCAAGATTGAGTTTCTACAAAACAACACTTTAGTGTTAAAATTATTTAAATGGTATATTTATAACTTATCCTTTAAATATAGTAATATAAATAGTAATAAATAATTTTTTAATTTTATTTATAATTTTTTCACATAGATAAAACATATTTATAATAAAATTTATAAGTTTCAGTAAAATAGTTATATGTTTGGAAATACTATTTTCTTAAAGAAACTACTTTTTATATCCTTTTGTGAACAACAATAAAATTAATTTTAGACACTCTTAGAAATTTAATTTGGTAAAATAGACTTCATTTTTGAATATGGAATATCAAAATTATCTTAGGGTGAATTTTTGGTATTTTACTGAAAACTTTCAAATTTTGATAAATAGTGAAAAACACTACATTATTATTAAAAAACTGACTTTTTCATTTAAATAATTATTTTACTTTAAATTGATTTTAAAGTCACAATAGATAAATAATACATATATTAACCCAAATAGTTCATTTAAATCATTTTTATAATATAATTAGATATAAAAATCATTGAACTTTTTTAACGTCTTTTTACCCGTCTTCTAGCCACATTTTCATATTAGCATTAAACGTAATTTTACGGCTTCTATGAATTGAATTTTGAAAAAAAAAACATACATGGTTGTAATCGGTATGAAAAATGTGGACTAATAGGATAAAAATAATTTTTGGTAAATAGTAACTTTTGAATTTTATTTACCATGGTTAAAGGTAAAAAAGGTAATTAAAGGTAAAAAATAAGATTATAATAATATAAAATTACCCTAACACTTGTCTTAATTTCATTGGATAAGTATTGTTCAACCAAAATAAACCTTAGATCAAAAATATGATCTTTTTTAAGCCACTTGTATTAGATTAAGACATTTATTATAATTTATTTAAAGAAGAGTTAAAAGTATCATATTCAAATGTTAATAACTAAATCATATTTAATATAAGGTTATACATAAGATAAATTTGACTATAAATATTCATTAAAAATATAATAAATTTATCTACATCATGATAATTTATTTATAATTTTTAGACATTAAATAAGTAGATTTAATTATGACACAATAATGATGCAGTAATTGATTTATTAAAGGGATAATCAAATAAAAGTTATTAATAATATTAAAATAAATATAATTTGACTTAATTAATTACATCCACTAATTTTATAGATAAATTAGAAATTTTAGTGACATATTAGAAGTATTTGTTTGAAGTTATCATATTGGTTTGATGTTTTTTAAAATGAAAATATTGAATAGTATCAAAATTGACATAAATGATATTATTAAATAAATAATATTTTATTAAATGATGTAAAAGGCATAAAAATATAATATTCATCTAACTAACTTGTATGATTTCAAATATTTCATAAATTATCTAATTGTGGTTCATTTGGAATTGTATAGTAATTATATTAACATTATAGTGTTGTTTCGTAGTTCCTTGAAACGTGTGTTCTAGTTTTAAGAATCACAACTTCCAGGCGGTTTCCATTGGATTTATTCATGGAACAGGAAACTTCCAATAGTTCTTTATGAAAAGGGGACCTACTTTCCAAAGGCATAAATTCATTAAGTTTTAACTTTACGATACTTAGGAACATACATTGGTCGAGAGGATGGGAGGTCGAACTCATCACACTCTTTTGGGGGAAAATTATTTTCTACTATGTGACTCTATTTATAAATTTAATATATTTTCATGAATCCTTATTAATTCACCAATTATAACATAAATTTACCTTGTAATTTAAATCACTTATTAACATGTGTAAAATTTATAATCATCAGTATTTATTCAAGGTTCTTCATTAATGGAAAAATCTGTATGTATTTGAGGTTCTCCATAAATGGTATCCTTTCATATACTATTTAAAGATTCTTTTAATCATCGTTATGATGATACTGGTTCTTAAGCCACTCAGTGGGGCACTCTAGAATTTACTGTCATCCAAGGAGATGAATGTTTTTTTTGATCTTGGGATTGTTCCCATAAAATGGGCTACCTATGTATCCTTGTGAAAGGAATCATAACCCTCTTAGTTTGGTGCCACTTAATGGAACACATAATACCTTTTAAGGTCATGTAATAAGTAACTAGTCGTACAATTTAATGTCATGTAGTATGGAAATCTGAGAGAAAGGTTCTTAGTCAAAGTTTGGTATGGGACTTATGCTTAAGCAGCCCAAGGAATTTGGAAAGGATATGGGCTTCCAAGTAATATTAGACCCTGTTGGGTATATGGACCAAGGAAAATAGGGTTGATTTTGAAATGTTGGGTTTTAACCTCAAGGAGGATTCTTACGTATCCCATGTGGATGAGAATCAAAGCCCACATAGTTCGATAAATCTCATAGGAGAGTATAGTCCTTTGAGAGAAATGAGGTTGGGATTACTTCCTGAAAAGTATGCCTCGACAATTTTGGGGGTTTAATTTGGGGATTATTTATAAAGAGGATGCCCAAATTAAGGGAATTGGGTTTGGATTTCTGAAGAGGATATCCAGTGAGCTCGGTCCCTGAGAAGGCTTCCTATGTATCCCGGTTATGGTGGGAATCAGAGTTCTTGTAGTTCATTCCAGTGAATGTTTGTGCCCATGTTGTAATCATCACAAATATCTAATCCCACATGAGTTATTCTCAGTGTGAGAAATAAGAGGATGTGAAATATTCAACAATAACACATACACTTTTCCTCCTCTACTGGTGGAGGAGGGAAAGCCTACGACATCCAGGATGGACGAGGGAGAGACGACTTGGGAAGAGGGTGCGCCTACGAGCCCTCCCTCTATTCACTTTACATTGGACAAGGGTCCAATGAAAGGAAGAAGGGATGAAGGTCAGGGGCTTATTCCAGGATGCATTCCCATGGTGAAAAAGCTCAATGGGAGAGGTAAAGGGTGATGAAAGTCCCTATTCCCATATCTCCTCTGGTCTTTGGCACCGAATAAGAGAGGAGGATCAATGATTCTACCTCCTGCAAGAAAAGCTAGGGTATTACGCCAGGATGTTTTCCCTAAAGTTGATCCTAGTAGGGGGGATACTTATCCTTTGTTCAAAAGGAATAAAAATAGGTTTTAACCGTACCTTCCCTACCAGATACCTGAGGTTCTGGGTCATCTATTTGAGAAGGGAGAGGTCAGGACCCAAACCCTCCTCCAAACCGGGAACTTCCCAATATTGTTCCTGAAATAAATTTCCATGTGACTATGGATATACAAACTCACAGACACTCCATGAACCCTAACCCCATTGTAAAAAAAATGTGGGAAACCTCTGATTGTGGATGTACAAAATCCAATACGAGACATGATAATGTTCATTTACCAAAGGTTTGATAAGTCAGAAGGTTTTTCTGGAGGTCTCAATAGAATCCCTTTCATATAAGGGATCCAAGGAAGAAGAAGCCTTGCCATGAATGTCTTTGAGGAAGGCTTGATGGATTGTATACTGAAGAGAGTAAGTGAATCAAAGAGGGGCTCTCAAGTAGATAAGGGCGTGCAAGTATGGGCACGCAAGTAGACATGGGAAAACTGATATTCACTTAAGCGGTGAACAACCTGTATGGTAATACTTGGGAGAGATTTGTCTCAAGCCTTTAGGAGTATTCACAGGTGGTTCCAGAAGTGGAGCGCTTAAGTTCCTATGAAAGGAATAGGTGGCGCACAAGTGTTTCTGATTTAGGGAGGTTGGGCACTTTAGGCACGCAAGTGTTATTTTTTTCAAACACTAAAAGGAATTAAGTCTAATTATCCTCCTTTAAATCACCCGCTCTAGGTGTTTAATAACTACCTTGAAAGTTTATGAAGACATGGGCGAAGAACTAGGGAGACCAGAGCAGTAATTGGGCTTCAAGGAAATTTTTCCATACAAATGAAGGCCCCAAGGGTCTATTTATAGGAAAATAAGTGACCTTGGGTGAAAGGAGTTTAGTCTCACAAGTGGGTTTTGTGCCAAATTTGTGGTGTGAAAGTGGTTGCGTGCCGGATGGGTGGTACCCAAGTAGACTTGCGTGCCGCCGGTGATTTTGCCTAACTAGGGTGCCGCTTTCAAGACTTAACCAAAATAAATTCTTTAGCCAGCTCCATCATGGTGGCGTGTAGGTTTTTTCACGAACGTAACTTAGGCACCACCTTAGGGACTTAGCCAAATTTATTGCTCCATATCGCAGGGGTTGCGCCCCTGCACCCCTGCTTGGGATCAGTGTTGGGCTGCGGTCCCGGCCCTTCAGGTTGGTGCCTTCACTACCGTCACTGACCCCCATGAAAAATGTAGAGTCGCACCATCGACTTTTCAAGCCCAGTTGAGGTCATTTTGATTCATAAAACATGGAAATACATCTTAAATTGGGAAGAAGTGCATGAAACACATTTCATGGTGTCTACAAGTGTAAGAATACAAGAAGACACAGTAAGAGTTAAACTGTTTAAGTAAGGGGTAAATCTAAAAGATAAGGTTGATTTTATGATATAAACATGTCTAAAATTCATTGGTTGAGGGGATTTAGATCCATTATCATATTATCCTCTAAATAAATCACTTTTGATCTATTTGAAATCTAAAATAAATTTATAATAAATTAATATTTTAGGATCTTTCAAAACTGTCCATCACCTCTCTTATAAAAGGGAACTTCTTTTTATCTTTAATTCACACATCCAAATCCCTTTGGATCGGCTAAACCCTGCACATTTCCTCTCCCAACCTCCCTAAATTCATCCTAGAGTACATAATTTGGTCAGAAATCCAACCTATGTATTTCTTTTGTGCAAATCAAAAGGAGACACTCGGAGAAGAGGTAATTGTTTTACTGATTCAATTCAATTTATTTTATTCTTCTACTTCCTCTTCCTATTTTGTTTCCATAATAAAGTAATAACTCTAGAATATACTATATGATGATATTTTATTATTATTATGAGGCAACCATATTCCTCCTTTTACCCATCCTAAAAAAAATAATATCACCATGTGTGTGTGCGTACGGCTTACCCTCTCCGTGTTGTAGTGTAAACTATTTTTCATGTAGATTTTATTTATATGGGTATAAAGATGAATATAAAGGATGTAAATAATAAATATAAAATGATATTATTTCTGTAAAATTCATATTCCATCTAATTTCATACCATTTAACTATTAAGGAAATGATATCATCGCTCGTGCGTACGTACGGCTTACCGTCTGCACGACGCGATGAGATTCATCCTCCACGTTAACCATTCAATAATGATTATAAAAATATATATTATGAATAAGTATGAAATATATGACATAATAATTCTAATAAAATAATATATATATACTTATATATATATATATCATTTACTTTCTTCCATTCAATACGATAAAAAAACGAAAACAACGTTCATGCGTACGTACAGCCTACCTTCTCCATGAATGGTGTATTCCATTTTATATATCTATATATTATATATATTTATATTAATAATGTTTATGATATAAAAATCATGTTTTATATTCAAGAAGTAATTAAATCATGATCTAAGTAATATGGTCAAGAATAACAAGTCCAAACACATACGATAAAGAAAGTGATTATTACCCGAAATGTTTCTTTAACTTAGAAATTATTAATAAATGGGTAATATAAAGTCATAAATGAATCATATATGATATCATAAATATTATTATGATTCTAGTAGAAGTTAATAATATTTTTAACACCGTTATATAGTATTTTTGGACACGTACGGAGAGTATCAAACCTAAGGTAAGGGAATTTCGTCTCACTTTTAATTTTCGTGAGATATAAGCCATGTTCACCACTTATTTCTTGTGTGTGGTGTATGTATTTCCCCTGTTATATTTCATATCATGAATACATTTTCTTTATGGTATTTAATGACTCATTTGAAGATATCAATATTCTGAATTAAATGTTCAAAGTGGTATGGGATGCTTTTAATGTTTAAATAATTAACCCTTTCTCCATTTCAATATTATTGATATTATTTTACATAAAAATTTATATGGATATAAAAGGATTATAAATGAAAATTAATGTCTATTTTTAATTTCATTAATATGGTTTCAAAAATTAATCTTGTAAAGGTTTTTTGTAAGGGTTAATTTCAAAATCTCTTTATTATCTGATATTGTTTATATGTAAGTATCTATTGAGACATCTTTATCATCCGTGTCTATGTTTTTTAAAATGTATTTCAAAATATTATCGACATTTTTTTAAAGAAATTTTTACCCATGTTTGACTGTTTATATAAAAAAAAATTAAAGGAATATTTCCATAATTGTCCAAACAAGGTACTTTATTACTTTTTCGACAAATTAAGAAAAGAATGTTTTTTTAACTTATACGACACAAGCGGCTATTTTACGTTGTTATGATACCTTAACATTTTGAATATTTCCTTACAATATTACAAGGTTATTTTCAAAATAAATGTTTTCTTTTATAATTTTGTGTCTTCTAAATGATTTCAAATTAAAAAAGGTATATTTCTCTCAAAGAGTTTTGATGAATTTATTATATTATTTTCATTTATGTCAATATCCTTTGTTGGATTTTGTACTTAATTGAGGTTGATTTATTATGATACAATATTCCATATTGTATTGAAGGTTTTATGATATATTTGACTATGGATGTGCTATTTTAATTCCATTCATGGTTTATGGTTAAAGTATTAACATTTCATATACTATTTTTAATATGAATGTTTATGTTATCTTTTACCCCTTTCATATGAGGAATACATTGGAATTAGTAAGTGATGGGTGGGGCCTTCTATAGAACCCGATGCATCAGTAGGTCTCATGATACAAACTAGTGTTTTGGCACAAGGCCTTGATGGTATGGTAATGTTCTTTCCACAAGGCCTTGACAGTATTATTATGATGTCTAGCATCATGCATTTCCTCATTATGAGATTAGTTATTGATATTTTATGTGATTATTCGGCTATTAGAATATCCATGTGAATGTTTCAATGAAATTATTTTATTTATTTTTTCCATATTATACTTAAGGTAATGTTTAAAAGTCTTGTGTTTTAATTTTATACCTTGCCTTAAAATTTTATGCTTATTTATGAAAACTTATGTTGTATTGTTTAACCTTACTGAGCATATGAGCTCACCCCTTTCTTATGTTTTATTTTCCAAGTATGCCAAGAAGTGTATTATGATTTATATGCAGGGTTAATCTAGGAGAATAACTGCATTATAAATTTATTACCAATATTTTATTTTATGTTTTGAATTTTAATGTAAAGTTAATGTATGTAATCTATTTTCCAAGACTACTAAATTGGTCGGTCTTTCAGGATTTGATTTTTTATAATCATTCCAATGTATTAAAATAATGCACCACCTTTGGGCTTCTGGGGTCGGGGTGTTAAATTTCTTTTTTTATTTCTTTGAATTTCAAGCACATTTAGAGCACCCTCATGTTCCACACTGAGATATACAACATCATTTGACTATTTATCTTCATCTTTTATAGGTTCTACAATTTCAACTTTAGACATCATAGAATCTTAAATGTCGTATTTAAACTTTGGTTCTACATCCTCCAGAAATTCATTATTATCTTGTTCCTCTTTTCATATGAAGCTCTTTCTCTATAATTTATTTACATATTTGAAGTCTCCCTTTTGTGGGTTCCTCTTCTAAGGACTATACATTATTTTTTCTTCAATTTCTACATCATTTAATCTCCTTGAGCATTGAGAATTAATTTTCCTACTTTGCCACACCAAAAACTACCCAAATGAAATTTTCCTTCAAATCTCCCTTTTCCTCTCTTGAATTTTTTGGAAAAAAGAGAAAGAATTTAATTATATGTATAGTATCCATCATCATTAACTTTGGAAATGCTATGTTTTTCTATGAATTTGAATTCTATTTCCTTCCTTACTTGAATTCTTGTATCTTATGGTTTGACTATCATTTCATAAGACACTATACTACTTAATATAACATCAAGAGAAATCCTAGACATGTCTCTTTCTTCAAGGCTGAAACATTTGGATTATATAGTGGTGGGAGCCTTCTCAGGATTTTCTTTACAATGTCAATATCCTTAATTTCTTCCCAAATTCCTTGAATATCTCTAACAACTTCAGTAATGAGATTAAAGAAATTATCTACATTTTTATATGGATGAATTTTTAGATCATCGAACTGATTATGAAAAACTTGAATTTTAGAATCCTTCACTTTGTTATCACCTTCAAATATATTTTTTAGGTCCTCCCACATGGAATTGGATATAGTGAAACTCATCACCTTCAAATATATTTGATTAGATAGTGTTGTAGGAAGATCATTTTGAGATTTGGGATCTAAATCAAGAATTTTACTATCTGTTTTAGTCATAGAAAGACCTATCATGGAACTACCCCGAATCCCTTGAACTGTGGCATAGAGAAATTCCATCCCAAGATATCACAGATGAGATCTCATTATATTCTTCTAAATCTATAATTTTCTTCCATAAAAAATAGGGACTCCTCTAACATTCACTAAATTCTCCATGAAAACAAAAATAGAGGAAAGATTTAACACCTATAACTTGTATGCTCTGATACCACTTATATGACCCTTGAATGCCATGAGAGGGTAGGGGTGAATCGGGGTGTCCAATTTTTCTTTCAAAGATACAGATCCCATCCCCAGGTTGGTAGGAACTTGTTAAACCTATATTATGAAACTGTAAAATTATTAAACATACATGTGTGGAAATAGAAACACAACACAATATTTTTACTTGGTTCACCAATAAGTTCTATTTTATATATAATATGCAGACAGTGTATTAGTTATACCTAAATCCAACAATATTCACTAGATATTGTAGATTATAAAAGATCATATAAGGTCACTCCATTCCAGGAACATTGCCTTTATAAGAATTTTAGGGATTGCACGCTACCTCACTTGGATCACTTCTATTGAATCCCCCTTTTTTACTTCCTTGGGTAAATTCTTACTCAATTTAATGACTTGAAGGTCACATAAATATATTGGGTAAGTATTTTTCCCTAATTATCATGAGACTCTACTTTCAACATAGTCCTAAATTGATGCACTTGAATGCACTTTTCACTAAAATAATATGTTTAAAACTTGTTGTTCATGTAAGTACCTTTCATAAAGCTCCCTCCTTTAAAAGAACCCCTTTTAATTTCAATGATATTTCATATTTTGTTAAGTTACATACTTTCATAAAGATACCATCCTTCTCAAAACTCTAGGCTTTCACAGAACTCAAAATTATCGCAAAACTCTTAGCCTTCAAGAAACTCACTTTTCTAAAATGATTTATAGTCAATTAGTTATTAAAAATTCTTTTTATGAATATTTTCTTTATGAAGAGTTCCTCATTTTAAAAATAATTACCTTCTCATAATAAATTTGTAAATTTAGAGTGATTCACCCTTTTTTTAAAATATTACCTCACTCATATGATGAGCGGCCACCTATTTATAGGAATTTTCTCCTTTAGGAAGATTCCAAGATCACCATTTCCTTTTCTCAAACATCATAATTCATGTTCACGAAGCTCATTTTCTTCGTGAATATTTAGTAAAAAATCCATTCATGAAGCTTCTCATAATTTATTAACTTACTATCTTTCCTTCACACCTCTTTCATTTTTCATGAAACCACTTTTGTGAACCTGCAAACCTTAATGACACAAGATACCTTTGATAAGCTCCATATGTTCATGAAAATCCAAATTTAATGAATTACATTCCTTTTCCATATTTTAATGATTTGGTCCTGGAAATCCATATTTTTCAAAGCTTGTACCTTCCTCCATATTTTGATCTCCAAAAATTTGGAAAACACTGTGAAATGACACCACATTCAACGCTAAATACACTTGCACTATAAGATCACTTGGCTTGAAAACTCCTTGATCAAACTAGTGTGGATTGACAATAAACAAAAAATACAATCTATTTCCAACTATAAAAAACCTTGGTTCAAATATTTTTCTACTTTTGACGTTACCCTAGAGAAGGGGTGTGTACCATTAGGGTACCAAGACATGACTCGTAATATGGGATGTGTTCCATTAGAAAACTTGTACATTGGTCATCATTTGATGACATGGTGATTTGATGAGAGATCTCTTAGGAGTATAGAACTATCACTTGGCATGCATGTGTTTGTGGGTGTGTGGATGTGTAAACATAGTAATGGGTATTCCAAATACTGATAAATGGTTCAAAGGATTTGTTTATTTTTTTCATGGAACATGTTATGGTTTTCATATAAACTATTTTAAGTAATTTAAACTATTATATATAAAATGTGTGTAATGACCCAACCCAGGTGCCACATGTTGGTGCCCTAAGCTGGTTAGTTACATAACCTCAGGTGCACCTCCTCATGTGCCAGAGGTTTCCAACTAGCAGCGAGGTTCTAATGTGTAATGAGGGGAGACTATACCCTCTTTATCAAAGTAGCACAACAAAGAAAATAAGTAAAAAATATCCAAATGATAATAAATAATAACCAAGATAATACCATAATCAATAATGACCAACATCACATGATAACCCCAAAACATGAATAAATGACCATAATCCAAAACAATGATATGTCAATCTATATTAAGTGTCAAGTGTCAAGTGTCAAATGAAAACCCAAAATAAATACACACTAAAAAATCTCCAAGCGGTTCCCGACATCATGTTTGGTTCCCTCATTCATGATCCACCCTAACTCATCCACCTAACATAGGTATCTTACCCTTATCATGTACTTCAAACATGAAGTCTATTCAAGCACCGATCAAGAAGCCCGAGTAGGGAGTGATTGAAACTCGATAGGGCACCACCAATGACATCTAAAATAATATATAGTCTATAAAAGTGTATGAATTTGTATAAAGAATAAAGTAAATAAGATAAAGTAATAAAATTTCATATTAAATTATTCTTTAATTAACCACGTATATTCTCAGGTTCATGATGACACCCGAACCATCAATACCTGATTTGGCCCATGATGGAGTCTGAATCATCCACAAAGGGAAAACACTCTTCATACCATTATGGGTTTTCATTATTCAATTAATCTCAATTTCACATTTAGCACTCTATAGGTATTTGGAATAGCATTCCATGTCCCACAACTTAGTGATCACATGAAATACATATATATAGTGGGGACCTAGAGCAGCGGTCTGGCACCCCGTGGGTATTTAGAGCAACAGTCCCTTTACCACAACTCATTCACAAATATCACATTACATGGTTCCATAATTACAACCATTTATCAACCATTACCATAAAACATTATTTCAATCATATTTTCACACCCCAAGGGTCTCTATTAATTTTATAATCCCATTAATCAATAAATTTCATTAACCTTTCATTCATCAATTTCATAGTCACATTATTCACCAATTTCTAATCACAATATTCACCAATTTCATAATCATGTAATGAACCAATTGATTAATTATAATTTGGATTCAATTTACTAACATGGAAATTTCAATTTCATAATTAAATATATGTAATTAAAATCAAGACTATGGGAATTCAAAATTAGAAAACCTACCTCAAGATCATTGACGAATATTCATCAAACCAAAATCCCCAATTTGATGTAGAAAGATCACAACCACAACAGCGCGGAATATCTAGTGCCAATTCCTAGGATCAAGATCCAAAGGATTAAGATCCATTGAAACTATATCTAAACCATCACCAGTAGAGGAAAAATCATTCCTCTTCATCAAGAAAGAGAGTTGGTAGAGAGAAGAAACCAGTCCTCAAATAAATCACTTACCAATAATGGTCTAATACTTCATCTAGATCTCTCATTCACAAAGAAAAGGTTTGTGGAACCTTGGAATCCTCATAAAAGCCTCAAAAAATGAAGGAATTTTAGGCCAACTGAAGGAAAATAGTGGTTAAAACTAGGGGGTTCAAGATTTTTTTTAATTTTTGGGGAATTAAATCTTGCGTGCATGGTTTCCTGAGTAGAGGCACATGGTTTTCCAAACTATGTGACTTAATCATGCACTTATTCTTAGAGGGTACACGGTTTCTCCTAAGTGGAACATAGTTTTACAAACTATGCACCAATCGTATATATCCCCTCTGTTTGAGAGTGCGCATTTTAGTAGGGAGCATGCACGGTTTGGCAAAACGGTGCACCAACTATGAACCACCTCTTGTATCTCAAAAATAGGGCACACGGTTTCCTAGGGAAAGATACACGGTTGTCCCTAACTATGCACTAACCATTCATAGCCCCTTGGGATTCCATATTTCTCTAATTTCATCTAAAACAACCCCAAAGAAAAACCCAACCAAGATATACTCAAAAAAGGGTAAAAGTTTGCTTGAAAAAAATTATGAGACATCTCTAGAAATTTCGGGATCTTACAATGTGATAATTGGTTCTTTTCCTAGTGGCGTGAGTTGGGAAGTCTTTGGAGGATGCCTACTGAGTTTATACTTAATCTCTACTTGGGAACCTTTATGAATTTTTAAATATCATGTATCGAGGCATAGGTAATGGAAAGGTATCTCATTTATTTAGTGATGTTTCTTAATACCATGGATGAGGCATGTAGAGTTGGAGCTTGGAGCTAGTTGGGAGTTGATTTTTATGATGCCACTTTGGTGTCTTTAGGTTCAGTTGTATTTTGTTTTATTCTAGTTAATGTATTTTCTTTTCTTTTGGTACTCTAATTTTTTTGTTACTTTGGGACATATATTGGGTTGTATTATTTACTCATGCATCATATAGTTGATTTGGATTTTATCTGTTTTAATTCCGGTTATTTTATTTTTAAATAGAAAATCATCCCCCAATATTCTTTGAATCCCTTCACATTTATTTTTATACTTTGTTGTCTTGGGGATGTCACCTAAGTCCAATAACACCTTTTTCACTCCTAAATACAATGAGGATGGGTGGTACATTAAAAAAATCAATCTAAAGGCCTAATAATTGAAGGAGATTGATACTTGGAAGAAGGGAGAGCTCCTGGTTCGTACCTTATGTGGGTGGGGAAGAAAATTGGGTGAAAATCCGATGAAATCATATAAATATAGAGAGGTAAAAACAAACATTTTCCCAATTTTAAGGAGGTATGTAGTTTGGGCGTATGGTTTTTTTAAATTGTGCATCAACCATATGATTCCCTTTATCTAAGAGGAAATTGAGATACATGATTTTTCTGGGCCACCCACACGGTTTGATAAATCATTTGGTAGTTATGTGGTTAGATTTTTCTAAGGGGATCAAGACTCACGATCACCTGGAACCTCCTCGCTTGCTTTGCTAACCATGTTCCACCAACCACCAGGTCGCATAGCTAGAGCACATGATTGGAACTAACCATGCACTAATTGTACATCATGCACTAGATGGCCTCTTTTCCCCCATTTTTGGGTCTCGAACCCCTAAGACACTCTCAAGTCATTCCCCATTCCTAGGAGGCAATCCATTGACCATTTTTAAGGATTTTAACTAAAATTAAAAAAAAAAATAACCTCGTCAAAAGTTTTAAATATTACACTTTAACTCATACAACAAGATCCAGGATAAATTATAAACAAACTTATAATTAATTTACCAAAAAAATATCACTTTTAATTTAGGAAAAAAATGAGTTAAGCTCACCATGAGATGTATACACACGAAAACCCTGAGTAATGGGGTGTAGATCATTCTTGATACACCCCCAAGTCCACTTCCAACAAAAAAACTAACAACTATCATCAATCCATCTTAATTTGCTGAAAAATCCAAAGGAAATCAACCAAACGACTTACCTTAAATGAAATGATGAGCCACCACATGCGATCTGTAAAGACCCAAACTTCTCATATATAGATGTTACATATTTTTAGATGAATATCCATTCCATTACACAAACAAATTCCTGATAATTGTATTGGTATAGTGCATTTGGAAAAATGAACACATTAACAACTAGTCAATAAGTGAGCTACATCATCTCCCACTATATTCTTCATAACTATAACCCTTATTATACCTATCATACATAATACCTTTCATCATAACTTGGGGAAAGTAAACATAATAAAGGGTGAGATTAGATGACCAGTAAGGGTAAAAAATGGAGACATCAACGTATCATGAGTATAAAGGTATGAGAATAACATTTGAAAAACATACCCTACATATCTTAGATCATAAACTTGACTCATGTCATAAATCTTGGCAGTTCATAAGGCATGAATCATAATGGAATCAAAGAAAATGAACTATGAGGGCATAAAATTGGAATAAGACACAAATTTTTGGCATACACATAATCATAGTAAATCATTTCCTTAGTATTTCAAGTGTCATTATCAAAACTATCATAATGTATTAGATTCACTTCCCAAACCATCATAGTAGATAAGGTTCACTTCTAATATTATCATAGTGGATAAATTCACTTACTAAACTGGGTTCACTTCCCATTTCATTCATGTTTATCTCATTATATATCAATATTTATCCAATGCATTAGAGAGAGAGATATGTCACACCCGTCACATAATGAAAATCATACATATGTGTGCCACAAGATCATAAATCATTCATCATATCAGAATATATGAAATTAAATGGGTTTCATAAACATTTCATCATAAAATAAACTAGGGAAAATAAATAGGTTTCATAATCATTTCATCATTTCATCAAAGCATAACCTGTGGAAAAATAATTAGATTTCAAAATGATTTTATCACGATATAACTTGTGGAAGAAAAAAAGGTTTCATAAAAATATTTTCATCATAAACATAAGTCATTCAATGAAATAATAATAATTTTATCCTTAGATTATATTCCTATTAAATAAAAAGTAACATCAAAGGATATTATCTTAGATGGAAAATAATTTTGAAAGAAAAATCACTTGGAATGTTTCTTGAGGAAAATATATTTTCTTTAAAAATCACAATTTTTAAAATTAAAAATTCATAAAATATTGTGGAAATAATTTTCATTGAAAATAACCTTAAAAAATAATAAATTAATATTCAAATAAAATAATAGTAATGGTGTATAAAAATTTTCATTAATTTTGTACATACTAAAACAAATATTCTTTCACATTTTTAATAAAAGTCAAACGGGACTTGTTTAAAAAAATAAGAAGATTAATTTCAAAAAAAATTGTAAAAAGTAAAATGTATTTAATAAATCATTTGGAGAATGTTAAAAACATTTTTTTTAAATATAAAACATGGTTTTGAAAGAAAAAGTGTTTTTGACCGAAAAGAGAAATATAGAAGATTTTTCTTAAAAATATCATTTTGAACTCTTGATTACATAAAGAGAGGAAAAAGAAGGTAAAATGTGTATTCTCTATAAATAAAAATAAGATAAGAAAATAAATGAGTTTATTTAGAGATATATCATTATATTTCATCATTTGAATCATAATCATGAGCAATCTCGATAAACGATGAGATTGTAACATGAAACCCTTACCACTTTGGAAAATTTGAATCCTAAGCCCCATAAAAGAATAACATTAAATTAAACTTATAATATCATGATAATAAATAAATTCATTATATTACATGTTTAATGGGTTTTATATACACCTCATAAAATAATATAGGCACATAACATAATATGTGTCTCAAAGAAGGCAAATTGAGACGAAAATCTCTTACCTTAAGTCTTGACTTCCTTCATACACGTTCAAAAATCCTGTATAATAAATATAATTTTATTATACATATATTATAGATCCATAAATATATATATATATATCATACCATATATGATTTATTTATGACCTTTCATTACCCATTTGATAACAATTTCATGTTGAAGTCACGTTTCAGGCAATAACTACTTTGTTTTTCTTGTATATTTTGATTTGTTATTTTTTTTATTATTACATTGATCATGGTTCCATAATATCCATAATTTTAACCATGATATAAATATCATATATATTCAGTATATTTGTATTTAGATTAATCTATAAAACTTATAGGTATAAAATGAAAAACATTGTTCATAGAGACGGTAGGTCGTACGTATGCATGAACGTTGTTTCCATTTTCTTGATAGATTAAAAGAATAAAAGGTAAATAATATATTACCATTAGAAAATAATTTTTATTTAATATTTATAAAATATGTTCATTAAACTCGTCTTTATTACCTTCCATGCAAAGTGTGAATGAATCACATTGCTTCGCAAGGCGGTCTACCATACACGCGAGTGGCGTTATCATATTCCTACAGAATGGAAAGTAAGGAGGTATATATGATATAATAATTAAATAAGTATAATAATATAATATATAAACATTTAATCCATCATTATATCTAAGTGGTGATGGAAAATTAATAACATTGGTTCATGATGTGGTAGTCCTTCGTACAAACAAATGATGATTTTATATCTCATTTAATGGATGTGGAGATGGTTTTAGGTTATGACCTTAACATAAAAACATATAAGTATATGTAAGATATTGATGTTATTATATCTTCATGTTTTAATAATAATTGAAGTAGGTTGAGGAATAAATAAAATAAAACTGCTTGTTGAAGATCCTTACCTCTTCTTTGGATAACCTCGTTAGGTTTTCATCAAAAGCCTTATTGGGTTAGATTTCTGACCAAACTAAGGATTTTTGGATGATAGAATGGAATTAAGGAAGATATTTGGGTAGGTATTAGACAGACCAAATGTTTTTTGAAGTGTGGATAGTAGAGGATAAGGGGTGTCCTTTTATATGTGAGGTGAGTGGTACACTTGTAATTTTTTGAAAGAAAAAGGTGTACCCACATTTTTCACATGCCAAAAGGCTCCAAAATGGATAATTATTGAGACTTATACATGATAAGGTCTATATATGACCATAAAATGTTTTTTGGATAAGTTTTGGGTCATTTTTAACACATATCTTTTTAGTTTAACCCCCCAGTAGACCCATTTTTACCTTAACTGTGGTAAATAATTTTTACAATTTTTACTATTCATTATGGTCAAAAATTAAGTTGAACATATTAGATAATAAAAATTATGATTATTAAAAATATTAAATCCATTTTTACAAATTCCATTCACATAAGTGGAAATTTTTAATTTAAAATTAAACCCGCAGATGCGGCGAGAAAGCGGTTTTCTAAAGAGAAAATGTTCAAAAATTTAAAAAGTTTTATATCAAAATTCAATATAAAAATGATTCCAATGACCTAAATTGGATTAATAGGTATATAATTGAACTAATTTTCCTTTAAAACCAATTTTTAAACAAAAAAAATGAACATTATAAATTATTTAAATGAAAATTTAGTTTTCAATAAAAACCAATATTTTTAACTATTCATCAAAAATTAATCTTTTTAAAAAAACCCAAAAATTCATCCCAATATAATTTTGAAATGCTGATTTAAAAAATGAAGTTTATTTTATTAAATTTATTTTCTAAAAGTTTCAAAATTTATTTTTATTATTGTTCACCAAAAGAAATTAAAAAACATTTTTCTTGAGAAAATAGTATTTTCGAAAGATATAAAGACTTTACTGAAATTAAGTATTTTTTATCAATGTATTTTATTTTTATAAAACCATTATAAATAATATTTAAAATTATTTTTATTCATTCTACCAAGTTTAATGGCTAGGTAATAACGATCTTGTTTAAATAATAATATTGATAGTTTGTTGGGGTTCGTTAAAACTCAGTGTTACATGTAACGCATGCTATCAAAGAAATTTAAGTTATTCAAAAAATATATATATTTCATAAAATACCAGGGTGTTACATTCTACCCCCTTAAAATTAATTTCAACCTTGAAATTTTTTCACTCTGATACAAACAGATTCAGATACTTCTGCCTCATCATATCCAAAATTTCCCACATAGATTCTACAAACTGGTGGTTTCACCACAAAACTTTGACCTGGTGAATGGTCTTGTTTCATAGAACTTTCTCTACATTATCCAAAATCTCCATCGGTTTCTCCTCATAATAAATATATTTCTCCACTGTTAAGACCTCTAAGTTCATTACATTTGAAGGATTGGGTATATACTTCCTCAGGAGATATACATGGAACACATCATGAACTTGAGAGAGGTTTGGTGGAAGCACCAACCGATAGGCTACCGTTCCAATCTGATCAAAAATTTCAAAGGGACCGATATACCGAGGGATTAATTTTACCTTTTTTCCAAATCTCATTACCTTCTTCCGTGGATAATTTCTTAGAAACACCTTGTCACCAACTTCAAATTTTAGATCATGTTGATGATTATCAGTATAATTTTTCTTTCGACTTTGTGTCTACCTTAAGTGTTATTGAGTGGATCTAACCTTATCTGTCATTTCTTCAAATATTTCAGGTCTTAATATCTTTATTTCTCTAACTTCATTATAGCATATTGGATCTCTACACTTCTTTCTATATAGGTATTCATAAAGATCAATCTAAATGCTTGAGTGAAAGTGATTGTTGTAAGAAAAATAAATTAGAGGAAGATACTGATCCCAACTACCTTTAAAATCTAGAGAACAAGATATCGACATATCCTTTAGGGTTTGAATTGTTCTCTTGGACTGATCATATATTTGAGGATGATATGCAGTTCTCAAACTCAACTCTATATCAAGAGCTTACTGAAGACTTATCTATAACTTTGAGGTAATCCTCGGATCCCAGTTAGACACAATTGAATTTTGTACTCCATGAAACCTTATAAATTCCTTAATGTATATCCCGGAAAGATAATCTATAGAAAAATCATCTCTAATAGTGATTAATTGTGTTGACTTTGTAAGGTGATCAACTACAACCCATATTAGAATATTCCCTTTAGATGTTTTTGGGAGTCCAATGAAAAAGTCTGTGGTGATGTTTTATTATTTCCATTATGGTATGGGTAATAGATATAACATCCCATTAGAATTTTTTATCTCGGCCTTAACTTTCTGACATACCAATCACCAAGATAAAAACTCTATGATATATCTCTTCATATCATCACACCATAAATACTCTTTCAAATCTCTATACATTTTTGTACTTCCATGATGAATAAAGAATGAAGAACTATGAGATTCCTCTAATAACTCCTTCAAATATGGTATGGACAGAATACATACATGATTCTTAAACCTTATAAGTCCATCATGATCAAAGTTAAAATTAGGAACATTTCTAACATTGCAACTCTACATCTTCCTTCTGCACCTCTTTAATCTTCACTTGGATAAATGGTTGAACACTCAATTGAGCAAGATAAGATTTATCCCCTTCATTCAAGATTTCTAGATCCATCCCTTTCAAATCTAAAAATATTGGATCTTCTTTGAACCCCATCATAGCTAAGCCATCATGATCCTTTTGACTCAAAGCATCGGCCTCCTTGTTCACTTTCCCAGGGTGGTAATGTATTGAGAAGTCATAAAATTTAATCAACCCTAACCATCTTATTTATCACATTTTCAACTTCTTCTGTGTAAATATATACTTTAAAATTTTGTAATTAGTATATATATCACACATTTCTCCATAAAGATAATGCATTCATACCTTTAATGCAAAAATTATTGCAGCTAACTCTAAATCATGAGCTGGGTAATTTTATTCCTAAACCTTAAATTTTTATGAGGCATAAGTTATAACCATGTCATTATGCATAAGAAAACATCTCAATATCTTCTTGGATGAATCACTATAGATTAAAAACTCTTCTCTACTATAGGTTTATGTAATCACAGGTGCGTTGATGATGGATCTATAGATATACCCTCTCTTGAGATTATATAACCCAAAAATGAAACCTTTTACAGCCAAAATTCACATATTTTAAATTTTTCATATATTTTATCCTTCCTTGGGGTATTTAGTATAATTATCAAGTGATATCCATGTTATTCCTTTCCCTTTGAATAGATAATAATATCATCTATAAATATTGTCACAGACTAATCAAGGTAATCTTTAAGGACTCTATTCATTAAATCCATGAAGATGGTAGGGGAATTAGTAATAACGAATGGAATCACTACATACTCATAGTGTTTATACCTTGTACGGAATGTTGTCTTGCATATATCTTCCTCCTAAACATTCAATTGATGATACCTAGAATTAAGGTAGATCTTAGAAAAGTATTAAGTTCCATGTAGTTTATCAAATAGGTCATCAATACGGGGTATAGGATACTTTTTATTGATTTTGATCTTGTCCAGCTCCCAATAATCAATATAGTGTCGCATAAATCCATATTTCCTTTTAACAAATAAAATAGGTGCACCCCAAGTGGGCACACTTTTCCAAAAAAATACCTTATAAAGGCATTCATGGAGTTGCTTCTTCAATTCCTTTAACTCAATTTGGTCCATTCTATAAGGAGTTTTTTTAAATAGGCATGGCATCAGGTATGAGTTCTATCGAGAAATCAATTTCACATTTTAGTGGAAGGATAGGAAACTCTTCTATAAAGAGATCAAAAAATTCCCACACAATAGGCATATCATTGATGTCAATTTTATCCCCAACCATATGAGATAAACACCCATTCTGAGTGAGAATTGAGACCCATAAAGTGGATGTGATCTCCATCGAAATTTCATACTTATCATCACATTGATGTACAATCATAGGTTGGTTTCAAATATAAATCATGACTTACCTTCCTCAAAAATTGATGTGGGGTTTATGTAGAGAAAGTCAACCCATTCCTAAGGTAGCATCAAATTCAACTAGAGGAAGAATGAAAAGATGTGCAGGAAGAAGATTCCCACAAACCTCAACTGGATAGGAATCATATACTTGAGATTTGATCATCATACCATTACGGTTTTTCACTAAAAATTCTATATCTAATCATTTGGGTGGAATCTTGATACCCTTAGAAAATTCTTCAGATATGAAAGAATGGAAAGATCTGAAGTCAAATAATACATTAGTAGTTCTAGATTGGATGGTAAGTGTACCTTTCACCACGTTGTTATCACACCCCTCATTAGAAACAGTGGTTTCATGAGATTTCCCCTTATCCATCAGCTTAAGAGGTTTCTGACATCGATCATCATCATTAACCTTTAGATTTGGGCATTGGTTAGAATAGTGACCATACTCCTTGCATTTGAAACATTAGAGTGTAGATGGTACATTCTATGTAGCTTTCTCTCTATTAGCATCATTAACTAACTTCTTCCTATCACATCGGTAATCAATTTCTCGATGACCTTCCTTCCCACACTTAAAACATTTACTAGTCCCCTTAAGAAAATTTCCTCCATGTTTCCTTCCATGCTTTGAGCATGAAGGAAAGCTCATCTACTTCTCTCCATGGTTTTTGGAGTTTCTATAAGGACCCGACCTTAAAACATTACATAATCTTGAATTAAATGAATAATTCATATTGAGGATATTTTCAGGTTTAGAGTTTTAGAGAGTTAGTTCATAACATTTACATAACAACCAGAATATTACATGTAGACAATTCTACTCAGTATCCATTTTTTCATAAAATAAAAACTCTTGAAAAAGAGTCATGTCTAGTTTCACATTTTCGACAGCATGACTTTCCCTTGATCACATCCTTGACCCTATTCAACTTTAAGTCCTGTGAAAAACATTTCATAAACTTGGGATGAGCATAAAAAGCTCAGTAAGGGTTATAAAATAAGAAAGAAATCATTAGTCACTACGTCAAAATTTATATTTAGCGGCGGTTTAAACTGCCGCGAAATCGTTCTACGACGGTTTTGAAAAACCGCTGCTAAATCGTGCATCGGGAAATAATTAGCGACGGTTTTTTAGCTACGGTTTAAACCGCCACTAAATCATTTTAAATTTTTTTAAATTTTTTTAAATTTTTTTAAATTTTTTTAAATTTTTTAAATTTTTTAATTAGCGGTGAAATTTAGTAGCGATTTAAACCGTCGCTAAATCATTTTTTTTTTAATTTTTTTTTTTTTTAATTTTTTAATTAGCGGCGGTTTAAACTGTCTCTAAATCATTTATAATTTTTTTTTAATTTTTTTAATTTTTTATTTCTTTATTTTTTTATATTAGTAATTTATTTATTTATTATTTATTATTTATTTATTATTACCACGCACATGCCCATCCATCTCCATGCATAAGTCTATGTCCATGCACATGCCCATGCCATATATATAAATTCTGCGCTGGGTGAGATTTGAACCCCTTACGTCTTGCTTATTCTCCAAAGACTTTACCACTCCAGCAGGCTCTTCATGTGGTCAATAAATCGAATTTAATATACTTATACATATATATATATATATATAAATTGGAAAAACAAGTAATACACAACAAATAGATACAAACTAAATAATTATTAATCAATAATCAATAATTAATAATTAATCATATATGGTAGTTGGGGTTTGTCTTAGTGGGAAGCACCTCATAATTCTATATGAAAAATGGGGGTTCAAAACCCATTGGTCGCAAGTACTGTAGCAGCAATGTAGCGCTACTGTAGCAGCCGAGAGACTGTTGCAATGGTGGCACTATAGCAGTGGTAGGGGGGTACTGTAGCGGCTGTAGGGGCACTATAGCAGCGGCGGGTACTATGCGGTACTGTAGTAGCGCAGGTATTGTAGCAGTACTATTCACAGAATGGGCCTTGGGCCAAAAATTTGGGTCTACGAGCTATGTAATGGGTTAAATGCCCACTAGGCCTTTGGGCTACGTAATGGGTCTCTCTCTACCCAGTTAAAGAGGTCTTTGCTTTGCTTCAATAAAAAAAAATGAGGCTTCGGCCCCAACCTTTTAAAAAAAATTAATAATATATAATATATAATATATAATATATAATATATAACATATAATATATAATACATAATACATAATACATAATATCTAATGTCAAATATATAATATATAATATATAATATATAATGTATTATATATAATGTATATTATATATTATATATTATATATTATATATTATATATTATATATTAAGTATTAGGTATTATATAATAGATAATATATAATATATAATATATAATATATTGTTATAATATATAATATATAACATAATATATATATAAGCAATGTATAAATAATAAATTAATTAAAAAATAATTTAATAAATAAAAAATAAATAATAAATAGTAAATAGTAAATAGTAAATAATTAATAATTAATAATAACTAATAATTAATAATTTATCATTAAGAATTAATAATTTATAATTTATAATTTATATTCAAAAAATTATAAATAATTTATAAATTATTAATAAATTATTAATAAATAAATAATTAATAATTAATAAATATTTAATAATGAATAAATAAATAAATAAATAAATAATAAATGAATAATCAACTAATAATAAATTAATATTTAGTAAATTAAAAAAAATTTAATAAATACTAAATAATAAATAAGAATGAATGAATAATAAATAAATGATAAATAAATAAATAAATACATAAATATATAGATAAAATAAGAATAATTAATTAATTAATAAAAATTAATAATAACTAATAATTAATAATTGATAATTATAAAATGAATGATTCTTAACTAATAATTAATATTTTAATTTTAATATTTAATATGAAATATTCAATATTTAATATTTAATAAATAATTAATATTTAATTAATATTTAATTAATAAATAATCAATAAATAATCAATAATAAATAAATAATTAATAATTAATAATTAATAATAACTAATAATTGATAATTATAAAATTAATAATTCTTAATTAATAATTAATATTTAATTTTAATATTTAATATGCAATATTCAATATTTAATATTTAATAAATATTAATTAATTAATTAATAATAATAAATAAATAATCAATAATTAAAAATTAATTAATAATTAATAAATGAATAATAAACTAATAATAAATTAATATTTAGTAAATTAAAAATATATAATAAGGAATAAAGAATAAATAATAAAAATTAAAAAATATAAAATTAATAATAAATAATAAATAAATAAATACATAACTAAATAAATAGATAATTAATTAATTAATAATTAATAATAACTAATAACTAATAACTAATAACTAATAATTTATAATTAATAAATAATAATTAATCAATTAATAATTAATAATTAATTAATAAATAAGGAATAAGGAATAAATAAATAAATAAATAATGAATAATAAACTAATAATTAATTATTAATTATTAATAATTAATTAATAAATTAATTAATAATTAATTTATAATTAATGTGTACATGATAACTAAATAATAAATGAATGAATGAATGAATAAATACCTAATAATAAATAATATTTAAACAAATAATAACTAATTATTAATTAATTAAATAATTAATTAATATTAAATAAATAAATAAACAATTAATTAAATAAATCATAAAATGCTAAGAACCTCTATAAACCCTAAAAACACTGAAATGGTCAAAAAATATGATCTGATACTCATTTTCAAGTGTCACAACCAGTCAAATCGAAGATCGTGAAATGAGCTTTGATATGATATGTGGTACAGGCCGAATGGACATATAGATTGAAAGTTATAACCGTTTGAATTTTATGAAATTGGTTTCTGCAACTAAAACCTCTGTTTCGGAGGCCTTCTAGGCCTTTTTAGTGGAATGAAAATGAGTATAATACTTAAAGAGTTGGTACCAAACTTAAGCGGTGTAGAGCTCATCACAGGCTTCGATTTGATATGTGGTAGAGCTCAAACGGACACCCGGATTAAAAGTTATGGTCGTTTGAAGTTCGAGTTCGATTTTCGAATTTTGAATTTTGAATATATTTGTTTCCTTTGATTATCACACGATTTAATTCTCACTTGGTTTTTTCTCATTTGATAAACTTTGATTTGACTGGTTGTGGAGCTGAAAATGACTCTCGGGTCAGAAATTATGGTCATTTGATGCCGAAGTCACTTCTTCTACTTATTTAAGATTTGTTTTCAGTTTAAAAATAGTATTAACTAATAATTATAAATATTAATTAATTAACCATTATAAATATATAAAATTACAAATAATAAACTATATTTAATTGTAAATAATAAAAAAAATTAATAAATAATAAATAATTTTTTAAAATTTTTCAAAAAAAAAATTCTTAAATTTTGCGGTGGTTTTCAAAAAACTGATGTTATTTCATGACGGTTTTTTAAAAAAAACCACCGTTAAAAAAAATTATTTTTTTTAGAAGATATTTTTTAAAAAATTAAATAAATTAATAATAAATAAATTAATAATAAATAAATTAATAAATAAATTACAAAAAATAAATAAATAAATAATAAATAAATAAATTAAAAAAATAAATAAATAAATTACTAATATAAAAAAATAAAAAAAATTAAAAATTTAAAAATTTAAAATATTAAAAAAAATTAGAAACGATTTAGCGACGGTTTAAACCACCGCTAAAAAACCGATGCTAATTAAAAAAAATAAAAAAAATTAGCGGCAGTTTTTTCGCGGCGGTTTTTAAAACCGCCTCTAAAACACTATTTTCTCATAGTGAGTCCATCAATACACACAAAACATAAACTCTTTTACTTACCTCATGAAAACATAAGATTTATTAATAACACATAGTAATCACAAATCATAAAGGTACTTATGGCATTCATATCATACTTATATTGTAGCTATCACAACTACATAGGGAGTTATGTTGGAATACCCATCATAGTATATTTCCTAAATCTCTTAGGGGAAACATTCACGTTTACCTCTGTCACATTACCCAATGCATTGGAGGGCTATCTCGGGCTCACCTGCCCTAGGTTTATCATGGAACCACCCGTATACGTAACAATGCCCAAGAACCATAACATATTCGTAACACATAAAGCAAGCTTAATGGAAAGATAACATTTCCACATTTCAATCACAATATATCATTTCAAGATATTGAAATAATCAATTCTTTCTCAAAACCATTTTCAATACCAAAATATGTAAAAAGGGTATATAGTATTTATTTTCCTTTAAAAAAACACTACGACTTATTAAGGAAGTCAAAGATCAAATAATACTTGCGGCGGCGGAAAGGTCGTTGTAACCGCTTCTGTTAAAAAGAAACATTCTTTTTTGTCATTTAGTAAAACGCCTCGTAGAAAAAGATTCCCTTTGAATGAAATGAAAAGTCAAAGGTGTTTATACATCGTATAAAAGAAAGTCGTGTATTAAAACAAAATATGTCTTAATGAAAGGAGATTGAGACGAAGTCCCTTACCTCGTGCCTGAATTGACTCGTTCGTTCTTTAATCTCCTGAATAATAAACTAAAGTTAATTTCTACTTGCTTAATAACATTTTTCAATTTTATTATTCTTTTTATATCACTTGTTATCATGTTATAAACAATATGTAATCATTTAAGTTAATAATGTTCGTTTTGTTGATATTTGGTACTTGAGTCAAAAATGGACTTCTTATAATTACAAGTTGTTCACATGGTCAAAAGTTCATTATATTCAGAATGATATTCATGATTTAGATATCATATATATCATATACATCCAGTATATACATGTATTTATAATAGTACATAACATTTTGAAGATAAAAAATGAAATGCACCGTTCATGGAGATGGTAAGTCGTGCGTACGCATGAACGTTACTTTAATTTCTATTTCGTACTTTAATGGAATTAAAACATAATGATACATGGGTATATTATAATTCCAGTATAATATCATATATAATATCATTAACTCTATCCTTTATACGTTCGCACTTCCTCAAATGAAATTATTGTGTTTACTCGTTATGGAAACCATAAAGGTATTATATAAATGTAAAATACATAAGCATAAAGAAAACATAAAAATAGTATATATCATATATAAATATAGTTCCATTATAATGGCCACTATGAGAGGCGGTATGAGATAATCGAACAATCATCATTTCATGATGTGTTAGTTTGTCATCCACAGAAACAGTATGTTCTTCACCCATTAGATGGAGGTGTGTGTAAGTGTAGTTTGAATCCTTCTCATAACAACATCCTAGTATATTGAGGATACTGGTGTTGGTATAAAAGAAAGGAATAAAAAGATTTTAGGGGTTGGATAATTAAAATAAAAGAAAAGAAGTTAAGAGAAACGGTTACCTTTAATTCGGGTAACTCCCTTTGGTTTGAATCAAAAGGACTTCTTGAAGTGCCTTATGCCTAAGTTAATGCTTCTAAGTGGAAGAGAGAAATCTTGAGAGATTATTTGGGCAGGGTTTGGATGAGACAAGGGGCTTTAGAGGTGTGAGGAATGGGTTAGAAGTGGTTTTCTTTTATAAGGGGGAGGAGGGGCTCTTTAGGAAAGTGTGAAAATATTATTTTATTATATAATGATATTCGGTTTCTAAAGGTCCAAAACTTATTAAAGTCAAAGATAATATGACTCATGGTCAAAATAAAATCATCCAATAATAATTGGACAGGTTTTGGATATTATTTTAATCTTTATAATATTATTTATTTAAATCATTTATTAATGAGGTAAATACTGCATTATTATTGTGTCATAAATAATTTTATTTATTTAATGTCTAAAAATTATAAAAAAATACCATGATATAGGAAATATTTTTAGATTTAAAGTGAATATTTATATTTTAAAATATAACTTATATAACCTCATGTAAAAATTAATTTACTAAAAGATATTTGTTTATGTCATTTTTGTCTTTACTTTAAGTAAATTAAAATAAAGTGTCATTATCACTCCCAAGTGGCTCCATGGGGTCCCAAAATCTACCCAAAGATGCCCATGGTCATAAATGACTCAACCAATAAGGTTAGGATATGTGTTAAGGTAATTTTGTAATATTATGATATTCTTTTTACCTTGAATTACCTTATTTACCTTTAACCGCAATAAATAAAAGTCAAAAGTTACTATTCACCAAAAATTATTTTCATCTTATTGAACCAAATTTTACTTAATAATAACAACCATGTATGTCAAATTTTTGAAATTCAATCCATAGAAGTGGTAAATTTTTCATTTAAATGAAAATGTCAGTTTTTCACTAATACTTAGTGGTTTCACTATTCATCAAAAATTGAAGTTTTTTAGAAAACTACCAAAAATTCAGCCTAAGATATATTTAATGTTCCAAATTCAAAAATGATGTCTATTTTACCAAATTAAAAACATATAGGTTTCATTAATTAATTTAAAATTAATTCCCATTATCAAAACAAATAGCGTGTTTTTAAGAAACAATAACTATCAAAAGATTGATACTTGTTTATATCCAATTTCAATGTGAAATTAATTCCAATGACCAACATTGGATTAAATAGTAAAAACATAATATAATTACACTTTAAAACCAATTAAAAATATAATCTATCCATATAAATAAATGTGATTAAAAGGCAGTTTCGAATTAAAATACAGCATTTTTCACTATTCATTAAAAAATGAATTTTATCAGAAAAATACCAAAAATTTACCCAAAGTAAAATTTGATGCCCCGATTCTAAAGAATAATTTTATTTTCTTAAATATAATATATAATAGTGACCAAAACTAGATTTAAATAGGGTTCACCATCAAAAGGCGGTAAATCGACCTTTTAAAGAATATTAGAGTATTTATGCTTAAAATTAGATTAATTCACATTTTAAGCCTCTAAATTTTATTGGATAAATGTAAAAACATTTAACAAACATGTATAATCATATTTTAGTTAGTTTTATTCATTTCTCCAGTACAATGGATAGGCGTTAACTATAATTTAAAATAATATTATTATATTATTAGTGTGCAACGTAAGATTTCAAAGAAACTCGTTGTTGCATATCGGGTACGCCATCGAGCATATCAACCCATTTAAAGTAAAATTAATATTTAATTCACCAATATGAATAATTATGAAAATGTATTATTTCTTTATTTACCTAGGATGTTACAGTTTCCTTTGAACTCCATCTTCATTTTCTTATCAAACCCATGAGATTGATGGGTAACTCTAATCTCCATTTACAACTTGAGATCACATCAAATGATTTATTTATATCTGTTAAAGTCCCTGGTGTCTAACACCCTTTTAAGACTTTGTTTTATGCCATTGAGGAATTTATCAACCTTACTTTTAGGTTGGATTATAATGTCAGAAGCATATCTCGCAAGTCTTGTATAATTTTCCTCATAAGCACCAACGGATTCTCCATCCTTATACTTTAGCTCAAGTAATTCCTTATTTGTTTTTTTTATGATGGATATAAGGGAAGTACTCATTGAAAAATAATCTCTCAAACTCATCCAACTACATGTATTAAATTTCATCATGTTCTCTTATATTCTTAATGAGATTCCACTATTAATCTTTTTCACCTTCCAAATGATAGACAACCAAAATGAATTTTTCATATTCCAAAAACTGGATAATAGAAAATATCTTTTCATTGGTATTGATCTATTGTCCAGCAATTAGCGGATCATTGGAACCACTGAAAGAAGGTAGACATTGCCTTATGAAGGACTCGACAAAATTTTGTTACCTCCTTTGATCGTTTGGAAGTTCAGCATGATTCATATCTTGAGAAAGTTATGTAATAATAACAATGAGATTTTTTATTCCATCTCCCATAACGTTTGGCTGCTCAGGAGGACAATAATTTCATTTTCTGTCACACTCATCATTAACATGGTTCCTCCGAGTTCCATCCATTGACTAAAACCAAAAATCATAGTGTAAGAAATAATAATCATAGTGTGGAAGCACATAATCATAAAAAAAATCACTTATAGGATATATAAATCATGAAACCTTTTTTTAATCTATGAAACCTTAGGATTATCCTAGTTCATTCATAGTCATCATCTATTTAAATCTTTCTTGATGGTTCGTAAAAAGTTTGTGAATTTCCAAAGCATATCTCTCAAGAGTGTCAAACCAGGTGTGCAGTAAGGCCCGTTTTCAAGTACCAGGTGACGATTGATCCTAGATCAATGAGCCCATTTTAGAGTTATTACCCCTAGGTACCTCTCTGTCAGATCCATATCCACTTGTAATATCCATACGAGGATGTAATTTCTTGGAAAACATTCGCTCTATCTTTTACCAAAATTCCAAGACATGTTCCTATACTTTGACTCGTCCTTAGACATATCCTTAGACATATCCTTGGAGTTCTCACTAAAGTTTTCAAATACTAATTTCTAAATTTTATCTAAACATATCATATAATACAAACTGTAAAGACTCAAACTTCTCATACATAGATATTACATATTTTGATATAAATATTCATTACATTACACAAACACATGCCTGAGGATCATAAAGGTATAGTGCCTTTGGAAACTTGTAAGCATAAACAACTAGACCATAAGTGAGCTACATTATCAACCAGTATGTTCTTTATAGCTAGAACACTTCTTAGACATATCATACATAATAACTTTCATCATAACCTAGGGAAAGGAAACATGAGAAAGGGTGAGATCAGATTCTTAGTAAGGGTAAACAATGTAGATATCAACATATCATGAGTATAAGGGTATGAAAACAAGATAATAACATTTGAAAATAGTACCCTATATATCATAGATCATAAAATTGAGTCATGGAATAAATCTTGACATTTCAAAAAACATGAATCATAATAGAATCAAAGAACATGAACCATGAAAGCATGACATTGGAATAAGACATAGATTTTTGACATACACATAAGAAAAGAAAATCATTTCCTTAATAGTTCAAGGCTCATTTCCAAGACTATTATAGTGTATTGGGTTAACTCCCCAAACCATCGTAGTAGTCAAGGTTTACTCTCAATACTATCATAGTGGACAAAGTCCCATACTGAACTGGGTTCACTCCCCCATTCATGTCCTATTTATCTCATGATATATCAATCATTACCCAATAAATTGGAGATAGATATAGGTCTCACCTGTCACATAATGAAAATCATACATATGTGTGTCATAATATCATAAAATATTTATCACATCAAAACTCATGAAATAAAATGGGTTTCATAAACATTTCATTATAACATAACTTGTGGAAAAGAAATATATTTCATAATCATTTCATCATTTCATCAAAGCATAACCCGTGGAAAAATAAGCGGGTTTCGAAAGCATTTTATCATGGTATAACTCGTGGAAGAGAAATGGGTTTCATAAAAAAAATTTCATCATAAACATACACTCTTAATAGAATGAATAATAATAGTATCATTGGATCACATCCCTAGTAAAGAATAAGTAACATCAAAGTATTTCATCTTATATGGAAAATGATTTTGAAAGAAAAATCACTTGGAGCGTTTCTTGAAGAAAATATACTTTCTTTGAAAATCACCTTTTTTAAAATTATAAATTCATAAAATATTGAGGAAATATTTTTCTTTGAAATTAAAATTGAAAATTTATAAAAGAATCTTCAAATAAAATAATGGTCATGATGCCAGGAAATTTCTATTCATGTCGTACACGTTAATACAAAAATTCATTTCACATTTTTTATAGAAGCCAAACAAACCTTATTTGGAAAACAACAAGAATATTCCTTTCAAAAAAAATAAAAAGTTTAACATGGGTAAAAATATATTTAGTGAATCATTTGGAAGATTTTAAAAACATTTTTTTGAAAACAATTTTAGAAACATGGTTTTGGAAGAAAAGGGTTTTCGATCGAAGAGAAAAATAAAGAAGAAATTTATTAAAAACATCATTTTTAACCTTGAGTACATAAAGAGAGTAAAATAAAGGGGAAACATGTATTATCCATAAATAACCAGAGAATAAGAAAATAAATTATTTTCTTGAGAGATAGATCATAATATTTCATCATTGGAAGCATAATCATGATCATCCTGATAAAAGATGAGATTGTAACATAAAACTCTTACCACTTTGGTAACTTTGAATTGTAAGCCCCATGAAATAATAATGTTAAATGAAACTTAGAATATCATGAGAATAAATAAATTCATGATATTACATTTCAATGGGGAAGTATATACACCTCATAAAATAAGATAGGGGCACAACATAACATGTGTCTCAAAGAAGGTGAATTGAAACAAAAATCTCTTTAATTAAGTATCAACTTCCTTCGTACATGTTCAAACCTCATGTATAATAAATATAAGTTTATTATAAATATATTATAGAACCATACATATATATATCATACCATATATTATTTACTTAAGACCTTTTATTTCCCATTTATTAACAATTTCATGTTAAATCCACGTTTCGGGCAATAACTACTTTGTTTTTCGTGTATGTATTGATTTGTTATTTTTTTGATCCAATTGATCTTATCATGGTACCATCATATATAGAATGTTAACCATAATATAAATATAATATATATTCATTATATATGTATTTAGAGTAATCTATAAAAGTTAGAGGTGAAAAATGAAATACATCGTTCATGGAGATGGTAAGTCTTACGTACGCATGAACGTTGTTTCCATTTTCTCGACGGTTTGAAAGTGAATAATATATTATCATTAAAAAATAATTTTTAGGTCATATGTATCAAATATGTTCATTAAACTCATCCTTATTACATTTTATGTAAATCGTGAACGAATCACATCGCTTCACGAGGCGGTAATCTTATATACAAACGAGCAACGTTATCATATTCATATAGAATGAAATGTAAGGAGGTATATATGATATAATAATTACAGAAGTATAATAATATCATAAATATCATATATAAACATTTAATCCATCATTATATCCAGTCGTGAGAGGTGGTGATGGAAAACAAATAACATCGACCTGTGAGGCGGTAGTCCGCCGTACACACAAATGATGATTTAATATCCCATTTGATGGAAGTGGAGATGGTTGTAGGTCATACCCTCAACATAACTGCTGGAGTTGGTGGTCTAGAACCAACTACTTTGTACTTTATTCATTAAATAAAAGCCTTATCACATCTTGATTGTTCTTCTGCGTGACATGTCATGTGATAATGTCCTAAGGACAGCTGTTGCATTAAAGGGTCGTAGTGGATCCCTACTATGATGAGAACCCGGAAGTGTCATAACACTGTTCTTGAATGTATGTTCTATGGCTGGATGATATTATTTGAGGGACACAAATAATACAGGTCATTAGGGGTGATGACTCATAAAACTTTGAGGCACCTTCTCATGGTGTGCGCCCATGATAATATCCAGGAGGATATTATGAGAACGAGACCCGCCAGTAGGAAATCCACATTTCATAGTGTCATTGGATGTTCCTATCTACGGACATGTGTATTGGTCCTTAGACTTTAAGATTATTATTAATGGGTATTACAACTCGCGCACTTAGATGTATTGATGAAAACTGTGACGACACACTGTTCGCAGCGAGGTAGGATACGTTGGGTGTGTCACGAGTAATACCGCATTAATAGATAATGCAAGAAAAGATTTGTCCCTTTCGTTCCATAACGGAAGTAGATATCTCAATCCCTTTGATGGAATTGATATAGCCTAAATAAATCCATGGCCATGGTAAGGTATGTGCAAGTTCAATTCCGGGAAGTCAAAGAAAGAATAATCAAGCACATGGATTGATGGCACTAGCATGCAACCCGCTTGATTGGAGATATCGAGACAAAGGGATTATATTACATGGTAAGCATTCGTAGGAGGTGACATGTCATTGCGGCGTTAACTTCTTTCTCTATGGGTTCCTTGGCGTGTTGCTAGACGCTAACCTTGGACTTTAGGCAGGCTCAGCCTAATGCCACTGAGAAAGAGGCCTAGAGGGTCACACACTAAGTGTGTCCATGTATCTCAGTTAAATATTAATTTAACAAGTTAAATAAATATTATTCCCGACTGTGGTTTAATAATTATTTAAGGATGTCTGATCGCATTTGTTTCGACACTAGTTATTCGAGAGAATATAGTGTGGGAAAAATAATATATATTTATTAGCGAGTAATGTAGTTACATTTATTTAAGAAATAAATAGTCATTACTCAAGGTCTAATAAATATGGTGGAGGAAATAAATAAAATGAAAAAATAAAAGTACACGTTGTTTATATTTATATACACGCCGTGTAGTTTGTTTTTCAGGATTCGTGAGAAAATATTGTTTATTTAATTAAATGATATTAAATGTAATACGTTGGGCGCATGTCAAGTAATAATTATGGTCAACTGTCGTTATTAAGACATGTGGTATTACTAAGAATTAAATGAAATGATTAAATGCTTTTGGGAAATTAATTCATTTTATTATTCTAAGTATTATAATCTCAATTACATTATTCTCATAGAATCGGAGTCATTGTTGTGAACAACGGATTTGGAAATACTCTCAAGACAAATAGAGAATTCCCTTTCCACCAAGAACACCCTCAAGTTATGAGAGCAAGATCCTCCACCGGATCAAGGTGGTCGAAGGCGGACATCGCAAGTGAAGGTTCTTTCGTGCTAGCACCCGGAGATCCCTTCGGCGACGTCCAGAGATGCGTGACACACGTGTGGATCACCGCTAGAGGAATCCTACACTTGGATTCTACGACGCAACGACGGATCACTGAATCGTGACCGGACACATCAAAGAAGAAATAATTCCAACGAGGTAATTCTTATGCATTAATTAAATTAATTATAATCAACATATGTTGATCCTTCTCAAGGGTTCCGGGACTCTTCTTTTCTTTTCGTTCTTCATTCTATTTCAAAGATTCGGCATTTTATATCGTGACGGATCTCGAATTGAACGTTGTTTAACGTTAAAATTAAAGTTGGGAAAACCCACCAACGCGCTTCCGCTGCGCTAAGAACCTACAAGTGGTATTAGAGCGGGTTATATCGTTGATTATAATTATTTAGTTTTTCGTTGGTAATTTACGCATTTAATAATTTAGTTATTTCAATTCAAGTTTAATCGTTCTGGAAATCTGAATGTCGAGATCTATTCCTCCTCCCTCATTTCTCGTTCACCTCACAGAAACGAATTTTTCTTTTAATTTTGATTAAAATAAAATAGAGGAACTCATACGGAGGAGCCAAATGTTTCTGGCCGTATAACACCAGAATACACGGCGTGTATTCGGAAGTACACGTCGTGTAGTCTAGGTTCAATGCATTGACTGATCCGCCAAATCAGTCCGTGTATTGGATTTTTTCTAAGAATTTAAGACACCGTGTGTTGACCAGAAACAGGTGTCACACGGTTTCCGGAATACACGCTGTGTGGTCCAATGAACACGGCGTGTAGTCCCTTCAGGTTAGGGTTGGGTCGTGTACTCCGTACACGGCCTGCCCGGCTGGAAACCGTGTAACGCGGAAACTACACGGCGTGTGTCCCACTGTACACGTCGTGTACTCCGAAAAATTTCCGAAGTACATTAACACGCCCTTTCCCTAGGCGTGTACTTCGGATGGACGGTGAAGAAAAGTACACGCCGTGTATTCGGAACTACGCACCATGTACTCTCCCAAATTACGCAGATTTATTAAAATTTATTATTATATTATACAAACCCTTGAGACGTGTACCATGGTGCAGGTGTAAAGCTGAGGCACAACACGTGATAGGTGTTTTATATATATGTGTTTAATTTAACATCTGCGTAATAAATGGGAATTCACCGGGTTACCTCCAAGGTACAAGTTACGTACAAGGATAATTTTAAATGAATTTATTTGTTCAAAATTATGATGGATGAGAATCTCAAGGAAATTCAGAAAAGGGATTTAAGATAAAAGGATTGATTAATTAAAGATAATTAATTGATTCGAGTGTGATTTATCTTAAACAAGAATGATTAAAGAATTGAATGCTAGTTTTATTTATGCGTAAATATTGTTGCATGTATGGATGATCATGAGCTAGACCGAGACCTTTGTATGTGAATGGTTTCTTTTAATTAATTTATTTAAATTAAATTTGTTGGCATGCGTGTCATCTCCTCATTAATATGTAGGGCCTGCGCGCCCAAGGATTATTTTATGTAAAAACCCCTTTTACCCCTCACCTGCGTGTGAGATAAATGCATATGTAATGGATGGAGCTCCCAACCTAGTGGAGGCGGCTCAAGTCAAGATCCAAGGTGAAACCAATCCAAGGAGATACAAAGGTGGACAGGTGGAAAGCTGTAAACACGAACCTGAAAGGTTCAAGGTGTATCTCCCCTAGGTCTTGGGTTAGTTTATCAACCGCTAGATAAACTAACCAATAGAAAAGCTCATGATCATACCATTTATTTTATTTCTCTCAGTTTCATGGTTTATTTATTGTGGGTGTGTTGTCACGATCACACAATTAATGAATTAAACGAGCATGCAAGATGGAACTAAAATAAAACCGTCTTATACGTAAATATTGTCTTAGACATTGTTAATCACTTAAGTATATCCCACTTAATATTAACAATCATGTAATCAAAGATAATAAAATGGAAATTTACGTATAAGGATAAAATCCCTCAAAATAAATATTAAGTCGGCATAGCCTTCCATAATCTTGGTTAGAATAAAACCATAGTTCAAAGTGCTTGACCAACCCTAGTTGGGGTGCTTTCAATTATCGGGGAATTATAATTCAAGGTTTTGGGTTGACTTGACTTGGTTCGCATCAAGGGTTGACTGCCACAGCAGGACTTGGTGTGACCAAGAGGCAAAGGTTGAGGAAATCCAAAAAGGATTTCAGGATTGGGGAGTCCACTCAGCGGATCAAGGAGCTGCAAGTTAATGCAGTTGACATTTGGAAATGCCTACCTAAAACCCTTCAAGTTTCTTGACCAACCCTAGTTCGGGTAATGCGAAGGGAAATATGGATCCTTTCCACTAGAATATTCACGCAATAGAATATTCTGAAGTCAATGGTGAGGGCTATTGGATTTCGATAAAATAGTGGGAGACTAATAAGTATTAATTTATTTATTTGCCTCAAATTTTGTAATAAAGTACTAAACCTTTGCTCATCTTAATTTGTAGAAACGGCAAGAAAATGACTTCAAATATATCATTGCGCACCATACTCAAAAAAGAAAACCTTCTCATCGGCACCAATTTCCAAGAGTGGCAGAGGCGTTTATGCGTCGTCCTTCGCCACAAAAGGAAATTATATGTGCTGGAAGAGCCTATTCCAGTTGCGACTGGGAAAGAGGCTAGTGATGAGGAATTATCTCTCTACATGAAACACATGGATGATGCCACAGATGTCCAGTGTTTCATGCTATCGGCCATGTCTAATGAGCTCTTGAAGCAACATGAAAACATGGATGCGTATAGAATGATGTCTCACCTTAAAGATATCTACCAAGAGAAGGAGAGACAGGAGAGGTATGAGATCTCCAATGCTTTGTTTACCACGAATCTTGGAGAGTCTGCGCCAGCTGGGCCTCATGTAGTCAAGCTTATTGGCTACATTGAATGCCTGGAAATCTTAGGGATTAAATTCCCGGATGAGTTGCGTACAGATCTCATCCTATCATCACTTCCCAAGACCTTATCTAGCTTCATTGTCAACTATAACATGAGAGGAAATGAGACACTACTGGAAAAACGGGCTATACCCACGGTTCAAAACCGTGGGTATAGCCCCCAAAACCGTGGGTATAGGCTATACCCACGGTTTTGGGAACCATGGGCTGGAATGGCGTCGGTATAGGGGTCTTCACCTATACCCACGGTTTGGTAGAACCGTGGGTATAGGTGTGTCACACACCAGCACCACGCTGTACAGCATGGCAGGCAAATACCCCACGGTTTTCACACCGTGGGGATTTCAATTATTTTCGAAAAAGTCGCGTCTGGAAGGGTTTGAACTCGCGCCTCACGCGCTACAACGAGGCCGCGCACCGCAACTAACCAACCGAGCTGCCATTTCAATATGTTATTTATAGATATTTTTTCTTATATATATTAATATAGGTTCTCTTCGCATATTCAAAAATAGATGCGGTTGGGTTTCGAACCCGCGCTTCCCGCTGGAGTCACCAACGCGCCGAGAGAACAACCAACTGAGCTAAGCGGACTTTGTCTATTAAATTATACGCTGCTATACTTATATTAATAATATTGATAAATTTAAAATTATGTCGTGCCGAGTTTCGAACACCGGGCTTCTCTGAAGGGAACGGCGAACTGAACCAACACACCTACCGAAGTTTTGTTAATTGATGTTGGTATCTTTTTTTTTAAAATTATTTAAAACATTGTTACCACATAAAATTTATTTCATCCCGCGCAATTTTTTTCCCATTCCCGCCACCCGAAATAACGCGGGAAACCTATACCCACGGTTTTGAAAACCGTGGGTATAGGTCTTTGAAAAAAATACCCCATATACCCACGGTTTTCAAAAACCGTAGGTATAGGTTTCCGAAGCAATCCATATACCCACGGTTTTGGCAAAACCGTGGGTATAGGTCTTCACAAAAAAACTATACCCACGGTTTTGTCCAAAACCGTGGGTATTGGGTACCTATACCCACGGTTTTCCAAAACCGTGGGTATAGGTTCCCATACTATACCTATACCCACGGTTCTGGAAAACCGTGGGTATAGGGGGGACCTATACCCACGGTTTTGTGAAAACCCGTGGGTATAGGCCCAATTTCCAGTAGTGAGAAGAGTCTATCGGAGCTTCTGACCTTGATTCGCCCGGTAGATAAGGACATGGAGCGTGACACACCCGCGGTCCTTATGGTGAACAAGAAAAGGAAGGACAAGGAAAAGGGGCTAAAGAATTATAAACGGACTGAATCCCCCGAGCACCGTCCCTCTAAGAAGGGGAAGATCCAGAGGCAGGGCAAGGAACGGGAGGAAGTGTGTTTTGCATGTGGCAAGAAGGGCCACTGGAAGAGGAACTGCACCCAGAATCGTGGGGACGCTAAAGGTGTGTTTGTTATCGAGTGCAATATTTTTATTTCTACACATTGGGTATTAGATGTAGCTTGTGGGGATCACATCTATATTCAAATGTAGGAACCAAGTAGATTTAGAAAGATCGCCAGAGGAGAGGTGGATCTTCGAGCTTCCAATGGCGCAAGGCTGGCTGCGTTGGCTATTGGCGACTACCACCTCTCATTGCCAACTGGGATGATTTTGGTTTTACATAACTATTATTATGTGCCTAGTGTTTCCAAGAACATAATTTATGTATCTTGTTTGGATATGGATGGATTTGTTTTCAAATTTGGAAATAAGGGTTGTCTCTTTTATAAGAACAATGTATGTTATGGTATGGCACATTTAAATAATGGTTTGTATGTATTGAATTATGAAAACCAAGTGTTGGAAATCGATAAAGAAACAAACTCACATGACTCATACATCACCCAGTTATGGCATCACTGACTTGGTCATGTGAACGAGAAGCGTTTCACAAAGCTCTGCCAAGATGGCTATTTAGACTCTACTGAGCTAAAACCACTTGATAGATGTCACGCTTGTTTACATGGAAAAATGACCAAGAATCCTTTTGGTGGACAAGGTGAAAGGTCCATAGAGCTTCTAGGATTGGTACACACGGATGTGTGTGGACCATTTCCAGTAGAAGCTAGAGGTGGATATTCTTACTTCATTACTTTTACTGATGATTTGAGTAGATATGGTTATGTCTACTTAATGAGGTATAAGTCAGAGTCCTTAGAGAAATTTATGAAATTCAAGAATGAAGTAGAGAATCAGCTTGATAAGAAGATAAAGAAGCTTCGATCGGATCGAGGTGGAGAATATCTGAACCAAGAGTTTATCGATCTTCTACGGGAGTTTTGGATTCTATCTCAGCTCACTCCTCCTTATACACCATAGTGGAATGGTGTTAGTGAAAGGAGGAACCGCACCTTGTTGGACATGGTGAGGTCGATGATGAGTCATGCTGATCTTCCATTATCCTTTTGGGGATATGCATTACAAATTGCAGCATACACATTAAACCGAGTACCAACTAAGGCGGAAAATGGAATTCCATCCGAGTTATGGAATGGAAGGAAACCCACTTTGTCGCACACACGTGTATGGGGATGCGAGGCTTTTGTTAAGGTCTTCTCAGGCAACAAACTAGCACCTCGGGGCACAAAGTATATCTTTATAGGATATCCCAAGGAAACGAAAGGATATTACCTATATAACCCTCAAGACAAGAAAGTGACTGTCGCCAGACAAGTCGTCTTTCTTGAGAGGGAACACATCCTCAAGAAGGATAGTGGGAGAAAGATTGACTTCGACGAAGTTGATGCTCAAGATACACAGGATTTGGTACAGTCCCCGTGGAAGAGGTTCCAGAAACACAAGTACTGCGTAGGAGCTCAAGAGAGGTAAGGGAACCAGAGAGATTTGATTTCCTAGTCACCGAGGATGGTGAATCATTATTGTTGGACAATGATGAACCTCTCTCCTACAAGGAAGCAGTAGAAAGCTCAGAAGATGCAAGATGGCTAGAAGCTATGAATTCTGAGATAGATTCCATGTATCAGAACCAAGTTTGGGTTCTGGTCGATGAGCCAGTTGATGTAAATCCTGTTGGATGCAAATGGGTATTCAAAAGAAAGCTAGACATGGAAGGTCAAGTTAGCACCTATAAAGCATGGCTAGTGGCTAAAGGATTCAGACAGCGTCAAAGAATTGACTATGATGAAACCTTCTCGCCAGTTTCCATGTTTAAATCCATAAGAATCATACTTGCCATAGCAACTTACCATGACTACGAGATTTGGCAGATGGATGTCAAAACAGCATTCCTTAACAGGAACCTTCAGGAAGATGTCAATATGACACAACCAGAAGGGTTTGTGACACCAGGTGAAGCCAAACAGGTTTGCAAGTTGCAGGAATCCATTTATGGATTGAAGAAAGCATCCAGGTCATGGAACATTCGATTTGATGAAGCCGTAAAGGAATTTGGTTTCATTAAGAATGAATGTGATCCATGTGTTTATAAGAGGTTTAATGGGAATGCGGTCGTCATCCTAGTGGTATATGTTGATGACATATTGCTTATTGGAAATGACGTACCAGCCTTACGTCAGTTAAGGATTGGTTGAACAAGTGTTTCTCCATGAAGGACTTAGGAGAAGCAGCCTACATTCTAGGGATCAAGATCGTTCGTGACAGATCCAAGAGGCTGCTTGGACTAAGTCAGGGTACATACATTGACCATATACTAAAGAGATTTAGTATGGAAAAATCCAAGAGGGGATTGGTTCCAGTGTCACATGGCTTACATCTTTCTAAGAAAATGTGTCCCCAGACATAACAGGAGAAAGATAGGATGAGAAAGATCTCATACGCTTCGGCTATAGGATCTATCATGTATGTCATGTTATGTACCAGGCTTGATATTGCCTATGCACTGAGCATGGTAGGCAGATATCAAGAAGATCCAGGAGAACAGCATTGGACTGCTGTTAAGACTATCCTTAAGTATCTTAGAAGAACTAAGGATATGTTCCTGGTGTCTGGATGAGACAAGGAGCTTGTCATCAGAGGGTATGTTGATGCTGGTTTTCAAACAGATCAGAATGATATGAAGTCGCAATCTGGATATGTTTTCTATCTCAATGGAGGAGCTGTGAGCTAGAAGAGTTCAAAGCAGCCAGTTGTCGCTGATTCTACAGCGGAGTCCAAGTATATAGCAGCTTCTGATGCATCCAAGGAATCCGTCTGGATTCGTAACTTTTTCCAGGATCTTGATGTGGTTCCTAGCAGTAAAGATCTCATTACATTGTATTGTGATAATACTGCAGCGGTGGATCTTGAAAAAGAACCAAGGTCACATCAACGGACAAAGCACATACTCCGGAAGTATCACCTCTTGAGGGATTTCTATCAAAGGGGTGAAGTTGCAGTGAGCAGAGTGTCCACGGAAGAGAACGTGGCGGACCCCATGACTAAAGGCCTATCTCAGAAGAAGCATGAATATCATGTGAGAGCTAGCGGGTTAAAGGTTGTTAGCAGTTGGCTCTAGTCCAAGTGGGAGTCTGTTGGAGTTGGTGGTCTAGAACCAACTACTTTGTACTTTATTCATTAAATAAAAGCCTTATCACATCTTGATTGTTCTTCTGCGTGACATGTCATGTGATAATGTATAAGGACCCGCACTTATTTCATACATAATCTTGAATTTATTTAAGAAAACACGTCATTATACATTGAGGATCTTTTCAAGTTTAGATCTTTAGATAATTAAGACAAAACATTTGTAATATTACACATTGTTACATAGTGGATACCATAAAATCAGTTTCCATTATCCTCAGAATATAAAACATTAAATCACAAAACAAGACTCCTTGAAAATTCTTCAACATTTAACATGTCTTCCTTCCTTGTATTACTCATCATTAACCTGTGAAAAATCATTTAAAAACTTGGGATGAGCACAAAAGCTCAGTAAGGTATGAAAAAGAGGGAAAATCACATTAGTCCATGAATACGCATGACGTATGAAAACATTTTCAAAAGACATGCTTTACACCCATAAAATCTTACTTAGTGTACCATGAGATTTACACAAGATCCACACAAACATAATTATAATCATAGAGGTATATTGGGGCATTACTTACATAATCTTGTAACCACCTTGGCTACCTTAAAATTTGTAACCCTCACGGCTACCTTACTTTGTGTAACCATCACAGTTACACTTGGAGTAACCATATGGCCGACCTCCAACTTACTCATACCTAATGCATTGGAGGGAAATATAGGTCCCACCCTTCATCATAAACAATGCCCAATAACCAAAACATAATCATACAACATAAACAATAGCATAAAAACATACCTTTTGAATCTTATAAAACAGAATTTTAAAAGAGGATTTTAGAAGAAAAGTCCCTTATAAACATCATATACTTGAAGTGAGACTTAATAGAGTGTATGGAATAGGTATATACTCTGTAAATATATATAATTAAATATAATATAAACAGAACCCATCACACAAACAATTTAAATAGCACATAAATAATAAAGTAGATGGTTAACCCAAAGAATTGAAATCGGGTTAAGAATTCCCTTACCTTGGGATTGTATTACTTCAAAATTGTTTAAACCTCCTGTATAATGGTTAAAAGAGTGTTATTAGTACTTTACAGAAACATTTTCATGTTTATAACATCTTATATGGTCATTTCATAACCTCATTTCACCCCTTAATTGTTAGGATTTTGTTCCTTGCATTATTTTGGGTGAGTTCTTTTGTGATTTTCACAATCGGTTCATGATGAATCTTTCTTGTTGATTGGAAGTGAAACTCCAGAATTGGAATGGAGTAGTATTTACATAATTCCAGTACCATAAATTATACCATTTATCACTTTGGTGCTTTATATGATGATGATTTATAAGTTAAAACATTAATTATGTTCGTTTAGATAATTTAAGTGGTTCTTTGATAATTACAATTTCATTTAGTCTTATAAGTTTGAATCATGAGTACAAAATAATTCCAGAACCTTATATGATTCATAAAACATATATTATAACCTGGTTCAACCATATAAATGGTTTCATGACCAGACTTGAAAGAATTAATGGAGATTGAAAATACATCGTCCACGATATCGGTAATTCGACACAAATGGACAATGTTTTTTTGATTCTTTAAATAAGTGAGAGAGGAGAGGAATAATGATTTGTAATTTTCCATAAACATGAAAACATACAGAATATACATGATTCTGGAGATTTCATGCCTCTTGGATAAGAGGGGGTGAAGAACGAAGAGAAGGGAATCTTAAAATGAAGAAAACATGAGAAATTTCTTACAAAAAATTCGGTAGCCTAACGGCGCCTCTTAAAATTTCATAAAAACAAGATTGATGAGAGGAATGGAATATCTCGTCAATCATACAAAATTTGGACAGTAAGGGGAAATATTAAACGAAATATCCCAACAAAAGACAAAGGGAAAGGAAGAGAATAACATAAAATGGAAGGAAAGAATGAAAATGAAAGAGGATGTTTACCTCTTGATCTCTTCTCCTTGAGATCCTTCTTAAGGGATTTGATTTTGGTCTTTTGGTGAGACCAGCAGCTCTAGGACGTGGGGAAGAAGATTGGGGAGGTAATTTGGCAGAAATTAGACAATGCTCAAGGCTTGAGAGGTGTGAGAGGAAGAGGGGAGTGAGGGTGATATTTATAGTGGAGGAGGGGAGGTATTTTAGATTATTTTAATTATTATTATAATATTTTTATCAAGACTATGAATAACCTCAAATCAAGTGGCCCTAAATAGTGTTAATATCATGTGATTTCGAAGCAAGTGGCCTTGCATCACTTATGATGTCATAAATAGTGCATTTTTACTGATAAATTGATTATACGGTATTTTATCGTATTTCACTATTCACTAAAAATTCAAGAGTTTCAGAAAAATACCAAAAATTTACCCCTACCATTTTTCGACGTGTAGAATTAAAAAGTGAAATCCATTTTTCAAAAATAATTTTCTAAATATTATTAATTTAATTTTTAAATAAGGTCACAGTTAATTCAAAAAAATAACAATATTGAAGTGCAATTAGTTTTATGTGACATTGGAAAATTAATTAAGATCCCATTATCCTATTTCCATGGGAAAATAAAATAATATTATTATTTACTATTCATGAGGTCATATCACTATTCATATTACTATTCATAAGGGCATGTTACTATTCACCAAAGAAACAAGTTTGTTCCATCAGACTCTAAATAACATACTGAACACAATTGTAGATGACAGTTTCTTGAAATTCAAAACATAGAAGAAATAAAATTATGTTTAAAGGATACTTATAAATATATACCTTAAACAAAATTTCAAACATTTTCAATTTATTTTTAGAAAACCTTGGGATGTTACATTATCCCCACCTTCTTGAAATTGCGTCCTCGCAATTTTATTTACTTATTAAACAACTGAGGGTATTTTTCCCTCATAGCATTTTCAGACTCCCATGTTGCTTCTTCAACCATGTGGTTTCTCCACAAAACCTTTACCTCGTGGATTACCTTATTCCTCAATACCTGTTCTCTTCGATCAAGAATCTGAACCGGTTTTTCTTCATAAGAAAGGTTCTCTGCTAGCTGAACTGCTTCCGGCCTCAAGATATGTGATGAATCTTGAACATACTTTCTCAACATCGAAACATGAAAAACATTGTGTACCTGAAACAAGCTCGGAGGCAAAGCTACGCGGTACGCAACTGTTCCAACTTTATCCAAGATTTAAAAAGGACCGATGAACCGTGGACTTAGTTTCCCTTTCTTGCCGAAACGCATCACACTTTTCCAAGGAGATATTTTAAGGAAAACATGGTCACCTACCTTGAAAGAGAAGTCTTTCCTTCTGTTATCTGCATAACTTTTCTGCCTGCTCTGAGCTGTCCTCATGTGTTGCTGGATCATCCTCACTTTCTCAGCCACTTCTTCTACTAATTCTGGCCCCATCAACTTTCTTTCACTGACTTCATCCCAAAATGCAGGATTCCGACACTGCTTTCCATACAAGGCCTCAAAAGGTGCCATCTGAATACTGGAATGGAAACTGTTATTATAAGAAAACTCAACTAGTGAAAGATGCTGATCCCAACTTCCCTGATAGTCCATTGAACAAGCTCGAAGCATATCCTCCAAAGTTTGAATCGTTCGTTCTGACTGCCCATCTGATTGAGGATGAAAAGTTGTACTGAAATTCAACTCTGTGCCCAAAGACTTCTGAAGTCCCTTCCAAAATTTAGAAGTGAACCTGGGATCTCGGTCAGACACAATGGAAAGAGGAACTCCATGTAACCTGACAATCTCTTTGAGGTACAATCGAGAAAGCTGATCTAATGTCATTGTATCTCGAATAGAAAGAAAATGAGCAGACTTTGTTAGCCGATCAACAATAACCCATATCGCATTGTTACCTCGAGAAGTCTTTGGTAGTCCCACCACAAAATCCATGGATATATTCTCCCATTTCCATTATGGCACCGGCAAAGGCTGAAGCATCCCCTTCGGTAACTGTCACTCTGCTTTAACCTGCTGACATGTCAAACATTTCATTGTAAAATCAGCAATATCTCTTTTCATCCCATTCCACCAGTAATACTCCCGAAGGTCTCTGTACATCTTAGTACTTCCAGGATGAACAGAAAATGGAGAACTATGAGCTTCACACAATAATTCTTTCTTCAGCTGGGAATCACAAGGCACACACAACCTTTTTCCAAGCCTTAAAACACAATATTTATCAAGATTAAATTCTGGAAACTTACCCATTTTAACCAATTCTACCTTTTTCTGTAGCTCACGGTCTTCCCTCTGCGCTTTCATAATTCTGTCTGACAACGAAGACTGCACTGAAACCTGAAACAAAACAGATATATTCCCTACACCAACAACTTCTAAGCCAAAATTTATCAAATCATTAATCAAGGGATCACGTTCCGAACGTAGCATGGTTAATGATGCATGATTTTTCCGACTTAAGGCATCCGCTACTTTGTTTGCTTTTCCAGGATGGTAATTAATCGTGCAGTCATAATCCTTTATCAGTTCTAGCCATCTTCTCTGCCTCATGTTTAATTCCTTCTGAGTGAATATATACTTAAGACTTTTATGGTCAGTATATATTTGGCATTTGGTTCCGTATAGATGATGCCTCCATATTTTCAAAGCAAAAACCACAGCTGCCAATTCCAAATCATGTGTGGGATAATTCAGCTCATGAGGTTTAAGTTGTCTCGAAGCATAGGCAATTACCTGATCATTCTTCATCAAAACACAACCAAGTCCCTTCAAAGAAGCATCACTGTAGATGACAAACTCACCATTCTGGGAAGGTAAGGCCAAAACTGGAGCATTCACCAATCTCTTCTTTAGTTCCTGAAAACAAACATCACATTCTTCTGTCCAAACAAATTTAACCCCTTTCCGTGTTAACTTAGTTATTGGGCTAGATAACCGTGCAAAGTTCTTAACAAAGCGTCGGTAATAAATTGCTAAGCCCAGAAAACTACGAATCTCTGTAACATTTTTGGGTCTTGGCCATTCATCAACTACTTTTGTTTTGGTAGGATCAACTGTTATTCCATCCTTATTTACAATGTGCCCAAGAAAAGAAATTTGTTGCAACCAAAAATCACACTTGCTGAATTTTCCATATAGTTTCTTTTCTTTTAAAGTTTGTAAAACAACCCTTAGATGTTTTTCATGCTCCTCTTTATTTTTATAAAAAACCAGAATGTCATCAATAAATACAACCACAAACTTATCCAAGAACTCATGAAATACTCTATTCATAAGATTCATGAATACAGCAGGTGCATTAGTTAACCCAAATGGCATAACAACAAATTCATAATGCTCATATCTAGTACGAAAGGCTGTTTTCAGGATGTCATCCTCATTCACCTTCAGCTGATGGTATCCGGATCTCAAGTCAATCTTGGAAAAGTACTGATCTCCCTGGAGCTGATCAAACAAGTCATCAATATGAGGCAAAGGATACTTGTTTTTAACAGTGATGTTATTCAAAGCTCTATAATCAATACAAAGTCTCATGGAACCATCTTTCTTTTTAACAAACAAAACAGGGGCTCCCCATGGTGAAGTACTGGGACGAATGAAGCCTTTGACAAGAAAATCCTGCAACTGATTTTTCAATTCAAGAAGTTCTATTGGAGCCATACGATATGGGGGTTTTGAAATTGGCTTAGCATCAGGAACTAAGTCAATTGTGAATTCGACTTCTCATTTAGGTATGACATTGGGTAACTCCTCAGGAAAAACATCAAGGTATTCATTTACCACTGGCACATCATTGATTTGAATAGTTCCCTTGTTTTCAACAATATGAGCCAGATAACTTTCATTTCCATCTTTCAGTAGTTTCTCAGCTTCTTGATATGTTATCAATTGTATGGGTTCATTCTTGTATACAAACTGAAATTCTTTCTGAAAAACAACTTCTTTAGCTCTACAGTCAATCTTAGCATGATAATCAGAAAGCCAGTCCATCCCCAGAATAACTTCAAACTCGACTAAGGGTAAAACAACAAGGTTTGCAGGTAAAGTCTTTCCACATACCACAATAGAAATATTCTTATAATTCCTCTTTTCTATAACATTTCCCCCTGGTGTTTTAACAACAAGTTCAGGTATCATTTGTTGAGGTGATATTTCCAAGTCACTAGAAAATTTCTCAGAGATGAAGGAATGTGTAGACCCCGTATCAAACAAAACTTTAGCAAAATCTGAGTGAACAAACAAAGTACCTGATACAACTTCATTGGATGGCCCAACATCTGCTGACGTAGTCGCAAAGGATCTCACTACACCTTTCTGCTTGTAGTCTGGCTTCTTTGCATCATTTGGATCCCTCTTTGGACAGGCATTTGCATAGTGACCCATATCACCACATTTAAAACACTTTACAGTTTTCTTATCAGGATTAGTCTTTGGATCATTTTCATTGCAATCTTGGGCCATATGTCCAAACTTACCACATTTAAAACACTTCCCAGTTTTGATAAGACATTCCCCAGGGTGCTTCTTACCACACTTTTCACAAACTGGAAACTGTATTTTCTTACCATCAGATTTCATTGGTTGATTCTTACCCATTGCTTTCCAATTTGACCTATTTTTCTCTTTGTTTCCAAATTGCATGTGATCGTCAGAAAACTCCATCTCTACCCTCTCAGCACATCAGACAATTTTCTCGTAACTTTTGAATTCACGGGAGGCCAACGCCCTTCGATACCTTGGCTTCAATCCTGAGTAAAAGCGGTTGATTTTGCTATCGAGATCCAGAATAATATTTGGAGCATACCTCGTCAGTCGGGTGAAGTTCGCCTCATACATAGCCACTGAATCTTCCTCCTTTTGTTTCAGTTCAAGGAATTGTTTCTCCGTTCTAAGTCGCACCACCTTAGGAAAATATTTTTCAAGAAAAAGACTTTTAAATTCATCCTATACTAAGGCATCAAAATCCTCTCTACCCCTGATATTCCTTACCATTGACCACCACTGATCAGATTCCCCTTCAAAACGATAAATGGCAAGACTTACCTTTTGATTGTCTGAACATCCCATAACATCAAATATCTTTTCAAGGGCTTTAATCCATCCTTCTGCTGCCACTGGGTCAGAAGATCCACTGAATGCAGGAGGATGTTGTCTCATAAAATGTTCCACCATTGTCATGTTCCGTTGGGGTACTTCTATTTGTCCTCTTGCATGGATGCCACCACCATTTATTGCCTGTGTTAGCTGAGCCATTACTTTCACAAACTGCTCGGTTCCAATCCCTACCATTCCCGGCTGTTGATCAGGAAGGATGTCATTCTGTCGGTGCCTATCCTCTTCAGCATCCATGTTCCTTCTGCAGACAACCATTCTAAACAAACATTTCTTAGATGAAGCAACATGGTAATCTTTAAATTCTATAACAAATTAAACATAGGGTGAGAATTATTTATGGTATTCTATTAGCATCACCTTAACCCCTAAAGTTATCTAAACCATCCTCTGATACCAACTATAAGGACCCGCACTTATTTCATACATAATCTTGAATTTATTTAAGAAAACACGTCATTATACATTGAGGATCTTTTCAAGTTTAGAGCTTTAGAGAATTAAGACAAAACATTTGTAACATTACACATTGTTACATAGTGGATACCATAAAATCAGTTTCCATTATCCTCAGAATATAAAACATTAAATCACAAAACAAGACTCCTTGACAATTCTTCAACATTTAACATGTCTTCCTTCCTTATATTACTCATCATTAACCTGTGAAAAATCATTTAAAAACTTGGGATGAGCACAAAAGCTCAGTAAGGTATGAAAAAGAGGGAAAAATCACATTAGTCCATGAATACGCATGACGTATGAAAACATTTTCAAAAGACATGCTTTCCACCCATAAAATCTTACTTAGCGTACCATGAGATTTACACAAGATCCACACAAACATAATTATAATCATAGAGGTATATTGGGGCATTACTTACATAATCTTGTAACCACCTTGGCTACCTTAAAATTTGTAACCCTCACGGCTACCTTACTTTGTGTAACCATCACAGTTACACTTGGAGTAACCATACGGCCGACCTCCAACTTACTCATACCCAATGCATTGGAGGGAAATATAGGTCCCACCCTTCATCATAAACAATTCCCAATAACCAAAACATAATCATACAACATAAACAATAGCATAAAAACATACCTTTTGAATCTTATAAAACAGAATTTTAAAAGAGGATTTTAGAAGAAAAGTCCCTTATAAACATCATATACTTGAAGTGAGACTTAATAGAGTGTATGGAATAGGTATATACTCTGTAAATATACATAATTAAACATAATATAAATAGAACCCATCACACAAACAATTTAAATAGCACATAAATAATAAAGTAGATGGTTAACCCAAAGAATTGAAATCAGGTTAAGAATTCCCATACCTTGGGCTTGTATTACTTCAAAATTGTTTAAACCTCCTGTATAATGGTTAAAAGAGTGTTATTAGTACTTTACAGAAACATGTTCATGTTTATAACATCTTATATGGTCATTTCATAACCTCATTTCACCCCTTAATTGTTAGGATTTTGTTCCTTGCATTATTTTGGGTGAGTTCTTTTGTGATTTTCACAATCGGTTCATGATGAATCTTTCTTGTTGATTGGAAGTGAAACTCCAGAATTGGAATGGAGTAGTATTTACATAATTCCAGTACCATAAATTATACCATTTATCACTTTGGTGCTTTATATGATGATGATTTATAAGTTAAAACATTAATTATGTTCGTTTAGATAATTTAAGTGGTTCTTTGATAATTACAATTTCATTTAGTCTTATAAGTTTGAATCATGAGTACAAAAGAATTCCAGAACCTTATATGATTCATAAAACATATATTAGAACCTGGTTCAACCATATAAATGGTTTCATGACCAGACTTGAAAGAATTAATGGAGATTGAAAATACATCGTCCACGATATCGGTAATTCGACACAAATGGACAATGTTTTTTTTGATTCTTTAAATAAGTGAGAGAGGAGAGGAATAATGATTTGTAATTTTCCATAAACATGACAACATCCAGAATATACATGATTCTGGAGATTTCATGCCTCTTGGATAAGAGGGGGTGAAGAACGAAGAGAAGGGAATCTTGAAATGAAGAAAACATGAGAAATTTCTTACAAAAAATTCGGCAGCCTAACGGCGCCTCTTAAAATTTCATAAAAACAAGATTGATGAGAGGAATGGAATATCTCATCAATCATACAAAATTTGGACAGTAAGGGGAAATATTAAACAAAATATCCCAACAAAAGACAAAGGGAAAGGAAGAGAATAACATAAAATGGAAGGAAAGAATGAAAATGAAAGAGGATGTTTACCTCTTGATCTCTTCTCCTTGAGATCCTTCTTAAGGGCTTTGATTTTGGTCTTTTGGTGAGACCAGCAGCTCTAAGACGTGGGGAAGAAGATTGGGGAGGGAATTTGGCAGAAATTAGACAATGCTCAAGGCTTGAGAGGTGTGAGAGGAAGAGGGGAGTGAGGGTGATATTTATAGTGGAGGAGGGGAGGTATTTTAGATTATTTTAATTATTATTATAATATTTTTATCAAGACTATGAATAACCTCAAATCAAGTGGCCCTAAATAGTGTTAATATCATGTGATTTCGAAGAAAGTGGCCTTGCATCACTTATGATGTCATAAATAGTGCATTTTTACTGATAAATTGATTATACGGTATTTTATCGTATTTCACTATTCACTGAAAATTCAAGAGTTTCAGAAAAATACCAAAAATTTACCCCTACCATTTTTCGACGTGTAGAATTCAAAAGTAAAATCCATTTTTCAAAAATAATTTTCTAAATATTATTAATTTAATTTTTAAATAAGGTCACAGTTAATTCAAAAAAATAACAATATTGAAGTGCAATTAGTTTTATGTGACATTGGAAAATTAATTAAGATCCCATTATCCTATTGCCATGAGAAAATAAAATAATATTATTATTTACTATTCATGAGGTCTTATCACTATTCATATTACTATTTATAAGGGCATGTTACTATTCACCAAAAAAAACAAGTTTGTTCCATCAGACTCTAAATAACATACTGAACACAATTGTAGATGACAGTTTCTTGAAATTCAAAACATTGAAGAAATAAAATTATGTTTAAAGGATACTTATAAATATATACCTTAAACAAAATTTCAAACATTTTCAATTTATTTTTAGAAAACCTTGGGATGTTACATAATGTCCTAAGGATAGCTGTTGCATTAAAGGGTCGTAGCGGATCTCTACTATGATGAGAACCCAGAAGTGCCATAACACTGTTCTTGAATGTATGTTCTATGGTCGGATGATATTATTTGAGGGACACAAATAATACAGGTCATTATGGGTGAGGACTCATAAAACTTTGAGGCACCTTCTCATGGTGTGCGCCCTTGGTAATATCCAGGAGGATATTATGAGAACGAGACCTGCCAGTTGGAAATCCACATTTCATAGTGTCATTGGATGTTCCTATCTGCGGATGTGTGTATTGGTCCTTAGACTTTAAGATTATTATTAATGGGTATTATAACTCGCGCACTTAGATGTATTGACGAAAACTGTGATGACACGCTGTTCGCAGCGAGGTAGGATACGTTGGGTGCGTCACGAGTAATACCGCATTAATAGATAATGCGAGAAAGGATTTGTCCCTTTCGTTCCATAACGGAAGTAGATATCTCAGGCCCTTTGATGGAATTGATATAGCCTAAATAAATCCATGTTCATGGTAAGGTATGCGCAAGTTCAATTCCGGGAAGTCAAAGAAAGAATAATCAAGCACATGGATTGATGGCACTAGCATGCAAATCGCTTGATTAGAGATATCGAGACAAAGGGATTATATTACACGGTAAGCGTTCGTAGGAGGTGACACGTCATTGCGGTGTTAACTTCTTTCTCTATGGGTGCCTTGGCGTGTTGCTAGACGCTAACCTTGGACTTTAGGCAGGCTCAGCCTAATGCCACTGAGAAAGAGGCGTAGAGGGTCACACACTAAGTGTATCCATGTATCTCAGTTAAATATTAATTTAACAAGTTAAATAAATATTATTCCCGATTGTGGTTTAATAATTATTTAAGGATGCCTGATCGCATTTGTTTCGACACTAGTTATTCGAGAGAATATAGTGTGGGCGAAATAATATATATTTATTAGCGAGTAATGCAGTTACATTTATTTAAGAAATAAATAGTCATTACTCAAGGTCTAATAAATATGGTGGAGGAAATAAATAAAATGAAAAAATAAAAGTACACGCCGTGTATATTTATATACACGCCGTGTAGTTTGTTTTTCAGGATTTGTGAGAAAATATTGTTTATTTAATTAAATGATATTAAATGTAATACGTTGGGCGCATGTCAAGTAATATTGATGGTCAACTGTCATTATTAAGACATGTGGTATTACTAAGAATTAAATGAAATGATTAAATGCTTTCGGGCAATTAATTCATTTTATTATTCTAAGTATTATAATCTCAATTACATTATTCTCATAGAATCAGAGTCATTGTTGTGCACAACGGATTTGGAAATACTCTCAAGCCAAAGAGAGAAGTCCCTTTCCACCAAGAACGCCCTCAAGTTACGAGAGCAAGATCCTCCACCGGATCAAGGCGGTCAAAGGCGGACATCGCAAGCGAAGGTTCTTCCACGCTAGCACCCGGAGATCTCTTCGGCGACGTCCGAAGATACATGACACACGTGTGGATCACCGCTAGAGGAATCCTACACTTGGATTCTACGACGCAATGACAGATCACTGAATCGTGACCGAACACATCAACGAAGAAAGAATTCCAACGAGGTAATTCTTATGCATTAATTAAATTAATTATAATCAACATATGATGATCCTTCTCAAGGGTCCCGGGACACTTCTTTTCTTTTCGTTCTTCGTTCTATTCCGAAGATTCGGCGTTTTATATCGTGACGGATCTCGGATTGAACGTTGTTTAACATTAAAATTAATGTTGGGCAAACCCACCAACGCGCTTCCGCTGCGCCCGAAACCTACAGTAACAACATATTAGTATATGGAAGTTACTGAGGTTATTATATCAGAATGTTTTAATAAGAATTGAAGGAGGTAAAGTAAGAAATAAAATAAAAATGTCCGTTGAAGAATGTTGCATCTTCTTTGGGTAACCTCCTTAAGCTTGCACCAAAAGTCTTTCTAGGTTGGATTTATGGCCAAACTAAGGCTTCTAGGATGAGAGGAGGGAAGTAAAGAAGAGATTTGGGCATGGATTAGCTGAACCAAAAGGTTTTGAAAGTGTGAAGATGAGAGGAGATGGGGTGACCTTTTATAAGTGAGGTGAGTGACACACTGGTAATTTTAGAAAAGAAAAAGGTGTACACCCACATTTTTCATAGGCCACAAATCTCCAAAATCGGTCATTCTCAAGCCTGATAACATCAAAATATGGCCACCCAATGGGCGTTGGAAAGGTTTTGGATCATTTTTAACGCATATATTTTTAGTTTAACCCCCTGGTAAACTCATTTTTACCTTAACCGTAGTAAATAATTTTTACTGTTTTTACTATTAATTATGGTCAAAATTAAATGTACTTTATTAAATAATATAAATCATGCGTATTGCATATATGGAATCCATTTTTCCAAATTCCATTTACAGAAGTTTCATTTTTTAATTTAAAATTAAACTCGCAGATCCAATGAGAAAGCAGTTTTCCAAAGAGAAAATGCTCAAAAGTTTAAAAACTTTTTATATCAAAATTCAATATAAAAATTATTCTAATGACCTAAATTGGATGAATTGATATATAATTGAACTTATGCTACTTTAAATCATATTTTAAAACAAAAAGGAAACTTAAAAATTTTTTAAACGAAAAGCCAGTTTTTATTAAAAACCAATATTTTTCACTATTCATCGAAAAATTAATCTTTTAGGAAAATCCTAAAAATTCACCCTAAGCCATGATGATTTCAAAAATGAAGTTTATTTTACCAAATTAATTTTCCAAAAGTGTCCAAATTTAATTTTATTATTGTTCACAAAGAAAAATAAAAAACATTTTTTTTGTGAAAATGGTATTTTCGAAACATAGAGTTTACCAAAAAATTAAGTATTTTTATCAATATGTTTTCTTTATATAAAACCATTATACTTAATATTTAAAATGTGGTTATTCTTATTCATGCCGCCAAGTTTAACGGCTAGGTAATAATGATATTGTTTAAATAATAATATTAATAGTTTTTCGTAGTTCGTTAAAACTTGATGTGGCGTGTAACACAAGCTATCAAAGAAGTTTAATTTATTCAAAATAAAAATATTTCATAAAATATCAGGGTGTTACACGATCATCCTCCATTGGCATCCTCTAACCACCCCGATCACAAGCCCCTTCGTTCTGATCCCATTTCACCATGCTCTAGTGGAATCAACACAAAAAACCCCAAATTCAGGTCTCTGAAATCGAAAGAGGGGAATGAAGGAAATAGGAGAGATATAGGAAAGATCTAGCCTTCACAGGAGAATCCACAAGACCAAAAACTCTAAAGATCAAAGGAGTAGGAGTGGAAGGAGCAAAGGGAGGGGGCGGTCACCCCTCTCGTCTCGATCAATGAACCATAAAAAACAGAGGGGGTTTTCCATTTAAAGTGTGCCATTTTAAAAGCATAACAAGGGACAGTTGCATCATGACCCTCTTGCATCACAACGCAATGCCCCTAACCAAGGCATCCCAACAACACAAGGGCGCATTGCGGCATGACCTCATGTGTCACGGCACGACGCCCCATCATTAGGCAACTCGAAAAAACTTGTGTCAGTCATTGTGGTGTGGCTATGTGGCTCAGGTGCAACACCCCATTCCAAGGTAGAACCACGAAACAACGGCCACCCCTGCCCAGGGTCACGTTGCAGTGCGACCCTCCTCAACAACACCAACTTCTAGGGCGTAACCAGAAAACCGCAACCGCCAACTACGACATGGTTGGGTGCTTCATGGTACAGACTCATCCCCTCAAGTAGGCCTTCACAATGCAATGCATAGGTTGCAGCGTGACCAACCACCTGGTCCAAAATTTTAATCTTACGCATCCTATCACCACGCCACAACACCTCCTATTATGACATGACCTCATACATGCAACAAAATTTCAACCTGGGCCAGGGCCAACTCCCCAAAATGTTGAGCCCTGCCCTTCATTAACTTCTCCAATAGTTGAAAACCATCAACACACTCATGGTTCGACAAAACTTTTAGCAATTTCATGCCTCAGCATATGTGGGTTGTAACATAGTGGATGTGTTTTCTTAAGAATACTCATGGGCTTGATTGACTTTCACATACAAGGAGATCATCGGAATCCATCTTGAGAAAAACCTATTGAGTCGTATTACTCACTGCCTATATGCATACCCTAATGTGAATATAGATTGTGTTCATCAGGACACAAGTAAATGTAAGAGTTCCTACTTCACTAGTGATATATAGTAGACATTTCAATGGAGTTATATGGAGGCGATAAATCATACTAGTAGTTTAGTGGTTTCATGTGATGCCTTTGGTTGTGTAGATTGATGGTGAAGACTCTTTCCTTTTTTATAAATATATTAAGGTTACATGACTTGTTTTATTTATGGTTTAACCTTGTATATGGTTTACATGTTTTGAAATGTATGACATGCATCATGTAGTGGAAAATGTTTACACTTCTGTCTGTAGTTTATGTGTTTGCGATTGTTTGGGTGTTTCAAGTTTTTTTAAGTCCAAGGTATAGACACCTTATGTTGAATTTCTTATTAGAACTATACGTGAGAAAAGTGGTATGTCTTAAGGGAAAACCATCCCCCAACAATATTTTATAATCTTTTGATACTTGTTGTGAGCCATTGACAATCATAAGACACACCTAAGGCCTAGTAATGCACTAATTCGAATTGGATGAGATTAGGATCACCGGATCGGGTTAGGATATTACAAGTGGTCCATCCAAAGGTGGCGTCGTAGTTCAGCTCTTAGGCTAATGTGACATGGTATTGTTGTTATTTGTGATGATGTCACTAGTTAGAAAAAGAGAATAACATGTTTTGCTAAGAAGTTGCCAAATTTTGAACTTTTAAAAGCTTGCTTGCAATCAATGATTATCAAACTGTCCATAACTATTGATATTATGAACTTTTTCAGTTTAATTTTCCTTTTTCCAATCTTTGTAAAATGTTTTCAAATAAGATTTAAAGTTCAAAAATATATCAACCATGATATAATCAAAACTCAATTAAAATTCAATTGAACAATAAAACATATGTTATCATTGTTGAATCAAACATATCAAGAGATCAAGATAACACTACAATTCATTAAATTCCCCCTGTGAATGAACTCAAAGCTTTTAGCTTTTTATTGTACACATGTACATTTTTTTCAGTTGTAAACATCATACACAATTTTTTTCCCTCAACAGAAGTGCTTGAACAACAAAAGTATCAACTCAGTAGAGGTTTCTTCGCATCTGACTCGATTCCAAAGGAGTTGGTGCTAGAGTATCCTTCTTTTCCTTTGGCCCACAACACAAGATAGAGGCCAGAAAACACCACAAACATACTGGCAAGACTGCAATAAGATCAAATAACACAGACAGACACACACAACAATAACATTAAAAGCCTTTAAACAAGAAGTGTGTTCGAAAGCTTGGAAGCTGAAAGAGCAAAAACGTACCTTGCCATGTTGATGCACTCTCCTAAAGTGATCATCGAAAGGACCAACGAGAACACCGTCGCAACCGGGCTAAACATCGACACAAGTACCGGCCCTCTTTTCTTCAATGCCCATCCATTGAAGCTGACGCAAGCCCCCGCCACAACGCCTCCCTGTGCAGCGAACGAAATATATCAAACAACTATGGTGAACATTCTTTTTCATAAAAGAATTATCAAAGTGAGTACAAATGTAAAATGTTTGAAATACGAACATTTTCCATATCAAGGGCCGATTTCAGGATGAAATTGCAATATGATAATAGAAACTAGTTAGGTCCATGCATACATGCAAAGTCCATGTCATGCCTACATTGATAAAAGTTTGGGGTTGTCTTACTCTTATATTAAAGAAATTTAGAGAGATTTGAGATGAATAGTAGTAAAAACAAGTACTCCATTGATTAGTTCAAGTAAGTTTGACGTCGATGAAGCTGACACAAAGCTTTATAGAGGGATGCTTGGAAGTTTTTGGTATCTTAGTGCGAGTCATCTCAACATCATGTTATCGGTTTGTAGGCCTCGTAGAAAAGATAAAGATAAAGAGGGAAAAATAATATGAGCTTACCAATATAGAATAGCCAAATATGCCTTTAAAATGCATGATCATCCAACCATATTCGAAGTGATGGTATTGGATCAACTCTAAAATCACAGTGATAAATGCGCCAATTAAGGATGTTAATGCACACAATGACATTGGTGCGGGAAACTCGATCAAAGTTGTGGCCTGCAAATAACCCACCATTGAATTGTCAACAAAACATCTCATTTTGTGCATTCGAATGCGGCAGTTTTTTCTAAAATGGTACCTGCAGGATGATATTGATTGATAATAACAAAACAGCTGCCATCAGATACATGGAGCCGATGATCTTTTCCTTATCAAACATATTTGGCCATGGAGAAGATGATATTTCTCCCGCAGGTTTAGCAGGGGTACTCTGCAGAATGCTCATTCCAATGGCACCGACCACACACAACAGCGTTCCAACTATCTTGACTTTGCTGTACATGCACCTCAGCTTGACCCTCTCCAACCTGAATGAGAATCACCAACCAGAAACATATTGGCTGGATATGAAAGAACAAAATGCAATTGCATGTGATTGTTAGTGAATGATTCAATCGATATAAATAGACTATTGGAGCAGCAAAGCTCATGATGAGCTCGCTTGAAAGTTCGTAAAGGGCTAATGGGAAGTTTATGTCATCTTGGAGATTAGCCATGACAGAAACATCAATCGATGGGTCGGATTTTTCGAAACTCATCCAAGTTATGGTTTTTAGGGAGAAGGGTACTTAATGAGGACTCTGCAAATGCCACCCTCATGAAATTAAAGAAAAGGAGCTAAGAACGCCGAAAAAAATTCAATTGGAACAAACTCTCAATCAAAAGCTTCATTGATGAAATGGTCATTGGGATGGAAAGTGAAAGGCATGGAAGATACCTGAGACACCAGGCAATGACAAAGATGAGAGCGGGAGCCAGGTTTGGCATAGCTGTTGCTATTGTTGGGGAGGTCAGCTGAATCCCCTTTAAGAATAGTAGTTGGAACAATGTCACCCTGACAGAACAAACATGCAAAGGCAAGATTAAAATTTAAACCCACACTGTGATCTAATGTGTTTATTATTTGTTTCATCGAGTATCAAAATCAAAGAAATCCGTGTTCTATTTAATGACATGTGCATGTGACAAATTTTTCTTGAATCAGACTGAACTACTATAGATCAAACTCTCACAATAATAAATAAATGTTAGGTTGCTTCGACCAGTGTCCTAATTCTATTGAGTATCTAATGAACAAGAAATGCTTACCCTCCAAAGGCCATGAAGATCAGTCGAACAATCAATGAGAAAGTCAGATTTTCTGGCCATTTACTCCTGCAAGCGATAACCACATCAATACCTTATCTCATGGGGAACAATGATCACAGCAAAGCAATACATGGATCACCTCATTTACCAAGACACACAGCATCTGAACCCCACAACAGGGCACGCAAGAAATCAAACCAGCTGTTCTTATTAAAAAAATAATCAACTGGAAGAAGATTAGCTAAGGGTGAGAGAAGGGGTACCGTTCAAAGTAGAAGCAGAGCGGGGAGAGGATGAGAGCGGTGGTCATGGAGGTGAAGATAACGAGGGACCGCGGGTTGATCCCCATGGACATTAGATACCCCACCAGCACCGAGTTGCCAGCGTACACCAACTGCAGCCCGATCAGCCCCACGATTACCACGCACCCCTCGGCCACCCCTCTCTTCTCCCACATTTTCCCAACCTCCCTGATCGACCGACCCAAATTGCTCCCCAGAACCCTAACCCAAATCACACCCCGAGCCCCGGCCCCTCAGCGATCGAATCAATGAGAGGTTCTTCCTACATGAAAGAAATGAAGAGAAGTCGATGTGACTGGTTGTATTTGTGGTCTCTTTTGCACTGTATTTTGATTTTGAAACACCCCCTTCGGCCAATTCTCTCTGTAAGTATACAAGGCTCCCCCTGTCTCTACCCGTTCGATTTCGAAACGAACCTTTTTGGATTCAATTCCTTGCGTCACTGCCCGTGTTTTCAATTTTTTTCTTCCCCGTATTGCTGCCCTCTTCTTCAACCTCCAACGACTCTGGTCAGATTTTTGGTAATAGGGTCGTCTTCTTCATCGACGACGATCTCTCTCCACCATTTTCAATTTGTAGACGGCACGAAAAAGAAGCTAAATTCGCGCCCTCTGTCGTTAATTCGTCACGATTGGGGGAGCCAGCGAATCCTTCCCTCATATCTTTCTCCCTCCCCCGATATTTCCCTTCTTCCAGCTTCACGTTTGCCCAAGAAAACCATAACAGAATCACACTCCCAGCCATCCCTTCTCTCTCTCTCTCTCTGGCTCGCTCGTGGGAGGTGGAGTTATTAACGGAGAAAACGCATGGAGGGAGGGATTCACCTTAGAGTGAAGGGTTTTTTTTTTTTTTTTTAACATTATACTATCATCAACAATATCCACTAGATGTATGTTCAAATTTCAAACGTAAAACATTATTTTATAATCTTAAATACAAAAAATGTTATATACAAATCACATAACAAATTTTATGTGGTTAGCACATGTCATTCAATACCACATGTTTTGTGTTTAGAAATCGTGTTTTTTTTTTGCCAAAAAAGTTGTTTTTCAATGTCGCATGTTCCATGCAAGTATATTCTATCAAAATACAAAACAAATTTTTACTATAAAATAACACTTTATGTGTCTCAATGTTACGTGTGTAAATAACACATATTATGTGTTTAAAAAACCATAAAAATGTTGTGAAATCGATTGAATGCCAATTGAACCCATAAAGAATTTGGAAATCGGAAATGTAAGACCAATCGTGAGTGAATCACGTCGTTGATGAAACGTAATGTCAAATATTCATATCGTGATGACAAACAACAATATTGATACAAAAAAATAGACAAGAAAAGTAAAGACAGTGTATAGGGGTCAAAAGTCACAAAAATTATCGTCTCAGGTTGGCCATATCAACCTGAGGGTCATGTCCACCACGGGATGGATTTCGCATGTCAAAAAATCAATGTGGTGGAAGATCTAAATTTTAAATCATATTGTTTTTTAAAAAAATATTTATTTGAATGTGTTGGTCTTAAATACCCTTCAATCCTCTTGGAATGAAATTACAAAAAAAACTCAAACCCAAAAACATTAAATCAAAACAAAAAATATAATAAGAATTCATTAATAATAAATATAATTGGAAATATAAAACAATAATAAATATATAATAATAGTAAATAAAACCAAAAGTATATCAATAATTAATAATTTTTTATATGTTTATAAATATATAATAACTATTAATAATTTTTTTAACTATATACTTTTTTTATATTTATTCACTCTAAATTTGTTGGTGGAAATCTGCGTTGAAATTTTACGTTGTTTTTTATATATTAATATATTATGCATGCATACACTAAAATTTTGTATTAAAAATTCCCACTCAAAAAAATCGTTGTATATTTATAATAGAAAATATATTATGCATAGGAAATAAACTCTGAAAATTCCCAGTGAAAGTTTTCACAGGAAATTTCCAGTGGAAATAAATAGTGGAAATTTCTTCTGGAATTTTGCATTGTTTATTTGTGCATTGATATACTCTCACTTATATTTAAGTGAAAATCCAAACTGAAAATTTAATATGATACTTTTCTTTTCTAATTTCAACTGTAATTTTCCGGTACAAATTTGTATTGTTTATTTATTTATTAATATATTTTCACTTGTAATTTTATTGGAAATTCGAATTGAAAATTTGTGATGAAAATTTTCATCCTATGATCCCAGGTAGTGAAATCAAACTCAAATACATGTAAAATATATCATCAATAGAATCAACATGCAAGGAATAACTTACAACGAAAACAAATCATGTCAGGAATGCAGTTGTCGTAACAAACATAGATTCCACTGATAGCTTTAAACTTCCACTGTGGGTCTTCATTGGGAATTTTCAATGGGATTGTGTGACTTTCCAATGTAAATTTGTACTTAAAATTATATTGTATACTTGTATTTGTATATATACATATATATGTTTGTATATATACATTCATTCAAATTTTGTACTGTAAAATTGTAATAAAAATTTTCAATATAGATTTATATTAGTGGGAATTTATAGTGTAAATGTAAAACACAAAATTCCAATACAAATTTACGTTGATGTTTGTGTCACGACCCGTCCTCGGGGCCCATGCCGTGACTACCCCAAACCTTCCTTCCATAGGCCAGAGGCTGGCGACTAGCACCAAAGACGTAAATCCCTATACTGGGAAGACATTGCCTTTATAAAAGTAAACAAACACAACAGAGTACGCAACTGAAGTAAGCACTAAGCAGAACTGTATACAAAAGTAAGTGCTGTAAAGAAAGGGGGTCGGAAATACAAGCCCAACAGTAGGTACAGTACAACTGAAAAGCTAATACAACTGCAGTAAAGTAAAACAGCAACCACTGAGTCGTCCTCCGGGAATCTCACCTGAAGGGTGGGTACAGATGGTCTCCTCAGCACCTCGAGTCCGTCCGTCTGCTCCGTGTACGTCTCGTCAAGTGGTTCATCTCTGGGTACCGTCCAACTCTACAAGTCTTTACCTCGATCAGTGTTGTCCATCGTATGCATCCAACACAACGAAGTGCGGGCATAACCCGTGCAGGGATGAGTATAACGATACTCAGTAGGGACCCCGAGACCCGCAAGGTCTCACAATATCCACTAAGGATAAACAAGAAGTAAGACACAAAACACGGTGCATCAACCAACCCTACTTAGGTATATGCCCATACATATACCTAAGTCTTCAATCCAGTTCGACTCCAACTCTCGAGCCCAAGCACAACCCAGTCCACACAGGAAAGAAGTCAATCACATCGATGATAACGATTGAATGTTAAGACTCAGCTCACACAGGTATACATCTTTCGTATAGCGACAGAGATGATCAGATGTAGTCACTGATTCATCTAAGCTGTCGGACCCACGTAGGATACTAGACCAGCTAAGCTATCGGACCCACGTAGGATACTAGACCATCTACTCTGTCGGACCCACTCATGATACTAGTACAGAAGTCAATTGTCAGACCCACTTAGGATACAAGTACAGTAGTCATCACTGTTGAACCCATGGAGGATTCCAGTACAGTTGTCATTGTCGTCGAACCCACGGAGGATTCCAGTATGGTAGTCGTCGCAGTCGCAGCCAGCTCTAGGGTTCCCGCACACAACACGCTTGATTCCGGGAGGGTCTGCTTCTCGAGCCAAGGGATCGATACATCAACTACCATGAAGTCTCAAGTTGATGTATTCCAAAGTTTCGCCATGTCATAGGGGGATAATCCAAACAAAACGTATCCAAGATACTGTGTACAAGATGACCAGGCCTTTTACCAAAAAGTACACGGTGTGTTGGTATACGGTACACGCCGTGTAGTTAGACCTCGGGTACTGCTCGTGTGAAACGGCCCATGTCGAAGGGCTGATCGTGTAGAAAAGTAAGTACACGGCGTGTGGTATGGTTACACGCCGTGTCCAAACATCTGGGGTCAGCTCCGTGTACGCTGGCCATGTGCCCGTACACGACCTCAACCCGTGTTCTCCAACCCGTGTAATTGGTACACGGGTTAGCCCGTACCACTGGCCATGTCTGGCCGTGTGGTAGAGTACATGCCTGTGTACTCCACACCGTGTCCGTGTATCCCTGGGATACACGTCGAATCTCGCGTAGCCGCCACCTCCTTGCCATGTGGCGAGTACACGCCATGTGACAGAGGTCGCACGCCGTGTGTTAGCCGTCTGACGTCCGAAACCCTAGCCACAGAATGTCCGAACTACACGGCATGTTCTCCAGGAGTACACGCCGTGTAGTCTCAAATTTTCCAAAAACGATGCCTCTGGCCAGCGCACCTCCCTTGATGCCCGTTCTTCATTCCGACGGTTAGTTCGTCACGAAACTTCAGACTCCAGGTCGCCCCGATGTCCCGAAGTCGATTCCGGTGTTTTCGGGCTTCCGATCGGCTCCGAAAACACGTTTTGAATTCCCGCTCGAAGAACGGTCGAGGAACGGTCCATCCCGTTCCGGTCCGAACCATCACCCGCTATCGTCGTCGCACCTCCGCTAGGTTGCCGTGATTTTGAGTCTTCAATTTTGGGATCGTTGCGTCGCATAACGAACCCGTAACGATCCGTTGTTCGTAACCCATGAAGAACACGAAGAACCACCAACAATCACAATAATGGCGGAGGATTTGGACCGTGTTAGTTTGGCCCGGTCTCTCCGCATTAGTTCGGTCGCAGGCGATTAAAGAGAAACAAAACAAGAATGAAATAAGATTCAATGTTGATCCAATCAAAACACACCCCTACCTCGAAACAAGGTTCGTTCGTAGATGAAGTCGCGGGGAGGCGGCATCAACTCGTTGACATCGGGGAAGAAGGAGCCGAGGATGGCGCATCGTCGGCGTTCCTTGCGGGTGGCTCCTTATCCTTTGTCTTGACCGAAGATCGAAGGAGATGATCGTCATTCTTCGGCGGTTCTTCGTTGGAAGGACGATGTTCTTCGTTGAGAGAATAACTATATTCTATTTCTCAAGAGCTCTCCCAAAAATGCTCTCAACACAACGAGTGCCCAACTAAAATAATAGCTAAGGCTATTATTTTATTCACACATTAATTTTCAAAATTCAGACACTTTAATTAATTAATTGTAGGGTTCAATTCATTAATCAAAAGTGTTGGAAAAAATTAATGGGAGAGAGGGAGGTGAAGAGATCACATTAATTAAGGGGAGAGTTGTCAAATTAATTAAGGGGGGATTAATGGGGAGTTCAAGGGAGTTGAAAGATTAGGGGTTCGTGTGGGTCCCACCTCACATTATCCTCTCATGGGAGGTAATGCGGGTGTGGGACCCACCTATAACTTCCCCTTGTAGGATATAACTAACATCTTTAAATAAAATTGTGTACTACAATTTTATTTATTTTATTCTAAATCCCCAAATATTAACTCTCAACCCACATAAAATGCAACTGTGGTAAAGGTCCCCTTAAGCGAATATCAGAACTACAAGTTCATCGGTGTCTTCAGATTTCAATTCCGAGCAACGGTTCAAAAGATAGAAAAACCCGCACGTACGTTTACTAAACATACCCGAACAAAACTTCAGAAATTGATTCCGGGCACACCGGGCCTTAGAATCAAGTGCCGTTAGAAACCGCATACTCGTAAAATTCCAAAGTATTTAAGAAAAAATTTTCCTTGAAATTTTCGGGTCTTTACATTACTCCCACCTCAGGGATTTACGTCCCCGTAAAGCTACAACACACACTAGGGAAATAAATGAGGTTACTAAGCTCGCACCTGAGCCTCCCGCTCCCAAGTGCTCTCTTGAAGGTTCTCATGCTGCCATTGAATGCACACCAGAGAAATTGACCATCTAAATAGGACCCGCTCCTGACGATCCTCGATCTCCACTGGGACCTTTGTGAATGTTGCCCCGTCATCGATGTTCATCTCCCCATGGTCGATGATGTGGGACAGGTTGTGCACATATCTCCTCAGCTGAGATACGTGGAAGATGTCATGCACCCGGTGAAACTGAGGTGGAAGGGCCAGGCGGTAAGCCACCTCTCCTACTCTGCTGAGAATCTAGAAAGGTCCGATGAAACACATAGATAACTTGCCCCCCGACCAAATCTCTGTAGACCTCGTCGAGGTGAGACCCGTAGAAAAACGTGGTCTCCATCATCAAACTCCAGTTGTCTCTGTCTCCTATCAGCATATGACTTCTGTCTACTCTATGCAGTCTTCATCCACTCCTGGATGATCTGCACCTTCTCCTTTGTAGCCTGAACCATCTCTGGTCCTACAAGTGCTGACTCCCCTGGGTCAATCCAGTACAGAGGCGATCTGCAAGGTTGGCCGTACAGTGACTCATAAGGGGCCATCCTGATGGTGGAGTGGTAACTGTTGTTGTATGCAAACTCCACCAAGGGTAAGTGATCCTCCCAACTGCGACCAAAGTCGAGGACACATGCACATAGCATGTCCTCGAGAGTCTGAATGGTCCTCTCTGTTGTGTCGTCCGTCTGAGGATGGAAGGCGGTGCTCAGTCGTAGCTCCATCCCCAAAGCCTCCTGTAACCCCTTCCATAGCCAGGAAGTGAATCGAGCATCTCGATCGGAAACGATAGACTATAGAACACCATGAAGACGTATGATCTCCTGAACATAGAGGCGTCCCAAGCTCTCTACCGAGCCTTTCTCTCTGATCAGTAGGAAGTGGGCCGACTTGGTGAGTCGGTCTATGATCACTCAGATAGAGTCGTGTCCTCTAGATGTACATGGAAGCCCCGTCAGGAAATCCATGGATATCTCGTCCCACTTACACTCTGGGACCTCTAAGGGATGCACCAAGCCTATTGGTATCTGGTGCTCCACCTTCACTTGCTGACAAGTGAGACATCATGAAACGAACTCTGCTATAGTCTTCTTCATACCCATCCACCAGTGCTGTCGTCTGAGGTCCTGATACATCTTTGTCACTTCTGGATGTACCGCTAGAGGGGAAGTGTAAAACTCCCTCAAAACTTCCTCTTGTAGTGCAACTGGTACCATAGTACGTCCCCTGAAGAGGAGGATGTGCTCCCCTCCTTTAGAAAATCCATCAGGTGCCTGCCCTGAGGATATCTGAGCACGTCGCGTCTCACAATCAACATCCCCACGCTGTGCCTCCCTGACAAAATGAAGTAATAAAGGAGTGACTGTGAGAGACTAAAGAAAGGATGTTCCATCTATATCCACAAAGGATATCTGCAATGCGGCTAGCTGCTCCGTCGCCTCTCCTAGCAGCTGAATGCTCAATCTCCTGCTGAGAGCATCAGCTACAATGTTCCCCTTCCTAGGAGTATAGACTATCTCAAAGTCATAGTCCTGGAGGAACTCGAGCCAACGTCGCTGTCTCAGTTTCACGTCCTTCTATGAGAAGATGTACCTGAGACTCTGGTAGTCAGAGTAGACTGTAAAGCGCTTGCCCATCAGATAGTGCCACCACATATTCATGGCGAAGACCACTACTGCTAACTCCAGGTCATGGGTAGCGTAGTTATGCTCATGCTGTCTCAACTACCATGAACCATATGCGATCACCGCTCGCTCCTGCATCAGGACACACCCGAGTCCGGTCCCTGATGCGTCGTAGTAAACTACATACCCAACGCCCTCCTCTGGTAGCCTCAAGATGGGCGCACTGGTCAATCTCTGCCTCAGCTCCTGAAAGCTCTGTTGGCATCTCTCTGACCACAAAAAGGGTTTCCCCTTCTTCTTCAAGGATGAAAGTGGTGTTTCAACTCTGGAGAAGTCCGAAACAAATCCCTGATAGTACCCAACCAGACCCAGGAAACTCCGCACCTCCTTCATGCTCCTGGGTGGCTCCCAAGCAAGTACTGCCTCGATCTTCGCTGGATCCAATGCAACTCTAGCCTCTGAGATGACGTGTCCCAAGAAGTGAACCTCTCGAATACAAAACTAGCACTTCATGATCTTACCATAAAGCTGGTGCTCTCAGAGTGTATCCAGTACAACCCGCAAGTGGTAGGCATGCTCCTCCTCAGTAGTCGAGTAAATCAATATGTAGTCAATGAAAACTACGACAAATCGATTGAGGTAAGGCTGGAAGATTCTGTTCAAGAGACTCATGAACACCGCTGGAGAATTGGTTATGCCGAAGGGCATAACCAAGAACTCGTAGGGGCCATATCGACACCTGAAGGTTGTCTTCTTCACATCCCCATCTCTAACTCTGAGCTGGTGATAGCCTGACCTGAGGTCTATCTTCGAGAACCAACGTACTCCCTTGAGCTGATCAAAGAGGTTGTCAATCCTTGGGAGTGGGTATTTTTTCTTTACGGTCACATGATTCAGGCGACGGTAGTCAACACACAGTCGCAAGCTCCCATTCGGCTTCTTGGCGAACAAAATCGGAGATGCCCAGGGTGAAACACTGGGTCAGATAAATCCCTTCCCCTGCAAGTCCTTCAGCTGTACCCACAGCTCACGAAGCTCGGCGGGAGCCATCCGATATGCTGGAGTAGATATAGGTGTTGTCCCGGGGTACAGGTCTATGTAGAAGTCTACCTCTCTGCGAGGAGGTAGTCCTAGAACGTCTTCAGTAAAAACGTTCGCATAATGATCCACCACAACAGGAAAACTCGGACTCCGCACATCAACCGCTCTGAGGATGAGACTAGCCAACTAATGTGTGATTGGCTACCCTCTCCTCTGCATAAGTACATCCTACACTACAAAGGCTCCCTTCTCGCCAGTGAAGGTGAACCTGCTCCCATCTGTGCAGACACACCGCACTTTGCTCCTAATGCAGTCGATCTGAGCATGGACTGTAGAAAACCAGTCCATACCCTAGATGATGTCGTAAGGCCTCGACGTTGCTACAAGAATATCCCAGCCGAAGCTCTCGCCTCCTAGAGTAAGCTCACACTGCCGACACCAATGCATAATCGTCAAGTATTCTCCCGTAGGAGTCTCTAGCCATAAGAATCGAGCCAACGGCTCCGTCAGAATCTCTGAGCTCCGAACAAGGGCAGCGATAATAAAATAATGACTCGTACCTGTGTCTATAAGTATTGCAACAAGGGTGGAGTAGACACAGATAGTACCTCGAATCATCTCAGGTGTTCTGTGGTCATAGGCCTCGACTACCTGGATCTGAGCCCGCCTCTGTCCGCCAGCTCCCTGTGGTCGGGGCAAACCTCCTGGTGGTGGTGGTGGTAGAGCCTCAAAACATCGTCCACCACCTGCTACTCGGCCATCTCCTTTGCCTCATTCGTACTCTCCTGGAAGACCACCACGGTCAAACCTCTGCCTCTGCCAGGGAGGTCCCTCTACTGTCTGCTTCTCATCCGTATGACAGATTGGGAAGTCTTGAGCCATGTGACCATGCCCGCCGCATGCATAGCACTGCCTGCTCCTCGTATAGCTGGCTCGGTTTCGTGTGCCCCGCACAACCGAACCTCTAGCCTAAGGTCGCCCACCTGATGGCCTGGTCTGCTTGGACCTCTGTGTCAGCTATCTACTGCCGACTACAGAAGACTCCGCTATGTGTCGCCCTGCGGTGGGTCTCGCTGTTGGTGTCGGCTCAACGAGAAAGCTCTTCACAAGAAGGGATCGCTCCATTACTCCCACCTGTGTCGAAATGCTGAGGGAGATCATCGAAGCCCTGATCTCATGCCTCAGTCCCTGCTCGAAGGTCCGGGCCCTGAAGAACGGGTCTCGTACCATATCTATGGAGTAGAGTGAGAGGTCAGTGAACCTCGTTGAGTACTGAGCTACTGTCATACTGTCATGCTGCAGATGAAGTAACTCCTAAATCCGCACCGCACGAAGGGTGGTTGGAACAAACTTCGAGTGGAAGAGACTCTCAAACTTCGAGTGGAGAACCAAGCTCCACCATCTACCTTCTTCTGCATGCAGGAGACTCGCGACAAGGATCACTATAAGGTCGGTTGGTGTCCCTACCAATATGAAAACTCCGACGATAGCCTCCAGCCAGTCCTCAGCTGTCTGTGGGTCCGTCTCTCTATGGAACCTGGACGGCTTCTGTCTCTGTAACTCATGAAACACACTCAATAGGTGTGCAATCTCTGCTGCTGGGGTTGGTGGTATCGATGGCCCAACGAGTAGTGGTACCGCTGGTGCCTCCGCTGTGATGGGACCCTGCACCGAAGCCTCATCGCTCGGTGGGCTACCATCTCATACGTAACTCAGAACCCTAGATGGCTGCCTTTGTGGGGCCATCCTAAAAAGAAACAGGTGCGCCACAGTTAAAATAGTATACCTGGAGAGCTGACACAAAGTAATCACAAAGAAAACTTTTGAAACACACATGAAATCAGTGTTTTCTTGTACTGAGTCGGAAATCAGAAGTCAGAGTCCTAGTGTATGGATACGTCAGCCGCCGCACCAACACTGGACTCCTTGGACTAATAACCACACTCAATACTCTTAACAGTATTGCTTCACAAAAAAGAATAATCAGATTCCTGAGTTCTGCGGTATAAATGACTCTTCTGATACCAATTTATCACGACCCGTCCTCGGGGCCCATGCCGTGACTACCCCAAGCCCACCTTCCATAGGCTAGAGGCTGGAAACTAGCACCAAAGGCGTAAATCCCTATACAAGGAAGACATTGCCTTTATAAAAGTAAAAAAACACAACAGAGTATGCAACTGAAGTAAGCACTAAGCATAACTGTATACAAAAGTAAGTGCTGTAAAGAAAGGGGGCCGTAAATACAAGCCAACAGTAGGTACAATACAACTGAAAAGCTAGTACAACTGCAGTAAAGTAAAACAACAACCACCAAGTCATCCTCCGGGAATACCACCTGAAGGGTGGGTACAGATGGTCTCCTCAGCACCTCAGGTCCGTCCGTCTGCTCCGTGTACGTCTCGTCAAGTGGTCCATCTCTGGGTATTGTCCAGCTCTACAAGTCTCTACCTCGATCAGTGTTGTACGTTGTCTGCATTCAACACAACGAAGAGCGGGCATAGCCCGTGCAGGGGTGAGTATAAAGATACTCAGTAGGGACCCCGAGACCCGCAAGGTCTCACAATATCCACTAAGGATAAACAAGAAGTAAGACACAAAACACGGTGTATCAACAAACCCTACTTAGGTATATGCCCATACATATACCTAAGTCTTCAATCCAGTTCGGCTCCAACTCTCGAGCCCAAGCACAACCCAGTCCACATAGGAAAGAAGTCAATCACATTGATGATAATGATTGAAATTCAAGACTCAACTCACACAGGTATACATATTTTGTATAGTGATAGAGATGATCAGATGTATTTACTGATTCATATAAGTAGTTGGACCCACATAGGATACTAGACTAGCTAAGCTGTCAGACCCATGTAGGATACTAGACCAGCTAATATGTCGGACCCACTCAAGATACTAGTAAAGAAGTCAATTGTCGGACCCACTTAGGATACAAGTACAATAGTCATCACTGTCGAACCCTCATAGGATTCCAGTACAGTTGTCGTTGTCGTCGAACCCACAGAGGATTCCAGTACGGTAGTTTTCACAGTTGCAGCCAGCTCTAGGGTTCCCACACACAGCACAATTGATTCTGGGAGGGTCCCTCCTTGAGCCAAGGGATCGATACATCAACTACCACGAAGTCTCAAGTTGATGTATTCCGAAGGTCAGCCATGTCATAGGGGGCTAATAAAAAAAAACGTATCCAAGATAGTGTGTACAATATGACCAGGCCTTTTCCCAAAAAGTACACGACGTGTTGGTATACAGTACACACTGTGTAGTCAGACCTTGGGTACTTCCCGTGTGCAATGACTCGTGTCAAAGGGCTGGTCGTGTAGAAAAGTAAGTACACGACGTGTGGTATGGTTACACGCCGTGTCCAAACATTTGGGGTCAGCTCTATGTACGCTGGCCATGTGTCTGTACACGGCCTCAAACCGTGTTCTCCAACCCATGTAATTGGTACACGAGTTAGCCCATACCACTGGCCATGTCTGGCCGTGTGGTAGAGTACATGCACGTGTATTCCAAACCGTGTCCATGTATCCCCAGGATACACGTCGAATCTCGCGTATCCACCACCTCCTTGCCGTGTGGTGAGTACACACCATGTGACAGAGGTCACACGCCGTGTGTTAGTCGTCTGACGTCCGAAACCCTAGCCGTAGAATGTCCAAACTACACGGCGTGTTCTCTAGGAGTACACGCCGTGTAGTCTGGAATTTTCCAAAAACGACGCTTCTGGCCAGCGCGCCTCCCTTGATGCCCATTCTTCATTACAACGGTTCGTTTGTCACGAAATTTCAGACTCCAGGTCACCCCGATGTCCTGAAGTAGATTACGGTGTTTTCGAGCTTCTGATTGGCTCTGAAAACACGTTTTGAATTTCCGCTCAAAGAACGGTCAAGGAACGGTCCATCCCCTTCCGGTCCAAACCGTTGCCCGCTATTGTCGTCAGACCTCCACTAGGTTTCCGTGATGTTGAGTCTCCAATTTTGGGATCGTTGTGTCGCCTAACGAACCCGTAACAATCCGTTGTTCATCACCCATGAAGAACACGAAGAACCACCAACAATCACAATAATGGCGGAGGATTCAGACCATGTTAGTTTGGCCCGGTCTCTCCGCATTAGTTCAGTAGCAGGAGGTTAAAGAGAAACAAAATAAGAAGGAAAGAAGATTCAATGTTGATCCAATCAAAAAACACCCCTACCTCGAAATAAGGTTCGTTCGTAGATGGAGTCGCGGGGAGGCGGTGTCAACTCGTTGATGTCGGGGAAGAAGGAGCTGAGGATGGCGCGTCGTCGGCGTTCCTTGCAGGTGGATCCTTCTCCTTTGGCTTGGCCAAAGATCGAAGGAGATTATCGTCGTTATTCGATGGTTCTTTGTTGGAAGGACGATGTTCTTCATTGAGAGAAGAACTCTATTCTTCTATTTCTCAAGAGCTCTCCCAAAAATTCTCTCAACACAACAAGTTCCCAACTAAAATAATATCTAAAGCTATTATTTTATTCACACATGAATTTTAAAAATTCAAACACTTTAATTAATTAATTGTAGGGTTCAATTCATTATTCAAAAGTGTTGAAAAAAATTAATGGGAGAGAGGAAGGTGAAGAGATCACATTAATTAAGGGGAGAGTTGTCAAATTAATTAAGGGGGGATTAATGGGGAGTTCAAGGGAGTTGAAAGGTTAGGGGTTCATGTGGGACCCAACTCATATTATCCTCTCGTGGGAGGTTATGTGGGTGGGGGGCCCACCTACACATTCCCCTTGTAGGATATAACTAACATCTTTAAATAAAATTGTGTACTACAATTTTATTTATTTTATTCTAAATCCCCAAAAATTAACTCTCAACCCGCATAAAACGCAACTGTGGTAAATGTCCCCTTAAGCGAATACCGGCACTGCGAGTTCATGGGTGTCCTTGGATTTCAATTCCAAGCACCGGTTCAAAAGATAAAAAAACCCGCACGTACGTTTACTGAACGTACCCGAACAAAACTTCAGAAATTGATTCCGGGCACACCGGGCCTTGAAATCAAGTGCTGTCAGAAACCGCAGACTCATAAAATTCCAAAGTATTTAAGAAAAAATTTTCCTTAAAATTTCCATGTCTTTATAGTTTTTATATACGTACTAAAAATTTCCACTATAAATTTTCACTTAAAGTTTATAATTGAGCATTACCATGTTTATTTGTATTTGTATGTTTGTCTTTGTGTTTTTTTTATTTTCATTGAAAGTTTCCATCATACATTGAAATTTTATTAGAAAATTTCAGTGCATATTGGAACTATGAATTTTAAAAGAAATTGTATAGTGGAAAATATACATTGAAATTTTCCACCGGAAATTTGAATGAAAATTGACAATAAAAGTTTCCAATAGAAATTTGCGCTAAAGGTTTCCAGTGGAAATTTTCACTAACGGTTTTTAGTATAAATTTTCAATATAATTTTCAATGAAAATTTATATTTTTTATTTTTTTATCAATATCTTTTTATTGTAATTTAATGTATAAAATTGAAATGCTATTTGACATTTTCACTAGAAATTTCCAATGGATGTTTGCACTGGAAATTTTTCGGGAAAACTTGCATCGAAAATTTCCCTAGCCAGTTTAAAGTTTCTATGAAAAATTAAGTTGTTTTTTATGTGTTAGTATTTTTGAAGTTCAAATTTAAATATGAATTTATTTTAGAATTTTTATATTCAAATTTTTAGTTTAACTATAATAAAATTTTAGTTGAAATTTGCACTCAAAATTAAATATAATGTCTAAATTTACACCAATGACCGAAAATTTTCAATTTGATGATGTGGATTTCCAGTGTAAATTTGCAGTTAAAATTAAATTTTATATATATATTTGTATATATATGTGTGTGTGTGTGTCTGCACGCGCGTATATATACATGCATTCGAATTTTGAATTTTAAATTTACATTGAAATTTTTTAGTATAGATTTATTTCAATGGGGATTTAGAGTGTAAATGTAAAACAAAAAATTCCAATGTAAATTTACATGGATCTTTGTATATACGTAATGAAAATTTCAACTATAACTTTTCACTTGAAATTTATAATTTAATATTACCATACATATTTGTATTTCTATTTGTATTTGTGTTTTTTTTCATTGAAAATTTCCATCATACATAGAAATTTTATTAGAAATTTTCAGTGAAAACTTGCACCATGAGTTTTAGATGGAAATGTCTGGTGAAAATATACATTGAAAATTTTCACTAGAAATTTGAATGAAATTTTACACTAAACATTTCATGTGGAAATTTTTACTAAATGTTATTATGGTGATAGGTACACACATTTACAATACACTTCATTTACATATTGTATACATGAGGATCTTTGGAAGAGATTCTTTTACTTACACATGATTTATAAAGTGTTTATAGACTCTTAGAAATCCCTACAATTCATACTAGAAGTTTTTAATGCAAATTTTCAATGCAAATTTCCAGTAAAAAATTGAAATTTTTATTTATGTATTAATATATTTTCATTGTAATTTTAAGTGAAAATTTGAAATGTAAATTTAATTTGGAAATTTTCAGTGGAAATTTCCAGTGAAATGTGGAAATTTTCACTGGAAAATTACAGTGAAAATTTTCACTGAAAATTTTCAATACAAATTTCAACTAGAAGTTTCCATATGGAATCTATAGTTTAATTAAGAATTGTCATATTAAAAATATAAATAATCAAAATTATATATAATAAATATCATAATAAATATTATATATATGTGTGTAATAAAAATTATACATATATTTATATGATTATTTTCCATGAATAAAAAATAACATATTCTAATTGCATTATAATAAAATTTAAAATATACAAAATACTTTCAATAGTTATATTTATATTATTATTTATATTTATATTATTAATAAACATCATATAATAAATCTATATAATAAATATAATTGTAAATATATGTTTATATATTTTAAATAAATATAGTAAATATTATATATATATATATAAATAATAAGGAGCAGCGATAGTGTAAAAAAACAAGAATGCACAACAGGGGCATTTTGGTCAAAAAATCCAATTTGAGTGTCAGGTCCACACGCCAACTTGAGATGATTTAAATTCCAAAATTCATCACCATCTCATTAACATATAGCCATATATATAGAGTACATGAGATTTGATCCAACAATTGAGATTAATCCCTACAATATCTAATCCAATAAGTGGAATTCCAAAGGTTAGAGAAACCAAAGGTTTGGGCATATGAAAAGTTTTGTTAGGAAACAAAGAGTCATCATTATTATTATCATAATTATGACATCCATTAAATAATTTTTTACAACACTCCTCATTATATATCATAATTTCTTGGAATGTTATATAATCATCACTTAAAAAACCATGTGGGAAAAATAAGTGAATGCAAAGTAATTGAATTTATTTTCATGTCGCCTCATTAAAAACCTTACCAGAAAAACCCAGCAGGAAAAAACCGATGAAGTGAAAAAGAGTGCAGAGGATTATAACTTACAGGGAAGGAAAATTATTTCCATTAATTATAGATATCTATAATAATTTATAAAATTCCTTTATATATTTGTTATGATCTATGATTATCTTATTAAAAACCACATTGAGGAAAAAACCTTCAGGGAAGAACCCCTTAATTCAAGAAAAAGAGTGAAACAACATCGATTCTCCATAGTGTTGTCTCATTGAAAACCTTATCAAGAAAACACAATAGAAAAAAACTTGAATAATAGAAAAATTTTACAGCAATTACATCTCCCTCTCATAATGGTAATCACTACATCATTTAACTCATAGAATTCCCGTGATCAATTCATAACCAAAACATTCAATTTTTAATTTTTGAATAATAATAATTTATACCATTTATATTTCAATTAATAGGGAAGAAAATTACCTTTCACCATTATATGATTTCTTATTATTTTCAAGGTACATATGCACATGTACATACATATCCTTCAAAGATAAATAAAAATGCGCATTTATATTTAATCCTTCAGGGACAAATAAATTCTTTATCAACCCCTCATGTATGAAATATACTACTATTGGAAGCAAGATATTTAATTATTCATTAAGCATAAAATCATTTCAAAATTTAATATTTCATCTTCAGGATGATTAATTCAAAATACAAGGACATTCCATGTAATTTCATGATCATATAAGTCATTGATTTCATAATACTCTTCAAGAGTTTATATGTTTTTCAAAACATCTTAATAATATGATGAATACAAGGTTTCATACAAACCATGAGATGATAAATTCAATTTTATATTCTTATTTATCTTAATATGGATACATGAAATAAATCTTATTCAGTTCACCCTATAATTTATCAGATTGGGTGAAACTTTCATAATTTTGAATATGCTTCAGGAATTTCAAACCCTGTAGGGATTCATATATAGATGTTGTAATCAATAAATAGTGTCAACATAAATTGTAAATAATCCAAACACATATAAATATTCAAATATAAAAGGAATAATATTTCTTATAATAAGATCATCGGTATTTAATAGTCTTGGTAGTTTGGATAATTAATCTAAAACTTTATATGTTGAGCATATCATAATTTCCTTTAATATTTTTGGCCAATTATTATGATGTCGACATCTGTCAAAGTCCATTATCATCAGTGATTTTTGAAATCATTCAAATATTTAAATATATTATCAAAAACATGAAACAATATATAGAAAGATATAATGTTGTTGATATATTCATTTTCTTCTTCATGGGAAAATATATTTATCATTTTCTATTCATGATGAATAATGATTTTATATAATCAGTTCGACCACACTTCTGATGTGTATAATCATACTATTGATTTTACTCATGATGAACACTTTACATTCATGTAAGTGTTGTGGGAATCTTATTAATGGTTCTACACGACCATTTTTTAAATAGTATGTGATGCTCAATATTTATTTTAAACAATATTCATAACATGAAATATATACTCACCAACAGCTAATAACACACATGACCTTTTAGTATATACATCTTTCATATAGAATTTAAATTAATCACATAGTAATTGGGAGCACCCATATATACTTCATAATTTGGTCTTCATAAATATATAGGAAAATTCATTTCCAAAATAGCCGCTAATGATATAAATAATTTAACTCAATAATTAGTACCTTAATAATTGGAAACTCATGGTAAATTATTATACATGGGGCATTTATAATAATCTAATGATAATAAAATCATTGATAATTTATTATAAACACATCTACTACATAAATTCATCATTATCACTAGATATATTTCTATTATGTTATCAAAAAATTGAGTCTCATGTATACTTAAATCAATATCTTTCATTATAATTTATCCTGAATGTCCAAACCATCCTGTCATATATTTAAAGTGCCGAGATCGGTAAACATATGGTTTACCATTATTGATTCGATTGTACATAACAAATTATTTATAATCACTTTTTATAAATGCTTGTTATATATCGAGGTACCTATTTTATCCAATGTATCCATATGATATTTTTTTAAGAATATCATTGATATATCTCATCGATAATTCATAGATAACAAATAATTAAGAATTTGTACTACTGAGTAGGAATATATTCACTCTTCTGGAGATGTTAATTAATTTTCTATATCAGTAAATGTACTTACATGAGCGTATACTAACTCATATATGAGTTCTTTTGAATCTTTTAATCAAAATAATATTTATAAAGATTTTGCTTCAAGATCGATGTATATATGTTCTTTAGGATATTTCATTGTGCATACTCATATTTTTCATTATAATTTCCACTTATGATGGTTGATGAATTCATAATATGATCATAATGGGTTAGGCCCATCACCAAGAGGATTATTGTATATTTTAGAACTTATGGCCCAAATATTATTTTAAAATACATCTAATTGAGAGCTTACCCCCCATGTATTTTAAAGCCAGTGAATGTGGTAGTGAAAACCAATGTGGAAAACTATTCTAGATTCAAAACACACACCTCATCTCCAATTATAATTCATAGAATCATGACATTCACTTTACAAAATGAAGGAAAAATCATTTGATGAAATTTCATCAACTCTTAAATATTTATGATAATATTATAAGTATGAGTAGCACAAATCATATCAAAATTTTCATGAATAATTTCATTCTCTTCAAGGAATGAAATAATGTAAATACATTCATATCGAGGAATTCATTCATTCATTAGATTTCAAGATCCATTAATGATAATTCATTATTTATCAATGGTGATTATCTTGCATAAAATTTTAATTTTATTAATTATGATTATCATTTTTTTAACCACTTTAGGTGGTAAAATTATTTTCAAAAAATATGCCAGATTATCAAAACTATGTAATTCAATCATTTCATAACTTTATCCACTTCACGGTATAAATTAATTACATGAGATGATATTCATAAATCATAAGAACAAGATAAATAATAATTTTTTTCCTTTGATATTACTACTACAGGAGAAATAATTTCATTTCTTCCTTCAAGGATACACTATTTTATAAATATTAATAAATTTCTTTATTTTATGTATATTTATTGTCATCAAACCGCTTCTAGTGGTTATATTATTATTATCGTTATTATTTTATTCCATAAACATATATGACAAAATGATTATACAAAAATATCATATTCACTTGAACTTGATTTAAAATAAAATCATGTATATTTTCATTCTATTTAGGGAATAAAATAAATTATTTTCAATAAATATTCTCATTCACTTCTAGGAATGAAATAAAATTATTTGTTCAAGTTTTATAGTGTATTCAAGACAGTAACATGAATATTTAATTCAACAATTTTATCTACTTTGGGAGATGAATATATATATATATATTTACATTTGTTCTTCATGAAAATATACTACAAGAAGTAAAATAAAAGAAAAAAGAAATAAAACAATACAATATTTAAAAATATTCAAAGTAAATATCATCTTTGTAATGAACTTTGTACAACATAATTAAACTTGATGCCTTCAGGGTGAATAAAGGAATAAGAGTGATATAAATTTTCATGGTTCATGGAATGATCAATGAACTTAAGCTTGACATAAGATAGGTATGAGATGTTCATCATTGATTAGAAAACTTCTTCTTAATGTATGATTGGTATGAAATGTTCATAATTCATCCACTTAAGGTAAAATTATTTCATTCTTTTATTTTATGATTGATGTTTGTTTTAACATCAACCATATCGATTATTAATCAAACACATTATCTTTGGGGAATTAAGTAGAATTTATCATCCATGAGTCATTATAGCTCTTCTGGAGCTCATTAGTTTTTCCCTAAAAAAATATTAACAAAATCATATATTATTTTCAATTTTATAAAGGGTAGAGAAATAAATATGATATAGAAAATAAGACTCATCTGTCGATATAGCTCTTTGAATGAGAGGAGTTGATGTGAACATGAAAGATCATGCACAAAATGAGAATGTTTGAAAAACATGAGACATACCTTTATCATATAAAAATCATCTTACATCGATGATAGGGGTGATGAAAACATCATCACAACGTGAAATGTAGAGAATAAGATCATGCTGATAATGTGTTATGAAATTAATCGAACACCGATTTAAAATGTGAAAAATTTCAAAACCTGAAATTTAAGACCGATCATGAGTGAAACACATAATTTATGAAACACAATGTCAAATATTCATATGATGATGATGAATAACAATATTGATGAAAATAAAATAGACAAGATAAGTAGAGACAATGTATAGGGGTCCAAAATTCATCACTATTTCATTAACATATCAACATATATATAGAGTACATGAGATTAAATCCAACAATTGATATTAATACCTATAATATTTAATCCAATGGATAGAATTTCAATGGTTATAGAAACCAAAGGTTTGAGAATATTAATAGTTTTTTGGGAACCAAGAAGTCATCATCATCATCATCATAATTATTAAATCCATTAAATAATGTTTTATAACAAAAAACATTTTATAGAAAAAATTGAAATTAATATGTTCTAGGTTTCAAAATATGTTCAGTTTCAAAAAACTTAAAAAATAAATAAATTAAAATATGTCCTTTGTTTCAAAAAATTTATATTTTCAATAATACATTTTATCTTTAAATAACATATGATATACACCTTTTCTTAGGTTGTGAAGAGATTAAGTCTTATTTGGAAACGCTAATTGGGGGGGGGGGGTTATGTCATGTGTTTAACCATTATAATCATATATTCTATGAGGTTGGTAGGTCATGTATTTGACTACGATTCCAACTATACTATGTGTTTGGTTATGAATATTTTGACAAAACCAATGGATTCTACCGACATTGGATTAAGAATGTATGATATAGTGTCAATGTGGCTTAGTAAGCACTTGATAATGTTTGATGTGTATTGTTTGTTAATGTTAATTTAATAGCATTACATTCCACGATACATATATGAACATGATAGGTTCTAGGAGACGTTTGGTATTTTGGTGGCATCCTACTGAGATGTATTTCTCACACCATGTATATTCACATACCGTGTACATAAAAACATCACTCTTGTTCAAGAAATAAATAGAAAGGACTCATTATAGATTATTTGTGGTGACCAAATCCACTATGATGGTATATGGAGGAGTTTGGAGTTGATGCAGATGAGCTGATTTTATGATTTTATTTTGGTCTCTTCTAATGCATTACATTGAGATACATATATTTGAGTTTTAAATTGCATATTATTTGAATTTAAGACGTATTAGGCATTGTTATGATTTACTTTAGAGATTTATTGATGACATTTGGTATCAGTTCCCATTGTGGATGTTTATTTATTTTATTATGATATATTTTATTATGATGATCCATTAGAGGAAAAATCATGAATGGTTTCTAAGGAGTTATTAACGATTAATCAAAGTAGTAGAAACAAATAAAAACCTTAAAAACTATGAACATCATTCCTTTGAAACTAAAATCATGTAATCTATAAATGAATAATGTGTACCTTACACCAAAGTACTCTAATACCTTTTCCTTCCTTCTGTATTTGATGAAAACCACCAAGGAACAACTAAAAGGATCTTCCCTCCATGGTGTATCCATGGGTTTCACTAAATCATCCAAATTCTTTGGGCAGTACCTTCCTATCCTTTATGGAATGCTAGTATCTTAGAAGCAAAGAAGTAAGGAGAGAGCTTTAGGAGGGGAGAGTTTTGACCAGAGGCTATTTGAGAATCACACACCCATATATCATAAATAAAAGGCTAATGCATACAGTTAACTCCTTTATATAGGCTATGGTGATTCTCCCCGAGACATGAATTTAATTGTAAATTTTATAAACGTATGAGTAATTCATTCAGTTGCATCTCATGTAACCCTCACCCAATAACTCTCCCATCCACTTTAATGATAGCTGATGTGTAAAATATTCAAACACTAACTCCTTAACATTTTAATGGATAAATGAGTCATGGTAGTTCCAAATGATTCAAACCTATTAAATTTTGTTTCCTTATTTTTTTAATTAAATTTTTTTAATATTCTTTATATGCGGGTGGTTATTCGTATACTTTATTTGGATGGTCTTCCCCATCTCCATGTGTCACATGCCCTATGTGTTTATTACCAATATGTATTTTTTTACTAATCATGCTTCATATTCCACATGCCTATACTTTTAGATTCACACCTACCCTCACTATTATAGTTCACTTGCTCACGTTGGGTGATTTTGGGGGAAAGGGGAATTGTTAGTGTTTTAAGAGCTTGGTATTCACGGGATAGAGAGTAATAATGATATAATTTTATCCTGGTTCTATTCAAGGAGGGAGAGAACTATGAGGAATGGGTCTCTAGCCCTACTTCATGGTTTTGTTAATAGATAGAGAGAGATAAGTGAAGTGAAACATGCCTTGCAACATGGTTCGTTGCTCGATGGAGTATAAGTAAAATGATTGATTAATCAAGTTGGTTTTTGTCATGTGAACTTAGAGTTCATGGTGTGGCTGGTGTTTCTAGTTCTTGATCCAGGACATGAAAATGACATATTTGGATAGTGTCACCAAGTTTGGATTGTTGCAGTGGACTTGGATAGCATCAATCTTAGAAGATTGGACTTGACTAACTAGATGATGATGATTTCAACACATTGCGACAAGATTATTCCTAAAAAATGGTGAGATCAAGCCCTAGTAATGGGGTCTCAGTCCTATTTATGTTTTCATTGTATATTTTTTGGAATACTCACACATGCTACTTGGTTTTTTGTTGTGTGTGTCATTTATGTATTTGATCCTACTTTTTTTCATGTATCTAATTGCGTATTGTACTCCGTTTCCTATTGCATAGTGAATACCATGATGATCATGCCCCATGCATGTAATCCAATTGTCCAAAGCATGTAAATCCTCATGTCTACTTTACTGATTTTATAGTTTCATTTTATTTGACCAGGTTAATGTTGAACACTTTTTTTAGGATTTAATTCAAATCTATTTTGAGTTTAATTATTGATATCAAATATGTTTGAGACTTGTTTTTCTCATTTCATCATTGCATGTTTATATATACATTATTTATTATAATTTAGTGTTTATTTATGTACTAGAATCCGATTTTAGGTTCTGAAAGTGCATATGTGATTCTAGAAATATTTCTCCTATTATGCATATTTTGGTTTCTATTTTGAGAATCTTGGAAGAAACTTGAATTTTTATTTGTTTTGTATTATCCCTTGATATGTGAATTGGTTCACTACTATGTAATCATCTATAATTCCTATTTATTTTAATATTATTGTGTGAATATGTGTCAATTTTATTAGTTTTTGTGCTTATAAGACTAGAATAATAAAAATTATATTAGATTTTGTATTTTAGATTTTGCAAACCAAAATTCATACCCATGGGATCTTAGTCATTGCGTGCAGACATTTATATCAACGCAACACAAAAAAATTGATATTAAAGGAAAATTGGGTATAATTTTGTGTCCTAAAAATTCAAAATGAAATTATTTATTTCTTTAAATGATTTGATTCATGGATTTTACATTGGAGCATGCTTTGATGTTTTGTTCAGCTAGGCCAATTACTCTCTTTTTTACTATAATTTTTTAAATAGCTATGATTTTTGTTTTATTTCTAGTTTTAACCTATTTATATGCCTTATTGAACCTATAGATACCTTGGTAAGTTTTTCCTAGTTGTGTATCTGGTTTTGGGGTTGGAAGGGGTTAGTGTGAGGTTAGCCTGGGAAATAGTGTTTGGTTAGAAGTGAGGTGTGGGGATAAGTCCATCCATATTTTTTTTTGTTTTTGGTGTTTCTATCTAGTATTATGGCATAGGGAATAGTTATGGATTTATCTCCAAGTGTTGTTATTTTGTTTCTTAGGAAGTATAGTATTTTTGGGAGGTAATCATGTGTTAGAATAGTGATGTCTTGGGTAGTGGTTAGAGATGTAGGTGATGGTTTCGTTTAATCATATAATGATTATTCCTAATGTAAAACAACCCAAAAACAAACAGATCTATCTTCAAGAAATAAAAAATGTAAATATATATTAAAACAAATTATAATAAATCACTTGGTATTTAGCCATTGTAGTAGTTTCAATCTTCCATTTCAATGGAGTGTGTTTGAGGATGACCATGATGTGCAATGAACAAAATGAACCTACCTCCATGGTGATACACCAGCCAATGGATCCAAAAATTCTTCATGAGGATACATGATATCTTTAAGGGGTGTTATCTCCTTCTCATGAGAGATAAATGAGGCTTCAAGAATAATACAGTTTTCTATATAAAACTTTGCATCTAACCGATGATCGAATCAACTTCGGATGAAAACCAACAATACACAATAGAAAATAACTCTTATGTTTATATATGAGAAGCAATATGCTTCCCATTTGTAAAAAATCACATGAATTACTATTAGTTGGGTGTAATTCATTGAACTCATTTCAATTCATTAATGAAAATACCTTAATATACCAAACTTTGGTTCAAATAATGATGAAACTATTTAAGAGAAATAAACCAGCCATTCCATCACATAAAATAGTATAAATATGAATCTCATGCATATTTAATATAATATATATATCATATATATATATAATATAGATATATATCAACACATGTATCACATATATAAAAATATACAACCATCAGATGAATGGATTAAATGTAGACTATATATATACAATATCATATATTATATACACATATACTTATTGCATAATATGAATGTAAACATGCATCTCATGCATGTACATTTTAGTACACATACAACGATCTCCCAATGGCTTTAAAATACCATAAATACTTTATGAAAAAATTCACAACTCTTTGTAAATTCATCTAAACTATTTTGGATATGGTTTTATCAAACTCACTTCATTTTGAACAAAATGTTTGTCCAAAATTTTATCATTTATCTAAGGGACTAACTGTGTGACCCTATCATCCTTAGAATCATTGAAAAAAACTATGAAATCCCAATTTCATAGATTCAATCAAAGTTCATCCTCTAGTAAAGCGTTAATGCTACTCAAGTTACAAAGAGTTTTGGTGTAATCTCCAAAAAACACATTCATATTTCTATATGAACATGTTCACCACAAGATGTTTCATATACATCATATTTACACCTATATAATAAGTTTTCCCATTCCATAAAGTGACTACTATACATGGAATATGACAATATAGTATTGCCAACTCAACTTTTTGAAATTCTCTGAAAATGACTGATTAAGTCAACGGATACATCACGTGTCATTCATCTTACATATGAGAACATCTCATGTATCTCATATATGAAGTTGAAAACATCATATGTGACCTAACTAAGAATGTCCATACATTTCCTCGATATAATTCAATCAATGGAAATATTTCTTTACTCATTATATAAGTGGAAAAACCCCATCTTGGTCGTGCTCTAACTGACTACAAGATCAGAAACATACCCAACCACCCACATATTATCTAAGTTATTTTCAAACTTGAATAAGTGGGGTGTCAAGGTATGAAGGTTATCATTCTAGGTTTTTCTACAACTTTAAGTATGAAGGATTGAAAATAAGCATACACCTCTAAGTATATCGACAGCCATATGAAATTCCATGAGATATACTTTGGTGGGACAATCCAAGTAATAAGTCTCTACTTATTATCTCATAAATATATTCTTTGTATCTTGTATAAAACTCTTTGTAATGAATATAAGATTATATTCCTGTTATTATTATCATATCTATAATTACTTTATCCATACAATCATTTTGAATTCAAGGGGAAATTTGAATTTTCAAATTAAAGGATGGGTTATATTTTTAAATGGGTTTTATAATATAATTTTGAGAGTTTGAGTGACCCCGAGGAGGATTTTTGGATGAGGAACATAACTCAAAAGGTGGCCATAGGTTCAGGAGATAACTGGAGGAATTTGGGTGGCCTGGGAAATGGTCATATGTCACCGCTTGGCTCACCGACCAATCAGTGTCCATGCACCAACCGACCGATGGGTGATTTAAATGGGGAATTTTACTAAATTTCACTATTGGGAATTTAAAGGGGGAAACCCCATTTCCTCTCTTATTGGTGCATGAAACCATCAGGGCACCCCATTCTCCCCCTTTCTTACCCCTGGTTTAGGGTTCCATTTGATGGTGGTTAATAGTGGTTTAAGGTATATCTTCTCCTTGATGGTCTCCCTTGATCTCCTACATCCCTCTCCATTAATTTTATAATTCCTTTGTTAGGATTTATATGAATATTTCACTCGAGGATGGTGAAAACGACCATTTCTGAAGGGGGTTTCATGTATCTTGTGTATAAATCATCCCAAGATGACTTCCACCAGTCATCATCTGTTGATTCAATGTAGGTATGATGCACTGTGATTTTTCATAGTTTTTTTCATTAAAATTAAAATTAATTGGTTACATAATTGATGTGGTATGTTAAGTAATTGGATAATTTTGATGATGGGAGTTCATAGGGGACCTCTCATGGGTGTTTGTTTGTGGTTCAAGTGTTTTGAGGCTTTATAGTGAGTTTTCGAAGGATATGACTTGTTTAAATTAATTTATTTAATTAATTATAAATGATATAATTATTTGATGTGGGTTTTTTGGTGTGCTTTAAAGACTTAGGTGAATGAAATTGTCCAGTTGACTCGAGACAAGTCTTGAATGAGCTTAGGAAGGAGATACCAAGCATTGAGCTAAATAGGGGAAGCTTAAAATTGAGGTAGGTGTTCCTCGATTCTTTACCCATGGAATTATTTCATTTTTTTATGATGTGTGTGATTTGTAGTCATGTATTTAAGAGAGATAACCTATTTTGTTAAACTGTCAATTTAAATTGTTTGGTTCAATTAAATCAAATGTTAATTTAATTTAAATCTTTCAACTTATGTAAACGTCTGGGATGAAATAAGTAAAGTGACAATGCCATTGAAGACCTTGGGAATTGGCTTGATGCCTTAGTCATCAAAGGACAAGGCCTGGAATAAGAGGATACCCAAACACCTATACACCTCTATGAGGGGGTGGGGGTGTGACATGATCTGAGATGGATGACCCTAGTAGGTCATGTGAGGCCCCTTGAGATGTTATTATCCTAGGTGGATAGACTATAGGAAGATTAGAGATGGGTAGGGTGAGATGAGTTGTAACATCCTGATTTTCTAAAAGGAAACTCAATGTTCAATAGTGTACATGATACACCACATCGTGCTTAAAAAACAACTAAATATTATTATTTAAATGTCACCATTATAACATAGTTGTTATAATGGGGGGAATGAACAATATTAATTGAATTATGAAAATATGGTTTATGAATGTATATATAATTAATTATTTGATGACTAATTTATTAAAAATGAAAATAAAACTTTTTTTTAAAATAAAAGGAAATGTTTTTCTGGAAAACTATTTTAATGTGCACAAGTGTGTTTTATAACAATAAATAAAAAAATAACTTTTGTTGGATTATATTAATGAAATATATATATAATATATTCATTTTAATTTTTAAAATTCATCTTATGTGTTTTATAGACATGATATAATAACAAATCTAATTTTATGAATAAAAGAAGTGTTTTTCAAAAAGGCAGTTTTTCCGCCTTTAGATTGCGCACCTATTTTAAATCTAGTTTTGATAATTTTATAAGTTATATTTTAAAAAATAAGCTTATTATTTTAAATAAGAGTATCAAAATTTACTTTCATTTAATTTTTAGTATTTTTTCTGATAAGGTTCATTTCTTGATGAATAGTTGAAAAAATAATGCATTTTAATTGAAAACTACTTTTTCATCAAATTAATTTATAGTGTTAAATTATATTTTTGAATATTTTTAAAGTAAAATTAAATCAAGTTTTTATAATTTAATATAATTTAATTCACTGGAATCAATTTCACATTGAAATTGGATATAAAAACTTGGTGAACCTTTGAATGTTTTTACTTTAAAAACTCGTTTTCTCAATCCATCAATGAGATTAATTTTAAATTATTTTTAGCCATTTATGTGTTTTGAATTTTGAAAAACAGATATAAAAGGTTGTAATCAATATTATATTTATGATCTAATAGGATGAACATAATTTTTGAAAATATGAATAGTAACTTGTAAAATAATTATTTTTATTTCTAAGGTTAAGGGTAAATCAGGTAATTAAGGGTAAAAATAATATTATGAGCTACCCTAACACTTGTACTAATTTTATTGGATGAGTGTGTTTTTACCTAAAAACATACTTGGGCTAAAATATAACCTTTTAAGATGATTAGATGAATTTAAGACATTTATATTATTTTATTCAATGAAAAGATAATTTTGTCACACTCTTTTTTTTAACAAGTAAAATAATTTTAATATGGGGTTATATAAGGGATATGTTAAAATATAAATAGTATTTATAAATATAAAATATTTTCCTGCATCATGTTTATTTATTTATAAATTTTAGGATAGAAGTAATCACTACCAAAAAATAGGGTTTCTGCAGCGCCACCCTTTAACAGCACAAAAAAAAAAGCGCTGATAAAGGCACCCCCTTTATCGGTGCTTTTTTTAGCGCTGATAAAGGAGGGCTTTATCAGTGCTTTTTATTAGCACTGATAAAGTTTATATTTCAAAAAAAAAATTCATGAAAAATAATATATTGATATATAAGTACATTTATATTGATATAAATATAACATATATTTTTTTAAATACGTTCTAGATAAGTATAAATAGACTATTACATTTAATATATAAGAAATTTAGTGAAAATGGATTTAAAATATTTTAAAAAATATTATTAATTAATAGTTTTCTAATTATCATCGACTAATAATAATTTAATAACAATTTGAAGACACAAAAAATAAAAAAAATAAATAATAAAAGGTATAAAATAAGTTGAAAATGTAACTCAAACTTCAAACAGTCATAACTTTTGATCCAAGTGTCCGTTTGAGATTTACAACATATCAAATAAAAGTCTACGATGATCTCTACACACTAGTGACCCAAGAGAACCTTTTGTCACATTTTCAAGGCCGAAAAGTCCCAAAAGGCCTCAAAAACTGAGTTTTTAGTCTGAATACCCAAATATTTTGACATTCGATGGAATTTCAGCCTTGTTTTAGGGGGTCTTTTTGTCCTTTTTTCATTGGGGACTAAATTTATTCCCAGGGGTTAAATTTATATTGATATTATGACTTTGAAATTTTATCATTTTTCACAATGTAATGTTACTTATAATCAATTATATAACAATATATAAATATTTTTTATATATTCACCCATAAAAATTTAATTTTATAAATAAATAATTAATCATATTTACATATAAAGTATATTTCTCAATATATAAGGCTTATCTAAATAAAAAAATAATATCCCTTTTATTTAAAATAAAAATATATTTATATTTATATACCTATATGATGTGCGTGAGTTTGTGTATATTTGTGTGCGTCTGTATTGACAAAATAATATATATTATCTATATATTCTAAACATATGTATATACATATTAATATATAATATTTTTAAATATATATAAATATGTATAATTATACTTACAAATACACATATAATATGTGGGTGTTGTATATATGTATTTATTTATTTATAAACACAAAAAAAGCATATTTTATAAATGTATTTAAAACTGATATTATAAATACATATTAATATACAAATAAATATATTAATATATAAATATAACTATATATATATATTAATATATGGATATATATATATATTAATATACATATATATATATATATTAATATAACTATATATATATTAATATAACTAAATATATATATATTAATATAAATATATATATGTTAATATATATATATATATATTAATATACAAGTAAATATAACTAAATATATATATATAAATAAATAGATATATTAATAAATGAACAGAAAAACAATATGGTGGAGTGGTAAAGGCTTAGGCGCCGCAGGCAACAGGTCAAAAGTTCAAATCTTAGGAAAGGCAGGTCGCGCGTACAGGTGGGGAATAAGGCTTGTCACTGTTAAAGGGGAGTGGGGGCACTGTTAAAGGCCTGAGGGATGGCTGGGTCATGTGGGCTGGGGTGGGGGTGGGGGTGCGGCGTTGTTGAAGGGGGGGGGGGTTCAAGCGCTGTTGAAGATCCTACCTGATTTGTAGGAGTATTTTTTAATATTTTTTAATATTTTTTTTAACTTTTATCAGCACTAAAAAAAGCACTGATAAAGGACCCCTTTTATCAGTGCTTTTTTTAGCATTGATAAAAGGGGCCTTTTTTAGCGCTTTTCTGAGCGCGGATAAAAGGGACCCCCACTTTATGTTTTCTTCTATTAACAACACTTTTATAGCACTGTTAATTCCATTTTCTAGCACTAATAAAGACCATATTTGTAGTAGTGAATTAAATTAAATGGTGACATAATGATGATTTTGTAATTGCTTCATTAATAGAAGAATCAAATAAATGATATTAAAAATATTAAAATAAATATAATTTGATATAATTTATGCCATACACAAATTTTATGGATTACTTTGACATGTTAGAGATGATTTAATATATTTTTTTCAAATATGTCAAGTTTTTGTGATATTTTTAAAAAGTAAAGTAATGAATAGTGTCAAAATTGACATAATTGATATCTTAAAATAAATAATATTTTAATAAATGATAAAAAAATTATAAAAATATCATATTCATAAAAATAATTGGGATAAGTCCTAAAATTTTATAAATGACTCATTTATTGGTCGTTTAACATGTTATAGTAATTATATTAACCTTTAAAGTGTAAATTACATGATAAAACAGTAAGAGTTAAAAGGGTAAAATAAGGGTTAAAACAAAAAGATAATGATTAAAAAATAGTCAAAACAAATATAATTTTCATTAGATAAAGTTTATTCGACCCAAAATCATTCTATCTTCGAAAATAAGTCACTTTGAATCTATTTTTAATTGAAAATTAATTTATATTAATTTAATATTTTGAATAATTCTAAGAGTGCCCCTCCCCTCTCCTATAAAAGCACACCCATTCTTTTCAATTATTCAAACTTAAAAACCATTTTGTTTAGGAAAATTTCTACCCAAATACCTTGATATAATCCCTCCCAACATTATAGAGGCCTTATTGTAGACATAACACACTCCTTAGAGGTGTTAAGGTGTTAATCAAAGGAGATCGTCCAGGGAAGAGGTATCGTTTTTAATTAAGTGTTTATGTTTTATTTCTTCTTCCACTTCATTCAAATATTATTAAACTATGATAAAATAATAACTCGAGTATCCTCAATATAATTAGATTTTATTGTCACTAACCAACTAGGGTCAACCCCGAACCGGTCACCCGATCTGATCTGTGACAAGCCCCGAGAGGTATTCCCGATCCTCTCGGGCTAGTGACAAGCATCGAGGGCATTAATAGAGACAATGAGAATTGTTTTTCCCAATAAAATAAATAAGGGAAGAAAAATAAATAAAATACAAAAATAAATAAATATAGTTTTTCAAATTTTACATCATTTACAATACAATTTAGAAATACAACAACCCTAATAGCAAACTAAACTAGAAAGACTAAACCAAACCCAACACCCAAGACATCTCCATGTGACTTCGAGGGTCACCTTCCAATCCAAAACCAACCATCGCCCAAGGTGATCGAACCGAAGCCGGAACCTAAAGTAGAAGATAAAAAAATAAAATAATATAGGTGTGAGTATTAAAACTCAGTAGGTATTCCCGAATAATTCTATTCCTAATGCACATTATTTAAATAAAGAAATATTAATTAGTGGGTTTGAACTATAATGTACAAATATAGTTTTTTCTACACTTTTATTTAGAGAAAAAAAATCACAATCCCAATTATTTTATCTCACATTTTAAAATATGGTTTATTCATATAAGGAAGGTTAGATTCATAAGGGAGAAGGAAAAAGGAAACGAATAAGATAATTTAATTTTTCATATTTAAGGGAAAATAGAGAAAACACAGATTCTCTGAAAGCATCTTTCTTAAAACCCTTTTAAAAAACCACACTTTCCCAATCTACCAAAAGAACACTTAAACCATTCGCAAGGACAATGATTCCACACAATGAGGGAAATGATACTAATGGTGATAGAAACAGAAGAACACGAGAATACCTAAGAACTTATAGGAGAACCATAACTTATGAATACCTGAGACCCCATCCCCAGTAGCATGCCACACACGATGAAATCAAAATGCCCAAATGCCTGACCAAACTAACTCAGGATAGACCTAGGGGCCCAATCCTATAAAAATAAACCCAAATATCCACCTACTATGGGATATTGGTTAGTGCGTGAACTACCAGTGTAGAAAAAATTCTCATAATTCCTCTTTTCTATGCTAGGTTCCCATGCTATGTTCACAAAGGGGTGTTCCACACATTCCAAACAACAAGCCACATATATATACCACCATACACATCACACAAACCGACACCACCCCAACCACCTCAAGGAGTAGTCCTTGCCTTAAAACAATTACTACATAAGGGAGGTCCCATACCAAGGACACTCCCATCCCATGATCAACCAACAAGGAAATACCCACTCCCAAATGGGTTTTATAAATGAAACCATTTTAATAAAAATTCTAAACGGGCGCCAAGACACTTTCACATATCAAACCCATTATAAACAACCACACAAAAACCATTTTCAAAATCAAACCAACTTATAAAACCATTTTTGGAAACACCAACCACCATTTTAATATGAAATGATCATTTATAAAACCAAATTTTCCATTTAAAATTTAAAAACTATTTAGAAAAGCCAATAGAGAAATTTAACAAGCATTTTGTGTGCAAAACCCAACAAATCCAATTCACACATACAATCGATTAAGAAAAAAAAATTATTTCACAAAGAAAAATCATCTAAAGCATGAAACATCACTATTTAATAATTAATAGAGGTGTGAAAAACAAGCAATTAATGAAATCTTAAATTTAAAGAAGAGGTGTAAAGGGATCCTACCTTAATCGATGAAGAACTTCCAAAATACAGTGTGAAACCTTTTTCGTACCTCAACCACATCCAAGGGGGGCTATATCCAATCTAAAGTAACCCTAATAAGGAAAAACCACTAAAAAATGAGTAACCCTAGCCAAGAAAATTGTCCAACCTGAACACTAGGGTTAGGGAAGAAGAGAAAAATATAGAGAAATCAAGAAGGAGAAAGAAAGGAACCCTAACCTTTTGATTCAGAAGGAGAAACACCAAAAAACCATCTTAAATCCCTCTTGGAGGGCCTTAGAGGTGCCAAAATCCCCCATGGGAGGCACCTAGGTCAGAGGAAGCCAAATGGGGGAAAAAGAGGGGTTAGGGTATACAAATCAGGGAGATAGAAAGTCATTTTAAAAATCTGGACAAGCTGCATGGTTAGTCCGCATGGTATGTCAAACCGTGCAGGTACCATGTAACCACTACTATCAAGGAAAATATCAACCACATGACCTACCCGCATGGTATGACTAATCGTGAGGTAGATACTACCTCCCCCAGGAGCTTCCACGTGGTTACCTGGGTCAAGGTGCATGGTTACTTCTAACCATGCACAGGTCGCACACCTTAAATTTTCTAGCCCAAAAACATATATTTTCACCAAAAATTAAGGGTAAAACCAGTGAATAAAGCTATACCAAGAATGGATGGAAAGAACTTCCCAAACATTCAAACCCGTCACACCCGGTTCCCGAGAAAAGAGCCAGAGACCAAACCCGAACCAAAACCAAATATGAATTTCAAACTAGAGTGTGACAATTATTATGTTAATATCATCACCTAAATCCATCTCTACTTCCATCAAATGGGAAAAGAATTAATCATTCGTACATACGTGTGAACTATCACCTCCACGAACTGATATAATTTGTTTTACCTTAATGTATCTCAAGACTAGTTATAATGATGTAATTAATGTTTATATATGATATTAATGAAATATTTATCATTATAATAGAATAATATATTAATTATTTTCATAATTTCCATGCACATAAAAATGATAACGTCATTTGTGTGTACGTTTGAACTATCACCTCCACAAAGTGACGTGATTCATTTTTAATCACCACATCACATGGATAATATATATAAGTATATTTAACTTATTAATTTTATATTAATGATATTAATATCATTATTTGAATATAATATATTACTTTTCTTCTTTCCATAATGATTATTGAAAAATAGAAACGTTACTTATGCGTACGTACGACCTATTGTCCCCACGATTATAACATTGTTCATTTTTTATAAATGTACATTATGGTTTGATTTAAAAGTATAATTTATTTATAAATATGATAAAAATTTAATGAATATAATTCTGGAGATTTTGGACTAATTTCCACTTTTATTATAGTCATCATATCAAAGTCATTTTGGACTCAAGTATCAAATATCATCAAAACGTTCGATGTGAACATAAAAAATTAAGTAATTGTTATAACATGTTAATAAGGGATATACAAGGAATAATAAATGTTAAAAGATTATAAATCATGTAAATAATTGACCTAAGTTTATTATCTAGGAAGATAAAGAATGTACGCGATGATTCAGACTCAAGTTAAGAGACTCTTTAATTAAAACATCATTTTAAATGTTTTAAATATTTATTATAATAAATCTTTCCCTTTCATGTCCATGTTTTCAAAATTGTTTGTATGAATGTATTTATATGGGCATGAATATTTTAAAAATGGTAATTTTTGAGTTTATTTCCAAATTTTAAAAGTGTAATGGGACACTTTGAATCAAAAATATCTTTTTAAATATTTTAAATGGGTTTGGAAAAAGTATTGGTTATTTCAAAAACATAAATTTTTTTCTTATGTGTGTAAATGAAATTTTATGAGTGAAATGGTGAAAATTGAAAGATTTTATGTGTTATTATTATATATTGGTACTTTAAAAAGGATGGGTGGTTACGTGATAAACCAAGGATGGGTGATTACGTTATAACCTCCAATGTATTGGGTATGGAAGTCATCTATATGACTATTCTATTTGTAAGAGTGACATGTATGGAAGTCGACCGTATGACTTTTCCATTTATAATAGTGATATGTATAGAAGATGACTATATGATTATTCCATTTTAATTTAATTATTTCTCAAGTTACCTACTTATCTTTTATATACTTTCTTATGAGTTTTCATGAAAATCATTTGATAATGAGTTTTTTTGAAATAATGATTCCTTTTTTAGGGTAAGAAAGGTATGTTTTTAAGGAAATGTTTTATGGGTTTTCACTGGACTAATGGTTTTATTTTTTTATGTCCCTTACATATATTTTTTCTTATCCCAAGTTATAAAATATTTTTCATAGGTCTTAATATTGGTAAGGGAAAATAAGATTTCATGATGAAAGAATTGAATATGTGTCTAAAAAATAAGTCATGTTTTATTTTAAAAGGGTTTCCTTTGGTGAAAAAATAGAAAATGAGTATAAGTGTCCACATGTAATGTATGGGTATACTTTGTAATATTTTTTCCTAAACTCTAAACTGAAAAGATCATCGAATGGGAATTCTAGTTAGAAAACACTAGAATAAGTTATGTTTAAGGTCAAATCCTTACAATTGGTATTAAAGGATGGTTTAAAAAACTTTAGAGATTAGTATATTTTTTTTAAGAGTTATGTATATCCTCATGGGTTTAAAATATTCTATTTGATAATAAGTTTAGTGAATTAGAAACCTTTTTTAGGATTTATGTTATGAAATTTTAAGGTTATTAATGGTAATTTTGGAGACATTTTTTTGAGAAAATTATGGGATATTACATTTTGGGATGTAAAATGAAAGGTATGAGATAAAATTTTAGGTTAAAAATTTATCTCTAATTATGATTTTTTAATATTAATTATATAATAATTATATTGTTTTATAAAAAGGACAACCCACAGGATGAGTGACAACTCGTCACATCCGACAAGGCCTGGGAATCAAACAACACAAGGGCTATAGTAGTGCATCGCCAACCACTATCCTACGTGATGTACCGACTAGTATAACTTTTTATTTTTAGTTAAATGATTTTATGAATGAATAATAAGTTTATTTTGGGAACAAAATTTTTATTATATTGGAAAAATGATTTGGTGATTAAATGATTAATGTTATTTTGGGAGATGTTCGCTATTTTGGGAACCCTATATGATCAAGGTAAACAAAATACTGTATGATTTTATTTGAGAAGTAATGGTTGAATTATATTTTTTAAGAATTTATGATTTTATTTTGTACTTATGGTGATTTGGGTTATTTATGAAATGGTTAGCGTATCTTGAAGATTATTAGGGTAGTTACTTTTTAGTATAAGACTTCACGAGTAATTGAAATTATTTGGAGATAAATGTTAAAATTTATCTTGAAAGCCTATGTAATCACATCCTTATGATTTTTTGGTTTCAATCTTAGTTTTTATTATTTTGAGTAATTTTGAGTATATTTATTAGTTTAATGGCCTATGTTGAACTTTGGGTATTACTATTGAATTTTTAAGATTGAAATAGTTTTTTATCATATAAGGATTATTATTTTTGGGGAATTATTTTGTCTTGTACTAACCATTTTGGTTTTGGATAATGTTTCACCATAAGAGAAATAAATATTTAATCTTTTTTTGATTATGTTATTCTCTAGAATTTGATTATAGTGCCTTAAATCATGAAAAATTCATCTTGAATACTCATCGATTGGAGAAAAAGATGAGTTTTTAGTGAAAATTGATTAAAGGATGAAACTATACTTTTCAAGTAAGTATGTTTCCTTATGTTCTTAATATAGTTAGTAAAACAATTCCTCAACTCCATGAAAAATTTCTTTAAATATAAACATTATATGTTTATTTTTATCAATGGTCTTTTAACCCATCACATATTTATGGTTTTGTGATGGTTAACTTTCCCGTGACCATGTTCTTTATCACACTCTATTAGTATTTTAGATTTATCTTTCTATCCATGTTCATTTTTCCTACAAGTGAACCAAGTATGTATTATCTCAGGTGATCTTCATACTTCCCTTTCTTTATTTTAAAGTGGAAGTTTCATTAATCTTTATTCCGATGTGGGATTTCAATAAAGGTATTTTGAAAATTCAAACTCTTAGTTTTAGATTTCAAGTTCAAATTGAGAGGACACAATTTATTAAAGTGTGGAGATAGAATTTAACATCCTATGTTTTTAAAAGGAAACTCTAGTCTCGGTAGTGTACATGATAAGCCACATCGAGCTTAAAAAAATAACTAAATATTATTATTTAAATGTTACCATTATAACTAGCCGTTATAATGGAGGGAATGAAAAATATTAACTGAATTATGAAAATATAGTTTAAAAATTTATATATAATTAATTATTTGGTTACCAATTAATTAAAAATTAAAATAAAACTCTTTTCTAAAATAAAAAATAAATGCTTTTCTGAAAAACTATTTTAGCGTGCATAAGTGTGATTTATACCAATAAATAAAAAAATCACAATTTTTGGATTATATTAATGAAATATATATACAATATATTCAATATAATGTTTAAAATTCATCTTATGTGTTTTCTAGACATGATATAATAACGAATCCAATTTTACGAATAAAAAAAGTATTTATAAAAAAGGTAGTTTTACCGCCTTTTGATCGTGCACCTATTTTAAATATATTTTTGACAATTTTATAAGTTATATTTGAAAAAATAAATTTATTATTTGAAATATGAGTATAAAAATTTACTTCGGTTGAATTTTTGGTATTTTTCAGATAAGATTCATTTTTTGACGAATAGTAAAAAAAATAATGCATTTTAATTGAATACTACCTTTTCATTAAATTTATTTATAGTGTTAAATTATATTTTTGAATGGTTTTAAAGTATAATTAATTCAATTTTTTATCATTTAATACAATTTAATTCATTGTAATAAACTTTATATTGAAATTGGATATAAAAATTTGGTGAACTTTTGAAAGTTTTTTCTTTAAAAACCTGTTTTCTCAATCCGTTAACAAGATTAATTTTAGATTAATTTTAGCCACTTATGTGTTTTGAATTTTGAAAAATGGAAATACATGGTTGTAATCAGTATGATATTTATGATCTAATAGGATCAAAATATATTTTTTAAAATATGAATAGTAACTTTAGAAATTATTTTTATTACCACAATTAAGTGTAAATCAGGTAATTAAGAGTAAAAATAATATTATAAATTACCCTAGAACTTGTAATAATTTTACTTGATGAGTGTGTTTCAACCTAAAATTATCCTTGGGCCTAAATATAACCTTTTTAATCAACTTTTATTACTTTAAGACATTTATATTATTTATTCAAAGAAAATACAATTTTTTCACACTCTTGTTTTTAACAAGTAAAATATTTTTAATATTGGGTTATAGAAGGGATATGTTTTAATATAAATAGTATTTAGAAATATAAATTTTTTACCTATATCATGGTAATTTATTTATAAATTTTATAATATAAATAATTAAATTAAATGGTGACACATTGATGATGCACTAATTGCTTTATTAATGAAAGAATCAAATAAATGATATTAAAATAAATATAATTTGATATAATTTATGTCATACAAGAATTTTATCAATGAATTTTACATGTTAATTATGATTTAATAGATTTTTTTCTAAGATATAAAGTTTTTATGATATTTTTAAAAAGTCAAGTAATGAATAGTATCAAAAATGACATAATTGATATTTTTTTAAAAAAATATTTTAATAAATGATATAAAAATTATAAAAAATAAAATATCCATCCAAATAATTTGGATAAGTCCTAAAATTTCATAAATGACTCATTTATTGGTTATTTTTCATGTTATAGCAATTATATTAACCCTCAAAGTATAAATTACATGATAATATAGTAAAAGTTAAAATGGTAAAATAAGGGTTAAAACAAAAAGATAAGGATTAAAAAAATAGTTAAAAAATATCTATTTTTCATTTTATGAAGTGTATTTGACCAAAAATAATCCTATATTTTAAATAAATTACCTTTTGTCCATTTTTAATTGAAAAATAATTTATATAAATTTAATATTTTGAAGAATTCCAATAGCGCCCCTCCCCTATCCTATAAAGGGAACCCATTATTCTCGATTATTCACATTTCAAAACAATTTTTGTTTAGAAAATATCTGACAAAATCTCTTAATATAATCCATAATAAAATTATAGAGGCCTTATTGTAGGCATAACACCATCCTTAGAGGTTTTAAGGTGTTAATCAAAGGAGATCGTCCAAGGAAGATGTATCATTTTTAATTAAGTGTTTATGTTTTATTTCTTCTTACACTTAATTAAAATATTCTTCAAACACAATGAAATAATAAATATAGTATCCTCAATATAATGATATTTTATTATGTTAATATCACAACCTAAATCCATCTCCACTTCTATCAAATGGGGAAATAATTAATAGTTCGTGTGTACGTGTGAACTATCACATCCACGAACCGATATAATTCGTTTTCCATTACCGTCTCTCAATATTGGTTATAATGATGGAATTAATGTTTATATATGATATTCATGATATATTTATCATTATAATATAATAATATATCAATTATGACCATACTTTCCATGCACATAAAAATGATAACGTCGTTCGTGCGTACATGTGACCTATCACCTCCACGAAGCGATGTGATTTGTTTTTAATCACCAAATCCCATGGATAATATATATAATTATATTTAAATTATTAATATAATATTAATTATATTATTATCATTCTTTAAATAAAAAATAATAATTTACTTCTTTTCATAATGATCATTGAAAAATGGAAACGTTACTCATGCGTATGTACGACCTACTGTCTCCATGATTATAATGTTGTTAATTTTTCATAACCGTAAATAATGGTTTGATTTAAAAGTATAATTAATGTATAAATATGATAACCATGTAATGAATATTATTCTGGAAATTTTTTAATAATTATCACTTCGACTATAGACATCACATCAAATTCATTTTGGACTCAAGTATCGAATATTGTCAAAACATCCGATGTGAACATAAACAATTAGGTAATTGTTATAACATGTTAATAAGTGATATACACAAAATAATAAACTTGAAAATGTTATAAAGAATTTAAATAATTAAACTAAGTTTATTATCCATGAAGATAAATAACATACATAATGAGTCAGACTCATGGTAAGAGACTTTTAAACTAAAACATCGTTTTAAATATTTTAAATATTTATTCTTCTAAATATTTCCCTTTTATATCCATGTTTAAAAAATGGTTTGTATGAATGTATTTATATGATCATGAATTTTTTTTAAATGGAAATTTTTTATTTTATTTCAAATGTTTCAAAGTTTAATGGGACACATGTAATCAAAAATATATTTTTAAATGTTTTTAAATGGGTTTTGAAAATGGATTCGTTATTTCAAAAACATGAAAAGTTTTCTTATGTGTGAAAATGATATTTTATGAGTGAAATTTTTAAAATTTCAAGATTTTATGTGTTATTATTATATATTGGTAATTTAAAAAGGATGTGTGGTTATGTGATAAACCAAGGATGGATGGTTACGTTATAACCTCCAATGCATTGGGTATAGAAGTCAGCCGTATGACTATTCCATTTGTAAGAGTGACATGTATAGAAGTAGGTCATATGAATATTCCATTTATAAGAGTGGCATGTATGGAAGTCAACTACATGGTTATTCAATTTTAGTTTAATTATGTCCCAACTTACCTACTTATCTTTTATATACTTGCTTATGAGTTTTCATGAAAATCGTTTGATAATGAGTTTTTTTGGAATAATGGTTCCTTTTTAGGGTAAAAAAGGCATGTTTTTAAGGAAACATTTTATGGGTTTTCACTAGACTAATGATTTTATTTTTTATATTCCTTACTGAGATATTTGTGTTCATCCCAAGTTTTAATTTTTTTTCATAGGTCTTAATACTGGTAAAGGAAAAAAAGATGTCATGATGAAAGAATTTAAGATGTGTCTCAAAAAGAAGTCATGTTTTATTTTAAAAGGGTTTCCTTTGGTGAAAAATGGATACTAATTATAAGTGTCCACATGTAATGTATGGGTCTACTGTGTATGATTTTTTCCTAATTATCTATAACTCTAAACTTAAATGATCCTCAAATGTGAATTATAGTTCAAAAAACTATAATAAGTTATGTTTAAGACCAAGTCCTTACATGAATGACACAGGGTGACCTTAGACTTGGAGACAGGCCATGAGACATCTCTCAGGACTACCATCAGTGAGGCTTACTCATGAGGCCTATGAGGCTGTAATGTAACTATGATCTTGCCGAGGGGCATGACTATAACAACCTGAGATACTAGTGATTATTTTACATTAATAAATATTGCGTTTAGTATTTTATGTTACATGAAATAACATAATAAACCAAAAACCATCTAAATTTAATAAAATTAAATTATTCATGACTGCTATTATTTCTATTAAACTAGAAGGTATAGAGAGTAGTAACTAATTTTTGGATTCAAATGTTTATAATAAATTTATAATTTTAATTTGAACAAATTAAATTTATTTTTGGATTTATTATATGAATATTATATTAAGGTAAATTTTAGAATTTTTTTCTAAAATAATCGTTTTTAAGTGAATAGTGAAAATACTGATTTTACTAATACGATAAATTTTATGACAATATTATGAAATAATTATATGAAAGTTTTTAAAACCCTTTTTAATATAAATTATATATTTTATAAAGTTAAATTAATTATTTTAAAATACCATGTTGATATATAAAACTCATGCTTAACATTTTAGAAAATTTAGGTAGTGTCTTAATGAAAAATATTTTTCATATCTTTCTGTTAATAAAATTTTCACATGGTGGAATTAGGATTTTGAATTCTTTTAATGTTAATTAAATATTCTTTGAATAATAATAAACATTTTAATGTCAATATAATCAATAATATTCCTAATTTTATCATAAAAATAAATCTTATGCTTAAAAATACACTTCTTATAAAACAGGTTTTTGTGCGTTACATGCACTAATGTTATAATTAATTTTTCTTACACATAGAAATTTTATTGAGTTTAGAATTAGAAGTTTCAAAATATATAATAAGGTTAATTTTTTTTATGAATTTTTTTACTTAGTTAAAGATGAGTTACCTCGGTAAAAAAGACCAAAAATGGTAAAAGTAAAAAATCTAAGAGTAAATGACTTAAAACATGTTTAAAACTTGTGTGGGAAAGTGTAGTTGATGATTTATTTACCTTACCCCTTCCCAAACTCTATTATTGTATATTTTTTCTTCACATTCCATGTGAAACATGTGATCCCTTTTAATTAAATATTTATATGTTCAGAAAATCCTCTTATTTACAATTATATAAGGAAACACCACCCCTCCACCTCTACACACTTACAAATCCCCTAATTATTGACCCAAAATCCACCATAGTATCTCTTAAACCATCTAATCACGTCCTAGAGGATTTTTTTATTTTCAAAAGAACAAGATAATGTGCCTTAAAGTGGTGACGAAAGGAGAAGATCCAAAGCGAGAAGTAATATTTTCCACCAAAAATTCATAATTATTTTATACTTATACCACCTAAAACTATTCCATCCATAATAGTATGATAACACCAATGTTATTAATATTTTTTTACATTGTTATACTAAAGGAACATACAATTTATACCTTCAAGTAAAAACATTTAAAAAATGAAGACATCATCACGTTTTCTTGCAGACTACCGCCTCCACAAGATGAATTTTCTCTTACTATAATCATATATTTCTAACATCACTTATAGAATGTATAATATTAAAATTATAGATTGTTAATGGTTTAGTAAATAAGCTTTAATAATTTTATTCCATTAATGGAAGAAACAATTTACTTTTATAAAGTATGTCTTAATGGAATAATAAAGGAAATAATAATATAAAATTTTGGAGATTATGAAACTATTTTACAACACTTTTACCTTGCTCTACATACCATGAAATTTTCCAAAAAAATTTACTGAATAACTTCAAGTAATCAACGTAAGTAGAAACAATGTAATAAATTGGTGAAACATGATGATAAATAGACCTTATAAAAATAAATATAGATGGATAAGGTTATTAAAAAAGTTTTTAATAAACATATTTTGATTATTTAGTAATTTGAGTGAAATTGCAGAGCACTTTTTGGCATGAGGCATGAAATATTCTGTACCTCCTTTGTAACACACTAGTTACACATTCCCTTTCCTTTTCTCCATTTTATGATTTTTTTCTCATGTACCTTTTATATTTTTGTATATATATCCCTCACATATATAACTATTTAAATATCATTTTCATTTATGGGGTTATACATGTTTTTAGTTCCTTTAAAAATTATCACTTTTAAGTAAACCTAATTTAAGGTAACTTTTATATTTCTTGTCCCATGTTATGAATATCATAGATAAAAAGTTTTTAAATCACGAATATATTATAAAAACCATAATTATTTTATAGAGAACCTTATTAGTTCAATTCAATTTGTATATAAAAAAGGTCTTTCCTTATTTAAAAAGGTCATTTACTTATTCCATAAAGCTTCACCCAAAAGGTATGCTTTTATTCTTTCTTATCCTAGATCCTTCCCCTGAAAATATATCTGGGAACTCAATGATCAAGTCCTTTATTTCAATTTCAAATATGAATATCAAAATGATTTAATTCCTTATTATCTTGGGAATCCTTATGATTTAGACTTTAGTTATACCTTGAATCAGATTTGTGAAATCCACTTCCTTCTCATAGGTTTGATCATGATTATGATTTATGTATGGTTTATTTTCCTCATGTGTCACAAATATGTATGATTTTAATTTATGTGATGGATGGTATTATAATTACATATCCCTATAATTCATTTGTAAAATATTTATATCTCATGATATGTTATGTAAATGATCGGGGAGTGAACCTAATCCACCATGGGACTTTGTGCAATTTATGATGATGGCCTTGGCAGTGACCCTTGACTTATGTTTATGAAATCATATTTTATGTTGTTAATATATTATTATTATCTTATTTCATGTCTCTATTTTTATGATCATACTCTTTATGATATCATGTTATTCCTCTTGACTCTCATGTTATGATTTATTTTCATGTTTATTCCCTTACCAGGATTTCCAACTCACCCTTTTCCTTATGTATTTTCCCCAGGACATCCTATATGGTTTTAGAATATCTATGGAAGTTATTATCACTTTGTAGAGTTATAAATAATGATAATGTTTTTATGTTTAATATTATGTATTTTTATGTCTAATCTTACAAATACACTAGACCTAGAGATTCTCAAATTGTATTTTTTTTGGAAAAGTATGCTACAAATTATGAAATAATATGTGTTTAAGGATTGGGTCTTTATAGTTGGTATCAAAGGAAGTTAAAGTAATTTTTAGATGTTATGATGAATTTTTTTTATTGAAATCCCCAGGGATAAGTCTAAGGGATAGTCCTTGGTATATGATAATATCCTATTTTTTTTGTGAAGAGGAGATTTTGTGGGTTTCTGTGAAATTACATCCCTATAATGATATTGGCAAGTGAATGAAGCGTCTAGAATAGTTATACCTAGGGATAATAACCCTAAATAGGGTGTGTTATGTATTAAATCAACCATAAAATGGTGCACGATAAAGAGTCTTAACTACACACCTGGAAAGAAACTATTAGGGGATATACTTTGGTTAATTCACATCCTCTTTACAAACCATTATGAAGGTTTTGAACACTTTTTTTGGAACTTAATTGGGTTAGAAAACCTAATAGGAAAATTACTATGGATGAACTAGATAGAAACCTAGATAATCATATGTTAGGATATATATTTCATTTATGGTCTATCCCTACTAAGTTCATAGTTTCCTATTTATTGATTATTAGTTAGAGTTTTATCATCCTCAACCTTATTAAGGTTTTAGTAAATTATTGGAACCGTAATAAAATAGGGATATTTATTCTTAATATCCCTTCATTAAATTCAAATATCTTATATTATTATTGTTTTATGTAATCATTCATATCATGTTAGTTTAGTAGAACTATTGAAAAACCACTGTAAAACATAGAAGTTGAGTTATCAGTGGAAAATGATAATGGAGAGATTACTAGATCTCAAGCACATAACTCTTCCCCAGTTGGTATATGTGGTATGAAACTCCTAGTGAACCTTGGAATAATATCTTTATTAAAATTTGATGTTATTCTGGGAATGAACTGGTTACCTTTATATAGATCTTTCATCAACTACAGGGAGAAGGAAATCACCTTCTTTATCCCAAATTACCCTATGATTCTATAAAAGTGTAAGAAGAAGGATGAATCTCCCTTGGAACCTTCTTCAGAAGCATGAATATCATTTCCTTAGAGAAATAATATCTAGATCAAATGATTCAATCAAAGGAGAGGACCACTCTTGATCATATTAATTTTAATGAATTATGATAAGGTATTACCAGAGATTTGACTGGTCACCCTCCTAACTAATAGGTTTAGTTATCAATTAAACTTATAAATGAATCTCATCCAATATCCAAGACTTTGTATAGAATGACCCCCATTTAAATGGATGAACTAAAGAAGAAATTACAAGAACATCTAAACACGGGTTTCATATTCCCAATTACTTCACCATGGGGTGCACCGATATTCTTTTTCAAGAAGAAGGATGGGTCTATGCATCTCTATATCGATTATCGTGAACTTAATAAGATCACGATAAAGAACAAGTATCTGCTGCCATGGATTGATGAAGTGTTAGATTAGTTATGTGGATATCAATGCTTCTCTAAAGTGGAACTGTTGGATCATAACGTATATGCAGGTGCATAATACAATAGGGGGGGTGAACTCTAGTTTTAAAAACTTTCATTTTTATCCCTTAAAAGGATTTAGTTTAAAATAATTTAAACCAATTCAATTCACAAAACCTCTTAATGTATTTAAAACAATTAATCGGATTGGGCCATAGTTATGATGAAAAAGAATATCGGAATTAGGTTGACTATGCTAATTATTTCATAGGTTGTAATTTAAATTAACCATATTCACAATTGAAATGATTTAAATAGAGTAAGCGTGTAAAAGATCATAATCGCTATGGTTATGATGATCTGAGTAAAACAATGCAACGATTAAATCATAAAGCCTACTTAATCGTATTAAATAACTAAAATGATCATAATCACATAATATAGTAATCAAAGTATTACTAAAGTATCATAATCAAATTGGTTATGATAATCAAAATATAGAATAAAAATATGAATAACTAAAACAATTCTCTTTCTATTACAATGTAGTGAAAATGTAAAAGAATACAATTATTTTAACCCAAAGATAAGGGTATCCTTTAAAATAGGATAGAGGTCCCTTGATTTATACTTTCAAGAAAGTCTGTCTTACCCACACTAGGGTAAACCCTCAGTACAATAATCAGCTTCTAATTTCTATCCCCATAAGCCCTCGATTAAAAAGGTAATCAACACCTATGTCTTCCTAGATTTAGAAGCCCTCGATCTGCAAATGATCAGTACATCTATCTTCCTATCCCTAGAAGCCCTTTATCGTAATCACCAATGATCGACATCAGACAAGGAAAAACTAAATCTCTTTAAAGTAACAAGTATGTAGAATGATAAGTTCACAACTTCAGTACATAGTATTTTACATAAAGCAGAGATTTGATAGAGCTCTTGCAGGATGTCACAAATTTGTCAAAAGTATCAATCTCATCCAAATTAAATAGTATTTATAGGCCTTGTCCCAATGGTCATATTTTGGATCTAATATTTGGATTTCTTCCTAAATTCTTGGAGGGACTTGGACACATGGCACTCCAACGATCATCTTGTAACTACAAAAATGACATCATTTTATAATAAATATTGAAACAGAATACACGACATCATTTTGATTTAACAATTTTCCTTTCATTATAATTGTGTTTTATGAATATGGAAAACTGTAATAAAAATATTATGATGATTATTGTATCGATAGTGAATACAATTTTATTTTCAGTGTGGTATGTACGATGTAAATCGTAATCGTCATGACTGATAAAAATTATGTTCAATTTTTTTAATGAAGATTGTTTCTGGTAAGTATGATGAAAATTCTAATCAGCATGACTAATATAAATCATGTTTTATGAGTATGATATAAATCATATTCATCCTCGTTACGATAAACATGGAAATAGTTAAAATTATATTTCTTGGTGTGTATGATATTCAACATACGTAGTATGAAAAACAAAATGACAGACTTGTAAAATAAAATACTTAAAGTAAATAATAAAACATCATATGAATTCATTTGAAAAGTAATTTTGTGATTTCCAAAACAAAAAGGAATAGAAAATTCAAAAGAGTAATTTTGACTCTATAATATCCCCCTTTTTGGAAAGCAAAAACCATTAGTTAAAAAAGTAGAATATTACAAAAGTAGATAAAATTCATATTCATAAGTAAAACACTTATACTTATCTCCCTTTGAGTTTTAAAACTTTTCTAAATAGAATTTGAATACGACTAACCCCCCTTAGGATATCATAATCCCTAAGGATCATATTCAAAAAAACTCCACCTTACTAAAAGTATTATACTTTTGAGAATTTATATCCTTATTAAAAATATTATCCCCTATTATCCCCCATTATAAAATATTATCCCCCTTTTTGATTTACAAAAAAGAATAGGAGAGTTCTTCTAAGACCTGTAAAAGGGTTTTAGAAATAAATAATTCAAAAAGACAAAGTATTTGATCATCTAAATAAAGTGAAAGACCATTCATCCAAAGAATGGAAAACATTTAATCGAAAGAAATATATATGTCAAACACTTTCATTAATGTTTCAAAAATACAACAAGAGTTCAAATAATTAATTTCTTTTACTTTTCTTTATCCTTCTTCAAAAGACCCAAAATGGTTGTTTTCATCTTTCAGAACTCTTTTCTATCCTTCATGATCTTGTCAAGTGATTCTTTCTAATACCACATCTATTTGTCCTGATATTCAAAAAACTCGTCCTATGTATGATTCAAATCTTCCTGAGATTTTAGTCTCTCTTCTAGATACTGAATTCTTTCTTCTTGATCCTTAATATTTTTATATTGAAACTAAACCCAATAAAACATCAAGACATTTTTATTTTTCAACTCAATGATCTCATTTTTATAAAATAGGATCTTTGAAACCTCTGCTTGAATGGAATTTATCTTCTTTTCAAACAATTTAAAATATTCAGACTGGCTTTCTTCTGGCCCTTTGATTGATTTCAATTTTTGAGCAGTATTACTTTGTAAATTTTTGAAAGTATCCGAGAGTTCATTCACAAGCTTTTTGAGATATTTTATTTTGTATTTATAAAGCTTGATAGTCTCATTAGACTTGTGTGACCACTTTATGACTTTATTACATGCTTTCCTATTCTTCTTAGAGATTTCATCGAACACCTTAATGTCAGTCTCAAGTTTCATAATTATTTTTCTTTGGAACATGATTGAGTCTGATCTCTTGTTTTGATTCTCAGCCACAAAATCAATTTTCCCTTCTATTCTTGGTAAAAAGGAAATATCTTTTTCAATTATTATAATAACTTGAACAAGATATTTATCTATTTTCAAGGAGATAGTATTATCTAAATCAGTGTCTTATATATAATATGGAAGATATGAATAATGATGTCCATCATCATCGGTATCTAAATCTTGATTCTGATTTCTATCAGATCTTGTCTCTTCATCCTTATTTGAAATTTGAATAATTTTTTGAGTTTAAGCTCTCTGAGATTACTACTTTGATGAATCAACTGCTAGTGATGGAATTTTACTTGATAATTCTTGATAAGATCATACTGGGAATTTATTGAACTCTTATTCTTGATCAAATTATTTTTCTTTATCTACCTCTTCATTTATTTCAACATCTTCACCAAGATATTCATCTATCTCTCTCATCTATGTATCTTCTTTTTCTTCTGAAATGATCTCTTGAGAATTTTTTTGAGATGTCGATTCTTTAATTGTGATCTTATTTTTCTTTTTCTTATCTTGGATAAAGGAAATGACTTCTTCTTCTTATATAATTGGTTCCCAGATTCTAATGCCTGCACTAGTTTTTTAAACACCTTTCAAGCGACTTTCAATATTAAGAATGTCACCATTTCTCTTTTTTAGCTTCTTCTTCTTCTCATATTATTTGAGTATTTTTGAGTTCAAATAATTTTATATAAGGATTATATAGGGTTCAAACTAAATTGAGGATCTCCATATTTTCTTTTAGCTTGATCCTTTATCCACTTAGCAGTGGTTTTAGCACTATAAATAGTTTTCTTCTTTGGATTTAGGACAAAATAAGATTTGGATTTCTTTTCCTTATTTGAAATAACCGGCACTGATTGCTTTGGGATACATTGAATACCTCCAACTATCTTTTTTTAAGCTTCTACTTCAACATACTTAACAAATTTCTTTGTTTCAGAATCAAAATGAAATTTCAATCTCCTTATTGTATCATCACCGATCCAGGGAACTTTCAAATTTCTCTATTCTAATTTAAGTACTTGATTGAAAAATTTCAGGCTTTTGAAAATTAACCTACTCAGAATTTATGGAAATATAATAAGTTGGGATTTGATCTTACCAGACTTAAGATATTTTAGGGTTTTGAAAATGTAACCCATTAGTTTTATCTTTCTCATATTCACCAAATATTCATGGATAAAAACATTTAAAACCTTTAAAGTTTCTATATCACATTTCCTGGGAATTAAGAACCCTTGTATCCAAAGAGATATCAAATGATTGTCCGCTAAAATATTATTTGTTTTTCTTTTAATTTTATGAACTTAAAAAAGATATTCTTCGTCTTTTCTATTAATAAAAGTTAACTTTTATTTTGGAAATTTATGGGAAGGAAAAAATGAATCACCCTTATAAGGAACACCTAAGAAATGAGCAACTTTTTTTGAAGATGCACCAATATATCTATCATACATCTGAAAAGTAATATTCAACACTTTATTGACTTTTATAGTATTATAGAACTACCTAACTTTATTCAAAATAATGGGGTCTTGAAAAGAATTAGGTTTTTCAACACAGACAGAATCCCATACTTGAAACTGAATGATTCTATTCAAAGATGAATCATACCTGTCATATAATTCTCTGTTTACTAACCTTTCCCACTTCATATTGTTGAAATCCTTCAAATCCATTTCTTTTGGAAAGGTTTCTGACAATTGAGACATGGGTACGATGAATTTTTTTGGGCAAAACAATTATCAAATGAAACTCTGAGAGGATTATTAGAGCTTCAACTAAGAGGAGAATAAATCTGATGTGGCATAAGGATGGGGGGGGGTCCCTTTTTATAGGTGATGGAAAAAATGACTATTGAACTTATATAGTTCAGATTAGATCAGAAGAGATCCAACGGTTTAAAAAAATTAAACTCCTGAGGGTTTTTTAATTATTTTTTTAAAAAAAATATTTAGTAGGAATCCAATAATTTTTTAAAACAATTACTAACATAAATAATATAATTGATGAGGATAAAAATTAAGATAAGATATTTTACCTTTCTAAGTCTCAATATAGATTTGTTGGTATAGATATTAAAAAAAACCGAGTACAAAAAGGTTTTTAATGCATACGATGGAAACATTAAAGTGAACAGTGAAAATGAGTATGAAAAACTTTGGGTATGAAAATTTTGTGTATGAAAATTTTTAGGTACAAAAATTTTGAGTTTGAAAATTTTAGGTAAAAAAATTTTGGGTATGAAAATTTTGGGTATAGAAAATTTGGGTACGATTTTATTTAAAACTATCAATAATATGGACCCCCCTTTGAAATGGAGTAAATTAATGTAAGGATATGATTTTAAACAAGAAGTAGATATGAATGATTACTTTATAGTGATCATTCCTAGCTTCTGTTTAATGTATTCAAATCTATATGAAGGTAATGGTTTTGTAAATATATCAGCAAGTTATTCTTTAATTATGATAAATTGTAAAATGATATCTTCTTTTTGTGGGTGATCCTTAAGAAAGTGATTCCTAATATCTATGTGTTTTTCACATGAGTGATATGCAGGGATTTTTCTTAGATCTATGGAACTAGTGTTATCACAAAGTATTTGAGTTTTTGTAAAACTCATTCCATAATCAATGAGTATGTGTTTCATCCACAACACTTGATCACAACAACTTCTAGCTACCACATATTTATATTTAGCAGTGGAAAGTTCTATTGAGTGTTGTTTATTATAAGACCAAAAAACTAATGAATCACCTAATAAATGAAAAGTTTAAAATGTGCTTTTTCTATTAATTCTGCAACCACCAAAATCAACATTTGAAAAAAAATTCAATTCAAAATCATTTCCAGAAGAATAAAAAAGTCCCAAATCCATAGTTCCATTTAAATAATGAAAAATTATTTTAACATCTTTTAAATGGGATTCTTTAGGATTTTATTGATACCTTGCACATAATCATATTAAAAACATTACTTCTGAATGACTAGATATTAAGTATAGCAGGGTTCCTATCATTCCTCTAAAATTTGTTTGATTTTTTGGTTGTCCAACTTCATCAATTTAAAGAGTATTTGAGGTACCAATTTGAGTACTAATAACTTTAGTATTGTCATGTCCATACTTTTTAAGAATATATTTAATATAAATATGTTGGGATATATAAGTCCCTTCTGGTTTTTGAGAAATTTGAAAACCAAGAAAGAATGTTAACTCACCCATCATATTCACCTCAAACTCAAATTTCATAATATTCTTAAAATAATCTATTAAATATTGATGAGTTGATTATAATGCAATATCATCAACATAAATTTGAATGATCAAAACATTTTTTGCTTTCTTTATAAAAAGTGTTGTATTAACAGTTCCCTTAACAAAATTGTTTTGAAGAAAAAATCCTATTAATCTATCACACCAGGCTCTAGGATCTTGTTTAAGGCCATATAAAGATTTGGTAAGTTTTAAAACATATTCAGGATGTTTTTTATCTTCAAAACCAGGATACTATTCAATAAAAAATTCCTCTTGAATATATTTATTAAGAAAAGTACACTTCACATCCATTTGAAAAAGTTTGAAATTAAAGAATGATGCAAAGTCTAATAGTATCCGAATAGATTCAAGTATAGATATAAGAGTATAGGTTTATTTATAATCTATTCCCTCTTGTTGATTATAACCTTTAGCAACTAGTATTACTTTATTTCTAATGATTATTCCATTTTCCTCACATTTGTTTCTAAAAATTCATTTTACTCCAATTATAGAAGTTTATTTATTTATTTCAACCAAGGTCCAGAATTTATTCCTTTTAAATTAATTTAGTTCATCTTGCATTTATTTTATCCACTTTTCATAACCTAAAGCCTCATTAGGACTTTTAGGTTTGAATTATGAAAGGAATGAAGATGTTCCACTTCATTTCTCAAAGAACCTCCAGCCCTTATAAGTTGATTTACATCACCGATGATACTATCACTGGGATGATTCTTAAGAAAAAATTGATTTGGGTTTTTTAAAACCGGTTCATAAACATAAGATAGAAAGTCTTCTAGAGTGAATACTTCAGAAACAATTTCTTGAGTATTTTCTTTATTAGAAGATTCTTCTATTAAATGTTGATAATCATTTTTTGAAAACACATCAGAAGATATAAGTTGGGATTGTTTAAAAAAAGGATCATTTTCATTAAAATTCAACATATACTATTTCCTCAACAATATAAGAATTTTTATTAAAAAATCTATAAGACTTAGAAGTAGTGGAATAGCCTAATAAAATATCCTCATCAAATTTGGGTGCAAATTTATGTAAATTTTCTTTTGTATTCAATGTAGCGACCCAACTTCATATAGTCTGAAGCTGTGACAACTATCAATTCGTTGGAATAATTACAGGGAATCAAGACCCAAAGGACTAATTAGTTTAGCAGTCTTAGTAAACTATATATATACATGATACTTTTATTACAAATGACTACACTAATTATAAAATATTTTTTTATTCATTCTAAATAAACATCTTCAAGGATAAATTTAATCCATCTAGTAAATTATTTTAAATCTCTTATAGTAATCTTCTTGGATTCCTAGTAAAAGAAATATAATAAGTATGAGATCAAATTCTCAGTAAGTGGAAAAATATAGAGAAAGAAATTATGAATCAATGAGAATAATCAATATGGAAAGATAAATAACTGAAAACACATGCCATGTAATCAATAAACTTAATGAAATAACATAATAAATATAGAAAGATAATAACTGAAAATACATGCCATTAAAATAACTCGATAAGGAAAAATAAATATGGAAAGCTAAGAAACTGAAACACATTCCATTTAATAAATTAAATAAAATGAAATGTATTCATAGATATGTTGACGTAAAATCTCAAGGATGAATAATAACTGAAACTAAATGAGGGATAATGCTTAGTTATTAGACACCATGTTTCCCAGGTATATGGAACCAATACCATCAATAGAAAGTTTACCTATACCAATTTGCGCAACTAATTTATCCCATGAGAATATCGATGCATTGAGGAGATTTCATTAATCGATCCCCAACCCATAGAGCTTTCCTTAAATAGTCCCCAACTCGTGTATTGCATGTCCAAAACATTCCTCATCTATCAAACAAATAATATGCATTATCAAATATCATTATTGAATAAAGTATAAAAATTTATCAATATTTCCTTCAAATAATAAAATAAAAGTGAAAGTAGACACTGTATGTAAAATGGTATATGGTTTAGGCAATAGTAATATCCATGATAAATGAAATGGATAATTTAGGGGAAATTCAATGTTCAATGATCATAGTAGATTGAATATTTCATGGGAACTAAAAAATAAATTTAGGAAGTGAATATGAATACTATCCTTAAAAAATAAATGATAAACCATCCAAATTAAGATTAAGAATTCTATCAATACAACAAATCCCATGTGGAGTAAAAATAGAGGGTTTTTGTCATTGATGAAATAAAAGAATAAATTTTAAAAAATATTCTTGAGGAAAATATCATTTTACTTTTGAAAAAACTTTTGAAAAAACTTTTATTTGAAAATAAATTTTAAAAAACATTGATAATGAGGCTTAAAAGAAATTAATGTGGATAAATCTATACATGTCATACGAGGTAAAAAAGAATATTCCTTTTGTACAACAAAAGGTTAGAAAATGCCTCGTTAGGAAAGTGACATGAATATTCCTTTGAAAACATTGGTAAAAGAAAAAAGGGTAAAAATGTCTCTACAAAATCATTTAAAAACATTTTTGAAAACCTTTTAATAAAAAATGGTTTTTAGAATAAAATAGGTACTCTGACTAAAGAGAGACATGAAGTTGGGTTTTCTAAAAAAAACATTTTCTAAAAACATCTTTGTTCCAAAGAGTCAAAAAATAGTACTAAAACTTGAAATGGTTATGAATAACTAGATAATAATTAAAGGGTTTGTTTTATAATTTTTATATAATTTCTTAGAATAGAAATTCCATTGAAATATCATTAGGATGAGTCTTGAGGAAAATAATATTTAAACATTCTAAAGTGTCTCATACCACTTTGAAACATTTTTAAATCATAAACCTTGTAAAATAATAATATTAAATGAAAGTATTAAATACCTTTAAGGAAAAGTAATTCATGATATAATATATAAAAATAGGCATTAGGTACACCACACAAAAGAATTAAGTGGTCAATACGACATTTATCTCACGAATGTAAAAAGTGAGATAGAAGTACCTTACCAATGTGGTAAAAAATTAATTGGAAAACCCAAAGGTATTAATAATTAAATAAAACATTTAAATACCATAAATATAATAGGGTTCATGATATTATATTTCAATGTGGTATTCTGTACACCGTATATAAGTAATTAGGTGCACAATAATAAATTATTCCTCATAAAAAGAAAAGTGTGACAAGAATTCCTCACCTTACATTTACTTTTGGGTGAACGTCCTTTAAATTCTTGTATAATAAATTTATGTTAAATTTATAATTAATAACCATTTTAATATTTATAATTAATTTTATTTCCCTTAATACCATGTTGTGTACAATTACTTAAACAATTATATTTACATCGGTTGTTTTGACCAAAATTGGTTTATGTGTCAAAAACTGCTTTGGTAGGTCAATTATGGTCTAATGGGTCATTAAATAAACACATAAATAATAATAGTCATGAAATAGTTATTATATTTATAAATTAATTATAATTTTAAAATAAATCATTAAATATGGTTATGAAAAATGATTCAACGTTACAATCATGGAGATGGTAGGTCATACGTACGCATGAGTAACGTTCCCATTTTTAAATGATCCTTATGGAAAGAAGGTAAGTAACACCATATATTTCCATAATAATAATTATATAATAAATAATATATTATTTAATTATATATACTTATATATAGAATTTTGGGATGTAAAAGGAATCACATCATGTCGAGGAGGCGGTAGTCCACACGTCTACAAACAACATTATCTCTTTTAAAGTGCGTGAAAGGGTAATAAAGGAGATGAAATATATATATATATATATATATAGAAATATAATTTTGTCATGAATATATTATTTATGTTTTTTATGTCACTTATGTTTAATTATAATCATTCATTTATACATTCCATGTATCATGTGAACGAATTACATCACTTTGAGGGGGTGGTAGTCCACACTTCCTCAAACGATGTTATCGAAAATAGAAAGTATTAAATGTATGAATTATAAAAGGAAATAAGAATAAATAAATATTAAATATCATATATAACATATATAAATATAACATCCATCATAATGGTAACCATGAGATGCAGTAAGGAGAATTGAACAATCATCATTTTATGTGGTAATAGTTTTCTGTACACAGAAACAATATGTTCGTTATCCATTAGATGAAGGTGTATATAAGTGTAGGTAGAAATAATTTCATAAAAACATTCTAATATATTTATTATAATGCTGTTTTTGTACAATAATAGAAAAAAATATATTTTAGGGGGTGTAGAATGGAAATGAAACTAGAGAGTTTGAGAGAAGGCGTAACCTCTTAATCGGGTAACTTCATTTGGTTTGAACCATAAGGCTTCCTTGGGAGGATTTATTACCTAAGGGAAGCTTAAAGTTAGAGGTGAGGATTTTTGGAAATCTATTTTGGAATATCATGTAAAAACTTAAGTGGTTTGATAGGTGTGAGGAATGGGGAGAGGTGGTGGCCTTTTATAGGGAAGGAAAAAGATTCACTTGGAATTTTTGGAAACAAGTTAGGCGTGAACATGTTATTACCTAACAAAAGTCATAAAAAACAAAATAAACAATAATTTAAGGTTAATGGCCGATATATTTCCTGAAAATTGGTTTTTAACAAGTGTATATGTCATTTGGGAACTTAAATTAAAGGCTTAGTCCTTTATTAAGCTTAATTTTGCCTTAATAATTGTAATTAATTTTAACCACTTTCACTAATATTTTTAGTAAAAAACAAAGTTGGTATTATTATAAATTATAAATTATTATGATTTCAAATACATAATCCGTTTTTCTAAATTAAAATCACATAAGTGGTAGAAATTAAATTAAAATCCATCCCATAGATGGGACAACAATGCAGGTTTTTAAAGTAAAAACGTCTGAAAGTTGGCTTTGTTTTTATAGTCAATTTCATTGTGAAATTGATTAAAATTACCTAAATTATATTAGTTTATAAATATATTATATAAATATACTTTAAATCTAATTAAAATTAAAATTTATCCTTATAAATAAATTATATTAAAAAGTAGTTTTGAACTAAAATTCAGTACTTTTAACTATTCGTTAAAAAATGTAATGTCTCTAAAAAATATCAAAATTTCACCCTAACATAATTATTATGTTTTAATTTCAAATATGAAGTTTATTTTTACATATAAAATCAATTAAAGTTTCAAAATTTAAATTTAAAATGTGTTTTTAATTAAAAGACAGTAAAATTGTCTTTATAAAAATATAGGTTTTTATGTGTGAAATTTGGTTTTTTATTATATTATGCACATAAAATATAATGCATGAATATAAAAAATATTTGATTGAATATATAACATATATATTCCATTAAAATAATTAAATAATTTTAATTACTTTAATTTATTAGGGTAAAATGACTTCATGAGCATAAAAATGGTTTTATATAAAAACATTCTATTTATATTCAATTGGTTCCTATATTCATTTCTAATTATTTTTTAATATATGAATTAATATTTTATTATTATAAACCATATATTATTATAAGTTAGTAAATACTATTCATAACCACTGACATAACGGCCAGGTTATATCATATTATATTAAATAATAATATTTTAATAATAAATTGTTATTTGGTGAAACTCAGTCTTGCGTGTAACTCAAGATATCGAGGAAGGTCGCTCTTACGTATAACTAAATATATTGAGGAAGTTCGTTCTTATGTGTAACACACACTAACTCAATATCATATTCATTGAAATATATAGAATCTATTTTAAATAGTAAATATATTATAAAGTATCTGGATATTATATTACCATATATTCTTGCTATCATGTTTCATACACGCTATAAAAAAAGGTTCTTAATTTAGTTTTTCAGGGCATCACATTCTCCCCAACTTATTTAAATTTCATCCTCTCAATTTAAACTTGATCATGGTGATAGATTGTTTGATACTTCCTATGTTTGAAATCCCACATCATGGGAAGTGTTCATAAGTAATCCTCTATAAAAGAGAGAATTGAAAGTAAAAAGGTCACATGGAATACCATATAACTAGGTCTCTAAGTAAGATAACATCAGTGGAAAAGTAGATATATTTTCTTGGAGGGAAATGTAAATATTTATAGGGATTGAATGTGGTCATCAATTACAAACAAGTGAATGATAAATGGAAAGTTTAGGGCCCCAAATCTATAAATTTTTGATGATTTAGAAGGCCACCGATTCAACCAAAATTTAGGTATTAGGAAAACATTTTATTTCTAGTTCATTTTAATAATGTTGGGTTATTCAAGAATATAAAAAAATATTCTTACATGATAGGATTCAATCTCATATAAACAATCCTAACTTTTGGTTGTCCTTCAATCAAATTCTAATTCATCTCTTTACTCCCAAAAAATTAATTACCAATAATGATTTTTTTATGCCTGAATCACTAAAAGAAAATTTTAAAGGATATTAAGGCCCATAAAAGAGTGAAAGGTATTACTATTTGTCTTTAACTATCTCCCAAATAAATATGGTTAATATATTAATTTCTAATCCTCAAAAGTTTTACTACCGATTCATCATTAATAATTATTTGTTAAATTTTTTAACTAAAAAAATGGAAAATTAACAAGGAAATTGAGAAGGTTAGTGGTTGGCGTGAAACCCTTATCATCCTTCGGTCATGGGTTCAAGACCCGTGGCCTTTCTGGATTTGATTGGTTCTCACCTGACTTATAGGTTGTCCTTTTCTAAAACCATATTAATATAATTTCCAAAATATATATGATGGACATCCTTAAAATTTAATTATTACATATACTGTTAACTAAGGTTTTAAATAAAACCTAAATATATAAATACTTCATCCATTTTATTTCCACACATGTCCTTACTTGGTCTAGTGTTTATCTATAATATCATTAGTTGGATTTATAAATCATGACACCCTATATTCCATCTAAAACTCCTTAGGTTTAACCTACGTTACTTATTATGTATCCAAATCCTTCATAATGATTTGAAAAGAAAAAGTGTATTATCCTATGCATATCCCTTGGGAGTGTCAAACTAGGTTCACAGTAAAACCCATTGTTATATACCAGGTTACCCTGAGTCAGGCCCAGAACACCTTGTTGGAGTTGTTACTCCTAGGTATATATGTACCAGAACTACGCCCACTTATAGTATCCAAACAGGGATTTATTACTAGAAATACCCACATAATCTATACTTTACCAAAATTATAGGATTTTTATCTATACTTATCCTCAAATTATGCCTTAGGTTTATGTTATCTAATCTATGTTTTCCTAAATCTATTTCCCAAGGTTTCTACTAAAATTCCTTTGATACCAACTATAGTGACCCAACCCCAAATATCCTGAAGCCAGTGACTACTATCAATTACATTGACATGATTACAAAGAATCAAGTCCTGAAGGACTGTTCAGTTTAATAGTCTCAGTAAACCAGACACAAAAATGATACTTTTATTAAAAATGATTACACTAATTAAAAAATATTTTTTCTTCTTTCTAAAAAAACATCTTTGAAGATAAAACTAATCCATCTAGTAAATTCTTGAAAATATCTCATAGTAATCTTCTTGGATTCCCAAGGAATTAAACATAATAAGGGTGATCTCAAATGCACAATAAATAAAAAATATAGCATAATAAATAATGAATCAATGAGAATAGTCAATATGGCAAGGTAAATAACTGAAAACACATGCCATGTAATCAATAAAATGAATGGAATTACATAATCAATATGGAAAGGTAATAACTAAAAAACATTCCATTCAAATAACTAGATAAGGAAAAATAAATATGGCAAGGTAAGAAACTGAAACACATTACATTTAATAATTGAAATGAAATGAAATGAAATGTATCCATAGATATATCAATGCAAAATCTCCTGGATGAATAATAACTGAAACTAAATGAGGGATAATACTTAGTTATTGGAATCTATATTTACCAGGTAAATAGAACCAATATCATCAATATAAAGTTTACCTAAACTAATTTGCACAACTAATTAGTCCTATGAGACTACTGATGCATCAAGGGGATTTCATTAACCAGTCCCCAACCCGTAGAGATTTCCTTAAATGGTCCTCAACCCATGTATTAGATGTCCAAAACATTCCTCATATATCAAATAAATAATATTACTTATAAAATATCCTTATTTAATAAAGTATATGGATTTATCAATATTTCCCCCAAATAATCAAATAAATGTCAAACTAGACACTGTATGTAAAATTGTATATAGTTTAGGCAATAATAATATCCATGATAAATGAAATGGATAATTTAGGGGAAATTAAATTTTCAATAATCACAGGAGATTGAATATTTCAAGGGGACTAAAAAATAAATCAAGGAAGTGAATGTAAATACTACCCTTAAAAAAATAAATCATAAGCCATCTAGAGGAAAATTAAGGATGGTATAAATACAACAAATACCATGTGGAGTAAAAATAGAGGGTTATTGTTGTTGATTAAATAAAATAATAAATTTTAAAAAATATTCTTGAGGAAAATATCCTTTACTTTTGAAACACCTTTTGAAAATAGTTTTCATTGAATATCTCTTTTTAAAAACATTAATAACGAGGCTTCAGAGAAATGACAGTGGATAGATCCATACATATCATATGTGGTAAAAAAGAATATCCCTTTGTATGGTAAAAGGTTAGAAAATTCCGTGTTATAAAAATGATAAGAAGATTATTTTGAAAACATTGGTAAAAGTAAAAAAGGGTAAAAATGACTTTACCAAATAATTTTAAAAACATTTCTGAAACCTTTTAATAAAACATGGTTTTTAGTATAAAATAGGTTCTCTAAATAAAGAGATATATACAGTCGGGTTTTCTAAAATAAAATTTTTCTAAAAAAAACTTAGTACGAAAGAGTGAAAAAATGGTACTAAAACTTGAAATGGTCATGAATAACCAGATAATAATTAAAGGGTTTGTTAGAAAATGTTTATATAATTTCCTTGAATAGAAATTCCATTGGAAGATCATTAGGATGAGTCTTGAGGAAAATAATCTTTAAACATTCCAAAGTGTCCCAACCAATTTGAAACATTTTTAAATGATAAACCTCATGAAATAATAATATTAAATTAAAGTATTAAATACCATTAAGTAAAAGGAATTAATTATATAATATATAAAAATAGTTAGTAGGTACACTGCATAAAAGAAGTAAGTGGTGAATACGATATTTATCTCACGAACGTAAAAAGTGAGATGGAAGTGCCTTACCAATGTGGTAATAAATGAATTGAAAAACCCAAAGGTATTAATCGTTAAATAAAACATTTAAATACCATGAATATAATATGGTTCATGATATTATATGTCAATGTGGCAGTATGAACACCATATATAGGAAATTAGGTACATAATAATAAATTATGCCTCATGGAAAGAAAAATGAGACACGAATTCCTTACCTTGCATTTCCTTTTAGGAGAACATCCTTTAACATCCTATATAATAAATTTATGTTAATTTTATACTTTATTCAGAACCTTTTTCATGTTTATAATTACTTTTATTTCACTTATTACTATTTTGTGTACAACTACTTAAACGATTACGTCTATGTCGGTTGTTTTGAACAAATTCGGTTTATGTGTCAAAAAAAACTTTGGTAGGTCAACTATGGTCTAATGGTCCATTACATAAACATATACAGAATAATAATCATGAAATAATAATTATATTTTTACATAAATTATATTTTTAAAATCAATTATTAAATATGGTTATGAAAAATGATCCAATGTTACAATCATGGGGACGGTAGGTCGTACGTACGCATGAGCAACCTTCCCATTTTTAAATGATTGTTATGGAAAGAAGGTAAGTAACACAATATATTTACATAATAATCATTATATAATAATTATCATATTTTTTTAATCATATATAGTTATATATATAATTCAGTGATGTAAAAGGAATCACATCATGTCGAGGAAGCGGTAGTCCACATGTCCACGAACGAAATTATCTCTTTTAAAGTGTGTGAAAGGGTAATAAAGGAGATGATATATATATATATATATATTATATTTACAAATATATAATTATTTAATGAATATATTATTTATTTTTTGTATGTCACTTATGTTTAATTATAACCATTCATTTATACATTCCATGTATCGTGTGAACGAATCACGTTACTTTGAGGGGGCGGTAGTCCACGCTTCCTCAAATGATGTTATCAAAAAATGGAAAGTATTAAATATATACATTATAAAATAAAATAAGAATAAATAAATATTAAATATCATATATAACATATATAAATATATTTTCCACCATAATGGCCACCATGATAGGTGGTAAGGAGAATTGAACAATCATCATTTTGCGAGGCAATATTTTGCTGTACACAGAAACAATATGTTCGTTATCCATTAGATGGAGGTATTTATAAGTGTAGGTATAAATAATTTCATAAAAATATCCTAATATATTTATTATAATGTTTTTTTTACAATAATAGAAAAAATATATTTTAGGGGGTGTAGAATGGAAATGAAACTAGAGAGCTTGAGAGAAGGCGTAACCTCTTAATAAGGTAACTTCAATTGATTTGAACCAAAAGGATTCCTTGGGATGATTTTTGACCTAAGGGAGAATTAAATTTAGTGGTGAATATTTTTGGAAAGCTATTTTGTCATATCATGGAGAAACTTAAGTGGTTTTATAGGTGTGGGGAATAGGAAGATATGGTGGCCTTTTATAGGGAAGGAAAAGGAATCACTTGGAATTTTTGGAAACAAGTCAGGTGTGAAAATGTTATTACCTAAAAAAAGTCATAAAATCCAAAATAACTCAATAATGGAAGGTTCATAGAAGATATATGTCCATAAAATGGGTGTTGGTCAAGTGTATTGGTCATTTGGGCACTTAAATTAAAGGCTTAGTCCTTTATTAAGATTAAATTTTCCTTAATAATTGTAATTAATTTTAATCACTTTCACTAATATTTTTGGTCAAAAAATTGGTATTATTAGAAATTATAAATTATTCTAACTCAAAATATGGAATCCATTTTTACAAATTCCAATAACAGAAATCCCATAAATTAAATTAAAATTAATCCCGCAGACGGGATGATAATGTGGGTTTTTAAAGTAAAAACTTCTGAAAGTTGGATATGTTTTTATAGTTACTTTAAATGTAAAATTGACTCCAATGACCTAAATTTGATTAATTGATAAAAATATTATCTAATTATACTTTAAAACAAATTAAAACTATAATTTATTCTTATAAATAAATTATATTATAAAAGAGTTTTGAACTGAAATTCAGTATTTTTAACTATTCGTTATAAAATGAAATGTCTCACAAAAATATATAAATTTGACCCTAACCTAATTATTACATTTATATTTCAAATATGAAGTTTATTTTGACATATAAAATCAATTAAAGTGTCAAAAATCAAATTTAAAGTGGGTTCTCCATTAAAAGGAGGTAAAAATGTATTTATAAAAATATTGGTTTTTATGTGTGAAATAGGGTTTATTCTTATCTTATGCACATCAAAACTAATAGATGAATATAAAAAATATTTTATTGAATATATAAAATATATATTCACATAAAATAATTAACTAATTGTAATTACTTTAATTTGTTAGGGTAAAACAGCTTCGTGAACATAAAAATGGTTTTATATTAAAACATTTCATTTATATTGAATTGGTTCCTATATTTATTTCTAATTAATTTTTAACTTATGAATTAACATTTTATTATTATAAACCATATATTTTCATAAGTTAGTTAATACTATTCATAACCATTAACATAATGTCTAGGTTATATCATATTATATTAAATAATAATATTTTAGTAATATATTGTTATTTGGTGAAACTCAGTCTTGCATGTAACACAAGCTATTGAGAAAGGTCACTATTACATGTAACTAAAGCTACTGAAGAAGCCTACTATTGTGTGTAATGAATTCTAAATTAGTTTCGCATGCATTGAAATATATAGAATCTATTTTAATTAGTAAATATATTATAAAGTATCAGGATATTATATTACCTTACATGCTTGCTATTGTGTGTCATACACACTATCAGATAAAAGGTTCTTACTTTTTTTTGAGGTGTCACATTCAAAATGAATACTTTACATCAAAATAATTTGAAGTATGAAACTTTTGGTTTTCAGCCAATCCATAATTCATAAGGTGTTTTATTAAGAATTGGTATCATTAAAACTCAATTAATAGTATAACAAGCAGTACTCACAACTTTAGCCCAAAAATGTTTTGTAATATAATATTCACTCAACATGGTTCTTGTTATCTATTGAAGAATACAATTTATTCTTTCAAAAAAAAAACATTTTGTTGAGGAGTTCTAGGTTGTGAATAGTTATGTGTAATTCCTTTCTTACTACAAAAAGTTTCAAAATCAGAATTTTCAAATTCTTCACCATAATCACTATGAATAGTTATTAAAGGTAGGTTTTTCTCATTTTTAACTTTAGCTAAAAAAGTTTTAAAATAAGAAAAGTACTTAGATTTATTTGCTATAAAATAGACCCATGTATATCTAGTGCAGTCATCAACTAAAATAAATAAATACTACTTTCTTCCAACAATTTATTGGTGTAGGTGTCCTAGAACCAACTACTTTGTACTTTATTCATTAATAAATACCTTATCACATATTGATTGTTCTTCTTCATGACATTTCGTGTGATAATGTCCCAAGAATATATGTTTCACTAAAAGGTCAAAGTGGATATCTACTATGACGAGAACCTGGAAGTACCATAACACTGTTCTTGAATATATGTTCAATGGCCGGATGATGATATTTGAGGAACACAAATAATACATGCTATTAGGGGTGAGGACTCATAAAAATTTGAGGCACCTTCTCATGGTGTGTTCCCTTGGTAATATCTTGGAAGATATTATGAGAATGAGACCTGCCAGTAGGAAATCCACATTTCATAGTGTCATTAGATGTTTCTATTAATAGACGTGTGTATTGGTCCTTAGACTTTAAGATTATTATTAATGGGTATTACAACTCGCGCACTTAGATGTATTGAAGAAAACTGTGATGAAAAACTGTTCACAGTGAGGTAGGATATGTTGGGTGTGTCATGAGTAATACCATACTAATAGATAATATGATAAAATATTTGTATATTTTGTTCCATAACAGAAGTAGATATCTGAGGCCCTTTGATGGAATTGATATAGCCTAAATAAATCCATGTCCATGGTGAGGAATGAGAAAGTTCAATTCTGGGAAGTCAAAGAAAAAATAATCGAGCACATGGGTTGATGAAACTAGCATGAAACCCACTTGATTCGAGATATCAAGACAAAGGGATTACATTACACGGTAAGAGTTTGTATGAGGTGACACGTCATTGCGGCGTTAAATTATTTCTCTATGGGTTCCTTGGAATGTTGCTAGACACTAACCTTAGAATTTAGGCAGGCTCTATCTAATTCCACTGAGAAGGAGGCCTAGAGGGTCACACACTAAGTGTCTTCAATTATCTCAGTTAAATATTAATTCAACAAGTTAAATAAAGATTATTTCCGATTGTGATTTAATAATTATTCAAGGATGCCTGATCACATTTATTTCGAAACCAGTTATTTGAGAGAATATATTGTGGGTGAAATAATATATTTATTAGCGAGTAATGTAGTGATATTTATTTAAGAAATAAATAGTCATTATTCAAGGTCTAATACATGTAGTGTAGGAAATAAAGAGAATAGAAAAACAAAATACACGCCGTGTATATTAATATAAACGATGTGTAATTTTTTTGGGGATTTGTGAGAAATAATATTATTTATTTAATTAAATAACATTAGGTTTAATTAGCTGGGTGCATGTTAAGTAATAATAATAGTCAAATGTTATTATTAAACATGGGGTTTTGCTGATAATTAATTGAAATGAATAAATTATTTTGAGTAATTAATTCATTTTATTATTCTAATTAATTAAAATCTCAATTATATTATTCTCATTTTCCTAACCATTTTTTTCGTGGTTTTGAACAAAGGTTCTGGAAAATCTCTCAAACCAAGAGATAATTCTTTTTCCACCAAGAACGCTCTCAAGTTACAAGAGACATCCTCCTACACTGGATCAAGGAGAGTGCTTTGGAAGTGGCTCTCAAGGCGATCGAAGGCGGAAATCACAAGAAAAGGCTCTTATGTGATAGCACCCAGAGATCCCTTCAGTGACATCTAGAGATACGTGGACCATGTGTGGATCACTACTAGAGGAATCCTACACTTGTATTATACGATGCAATGACAGATCACATCAGATTGTGACCAGAAACATCAATAGAGAGATAATTCCATCAAGGTAATTCTCATCTTTTAATTAAATTAATTATAACCAACATATAACGGTCTTATATATAGTTATGGGACTCCCTTCCTTTCTTTCATTCTTCATTATATTATGAAGATCTTGCGTTTTATTATCCTGATGAATCTCATATTGATCATTGTTAAAGGAAAAATTAAAGTTGGGTACACCCACCAACGTGCTTCCGCTGCGCCCGAAACCTATAAGTGGTATCATAGCGATCATATCATTGATTTTAATTATTTAGTTTTTCATTGATGATTTAAACATGTAATAATTTATCTATTTAAATTTAATTTAATCATTCTACAAATATGAATCTTGAGATCTATTCCTCCTCTTTCGTTTTATGTTCACCTTATAGAAACAATATTTTCTTTTAATTTTGATTAAAATAAAATAGAGGATATAATACGGAGGTGTCAAAGCTTCCTGACCATACAATACTAGAACACACAACGTGTATTCGACAGTACACACCATGTAGTCTAGGTTCCATGCACTGAGACTGGTTCTCTAAACCAAGCTGTGTGTTGAAGTCTATCTATATCTTAAATGTCTCCATGTGTTGACCAGGAACAGGTAGAACACAGTTTCTATATTACACGCCATGTAGTCCACTGAACACAATGTGTAGTACCTTCAGGTTAGGGTTGGACCATGTACCCCTTACACGGCTTGCCTAACTAGAAAACATGTAACGCGAATACTACACAGTGTGTGGCCCATACAAACCCTTAAGATATGTACCACAATGTGGGCATAAAGCTGAGGCACAACATGTGATAGATGTTTTATATATATGTGTTTAATTTAACATCTACATAATGTTAATTTCTACTCATTAGGTAGTTATAAATGGGAATTAATCGGGTTTCCTTTAAGGTACAAGTTACATACAAAGATAATTTTAAATGAATTTATTTCTTTAAAATTATGATGGATGAGAATATCAAGGAAATTTAGATTAGGGTTTAAGATAATAGGATTGATTAGTTAAAAATAATTAATTGATTCGAGCATGATTTATCTTAAACAAGAAAAATTAAAGAATTGAATGATAGTTTTATGTATGTGTAAATATCATTTCATTCTTGGATGATCATGAGATAGACCCAAACCTTTGTATATGAATGGTTTATTTTAATTTATTTATTTGAATTAAATTTTTTAGCCTGCGAGCCTTCTCCTCATTAATATGCAGAGCCTACATGCCCAAGGTTTTCTTTATATAAAACCCCATTTACCCCTCACCTATGTGTGAGATAAAAATAATATATAATGGATGGAGCTCCCAAGATAGCGGAGGCTGCTCAAGATAGGAGCCAAGGTGAAACCAATCCAAGGAGATACAAAGGTGGATAGGTGGAAAACTGTAAATATGAACCCAAAAGGTTCAAAGTGTTTCTCCCCTAGGTCTTGGGTTAGTTTATCAACCGCTAGATAAACTAACCAATAGAACAAGATCATGATCATACCATTTATTTTAATTTTTTTAGTCGCATGGTTTATTTATTGTGGGTGTTTTGTCAAGATCACACAATTAATAAATTAAAAAATCATGCAAGATGGAACTAAAATAATACCGGCTTATGCGTAAATATTATCTTAGACATGGTTAATCACTTAAGTATATATCACATAATATTAAAAATCATGTAATAAAAGATAATAAAATGGAAATTTACGTATAAGGATAAAATCCCTCTAAGAAATATTAAGTTAGTATAGCCTTCCATAATCTTGGTTAGAATCAAACTACAGTTCAAAGTTCTTGACCAACCCTAATTGGGGTGCTTTAAATTATCGGGGTATTCTAATTCAAAGGTTTTAGGTTGACTTGACTTGGTTCACATCAAGGGTTGACTACCATATTATGATTTTGTGTGACTAAGAGGTAAAGGTTGAGGAAATCCAAAATAAAAGGGTTTTAGGATTGGGGAGTCCACTCAACGAATCAAGGAACTGCGAGTTAATGTAGTTGGAATTTGGAATGCCTACCTAAAGCCCTTCAAGTTTCTTTACTAACCCTAGTTGGAGTAAAGAGAAGTAAAATATGGATCCTTTACACTAGAATATTCAGGAAATAGAATATTTCGAAGTCAATGGTGAGGACTATTGGATTTTGATAAAATAGTGTAAGACTAATAAGTATTAATTTATTTATTTGTCTCAGTTTTATCATGATAAAGTACTAAAATCTTTGCTCATATTAATTTGTAGAAATGACATGAAAATGAATTCAAACATATCATTGAGAGCCATACTCAAGAAGGAAAACCTTCTCACTGGAACCAATTTACAGGAATGGCAGAGGCGTTTACACGTCATCCTTCACCATGAGAGGAAATTGTACGTGCTGGTAGAGCCTATTCTAGTTGCACCTAGAAAAAAGGACAGTGGTGAGGAACGTTTTGTCTATATAAAATATATGGATGATGCCACAAATGTCTAATGTTTCATGCTATCGACCATGTCTAATGAGCTCTTGAAGCAACATGAAAACATGGATTCATATATCATGATGTATCACCTTAATGATCTCTATCAATAGAAGGAGAGACTGGAAAGATATAAGATTTCCAACGCTTTGTTTAAAACTAAGCTTGGAGAGTCTAAGACATCTGGGCATCATGTAGTCAAGCTTATTGGCTACATTGAATGCCTGAACATCTTAGGTATTAAGTTCCCAGATAAGTTGCGTACCGATCTCATCCTATCATCACTGACCATGGAATTCCCTAGATTTATTGTCAACTAAAACATGATCAACAATGAGAAGAGTCTATCAGAACTTTTGACCTTAATTATCCAGGTAGATAAGGACATGGGGAATTACAAACCCGTAGTTCTTATGGTGAATAAGAAAAGTAAGTAAAAGAAAAAGGGCACAAGGATTCATAAATGGTATGAAGTCCCTGAGCACCATCCCTCTAAGAAGGGGAAGATGTAGAGGCAGGGAAAGGAACGAGAGGTGGTATGTTTTTCATGTGTCAAGCTAGGCCACTAGAAGAATAATTTCACCCAGAAGCATGGGGACACTAAAGGTTCATTCGTTATTGAGTGAAATCTTTACATTTCTACACATTGGGTATTAGATATAGCTTTTGGGGCTCACATCTGTATTCAAAAGAAGAAACCAAGTAGATTTAGAAAGATTACCAGAGGAGAGGTGGATCTTTAGACTGCCAATGGAACGAGGATAACTGCATTGGACATTGGAGATTACCATATCTCATTTCCAACTGGGATGATTTTGGTTTTGTATAAATGTTATTATGTGCATAGTGTTACCAAGAACATAATTTTTTGTATCATGTTTGGATATGAATGGATTTATTTTCAAGTTTGGAAATAAGGGCTGTTTCTTTTATAAGAACAACATATGTTATGGTATGACACATTTAAATAACGGTTTGTATGTATTAAATTAAAAAAGAAAAGTGTTGGAAATCAATGAAGAAACAAAATCACATGACTCATACATCACCTAGTTGTGGCATCACCATATCGGTCTTGTAAACAAGAAGCGCTTGAAAAAGCTCTTCTAAGATGGTTATTTAGACTCTAATGAGATAAAACCACTTGATAGATGTCATGCTTGTTTACAAGTTAAAATGACCAAGCCACCTTTCAGTGGATAGGTTGAAAGGGCTACAAAGCTTTTGGGATTAGTGCACACGGATGTGTGTAGACCATTTCTAGTAGAATATAGAGGTGGATATTCTAACTTCATTTCTTTTACTGATTATTTGAGTAGATATGGATATGTCTACTTAATGAGGTATAAGTCAAAGTACTTAGAGAAATTTGAGAAATTCAAGAATGAAGTAGAGAATCATCTTGGTAAGAAGAAAAAGAAACTTTGATCAGATTGAGATGGAGAATATATGAACCAAGAGTTGATTGACCTTTTACAGGAGTCTGGTATTCTATCTCAACTCACTCCTCCTTACACACCACATTGGAATGGTGTTAGTGAAAGGATAAACTGCACCTTATTGGACATGGCGAGGTCGACAATGAGTCATGCAAATATTCCATTATTATTTTGGGGATATTCATTACAAACTATAGCATATACATTAAAATGAGTACCAACTAAGGCAGAAAATGGAATTACCTATGAGATATGGAATGGAAAGAAACCCATTTTACCTCACACATGTGTATGGGGATGCAAGGTGTTTTTTAAGTCCTTGTTAGGTAACAAACTAGCACCCCAAGGCATGAAGTGTATCTTTATAGGATATCCCAAGGAAATGAAATGATATTACCTATATAACCCTTCATAAAAGAAAGTAACTATCATCAGACAATCCATCTTTATTGAGAGGGAGCAAATCCTAAAAAAGGATAGTGGGAGAAAGATTGACTTCGACGAAGTTGATTCTCAAGATACACAAGAGTTGGTATAGGAACAAGTTCCTTAGGTCCCCATAGAAGAGGTTCGAGAAACACAAGTACTGCGTCGAAGCTCAAGAGAGGTAAGGGGACCAAAGAGATATGGTTTCCTAGTCACCAAGGATGTTTAATAATTATTGTTAGACAATGATGAACCTATCTCTTACAAGGAAGCAGTATAGAGATCAGAATCTTCAAGATGGATTGAAGCTATGAAATCTGAAATGGATTCCATGTATCAGAACCATGTCGGGGTTTTGGTTGATGATCCAGTTGATGTAAAGATTGTTGGATTCAAATGGGTATTCAAGATAAATTTGGACATGGAAGGTCAAGTTAGCACCTATAAATCAAGGATAGTGGATAAAGGATTCAGACAACATCAAGTAATTGACTATGATAAAACCTTATCTCTAGTTTCCATGTTTAAATCCATAAAAATAATACTTTCCATAGTAGCTTACCATGATTACAATATTTGGAAAATGGATGTCAAAACAACATCCCTTAATAGGAACCTTCAAGAAGATGTCTATATGACAAAACCAAAAAGGGTTTGTGACACCAGGTGAATCCAAATGGGTTTGAAAGTTTCGTAAATCCATTTATGGATTAAAGAAAGCATCTGGGTCATGGAACATTCAATTTGATGAAGCCACAAAGTAATTTGGTTTCATTAAGAATGAATGTGAGCCATGTGTTTATAAGTGGTTTAATGGGAATGCTGTACTTATCCTAGTAGTATATGTTGACTCCATATTACTAATTGGAAACGAGGTACCGATCTTACAGTTAGTTAAGGACTGGTTGAAAAAGTGTTTCTTCATGAAGGACTTAGGTGAATAAGCCTATATTCCAGGGATCAAGATCATTCGTGATAGATCCAATAGGCTTCTTGGACTAAGTTAGGGTACATACATTGACCAGATACTAAATAGATTTAGTATGGAACAATCCAAGAGGAGATTGTTTCTAGTGTCACATGGATTGCATATTTCTAAGAAAATGTGTCCTCAAACACAACAGGAGAAAGATAGGATGAGTAAGATCCCATACACTTTGGATATAGGATCCATCATGTATGTAATATCATGTACCATGTTTTATATTGACTATGAACTGAGCATGGTAGGTAGATATCAAGAAGATTCAGGAGAACAACATTGGACTGTAGTTAAAACTATCCTTATGTATTTGAGAAGAACTAAGGATATGTTCCTGGTGTATGGAGGAGATGAGGAGCTTGTCATTAGAGGGTATGATGATACCAGTTTTCAGACATATTAGAACAATCTAAAGTCACAATCAGGATATGTTTTCTGTCTCAATGGAGGAGCTGTGAGCTAGAAGAGTTCAAAGCAGCAATTTTTCGCCGATTCTAGAGTGGAGTCTGAATATATAGAGACTTATGATATAGCTAAGGAATCCGTATCAATTTAGAAATTTTTCTAGGAGCTTGATGTGGTTCCTAACAGTAAAGATCCTATCACATTTTATTGTGATAATACTGCAGCGGTGGCTCTTGGAAAAGAACCAAGGTCACATCAATAGAAAAAACACATTCTCCAAAAATATCACCTCTTGAGGGATTTCTATCAAAGGGGTGAAGTTGCAGTGAGAGGAGTTTCCACGCAAGAGAATGTGGGGGACCCCATGACTAAAGTCCTATCTTAGAAGAAGCATGAATATCATGTGAGAGCTACCGGGTTAAAGGTTGTTAGCAGTTGGCTCTAGTCCAAACAGGAGTCTGTTGGAGTTGGTGGCCTAGAACCAACTACTTTGTACTTTATTCATAAAAAATACCTTATCACATCTTGATTTTTCTTCTATATGACATTGAATGTGATAATGTCCCAATAATATCTATTTCACTAAAAGGTCACAGCGGATCTATACTATGATGAGAACCTAGAAGTGCCATAATACTGTTCTTGAATATATTTTCTATGGCTGGATGATGTTATTTGAGGGACAAAAATAATACAAGCCATTAGGGATGAGGACTCATAAAACTTTGAGGCACCTTCTCATAGTGTGCGACCTTGGTAATATCTAGGAGGATATTATGAGAACGATACCCGCCAATAGGAAATCCACATTTCATGGTGTCATTGGATGTTCCTATCTGTGAACGTGTGCATTGGTCTTTATAATTTAAGATTATTATTAATGGGTATTACAACTCGCGCACTTAGATGTATTGGAAAAAACTGTGATGTCACACTATTCACATAAAGGTAGGATATGTTGGGTGTGTCACCAGTAATATCGCATTAATAGATAATGCGAGAAAGGATTTGTACCTTCTGTTCCATAATGGAAGTAGATATCTCAGGCCCTTTGATGGAATTGATATATCCTAAATAAATCCATGGCCATGGTGAGAAATGAGAATGTTCAATTCCGGGAAGTCAAATAAAGAATAATCAAGCACATAGGTTGATGACACTAGCATGCAACCCGATTGATTCAAGATATCAATACAAAGGGATTAAATTAAATGGTAAGCGTTCGTAGGAGGTGACACATAATTTCTACATTAACTTATTTATCTATGGGTGACTTGGAACATTTCTAGATGCTAACCTTGTACATTATGTAGGCTCCACCTAATGCCACTACGAAAGAGGCCTAAAGGGTCACACACTAAGTGTGTCCAAGTATCTCAGTTAAATATTAATTTAACAAGTTGAATAAAGATTATTCCTGATTGTGGTTTAATAATTATTCAAGGATGCCTGATCATATTTATTTCGACACTAGTTATTTGAGATAATATATTATGGGAGAAATAATATATTTATTATCAAGTAATGCATTGATATTTATTTAAGAAATAAATAGTCATTATTCAAGGTCTAATAAATGTGGTGGAGGAAATAAAGATAATAGAAAAACAAAATTACACTCCATGTATATTAATATATATTCCATGTATTTTTTCTAGGGATTTGTGAGAAATAATATTATTTATTTAATTAAATAATATTTGGTGTAATTTATTGGGCACATGTAAAGTAATAATAATAGTAAACTGTTATCGTTAGACATGGGGTTTTACTAAGAATTAAATAAAATGAATAAATGATTTCAGGTAATTATTTTATTTTATTATTCTAAGTAATTGAAATATCAAGTATATTATTTTCATTAGCCTAGCCATTTTTTTCATGGTTGTGCACAACATATTTGGAAAATATCTTAAGCCAAGAGAGAATTATTTTTCCACCAAGAACACTCGCAAGTTATGAGAGAGATCCTCCTCCACCGAATCAAGAAGAGCACTTTGGAAGTGGCTCTCAAGGAGATCGAAGGCATAAATCACAAGCGAAGGATATTCCATGATAGCACTTGGATATCCCTTCGACGATCTCTAGAGATACATGGATCACGTGTGGATCACCCCTAGAGGAAGCCTACAGTTGGATTCTACGACATAACGATGGATCAAATCGGATCGTGACCGAAAAAATCAACATAGAGATAATTCCATCAAGATAATTCTCATATTTTAATTAAATTAATTATAACCAACATATGATGATCCTCTCTATGGTTCTAGGACTCCCTTCCTTTCTTTCTTCATTCTATTCAGAAGATCATGCGTTTTATTATCGCGACGGATCCCAAATTGATCATTGTTAATAGAAAAATTAAAGTTGGTTACACCCACCAACGTGCTTCTACTTCACCTAGAACCCACAAGTGGTATAAAAGTGGTCATATCATTTATTATAATTATTTAGTTTTTCATTGATTATTTACGCATGTAATAATTTAGTTGTTTCAATTCAATTTAATTGTTCTGCAAATATGAATCTTGAGATCTGTTCCTCCTCTTTTGTTTCTCATTCACCTTAAAGAAATGATATTTTCTTTTAATTTTGATTAAAATAAAATAGAGGATCTCATCCAAAGGTTCCAAATCTTCTTGGCCATATAACACCAAAACACAGAGTGTGTATTCGGCAGTACACACCATGTAGTATAGGTTCCACGCACTGGGATTGGTTCGCCAAACCAAGCCATGTGTTGGAGTCTATCTATGTCTTAAATGACTCAATGTGTTGACCAGAAATAGGTGGCACATAGTTTCCGGATTATACCCCATGTAGTCCACTGGACACGATGTGTAGTCCCTTCAGGTTAGGGTTGGACCGTGTACCCCATACATGGATTTCCCTACTGGAAACTGTGTAATGCGAATACTACATAGTGTGTGGCCCACTGAACACACCGTGTACTCTGAAGATTTCCGAATTACATCTACATGTCATGTCCCTAGGCGTGTACTTCAGATGGATGGTGAACGATAGTACACACCGTGTATTTATAACTAAACACTGTGTACTCATCCAAATTATACAGATTTATTAAAATTTATTATTATATTATACAAACCCTTGATACGTGTACCATAGTGCAGGCATAAAGCTAAGGCACAACACATGATATGTGTTTTATATATATGTGTTTAATTTAACATATGGGTAATGTTCATTTCTACTCATTGGGAAGTTATGAACAGGAATTCACTAGGTTTCCTCCAAGGTACAAGTTATATAAAAAAGTTAATTTTAAATGAATTTATTTGTTTCAAATTATAATGGATGAGAATATCAAGGAAATTCATAAAAGGGTTTAAGATAAAAGGATTGATTAATTAAAGATAATTAATTGATTCGAGCATGATTTATCTTAAACAAGACCGATTAAATAATTGAATGCTAGTTTTATTTATGCGTAAATATTGTTGCATACATGGATGATCATGAGATAGACCAAGACCTTTGTATGTGAATGGTTTTTTTTACTTTTTTTATTTAAATTAAATTTTTTGGCCTGCAAGCCTTCTCCTCATTAATATGTAGGGCCAGCATGACCAAGGTTTCTTTTATATAAAACCCCTTTTACCCCTCACTTGCGCGTGAGATAAAAATAATATGTAATGGATGGAGCTCCCAAGATAGTGGAGGCGGCTCAAGTTAAGAGCCAAGGTGAAACCAATCCAAGGAGATACCAAAGTGGACAGGTGGAAAGATGTAAACACGAACCAAAAGGTTCAAGGTGTTTCTCCCCTAGGTATTGGGTTAGTTTATCAACCACTAGATAAACTAACTAATAGAATAAGCTCATGATCATTCCATTTATTTTACTTATATCAGTTGCATGGTTTATTTATTGTGGGTGTGTTTTCACAATCACCCAATTAATGAATTAAACAAGCATGCAATATGGAACTAAAATAAGATCGACTTATGTGTAAATATTATCTTTGACATGGTTAATCACTTAAGTGTATCTCACTTAATATTAACAATCATGTAATCAAAGATAATAAAATGGAAATTTATGTATAAGGATAAAACCCCTCAATGAAATATTAAGTTGGTATAACCTTCCATAATCTTGGTTAGAATCGAACCATAGTTCAATGTGCTTGAAAAAACCTAGTTGGGATGCTTTCAATTATCAAGGAATTATAATTAAAAGGTTTTAGGTTAACTTTACTTGGTTCAAATCAAGGGTTGATTTCCAAAACAATACTTGGTGTGACCAAGAGGCAAAGGTTGATGAAATCCCAAATAAAAGGGTTTTAAGATAGTGGAGTCCACTCAACAGATCAAGGAACTACGAGTTAATGCAGTTGGAATTTGGAATGCCTACCTAAAACCCTTGAAATTGCTTCACCAACCCTAGTTGGGGTAATGTGAAGGACAATATGGATCCTTTACACTAAAATATTTAGGCAGCAAAATATTTTGAAGTCAATAGTGAGGGCCATTGGATTTCGATAAAATAACAGGAGACTAATAAGTATTAATTTATTTATTTGTCTTATTTTTATCATGATAAAGTACTAAAATCTTTTCTCATATTAATTTTCATAAAAGACATTAAAATGACTTCAAACATATCATTTAAAACCATACTCGAGAAGGAAAACCTTCTCACCGGCACTAATTTCAAGGAAAGGCAGAGGCGTTTACGTGTCATCCTTTTCCACGAGAGGAAATTGTACGTGATGAAGGAGCCTATTCTAGTTGTGGATAGAAAAGAGGAAAGTGATGTGGAACTATATATCTATATTAAACATATGGATGATTCCATATATGTCTAATGTTTCCTGCTATCGACCATGTCTAATGAGCTCTTGAAGCAGCATGAAAACATGGATGCGTATAACATGATGTCTCGCCTTAAGGATCACTATCAAGAGAAGGAAAGACATGATAGATTTGAGATATCCAATTATTTGTTTACAACTAATATTGGAAAGTTATCACCAGCTAGGCCTCATTTATTCATGCTTATTGGCTATATTAAACACCTGGACATCTTAGGGATTATGTTCCTGGATGATTTGCATACAAATATCATCCTATCATCACTTTCCAAGACCTTATCTAGATTTATTATCAACTAAAACATGAGAAATAATGAGAACAGTATATCAGAACTTATGACCTTAATTTTTCAGGTAGATAAGGACATTGGGCATGAAAAACCCGCAGTCCTTATGGTGAATAAGAAAAGGAAGGACAAGGAAAAGGGGCCAAGGATTTATAAATGGTATGAAGCCCCTGAGAACCCTCCCTCTAAGAAGGGGAAGATCCAGAGACATGGTAGAGAATGGGAGGTAGTATGTTTTTCATGTGGTAATCTAGGCCACTGGAAGATGAATTGCACCCAAAAGCGTGGGGACTCTAAATGTGCGTTTGTTATCAAGTGCAATCTTTCCATTTCTACACATTGGGTATTAGATACACCTTCTGGGACTCACATATGTATTCAAATGCAGAAACCAAGTATATTTAGAAATATTAATAGAGGATAGGTGGATCTTTGGGCTTTCAATGGCACGAGGTTGGCTATGTTGTCCATTGGTGATTACCACCTCTCATTGCCAACTGGGGTGATTTTAGTTTTTCATAACTTTTATTATGTGCCTAGTGTTACCAAGAACATAATTTATGTATCATGTTTGGATATAGATGGATTTATTTTCATGTTTGGAAATAATGGTTGTTTATTTTATAATAACAACATATGTTATGGTATGACGCATTTAAATAATAGTTTGTATGTATTAAATTACAAAAACCAAGTGTTGGAAATAGATAAAGAAACAAACTCACATGACTCATACATCACCCTGTTGTGGCATCACCGTCTCGATCATGTAAATGAGAAGCGCTTGAAAAAGATCTTACAAGATGGTTATTTAGACTCTACTGAGCTAAAACCACTTGATAGATGTCACACTTGTTTACAAGGTTAAATGACCAAGCTTCCTTTCGGTGGATAGGGTGAAAGGGCCATAGAGATTCTAGGATTGGTGCACACATATGTGTGTGAACCATTTCCAGTAGAAGCTATAGGTAGATATTCTTACTTCATTACTTTTACTGATTATTTGAGTAGATATGGCTACGTCTACTTAATGAGGTATAAATCATAGTACTTAGAGAAATTTAAGGAATTAAAGAATGAATTAGAGAATCAACTTGGTAAGAAGATAAAGAAACTTTGATCGGATAGAGGTGGAGAATATTTGGACCAAGAGTTTATCAACCTTTTACAGGAGTCCAGGATTCTATCTCAACTCAATACTCCTTATACACCACAGTGGAATGGTTTTAGTGAAAGGAGAAACTGCAAATTGTTGGAAATGGTGAGGTCGATGATGAGTCATGCAGATATTTCATTATCCTTTTGGGGATTTTCATTACAAAATGCAGCATACACATTAAACTGAGTACCAAATAAGGCAGAAAATTGAATTCCCTCTAAGATATGGAATAGAAGGAATCCGATTTTGTTACACACATGTGTATGGAGATGATAGGAATTTGTTAAGGCCTTCTCAAACAACAAACTAGAACCCCAATTCACGATGTGTATCTTTATAGGATATTCCAAGGAAATGAAAGGATATTACCTATATAACTCTTTAGACAAGAAAGTCACTATCTCCAGACAAGATGTCTTTCTTGATTGGAGCACATAATTAAAAGGGATAGTGGGATCAAGATTGACTTTGATGAAGTTGAGACTCAAGATACATAGAAGTTGGTACAGGAACAAGTTCCAGAGGTCCTTGTAGAAGAGGTTCTAGAAACACAAGTACTACATAAGAGATCAAGAGAGGTAGGGGAACCAGAGAGATATGGTTTCCTAGTCACTGAGGATGGTGAATAATTATTGTTGTACAATGATGAACCTCTATCATACAAGGAAGCAATAGAGATCTCAGAATCTGCAAGATGGCTAGAAGTTATGTAATTTGAGATGGATTACATGTATCAGAACCAAGTCTGGGTTCTGGTCGATGAGACAATTAATGCAAAGCCTGTTGGATTCAAATGGGTATTCAAGATAAATTTGGACATCGAAGGTCAAGTTAACACCTATAAAGCAAGGATAGTTGATAAAGGATTCAGAGAGTGTCAAGGAATGGACTATGATGAAACCTTCTTGCCAGTTTCCATGTTTAAATCCATAAGGATCATACTTTCCATAACAACTTACCATAATTATTAGATTTGGAAGATGGATGTCAAAACAAAATTCCTTAATGGGAACATTCATGAAGATATACATATGACAAAACCAGAAGGGTTTGTGATACCAGGTAAAGACAAACAGGTTTGCAAGTTGCAGAAATCCATTTATGGATTAAGGCAAGCATCCAGGTCATGGAACATTCGATTTGATGAACCCATAAAAGAATCTGGTTTCATTAAGAATGAATGTGAGCCATGTGTTTATAAGAGGTTTATGGGAATGTGGACATTATCCTAGTAGTATATGTTGATGACATATTACTAATTGGGAATGATGTACCAGTATTAGAGTCAGTAAAGAAATGGTTGAACAAGTGTTTCTCCATGAAGGACTTAGGTGAAGCAGCCTACATTCTAGGGATCTAGATCATTCATGATAGATCCAAGAGGCTGCTTGGACTAAGTCAGGGTACATAAATTGACCAGATACTAAAGATATTTAGTATGAAACAATCTAAGAGGGGATTGGTTCCAGTGTCACATGGACTAAATCTTTCTAAGAAAATGTGTCCTTAGACACACCAGGAGAAAGATATGATGAGTAAGATCCCATACGCTTTGGCTATAGGATCCATCATGTATTCCATGTTACGTACTAGGATTGATGTTGCCTATGCACTGATCATGATAGAAAGATATCAAGCATATTTATGAGAACAACATTCGACTGCTATTAAGAATATCCTTAAGTATCTGAGAAGAACTAAGAATATGTTCCTAGTGTATGGAGGAGATGAGGAGCTTGTCATCAGAGGGTATGATTATACTAGTTTTTAGACAGATCATAATGATCTAAATTCACAATCAGGATATGTTTTCTATCTCAACGGAGGAGTTGTGAGTTGGAAGAGTTCAAAGAATCCAGTTGTCGCCGATTTTACAGCAGATTCCGAATATATATCAGCTTCTGATGCTGCCAAGGAAGCCTCCTGGATTCAGAAATTTTTCCAAGAGATTTATGTGGTTTCTAGCAGTAAATATCCTATCACATTGTATTGTGATAATACTGTAGAGTTGGATCTTGCAAAAGAACCAAGTTCACATCAATGGACAAAGAAAATTCTCCAAAAATATCATCAATTGAGGGATTTCTATCAAAGGGGTGAAGTTGCAGTGAGAAGAGTGTCCACAGAAGAGAACGTGGAGGACCCCATGACTAAAGGCCTATCTCAGTAGAAACATGAATATCATGTGAGAGCTATCATGTTAAAGGTTGTTAGAATTTGGCTCTAGTCCAAGTGGGATTCTTTTGGAGTTGGTGACCTAAAACCAACTACTTTTTACTTTATTCATTAATAAATACCTTGTCACATATTGAATATTCTTCTGTGTGAAATTTCATGTGATAATGTCCCAAGAATAGCAGTTTCACTAAAAGGTCATTGTGGATCTCTGCTATGATGAGAACCCAGAAGTTCCATAATAATGTTGTTGAATATATGTTCTATAGATGGATGCTGTTATTTGAGGGACACAAATAATACCATACATTAGGGGTGAGGACTCATAATACTTTAAGGCACCTTCTCATGGTGTATTCCCTTGGTAATATCTAGGAGGATATTATGAGAATGAGACCCGCTAGTAGGAAATCCAAATTTCATGGTGTCATTGGATGTTCCTATCGACAGACATGTATTTTGGTCCTTAGACTTTAAGATTATTATTAATGGGTATTACAACTCATGAACTTATATGTATTGATGAAAACTATGATGAAGCACTGTTCACAACGAGGTAGGATATGTTGGGTGCATCACGAGTAATACTTCATTAATAGATAATGCGAGAAAGGATTTTTCACTTCTGTTCTATAATGGAAGTAGATATCTCAGGTCCTTTGATGGAATTGGTATAGCCTAAATAAATCCATGTCCATGGTGAGGAATGGGAAAGTTTAATTTTGGGAAGTCAAAGAAAGAATAATCGAGCACATGAGTTGATGACACTAGAATGAAACCTGCTTGATTCGAGATATCGTAACAAAGGGATTACATTGCACGGTAAGCGTTTGTAGGAGGTGACAAATCATTGTGGCATTAACTTCTTTCTTTATGGGTTCCTTGGCATGTTTATATATGCTAACCTTGTACTTTAGGCAGGATCTTCCTAATTCCACTGAGAAAGAGTCCTAGAGGGTCACACACTAAGTGTGTACAAGTATCTTAGTTAAATATTAATTTAACAAGTTGAATAAATATTATTACCGATTGTGGTTTAATAATTATTCAAAGATGCCTAATTGCATTTGTTTAGACATGAGTTATTTGAGAGAATATATTGTGGGTAAAATAATATATTTATTAGTGAGTAATGTAGTGATATTTATTTAAGAAATAAATAGTCATTATTCAAGGTCTAATAAATGTGGTGGAGGAAATAAAGAGAATGGAAAAACAAAAGTACACACTGTGTATATTAATATAAACGCCATGTAATTTTTCTGGGGATTTGTGAGAAATAATATTATTTATTTAATTAAATAATATTAGGTGTAATTCGCTGGGCGCATGTCAAGTAATAATAATAGTCAACTATTATGATTAGACATGGGGTTTTACTAAGAATTAAATGAAATGAATAAATGATTTCGGGTAATTAATTCATTTAATTATTCTAAGTAATTAAAATCTTAATTATAAGATTCTCATTAGCCTAGAGATTTTTTTCATTGCTGTCCACAATGGTTTGGAAAATCTCTCAATCCAAGAGAGAATTATTTTTCCACCAAGAACGCTCTCAAGTTATGAGAGAGATCCTCCTCCACCGAATTAAGGAGAGTGCTTTGGAAGCAGCTCTCAAGGTGATTGAAGGCGGACATCGCAAGCAAAGGCTCTTCCATTATAGCACCCGTAGATACCTTCGGCGACGTCCAGAGATACATGGAGCATTTTTAGATCACTACTAGAGGAAGCCTACACTTGGCTTCTATGACGCAATGACAGATCACATTGGATCGTGACTGGAAACATCAATGGAGAGAGAATTCCATCAAGGTAATTCTTATATTTTAATTAAATTAATTATAACCAACATATGATGATTCTCTCCATGATTCCAGGACTCCCTTCCTTTCTTTCGTTATTTTTTCTATTTCAAAGATCCGATGTTTTATTATCGTGACAGATCTCGAATTGATCGTTGTTAATAGAAAAATTAAAGTTGGGTACACCCACCAACGTGCTTCCACTATGCCTGGAACCTACATAATTCTAGTCTGTGTAGGAAAAAAAGATATATTTTCCCTAATTATAAATCATCAGTTGTCGAGAGTTCACTAATAGATTTAAATATTGAATTATGTTGCTTTCCATATTGACAAGGATCACAGAATTTCTAAGAATCAAATATTAGTTTCAGTAGATCCTTAAAAACTCTTTTCATAGATAATTTATATAAGTTTCTAAGGTTATAGTATCCTAACCTTCTATGCCATAACTAATATTGATCTTCCATTTCACTAAGGTATGATAGGTCTTTGATCCTCAGGTCTTATATGTTTAGTATATAAACATTCTCATACTGATTGGTATAAAGAATGAATTCATCATTGAAATTGTGTACTATGAATTTATCATTCCTAAAATTCACAAGGTAACCTTCATCATATAATTTAATTGTTCTTATAAGACTGTGATTAAGACCCTTAACAAATAAAACATTTGAAATAAATTTTTTTCCAAGAAGAACAATATTACCTAGAGCAACAATCATTCCTTGAGCATTATCTCCAAAGGTAAATCTTCTACCATTCATTTAAATAATCTTTTCAAAGAAGTATTTGTTACCAACTATATTCTGGGAACATACACTATCTATGTAACATATATTATTGTTGTTGGTTCTTCCTTTGTTTTCTTGAAAATAAAACAATCATTTTTTTGGAATCCAAACTTTCTTGGATCCAGAAATTTTAGAATTTTTTTGGGAACCCACATTTGTTTTAAAAAATAGGATTTGTAAAATCCCAAATATTGAATTTTATTTAAGGAATAATTTTTATTTCAATTTTCTCTACGTTGACACTTAGTGAAAAAATGGGGGTATTTTCAGGAATAAAATAATTGTTGCTAAAAAATGGTTTTGAATGAGTATATCCCATTCCTGAACTATTACCTTGTGGAAAAAGTTTTTTATACAGTTTGTCAAAACCTTCTTTTCCAGTGGTAAATTATTTCAAAAGTTTCTTTAAATAAAATATTTCTGACTTTAGTCTTATAACTAAATTCTTATCTACATTAGTATTAGATTAAGAAGTGACTTTTGAATATAAAATATGTTTCTATGAAATAGCTTTTTAAAAATATTTCAAAAGTTTATCCTTTCTAGAATTATCTTCCTTTAGGTTTTTTGAAATATAATTAATTTCATAAATTTTATTATCAATATATTTATAAAGATTTGATACAAATTTTTAAAAAAAATTTATTCTAGCATTTGAATTATCAATTTTCATACTTTGCAATTTTCATTTTCAAGTAATTTAGAAAATCTAGAGACTTCTTGATATGAAGGTAAATAATTATCTCATGCTGAGGAATTATCTTTATTTGAATAAACATCACAATTTTCATTAGGATAATTTTCATTTAGAGACATATTAGTCAAGGATTCTATAGTGTGTACCTTTTCCGTGAAACAATGATTTTAAATAGGTATTCTGGAAAGAAGACTAATATTCTTTTGTCTGTAGTTTTCATTTTTTGAGGATTTGTCTAAAGAATCTCCACCACTAGCACTCCAGGATTCATTAGCCTTTAATAATTCTTAATTTTTGACTTATAGTGCATTTTCTGATTCTTATAAGAATGTCTTTCCTTTCTATCCTTTATTTTTAGCTTTGGGAAATCAAGTTTGATATGTTCATCTTTATTGCATTCATAACAAACAACTTCAGTATCTTTCTTATCTTCATTTATTTTCTTTTATCTATATTGAAAATACTTCTTTATAATAACATTATTCATCCTTCAAGCTATAATGGATAAATAATTCTCTGAATGTTCTGATTCACTTGAATATGATTGAATCATAACTTTCTTTGCATTTGTAGACCTAACAGCCTTATCAGAAGTATTGGATTTTTTATGATATGTAGTAGTAGTAAAATCAACTCCAACATTATTTTTCTTGTCTTTTTATATATCTATTTTCAATATATTTTCTTGTTGCAAAAGAGTTACAAAAATTCATCAAGAGTAACACTAGTAACCATTCTCGATTCATCAATAGTAGTTCTTTTTGATTCCCACTCATTTGGCATGATGTATATGATCTTTTCAACATGGGTTTCATCATCTAGTCCTTTCTATCACATGGATTATAAACTTTTCACAATTTTCATAAATATTTGTTGCACCTTACAAAAAGGTTATCCATAAAGAAACTCAAGAGCTTGATAGTTTTCTTTTAGAATGACTCTTCTATTATCAACCACGTTAGATGTACCAAAATGAGTAATACCCAATTTCTTCTAAATACTATGGGTTGCTTCATAGGAATAAATTTTGATATATATATTTCTAGTCATTGAATATAGTAAATTATTTTATACCTTTTAATTCAATTTATACTCTTGATTCTCTTGATTAGTAATGTTTCTGACTTCCTTTTCTGGAATTTTATAATATTTAGTAAGCATAACAAAATTGTTAACTCTAGTATTGATAAAAAAAGTCTTCATTATGCCTCTCTTGTATTCATAATCATTACCATTGAAAATAGTTGGTCTTATAGGATTGAAATTGTCTATCAAACCAAAATTAAGTCCTTCCATCTATAAAATAATAAAAAATTTCTTTTTCCACATTATACATTAGTGTAATAGATATTTATAAACAAAAAGTTTATAAAATTTTTTAACTAACTTGAAAAATTATTGTAAGCAAATATATGAGTAGTGGAAACCTACTCTGATACCAATTGTTGGATCATAATGTGTATATAGATGGTACAATACAATAAGGTGGTGAATTATAGGTTTAAAAACTTTTTTCTATCCCTTAAAAGGATTTAGTTTAAAATAATTTAAACTAATTAAATTCACAAAAACTATTAATTTATTTAAAATAATTAATCATATTAGGCCATGGTTCTGATGAAAAATAATATTGTAATCAGGTTGATTATGATAAGTATTCCATAGGTCGTAATTGAAATTAATAATATTCATTGTTAAAAAAATTTAAATAGAGTAAGCCTGTAAATATCATAATCACTGTAGTTATGATGATCAGAGTAAAACAATGAAACAATTTAATTATAAATAATACATATTCATATTGAATAATTAAAAAGATTTTAATCATAAAAGACAGTAATCAGAGTATTACTAAAGTATTGTAATCATATTGGTTATGATAATCAAAGTATAAAATAGAAATATGAATAACTAAAACAATTCTCTTTCTATTACAATGAAATGGAAATATAAAAAAATACAATTCTTTTAACCCAAAGAGAAGGGTATCCTTTAACCTAGGATAAAGGTCCCTTGATTTATAATTTCAAGGAAGTCTGTCTTACCCGCACTAGGGTAAGACCTCGATATGATGATTGGATTCTATCTTGCTATCTTATCAAGTCCTAGATTAAAAAGGTAACCAACACCACTATATTTCTAGCCTTAGAATCCCTCAATCCACAAATGATTGACACGTCTGTCTTTCTATCCCCGGAAACCCTCAATCGTAATCACCAAAGATCGACATCGCACTAGGAAAAACAAAAACTCTTGAAAGTCACAAGTATGTAGAACAAGCAGTTCACAACTTGAATATAGAGTCTTTTGCATGAAGCTGAGATCTGGAAGAGCTCTCACAGGATGTCTTGAATTCGTCAAAAGTATCGAGCTCATCCAAATGATTTGGTATTTATAGGCCTCATCCTAATAGTCATATTTTGGATCTAATGGTTAGATTTCTTCCTGAAATCTCAGAGGGATTTGGAAACCCGGCTCTCCAATGAAAATCTTGTAACTGAAATAATGATATAGTTTTATAATACATATTGAAACATAATATACAACATTATTTTGATTTAATTTTTTTTCTTTTATTATAATTGTGTTTTCTAAATACGTAAAATTGGAATAAAAAGAGTATGATGATTATCATATCAATAGTGAATAAGATTTTATTGTGAGTGTGATATGTACGATGTAAATCATAATTGGCATGACTGATAAAAAACGTGTTCAATTTTTTTTAATGAAGATCATTTCTTATATGTACGATGAGAATTCTAATCAGCATGAAAAATATAAATCATGTTCGGTGAGTACAATATAAATCATATTCAGCCTCGTTACGATAAACATAGAAATATTTAAAATTTTATTTCATAGTGTGTATGATATTAAATATTTATAGTATGAAAAATGAAATGATAAAATTTTAAAATAAAATCCTTAAAGTAAATAATAAAACAACATATGAATTCATTTGAAAATTAAGTTTATGATTTCCAAAACAAAAAGGAATAGAAAAGTCAAAAGAGGAATTTTGACTCAATAGGAACTTCGGTTAGGATATCATAAGTTAAAGGTGAAAAAGGATAACATTCCCAAGATTTCCCTTCGTACAAGGTACGATCATTACAAGTTCATAGTCATTCCATTTAGAGTACGGAATGCTCTAGTGATCTTCATGGACTTAATAAATAGAGACTTTAGATATTACCTTGATAAATTTGTGGTAGTATTTATAGAAAATATTCTTATATACTCCAAAGTTAAGGAGGAACACAAGGAGAATTTTAATGTTGTTCTGAAGACTTTGAGGAAGGAAAAGTTATATGAAAAGTATAATAACTATTAGTTTTAGATGGATTAAGTAGCATTATTGGGGAATGTTATCACATTTAAGGGGATATATGTGGACCCTTTAAAGAATAAGGTGATTTAGGATTATACTAGACTATCATCTATGATGGATATTCATATTTTTATCGGATTAGTTAGGTACAATCCGCGATTTGTGAGAAACTTCTCAAGATTGTAAAACCTGCTAACTTAGCTTACTTGAAATAAAGTGAAGTATGTTTAGATAGATGAGTGTGAAGAGTTGTTTAAGGAGATAAAAAAGAGGATAACCACAACAAATGTACTCACCATACCCAAAAGTGGGAAAAAATTGTGATCTATTGTGATGAATCAAAAAAGGTCTTGAGATGTGTACTCATACAGAATGATAAAGTGATACCCTATGCCTTAAGATAGTTACCGGTGCATGAACAGAACTATCCAATGCATGATATTGAGTTATCTATAATAATATTTACATTGAAAATTAGATTAATTATCTATATGGAGAGATGTGTGATATATATAGGGACTAAAATATCCTAAAATATATGTTCACACAGAAAGAGCTCAGTATACGCCAATAAAGATGGTTAGATCTGATCAAGGATTATGATTGCTCAATCCACTACTATATGGGGAATAAAAATATAATGGTAGATGATTTAAGTAGAAAAGATCCTACAACCTTATATATGATGAGGATTGAGAAAGATCTAATCTTATTGGACATATAAAGTATGAACATGGGAATCATAAAGAAAGGAACATCATATTACCTTTCTCAAATGATTTCTCAGCCGTCACTAATTGAGAAGATTTAGAAACCTTAAAGGTTTTATGTGAAAATATAGAAGAAGGTGTCTGTCATGAGGAAGGAAAAAATTTCCGAGTTCATGGTTTATGACGAAGGAGTTATGAGATTTGAGAAACTATTTATCATTATATTAAATCTAGAAATAAAGAAGGAGATATTGAATGATTCTCATAGCCTAGCATTATCCATCCACCTAAGAAACATGAAAATGTATAGAGATATCTGAGAACACTATTGGTGGGACAATATAAAGAAGGAGATCATGGAATATACATAAATGTGCTCAGTGTTTCAGTAGGTGAAGGCTAAGAGGCAAAGTTCCAAAGTAATTATGCACCTATTTCCCATACCTCTATAGAAATGGAAAACATCAATATGGATTTTTACCATAGTTCATCCAAAGATATCAAAAGGGAACAATTCTATATGAGTTTTGGTGGACCATATTACAAAGATTTATCACTTTATTACCATTTAAGAGGAATTCTCACTCGACCACCTTATAAAGATATACATTAAAAAAGTGATGATACTACATGGAACACCGCTATCAATTATATACGATCAAGATCCCAGGTTCACCTCAAAGTTATAGAGCACTCATCAGTATGCTCTAAATATAGAGTTAAACATTATTATGACCTATCATCCTATACTTATGACCAATCTAAACATACTATCCATACACTTGAGGATAAATAGAGAAATTTCTCTATAGACTTAAAGGGAGGTTGGGACCAACATCTTCTCTCAATTGAGTTCTCACGCCACAATAGTTTTCACTTGAGCATTCAAATGACCCCATATAGAGCCATCTATGGGAATATATGTATAACAACTACATTCTAGGATTAAGTAGGTGAATTAAAGTTTCTAGGACCTAATATGGTTAAATAAATGATAGAAAATTTCAATACCATTCAAAATCACATCAAAGAAGCACAAAGTTGATAAAATAGTTTTGTTTATAACCACCGAAGAGACCTAGAGTTTGAGGTTGATGATAAATTATGCCTATATATATCTCCATGGAAGAGATTAATGAGATTTGGGAATAAGTAGAAGCTAAGTCCAATATATATTGGCCTCTTTGGATTCTTGATTACTTTAGAGCTGTGTCATATCAACTAGAACTCACACAAAAGATATATAAATTACATGATGTGTTCCAAATATCCCTCTCAAGGAAGTAAATACCAGATCCCTCACATGTACTGAATTCATAGGTGGTACAGTTGGAGAATGATCTCTCTTTTGAGGAGAAACCAGGGAAGATTGTGGACTAAAAAGACAAAGTTTTGCGCAACATGAAAACTCACCTTTTTAAAGTACTCTAAAGAAACCATATGTATGAAGTGGAAATTTGGGAACTTAAAGAGACTATGAAACAAAATTACCCTCATTTTTTTCACCCTAGTATATAGAATGAAATTTTGAGGGTGAAATTTATTAGGGGTAGAATGGAATAACCAAAGATACTAGTGATTATTTCCACTTAATAAATATTTTGATGAGTATCTTATATTACATACAATAATATAATAAATCAAAAACCAAAAAACTTTAATAAAATTAAATTATTCAAGATGATTATTATAACCATTAGACTAATGAGAATATGTATTATTAAATAATTTTTGAATTTAAATATTTATAATAAATTTAGAACTTAAATATGACCAAATTAAATTCATTTTTGGATTTATTATATCAATATTATATTAAGGTGAAATTTTGGGTTTTTTTTTCTGAAATAATCAATTTTTAGGTGAATAGTAAAAGTATAAATTTTAATAATATTATCACTTTTATGATATTATAATACAAAAATGAAATGAAAGTTTTTGAAGAGATTTTTAATATTCAAAATATATTTTATAATATTAAATTTAGTATTTTAAAATTCCATTTATATATATATAAAACTTATTCTTAGCATTTTAGAAAATCTAGGTAATGTTTTAATGAGCAATGTTTTTCATCTATTTCTCTTAATAAAATTTTCACATGGTGTAATTAGGTTTTATAATTATTTTAATTTCAATTAAATACTATCTGAATAATAATAAAATTTTTAAGGTCAATAGAATCAACAAAATTCATAATTTTATCCTAAACATAAAACTTATTCTTAAAAACAAACTTTTTATAAAAATAGGTTTTTTTCACATTTCATGCGCTAAAGTTAAAAATTAATTTTTATTAAACATAGAAATTTTATTGGATTTAGAATAAGTAGGTTAAAATTATTTAATAAGTATTGTTTTATTTATATTTATTAAAAATAAATTACTTAAGTAAAAATTAGTTGCCTCGGTAAAAAAACAAAAAATGGTAAAAGTAAAAATCTAAGAGTAAATGTCTTAAAAACCTGATTAAAAAATGCGTGGAAAAGTTTTTTTGAGGATTTAAAAACCTAAAAACTTCCCAAACACTATTATTTTCCACTTTTTCTTCACATTACATGGGAAAAATGTGCTTTATTTTAATTGAAGAGGTATATGTTCCAAACATTCCCTCTATGCAATTATAAAAGGAACCACTACCCCACCACTAATACACCTCTACACACTTCCAAATCCCCATAGGCTCAAAACAAAACTCTACTAATGTCTCTACTAAACCCTATACTGACATTCTAGAAGCTTTTATCTAGAAAAATACCGACCTAAGTTTCCTTAATGGGGTGACCAAAGGAGAACATCCAAGGCCATAGATAATATTTTCCATTGCACCTTCTTAATTATTTTCTAATTATACCACACCATACCTATTATATCTATGATATTATGATAAGAACATTATTATTTATATTCTATTATTTTTTTATACTAATAGAACATCCATTTTATACCTTTCTTCAAAACCTTTCAAAAATTGAGGACGTCGTCATGTGTACATGTAGACTATCACCTCTACATGATGACATTTCTCTTTAATTTTCCATAGCAACTAACTTGGGTGGAATAAAATATGTATGTAATGTATAAAAATGTTATATAATAAACCATTATAATTATATAATGATAATATTACACATTTCTTAAGTAATATTAACAATAAATGATTTTAGTAAACTTAATTTCTAAAAAATACATATAAAATCAGCTTTCCTAATTTGAGTCCATTCATTAAAAAACATTTACTTAAATAGATTATGTTATAATAGAGTAAAATATAACATAATAATATAAAATTATAGATATTATGAAATTATTTTACAACACTTTAACCTTGGTCAATATACTATAAAAGTTCCAGAGAAATTGACTAAAAAAATTCATGTAACCAACATAAGTGGAAATGATGTAATAAATTGGTGACACATGATGATAAATAGATCTTATAAAAATAAATATAGATATAAAAGGTTATAAAGATTTTTTTTAATAAACTCAATTTTATTATCTAAGAAGTCAAGTGAAATTGTAAAGTAATTTCAGATATGAGGTAAGGGATCTTCTGCACCTCCTTCGTGACATACCAGTTAAACATTATCTTTCTTTTTATACCCTTTATACAATATTATTATAATTTAACTATTATATTTTTTATATATTTCTCTCATATATATACCTAGTTAAATATCCTCTTCATTTCTGAGGTTATAAAAGTTTTTAGTTCCCTTCAAAATTCCCACTTTTAAGTAAACATAATTTAAGGAAACTTTTATATTTCTTGTCTCATGTCAAGACTCTACTCCATAAAATGTTTTTAAACCTTTAATATCATTTAAAAACAATCATTATTTTATGGATAACACTATTGGTTCAATTATGGTCTTATGGAAAACAACAAGGTCTTTCCTTCTTTAAAAAGATTGTTTACTTGTTTCTTAAAGCTTCACCGGATTAGTACACTTTTATTCATTATTCTCCAAGATCCTTCTCATGAAATATTAATATGGTAAATCAATTATCAAGACACATGTTTCATTTTTAAATAAAAACATCCAAATTATTTAATTCCATCTCATCTTGGTAATCCTTAGGATTTAGCCTTCAGTTATTCCTTAAATTAGAATTATGAAACCCACTTCCTTCTCATGGATTTTATTGTAACACCCCCAAGATTTTTTTTAAAATAATAGCATTATTTTTGATAGCATATAAAACACATAACACTAAGTTTAAATAAATTATGACATACCATTAAAATATTATTATTTAAACACGACCATTATAACCTAACTGTTAAAATTAGTAGTATGAATAGGATTAACCACCTTTTGAAAATTATGTATAAATATTTTAGATGAATAAAATATATTGGTAAATAAGGAATAAATTTTTAGTAAATTATTTACATTCTTCAAAAATATATCTTTCGTCAAACAGGTTTTATTTCTTTTTTTGAGAAAAAAATATAATTAATTTCTAAATTTTTTTGAAATTGTATTTTAAAAATTTAACTCCATTTTTTAAATCCTCATATCATAATTTTATTAGTGGGGATTTTTTGTATTTTTTTTGAAAAGAGTGATTTTTTAGTGAATAGTGAAAAATACCGTTTTTTGTAAAATTGTCATTTCATTTCAATAAATTAAGCAATTTAAAAGCCCCATTATAATTTATATTTTATTTCAATGTAACATAAGTATTATTTAATTATATTTAATCTAATTAATTACATTTCGATCTGTTTTATACCATATTTTGGTATAAGATTATTTTAGGCATAAAAACACAATTTTTAGATTTTTTTAAATGCATATTGTTCAACTATTTTAATTAATTAAAATAACCACTAATAATGAAATATTTAAATAAAATTTATATGTTATATATATTGATATTTTAATTTAAATCCATATAATTATGATCACTAGTCATATTTTTAATGTAATATCCTCTTATACTTAAAAAATGTATTTTTGGAAAAACCGTTTTTTGACATGTCTTACGGGTTTATTTTTAAATGTAAATTTTAAAATTATTTGAGTTAAATTTGGTAAAATTGATTCCATATTTTGAATAAGAATAATTAACATTATATTATAATTTAAACATAATTTTTGGTCAAAATAAATAGTGAAAATAGTAAAAATTAATTACCTTAGTTAAGGTTAAAATGAGTTTACTGGGGGGGTAGAATAAAAGATAAGGGTAAGTTTTCACATTAAAATTATATAAAATTTTTATTTTATGAGAATATTTAAACTAAATCCTATACCATATTATAATCTAAGGTCATTTAGAATCATTTTTCTTGGGAATGACTTTATCATTTTTGACTATTTTGGGAAATTTCCAAGTGATTTCCAAGAAGGTCCCCCTTCCCCACTTATACAAGTAGACCCCTCCTGGAACTTATTAACAACTCCTAAGCAATGTATATTGACCTAAAAATTCCTAAATATATCCCCAAAAACCTTATACACATTCTAGATCTAGTGGTATTACCAAAAGACCAACCCTAAGGTCCTTAAGAAGAGATCCAAAGGAGGTTTCTCTAAGAGAAGGTAATCGTATTGATAAATCTATTTATTTTTATTTATTCATTTACAACCTTAAATTATGTATTAAAACTTACAATATAATACCAATAGTATCTCCCAAATACTTATATGTTATTATTTTTATGGAATAATATTTATCTATATCCTTCTCGATCAAATGTGAAACAAATCCATTGCTAGTGTGTAAGGTGGACCACCACCTCGCGAACCGATGTAGTTTTTTCCATCACCGACTCACATGAATAGTCATAATTATAGAAATAATGAATATATATTATACATATTATATGATATTAATTCTATAATTTTAATATACCATCCATTTCCTTTCCGTTTCACCCATTAAGTGAATGATATCATCACTCGTTCGTACGTACGACCAACCATCTCCACGGAGTGATGCGGTTCATTTTTCTTTTAAAACATTAAATAATGATTATAAATATGTATATAATGAGTAAATATAATATTTATATCATTAATATAATTCTGAATATTATATATATATATCCTTTTCATAGGGACCGTAACTTTCGTGATGAAACATGCATAAGAAAACAATGTAATCAACACTCGAAACAATGGTAATAATGAAATATTATTGACGAAATGGTGATACGATGTTATAATAAGATCATATATGATATTATAAATATTATTTTTTCTATTATAAATTAATAAAATGTTTAAAACCACTATTTAGGAGGTTAAATCAAAGTCAATTAAAGGGAAACATGAGGTAAGAGACTTCGCCTCAAATTCTCTTAATTGAGGAATATTTTAATGTTATGCACCAATTTATTTTATATGGTGTATATAATTACCATTTTAATTATAATATCATTAATAATTAATAATTAATGGTATCTTAAGTTTCAATTTGAATTATTTCATCCAAGTGTATTTGACTTGAATGTTTCCAAGTAGTAAAGAACTTCATAACTTAATTTCTTTTTATTAGGTTATATTACTTCTTCAATGTCTTTAATATTATAGGATTATGAATATAATGAATTTTAATTTACTAATGTTTTATTTTCTATTTTTTATATGGATTTACATTTTATATACATAATCAATTCATTTATTACTCCCCACTCAAACATTATGATCATTGTAAGGGTTGCTCGTCTCAATTTGTCTTCTTTTGGACATATGTTATGTTTTGCACCTATATTATTTTATGGGGTGTATATAATGAACCTTTTTATGTTTTATATCATGAATATATTTATATTTGTGGTGTTTAATGTTTATTTGAAGTTATTTATTTCTTTGGGGTTATGAATCAAAAGTTACCAAAGTAGTAAGATTTTATTTCACAATCTCATTTTAATCAGAATTGTTTATGTTTGAATTTACAGTAAAGGAAATTATTTTATAGTTGTATAATAAAAGCCTTAAATTTTATTGTTCTCTATTTATTCAATAAATTTTCAATTATTAGCACCATTTTACTCTCTTTTTTACTTAAAATTATTGAGAAATTTTATTAAGAAAATCCGACTTTATTTCTCTCTTCAGTCGAAAATCCTTTTTCTTCTGAATCCATGTTTTCCAAAAAAAAATTCATGAATGTTTTTAATATTATCCTTTGATTTTTTAAATTAATTTCCCCCATGATTGGATTTTTAAAAAATTATTTAAAATAATATTCTTGTCATTTTTCAAACATTGTATGTTTTGAATTTTTTTACAATAATATGAAAGGATTCTTTATTTTAATGCACTCGACATGATAATTTTTTTCTATCATGACCACCTTTTTATTTGAATATCCCTTCATAATTTTCCATGATTATATTCAAATAAAACATCTTTACAAATATTATGGAAATATCTATTTTTTAAAAGTTATTTTCAAAGTGAAAAAGTTATTTTACTTAAGATTTTTTTTAATGATATTCTTATAGTATTTCTATTCATCAATAAAAAACTATTTATTTTTTTAAATGATACCATAATTTTCCTTTCCCTAGATGTATTATGATTAGTTTGAATATGGTGATTTCATTATCAAGCGCATCAAATTAGTTGTTTAATTTTTACTATAATTTTTGTAGTATAACACTGACCCTAAGTCGTCTCTCGATGGAGCCTTAGATCATTAATTAAAAAAAAGGGTTTTATTAAGAAAATATAAGGGTATTGATATTTTTTAAAATATGGGGTTTGATGATTAAATATGATAATATAAAAAGTAGAAATGAACAATATTAATTAAACATGATCAACCTGGGGTAGTCTCATGATGCTCATCCTTCACCACTTCAAGAGAAAGAGTATAGATATTTTAATATCTGGTTTTTAACACCTAGTACAATAATTTTATTTATTTTATGCTAGGATAAATCCTAGGGTTTAGTCAAAAACACACAATGATTCACCGGACACCACCAATGATTGGGTGATTTGTGTTTGACTTCATAACTGAAACTCACCATGGCAACACATTAAGAACTCGATGTGACGTACAGGTTTGTATGTTATTTATTTTTGATACCATGAAATAAATTTATATGGTATTAACAGTTCTTATGTGAGTTCAATTGACCAATATGAACCACACAAACACCGCAATTGAATGAGGGAGGAAAAAAGGACGAATGGTGTGTGAAACATCTGATAAAAGCATACCCCCAAACATGATCATTTGAGTTTGAGTATAACATACCATTATATAAATAAATTAAATAAAAATAGAGGATTAATAAAAAAACATAAAACTTATAATTAAAAATATCATTCAAAATAATAAAGCATGAAGCTTGGGATTACATCACGTTCCTGCCCAGGTGATCACAAGGGGTTTAGAAATCCATGGGAGGTGAGGAAGAAGAAGATGTTTAAGTAGCACTTACCATAGAATCTATAAATTATATGGATTATGCGAAGACTCCTTTGGGACTGAAAAATTTCAGAACCTTTCCTCTCGGTCGAACTCCAAAATAGGGTGCCCAAAGTGCCAATTTATAGGCAAAGTGGGAAGTGGTTTTGGGCACCCTGATTTAGATAATCCTCTTAGTACATGGTTTTTTCTGGTTATAAAGTCTTAAATAACTTTGAAAAAACTAAAGTTTTGTTTAAAGACACGTTTTATACCTCCATTTAAAATTTGGAGGCCATATCTATTATATAATAAGAGATATTTCCAAAATACAGAGGCAAAGTTTTGACCCCGTGAAGATTTATTTTGTTGTACAGATCAGTTTGTATGGGCCTCTTAGTAGAATAATTATTCTTGGGTTCTTTCATATGAAATGTATATAATTAAATTTGGACCATAAAACCATGTTTAAGACCATTTTGATGTACTATGTAGTATAATTATTCATTTTAGTCTACTCGTGTGCTTGGATCCTGTGCAGATTGGCCCGTTTTTCTTGGACTTCATCATGGGCCCTCCAAATCACCTCCACCTAAAATGTAATTACCAAAACAAGTAAAATTGACCTTTTTAACAGTTTTAAAAACAAAATCATTGAATCAAACATGAATTGAAAAATTTTATTATACTTGTAATTTTCAATACAAAACCAGTTTAATACATTGGTATAAGGGTGAAATAAAATAGTGAATCGTGGTACGATCACACCCCCACACCTAAATATTTTCACCCTTGGGAAAATTATAATATCCTAATCATATCCCATTCCTAAATAAAATTTTTGAAAACATCCAAGATTCTTTTTAAATCAAATTCATCATGTCTCATTTATGGAATCAATTTTCCTATCAATTTTCTTTTCTCACATTCAAATTTGTTCAACTTAATTTGTTCACCCATGCAACATGTCACAACCTACCTCACCTAAATATTTCCCCTCTTCACTCAAGGAACATATGAAAGTGTATTTATGTTATTTTCCCATAGTTTATGTGATCTTAACATATTATTTCCAAGATTCTTAGTTCTCTAATGGCAAAAACTAGTGTGCTACTCAAGAGGACTTCCAACAGGTTGTTCTGAGGTTCAAGGGTTAGTAGGTTTTAATGTTTAAAAATATAAGGCAGAAGAGGAGTGTTTAATCTCTTTTGTACAAAACATGTCAAAATTTTGAAGTGTTCACAATGAATTTACACACTCAACCCCTCACAAAGTTTATTACCTCTAACTCAATATCCACATTGTCTATTTGTGTGGGTCACAACCAAGATGTGAATAATAATGTGTAAACATCCTCTTTTCTCTATTTTATTCATTTTTTCTTTTTTTTCAATGTAAAAAATTATTTTTTTAATATATAATTTTTTTGTAGATAAAGAAGAAAACATGTGAAAAAAATGATGTAATATGTCTTGTGAACCCATTACTAAAGGAAAATGTAGGAACCCTTTATATCAACCCATAACAATGATTCTATTCAAAGAATTCCCATGGAAACACCCTATTTCCCACACTTGATGAAAATAAAACAAGAATATACACAAGATATGGGTAGGTAAGGATAAATTAGCTTGTAATGTGGCTAACTAATAAGAATTTAATGGTCTCTAAGGCTTAAGAAATATAAAATGTAAAGGTGGTAGAAAATAGAGAATAATTGTATAAAGGGATTTTAAATGAACGACTACCTCTATCATGAATATAGCATACTTAAATATTATGGATTTAAGTAGAATCAAGGAAAGTTCTAGTTTCTCTACATGACCTGAGACTCTCAAGAAATTTATTAATAGGAATAATATGCAATAAAGGGTTTAGAATGTCTCTCTGGTAAGGGATTAAAATATTGGTTAGTGCTAATGATGCATGGGATTCCAAAATCCATTAAACACCTAAGAATGTTTTGAAAATATAAATTCTAGAAAAATATTACATATCAAAATTCATTTGATTTTTTTTACAAAAATAATGGAATTTTCTACATAATCAACTCAAGCATGAAAAATGATTTTGTATATTCTTTTTAAGATCAATTTTTATCTAAAAAAAAAGGAAACAAATCAAAAATGAAAACAAAATTTTCATTTTTTTTTGTTTTTTTGTTTTGTTTAATCCTAACTGTGACATTTCACGCTCATCCCCACACCTAAAAGTTACATTGTCCTCAATGAAAGTATTTTAAATAAATAGACAAGTAAATAAATGTAGGGAGAAGGGAAAACCTAGTAAGTTGTGTCATATGTGGAATTTATCAGTTAGATTTACTCCATGAGATTCTTTGGAAAATCCTCATAGAAGTGTTTGAGCCTCTTCCCATTGACAGTAATTCTCTATCCACTCTTCTCATACAAAACTTGTATAGAACCAAAAGGGTAAACATAAGTAACGGTATAAGGACTGAGTCGTTGGGAATGAAGATTACCAGGGTGAAGCTTTAGCCTGGAATTATACATGAGAACCTTCTAAAAAATATGAAACTTCTGATGATGAATCATGCTATCATGGATAACCTTTTTCTTCCCTTTATAGATCTGAAAGTTCTCATATGCATCATGTTAAATTTATTCCAACTCTTGAATCTAAAGATTTCTATGCTCACCTGTATCTAAAATATTCATATTAGATTGTTTGACAGCCCAATATTCATGGTGTTCTACCTCCACTAGGAGGTGACAAGCCTTTCCAAACACAATCTTGTACGATGACATTCTGATTGGGGTTTTAAAATATGTATGGTACACCCAAAGTGCATCATCCAAGTGCAAACTCCAATCTTTCCTACTAGGTTGTACTATTTTTTCCAAGATCCACTTAACTTCATAATTTAATATTTTTGCTTGTCCGTTAGTTTGGGGGTGATATGTTGTGGAGACTTTATGAAAAAACCCATACTTATGAAGAAAATTTTTCATGTTGTGATTGAAAAAATGTGAACCCTGATCACTAATGATGAATCTTGGTAAACCAAACCTATTGAAAATTTGGGACCTCACAAAATCAACAACCACTCGCTATTCATCGGTCCTGGTGGCCTTTTCTTCCACCCATTTAGATACATAGTCAATAACTAATAATATGTACAAAAATCCAAATGAATTTGGAAAAGGCCCTATGAAGTCAATGCCCCATGCATCAAATATATCACAAAATAACATGGGTTTTTAGGGTATTTCATTCCTCTTGGAGATATTCCATGTGAATTGACATCTAGTACATGAATTACAAAATTTATGAGCATATATATACAATGTTGGCTAATAAAGACCTGAGTAAAGGACCTTTTGAGACATACATTGAGAGACAAAGTGACCCCCACAAGCCAAAGTGTGGCAGATTGTCAAAACAGAGGTGAACCCATGGTCAGGGACACACTGATGAAAAACATGGTCACTACAAATTCTCCACAAGTATGGGTCATCCCAAATGTAGCATTGAGAATCATTCTTAAGTCTCTAGGATTGTGAAGTGCTGAAATCAGTGGGGACCCTAGATGTTGTTAGAAAATTCACTATGTCTACATACCAGGGGTAAGGTCCAGAACATCACAAAGGTTATCATGAAGGAAGAATTATCCAATGGAGAGGGGTGATTCAATATGTTGGTCTAATGGTGGGGAAATCCTTCTAATGTGGTCACTACCACAATTTTCACTCCTCTCTTGTCATGAATATCAAGGTAAAAATATTAGAGGAGAAGTATCCACTGAATTTGGTTGGGCTTGGCTTCAGGTTTCTTTAATAGGAAACGAAGGGCGACATGATCAAAGAAGACGATGATTTTTGACCCAATAAGATATGAACATATTTTTCCAAGGAAAAAACAATATAAATAAGTTCTTTTTCAGTGTTTTTGTAGTTTTCTTAGGTAGGGTCAAGGGTACGTGAGGTATATGAAATGACATAAGGATCCTTCTAAACCCTTTGTGATAAAACATCCCTAACTGAAAAGTTAGAGGCATCACACATAAGATCAAAGGGGAGATCCCACCATGGTGGTTGGATGACAGGAGGTGATGTGAGACTCCTTTTTAGTGAATTGAAAGCATCCTCACAATTTTTATCAAACACAAACACAAAATCTTTTTGTAATAACCAGGAAAAGGGAAGTGAGATCTTACTAAAGTCTTTAATGAATCGGCGGTAAAAACCAGCATGATCCAAGAAATATTGCACCTCATGAACACATTTTGGATATGGAAGGGTTAAAATTAATTCAATTTTTGATTTATCCACTTGAATTACCTCTTTTAAAATAACATTCCCAAGAACTATCCCCCATTAAACCATAAAATAAAATTTCTCATAATTTAATACAAGATATTTTTATATGCAATGAAGGAGGATAGAACCTAGGCGTGACAAATAGTCATCAAAATAAGTTCCATAAATTGTGAAATCATTCATAAAAACTTCCATGCAATTCTCAAGGTACTCTAAAAATATACTCAACATAAAATGCTGAAAAGTACCAGGAGTATTACAAAGACCAAAAGGAATCCTTCTGTATGAAAATGATCCAAATGGATAGGTAAATGTTATTTTTTCTATATCCTCAAGGTCTATATGGATTTGAAAATAACCCCAATAGTCATTAAGGAAACAATAATGGGAATTACCAGCCAATCATTCTAACATTTAGTCAATCAAAGGTAGAGGAAAGTGGTCCTTTTTTGTGTCTTGATTCATTCCACAGTAGTCAATACAAACTCACCAACTATTTTGCACACGTGTTGGAACCAGTTCATTCCATTCATTTGACACAACTATCATTCTAGTTTTTTAGGCACAATTTGAACTAGGATGACCCATTTACTATCAGATATAGTATAAATGATCCCAGTAATAAGTAATTTACTAACTTCTAATTTTAATACTTTAAAGAAAGTGGGATTCAACCATCATTGAGTCTAACTTACATGCTTAGCCTCATCATCCAAAAGTATATGGTGCATACAAATATATGGGATAATCCTAAGAATATCAACCAATGTCTATCCTATTGCCTTTGTAAACTCTCTCAAAAGATCAAGCAATTTGGATTCCTGTTGTTAAGAGAGTTTATTGGCAATAATAATAGGCAATTGGTCAATACCCTCAAGGTAGACATATTTTAAATTAGATGGAAGTGGTTTTAATTCCAACACTGGGGGTTTTTGGATTGAGGGAGGGGATTTAGGCGGAGTGAGGTCCATGAAATAGTCTATCTACTCATGTTTATTCCCTAAAGATAGAGAATCTATTGAAATGAGATTTTCAGAATCATCGATGGTCATGGGTACCTCATAATGAAAACAATCATCAATTAAAGAACAAAATATACACTATTTAGAACCCACATAACACTGAAAACATGAATCAAACCTCAAATCATATAAAGGTGAATAATAGAAAAGTGAATTAGATTATGGGTCAAGGATAGAATTGTGTGTGTGTGTATTATTTGGGAGAACTTCCATTGAATAAATAGGAAGAGTAGAGTGCTCTTAAATGGGGTGTTTCATGGCCTCAAGGATGTTAAACCTTACCTTTTCTCCACTGAAATCCATGGACAACATACCATTGTGAATGCTAATGACCGTCTTTACTGTTTTGAGTAATGGTCTCCCATGTATGATAGGGGAATGTCCTTGGGTTCGAGTATCCTCCATCTCAAGAATATAAAATTAAGCAGGGAAGATGAGATTATTTACTTTTACAAGGACATCCTCGACCACTCCTGATGGGTGTGTTATGCTTCGGTTGGAAAGTTGTATTATGCTTCCTTTTAGTTAAATCACTCAAACCTACAGAGAAGTGTACACAGAGTAAGGCATTACAATAATTGAAGCACCTAAATCTAGCATGTCATCTAAAAATAATGTCTCCCCTATGGTGCATGGTATCGTGAAAGTTCCAGGACCCTTTCACTTGGTTGGAATTTCTGGTTGAATCAAAGACGATACATTGTTTTCGAGGTTGACTCTCTCATTACACTTTAGTATCCTTCTATGGGTGTAAATATCTTTAAGAAATTTTACATATCAAGGGATTTTTTAACTTCATCCAATAAAGGAATGTTAACTTGCACCTTTTTAAATGTATCCATTATTTCTTTATCAATGTAATTATCAAAATTCATCTTAGATTTAAAGAGTCTTTGGGGAAAATGAAAATGAATGGATTGTTCATGGGAATCCTCAATGATAATTGGTCTACCATTTAGGTTTTTTTTTCTTCACTGGAATCATTTATGGGTGGAGAAAGATTGCTTTCAAGAGGGGGACATACCTATTGTGTAGAATCAGTAAAAGGAGAAACTTCTTTACCACTACAAATTGAAATTGAACATAAATTACCTTTTTTCCTTTGGATTAGAAATGGGTTGGGATGGTAGTTTTCCAGAACCTTGCATCTTGATCTCATCAATAATGTTTTCCAATTATACCACTTGTGTTCGTAGGTCTTGAATAGTTGATTGTGTGGTCTATTGGAACTGGAGGTTTTGGGATGCCATTTGCTTCACCATGTCCTCGAGGCTTGGTTCACATTTGGGAGGAGAAAGATTATTCTGAGAATTTGAGGGATAAGAAGATTTCATACCTTGGCCTCGTTGATACAATTTTTCTTGGGGTAGCTCGAGTTGCCTCCTTATTGGTATTGTGGTTGTGATTTCCACTCAGGGTTTGGATTTAGCCTAAATGGTTTTTTCTTGAAGGGTGGTTCTTTCTAAAAAGGATGCCCTGGGAATACTACTGCTCAAGACTTAGATAAATTTTGATGTAGTGGACATTGGTCAGAAAAATGAGTGTTATCAGAACAAATTCTACAATGTAATGGAATATAAGTAGAGTGTGATTTAACTTGTTCTTGAGCTAATTTCCATAGAAGGGTATGCGTCTCATCAAGTTTATTATCTACCTTTATTTCTAGGGATTAATGACTTACCTCATGAACACCTCAGGTTAGTATAATTTCTTTTGTACCAAATTTTTGTGCATTTTAAGCAATGTTGGCTATTAAGTCACGATCGTCGGAAGGAGTTTTATCAACAAGGGAACCACCAGCTGTAACATCTATCATTCCGTGATCCATGGGGACAAGTCCCTCATAGAAGTATTTAATTAGAAATTGTTCACTAATTTGGTGGTGGGGGAAACTTGAGCAAAGTCTTTTGAATCTCTCCCAATATTCATGAAGGGTGTCTCCTTATGATTGCCTAATTCTACAGATTTATTTTATAATTGATGGATTTCAGGAGGAAGGGAAGAACTTCTCTAGAAAGATTCATTTAAGGTAATTCCAGCCCCCAATTGTGGTAGGCAGATAATATAGTCAGTCTTTGGCTACACCATCATGGGATAAAGGGAAGTCCCTAAACTTAATTAGGTCCTCAGACATATTTTGGGGTTTCATCGTGAAACACACTATGTGAAACTCTTTGAGATGTTTGTGAGGGTCCTCACCAAGAAGACCATGGAATTTGGGAAGTAGGTGTATGAGGCCTGATATTATCTCAATGTTGGATTCTTCTTCGGGATATTGGATATATGCAGGTTGGTACTCCAAATCTGGGGTGGTCATTTCTTTTAAGGTTTGATTATTTGCTTCCATGTTTTCTAAGGTTTGATTGGGTTCAATTTTTGAGTGGTTTAGGACCACTTGAGGTTAAAAAAGAGTTTCCTCAGTGTTACTTGATTAACCTACTCCATATTCCCTGATTTGTGAGTTAAGTGTCTTTTCAATTTTAGGTTCAAATTCAAGCAGTTTTTCTTTTTCTGATCGGGTCATGAAAATAAGTTGTGAAGTTTATTTTTTTTAATGATTGAATATGAATAAAATAACTTAATAATTCTTAAAGGATAATATAATTTTATACTAAATAATTATAGAGAGAGGTATAGAGAATAATATAGAGAGAGAGAGATGAAGAACACACAAAAACAAACAAAAACAGAAACAAAAAACCAAAATAAAACAATCAAATGGGGGGTGGGATATTGAAAGAAGTTATAATTAAGAAGTAAAATAGAGAAATAAAAATAAATAAAATAGAATAAAATGATCTTGTATCCCCGACAATGGTGCTAAAATTTGACCTCATTGTCGAGTACACCAAATTAGTTGTTTAAAGTTTACTAGAATTTCTGCAGTATAGCAGTAACCCTAGGCCGTCTCTCGACAGAGGCTTAGATCATTAATTTTAAAAATAAGGTTTTGATTATGAAAATATAAGGAGAATGAAATTTTTGAAAACATGTTTTTTTATGATTAAATACGACAATAGAAAATGAAAGCGATAAAACAAAGTAGAAATGAATAAGATTAATTAAACATGATCAACCTGGGGAAGTCTCAAGATGCTCATCCTTCATCGATTTAAGAGAAATGGTATATATATTTTAATCCATATTTGTAAAACTTAGTACCATAATTTTACTGAGTTTATGATAGGATTCCTCCCAGGGTCTAGTTGAAAACATGTAATTATTCACTAGACACTGAAAATGAATGGGTGATTTGTGTTCGACTTCATAACCGAAACTCACCAAGGCAACACATGAAGAACTCGACGTGATGTCTAAGTTTGTATGTTATTTCATTGTGATACCATGACATAAATGTAAATGGTATTGAAAATACTTATGTGAGTTCAATTTACCAATATGAACCACATAAACACCACAATTAAATGAGGGAGGAAAAAGGGATGAATGGTGTGTGAAACATCACATGAAAGGGTACCCCCAAACACGGTCATTTGAGTTTGAGTATAAAATTTTAGTATATAACTCAATTAAATAAAAATAAAGGATGAATAAAAACAACATACAACATTGAATTAGAAATATCATTCAAAATAATACAAACATGAAGCTTGGGATTACATCACGTTCCTCCCCAAGTGATCACAAGGGGTTTAGAAATCCATGGGAGGGGAGGAAGAAAAAGATGTAGAAGTAGCACTTAACATCGCCTCCAGAACTTCTAGGGATAATGAGAAGACTACTTTGGGACTCCAAAATGGTAGAACCTTATCTCCTAGTCTAACTCCAAAATAGGGTGCCCAAGGTGCCAATTTATAGGCAAAGTGGGAAGTGGTTTTGGGCACCCTGATTTCTAGAATCCGCTTGGTCCATGGTTTTGGCTGGTCAGAAAGTCTTAAATCACTATGGACAAAACTAAAGAGTTGTTATAAAACAAATTTTTTACCTCCATAATAAATTTGGAGGCCATATCTGGTATTAATAAGATATATTTCCAAAATATAGAGGCAACATGTTGACCTAGTGTAGATTCATTTTGTTGGACAGATCAGTCTGTATAGGTCTCTTAATGGAAGAATTGGTCTTGGGTTCCTTAAGATGAAATGTATATCATTAAATTATAGACCTGAACACCAACTATCAGACCATTTGGATTCATTGTTTAGTAAAAATATGCATTTTAGTCCACTAGTGTGCTTGGATCCTGTGCAGTTTGGACCATTTTTCTTGGACTTCATCATGGGTCCTCCAAATAACCTCCACCTATAATGTAATTATCAATACAAGTAACATTTACATTTTTAAAAGCATTAAAAAAATAATTGAATCAAACATGAAGTTCAATTTTTTATTATACTTGTAATTTTCAATACAAAACTAGTTTAATACATTGGTATAAGGGTGAAATAAAATAGTGAATCATGGTATGATCATATGGAAAATATTTTTATTCACTTTATTGATCAATTTTTTCATTTATTAAATTACCCTTGAAATATTCAATTTCTTGTGACAATTGTAAATTAAATTTCTCTTCAATATCCATATTCTTTGTATCATGGATTTTATTATTTCCTAAACTGTATACCATTTTTTCAGATGGTGTTTTATTATGAAATTTATTTGATTAACTAGGTAAATATTGATAAATCAATATCCTTTACTCAGTACAAATATTTTTAGATAAGACATATTGATTCATGAATTATATTGAACATTCAGTATATGAGGAATACATTAGACATATAGTGATAATTGGAGGTTGAAATTGTATAGCCCCTCGATGCATTAGTAGTTTCATGAGATGAATCATTTGGATATCCTTATTTAAACGAGTTTGGTGTATACCTACCCATCAATTAAACAATCTTGGAACAATGTATTAATGGTATAGATATCACGATGTCTGAGACCATGAAACAAAATATTAAGAATTTACTTCCTTTAGAATCTATTTATTATTATCCATGAGATTATTGCATTGATATTATCCATGCATGAATTTTGTGATCAAGTTATTGATTAAGTGGAATGTGTGTTCAATTATTTACCTTGACATATTTATTGTGTATTATCTAATCATGATATTCAAGTTATTTATTAAATAAAACATGTTAATGTTTCAGAAAATACTGGGAGTTGCAAAGATAGAATAGGTTTTCAGATGAGTAAAATATAGGAAAAATAATCTTACAAGACACATAGATTTTCATGGTTCGGGAAATGATCCCTACATCAATAGAGAAGAATAAATTTCACTAGATTCAAGAGAAAAATTACAAGTAGTATCTCAGAGTTTCTAACACATAGAAACCCTAGTCTGAAATAGGATAAAAAAGAATATGAAACACTATTCCACCAACTATATAGAAAGTCTGCTATGATACAGTGAAAGGTAGATAGAATTATTCATCAGTATAGTGCCATGGCCACCCAATTCCAAGCTGCTATAGTGGCTGGTGGTTGGAATTTCACAGAGCTATAGTACTGTTGTCTCTAAAGTATGACTTTCTATAATAGTCATTCCAAAGTCCACACTGCTATAGTGACCTATCAGTGTCAGTTGGTTAGCTCTGATAAAGTTGGTCAGTGTTACTATAGTGACCCAAAATTTGGACCAGGGGAATTTGGCCCCCAGACCCAAAAAGCAAGGAGACACTTCCCCTTATAACCCCCAACGAGATCACGATAGAGCTCAACCCATGGAGTTGTGTCCTGGTTTGCTGTATGGGCCAGAAACATTCATCCCAACAACATCCAAAATAGATTGGGATATACCGATCCAACAATATCCCACACGGAGAATGATCCTCTATGCTGACCTACTTCGATGCCACTGACTAAGAAAAATTACTTAATCTGAGTTCCTCCTCTTCTTTACTCACCACTGGCATGATTTCCATTCTAAACTTCAATTTCAAGCTGAAGATTCATGAAATAATAGATATTTTCATTTTTTTTCTCTCATAGTGTATTCCTATATTCTTCTTATCATCCCCCATTTATCAGTGGAGACCAAAAGAGGAAAAACAGTGCCTTAACTTCTATATTACCATTGGCTTCATCAACAAATATTCTGGATTGTTTGTTCAAAAAATCTTCTACAATTTTAGTAACCCATATTGTATCAAACCTCTGATAAAATGGTACTTCAACTGAATGTGCTTTATTTAGGAATGAAACAATGGGTTCTTTGTAATATGTATAGTACTATGACTATCACAATTTAATACATTTTTCTATCTCTTTCTACCCAGTTCATAGAAAAAGTTCTTAAGCCAAACCATCTCCTTCCCTTCTTTTATTATAACAATGTATTCTGCCTTTGTGGTGGATAAAGCCACCACATTCTGCAATTGTAATATCCAAATTACTAAAGTTCCACTATAGGTAAATACATAACCTATGGTACTCCTCTTACCGTCGATGTCACCTCCAAGGTCAGTATCCACATACCCCCACAATGAATCTCCTTTCCTAATGCAAAGAGATACCTCCTTGTTTCCCTTCAAATACCTAATCATTCACTTCATAGATTTCCAATGTTGCTTTCTAGGGTTATCCAAATACTTGATCATAACTCCCACTACATGAGAAATGTCAGGTCAAGTACAAACCATGAAATACATCAAACTTCCAACAACTGATGCGTATAGAACCTTTTCCATATACTAACCCTCTTCTTCCATCTTCGGTGATTTATCCTTTGATAATTTTAAATGACTCTCTAGGGGAATAGAAACTGGATTTTCTTCCAGCATACTAATTTTCTCAAAACCTTCCCAATATAGCTAGTATGTGATAACATCAAAGTTCTAGATGCATAGTATCTCTTTATCTTCATCCCCAAAATCATTCCATCTTCTCTAAGATCCTTTATATCAAACTTCTCATCCAAATACCCTTTCAACTCATCAATCCTCTTCATACATGATCCTACAATGAGCATGATATCCACATACAAAATCAATACAACATATTCATCATCAGAAGTCTTTATATAAAAAAATTGATCCATGCCACATCATTTTTATTTGTTTTTAGAAATAAATGAATCATTTTTTTTGTTCCACTGCCTGGGTTCCTAGTTCAACCCATACAAGATCTTATGGAGTTTTCACACCAGGTCTTCCTTCCCAGGCTCAATGTATCTCTTTGGATGCTACATATAAATGTACTCCTCAGAATCTTTATGAGGGAAGGTCGTATTCACATCAAAATACTCAAGATATAGGTCTTATGATGCCATAATACTAAGAACCACCTAGATGGTGGTAAGATTCACTAAAGGTGATAAGATTTCAGTGAAATACACTCCTTACTTCTATTGAAATCCCTTCACCTCTAGCCTTTCTTTGTACCTCCTATTTCCATTACATTTTTCCTTGACCCGGTATACCCACTTGTTCTACAATTCTTTATTTCCTCTTGTAATAGGTGTCAAAACCCAAGTATTATTTTCATGTAGTGAAGAAATTTCTTCCTTCATGTCCAACTCCTACTTTATCGACTCCTTCAACTGCATTACCTCTTCAAATAATTTTGGTTCTCCACCATCACTCAATAAAAAATAATATATGTATGGTGAATACCTCTGCATAGGTATTCTAATCCCTTTTGATCTCCTCAAATCCACTTGAGTAGGCTCCTCTAGTTATGGTATCTCATGCTCAAGTACACCTTCAATCTCCACTTTCTCTTTTCACTTTGATTCTATGTTATTATTTTCATCTTCAGCTGCATGGTGATCCTTGTATGTGACACCTTTATCAAATACCATTTTTTGGATCTTGATGACCATATTGTTGAGATCATCCCCAAAGTGGTAACTAAACTCCTCCACACCATAGACAATAAAGAAACATCTTTTGGAATTAGCATCAAGATTGTCCCTTGCATCAAAATAAACATTTACATATTCTAAACAACCAAAGACTCATAAATGTGAGTCTTACCTCCTTACTAGACTAGAGCTCCTTGGGTATAAATTCTTCCATTGGTAAAGATGGAATTTTGGTGATGAGATATGATGACATGTTAACTAAATCATCCCAAAAGGTCTTGGGTAACCCTGAGTGTAACCTCATACTCCTGACATGTTCATTAAACATCTTATTCATCCTCTCTTCCACACCATTATGTTGTGGTGTACTTGGAATATTCTTTCCCCATCGAGTTCCATTATTAGAAAATAATTAATTGAACTCCTGACTACCATAATCTTCACCATTATCAAACCTCATACATTTCAGTTTTTATCTTGAATCATTCTCCACCACGACCATCCACTTTTGAAAAATATTAAACACATCAGATTTCCTTTTTAGAATATAAACCCATACATTTCTTATTGATTCATCGTTGAATATCCCATAATATTGTGACCCTCCAAGGGAAAGTACTGGTGTAGGACCCCAAACATTAGTTTGTACTAGGTCTAGGTTCCCAGTCTTCAGTGTTTTTCCTCCTTTCACAAAAGACACTTTATTTTTCTTTCTGAAAATACAATCTTCACATAGGAAAACATCTATAAATTTCATATCTAGTAGCATTCCTTTTGTCTCCAGCACCTTCATCCCCTTCTCACTCATGTGTCCTAGCTTTTAGTGCCACATTTGTGAATCTCTGAAAGATTTTACTGATGAATCCATGTCCATGCAAGTTTCTGTCATGTTGTATAGGGTGCCATTATTTTCTCCCCGAGCTATAACCATAAATAATTTGGTGATCTTCCACGCACCACTAGTAAATGTGGTAATCAACACTACATCATCAATCTGTTTGAAAGAAATAATATTTCTTCTTAATCTAGGGATATACCTCACATTTTCTAGAACTAGGAGACTCCCACTGTTGGTCTTGATCCGTGCATCACCCTACCCCACAATCTGTAAGGGTTCATAATCAACAAGATGTAACTTTACAAAATTTCCAAAAACAAAAGTGTTTAGGAAACCCGTCTAAAATGTGGAATGAAAATACATTCTTAATTCTAAAATCCAAGACTCCATTGGCCTATCCACACTCATAAGCAACACGTTATCAGTTCCTTCAGCCGCCATGTTTTCTCCACTAGTTTCAGGTGCCTTCCATTTTTCTCTACACTATTTATTAATGTGTCCTTTCTTCCCATAGGTCTAGTAGGTAGTATCATACCCCTTTTACTTGTATCCTCTATTTCCTCTTAACTTTGATCATCCTTTATGATTATCTCACTATGCATATCTTCCCATTACTTCTATATTTAGAGTAGAACTAGAGAATCTGCCCGATTTTATTCTTTATATATCCTCAATGAGAATCAAGTCCGATGCATCCTTCAGAACCAGCTTGGTATTCCCTGAAGAACTAATCAAAAATATTACAATCACTTCCAAACTGTTAGGTAATAAAGAAAGTAAAATCAGTGCATATATCTCATCACCAAGCGCAATTTCCACCAATATCAGATGACTTATAATGGTGTTTAATTCATTGATGTGATCTGAAAAAAATCTCCCTTCAACCATTTTCAGATCAAATAATTGTCTCATCAAGTGCAATTTATTTTCCACATAAGGATTCTTGTACATATTAAAGGGAGATTTCATCATCCTAATCATTATCTTCTCTTCTATGATGTTGAACGCCACACTTTTGGACAATTTAAGTCACACAACTCCTAGAACCTATCAATCCAGCATCTATCACTTTGTTTCCTCTATATTCATTGGCTTTAAACCCAGAAGTGACAAATGAAACTTTTTATGATAAAGATAATCCTCAATCTTCATCCTCCAATAACTAAAGTCAGTTCCAATGGAATGATAGATCTTTACCTTGCCTTCTTCCATAACAATCGTTCAATTTGAGAAATCCAAACTCAAGATATGATACCATTTTTTGTGAAAAATTACAAGAGTCACAATGACATAATAGGTTTACAGATGAAGAAAATATAGAAATAAATAATCATATAGGACACATAGATTTATGTGGTTTTAGAAATGATCCCTATGTCCATAGAGAGATATAAATTTCATTAGCTTTGGGAGCACAATTACAGAGAGTATCTTAGAGTTTCTAACACATAGAAACCCTAGCCTAAAATAGGCTAAAAAAGAAGATGAAGCAATATTCCACCAACCGAACAGAAAGTATGCTATGCTATAGTGAAAGGTGGTCAGAAGTCCGTATCATTATAGTACTATAGCCACCCAAGTCCAAGACGCTACAGTGGCTAGTAGTTGGAAGTCTACAGAGCTAAAATACCATTGTCTCCAAAGTCTTACTTGATACTATAGTCATGCCAAAGTCTATACTGTTACAGTGCCCTATTAGTGTTGTTCAATCAGCTCTGCTATATTTGGTCAATGTTTCTATAGTGCTGAAATTTTTTGTCAGGGAATTCTCCTCTGACCCTCAGAGCATGGGTGTGTTTTCCTTACAACCCCCAATGAGCTCACCGTAGAGCTCAACCCATGGAGTTGTGCCCTAGTGCACAGTATGGTCTAGAAGCATTCATCCCAACAATATCCAAAATAGACTGGGCTATACCAATCCAATAGTTCATTGTTATTTAAATTTCTATTTTGAGAATTAATTATTGATTTATTGTATCTTCTACTATACTTAACCCTTACCGAGCATCTAATCTCATCCTTTATTTATTTTCTTTTCCCTAGGATATAAAGAAGGGATCCTTGAATGACTTTAAGGATGCATAATATTTAATTTCACTTTGTTTTAATTTTATTTTTTTTCAAATTTAATGAAAGACTCAAGTATGTATCAAGTTTACAAAGATTACTAAACAATTCATTCCTTAAAGATACGATCACTACTAGAAAAACAGGTATTTGCAATGGGTCATTTGCGACGGGATCCCGTCGCAAATGGCTTTTTGCGATGGGGGCCCGTTGCAAATGACCCGTTGTTGAAAATGGTGTCGCAACAACAATTATTTGCGACAGGCCCGTCGCTAAAGCCTTTTTTTGCGATGAGGATTCTTCCCGTCACAAATAGTACTCTGTATATTTGTAAAAAACTTTTCAAATAGTAATGGCGATGGGCCCCATCGTAAATACCTGTTGCGACGGGCCCGCCGCAAATAGTTTTTGCGATGGGACCTGTCGCAAAAACTATTTAAAAAATAAAATAAAAAACTATTAATAAATTATTTTAATGCATATAATAAAAATACTATTTGCGACGGGCATAGTATCCCGTCGCAAATACTATAAAAAAAATAAAAAAAAATTATTAATAAATTATTTTAATTAATATAATAATAATCCAATTATAATTCAAAAATAAAAAATAATAAAATATTAATAAATGATTTTAATTAATATAATAATAGAATTATAATTCACAAATAAAAATAATAAATTATTAATAAATTATTTTAATTAATATAATAATAATAGAATTATAATTCAAAAATAAAAAATAATAGAATATTAATAATTGATTTAATTAATATAATAATATTAGAATTATAATTCATAAATAAAAAAAATATTAATAAGTTATTTTAATTAATATAAAAATAATAGAATTATTTTACATTCAAATATTAAAATAATTCAAGTGTTACAAAAAAATATAATTAAATTATAATATTATAAAATTTTAATATATATATAAAATTTAATATTATAAAATATAAATAATATTATTATTCATATTAATATTTTTATTTCAAAATATAATATTATTAATATTTTATAATGAGACAGAAACTACGAATAGAAAAAAAAAAATATTTTGATTTCACAAATTTTATAACATAAAAACAAACTCTAATCTGAAGGAGGGGGGGAGGGGGGGATCTGCAGATGGTGGTGGAGGAAACTCCATCCCTAAAGCATGAGTGAGTCGGCGCATGTACTCCATCTGCTACTGATGCTGCTGCTGCCACCGACTCGTCTGCTCCTCGTACAGCTGCTGCTGACGTTGACGCTCCTCCTCATGCTGCTGACACATCTGCTCCTGCTCCTGTCGGAGACTCTCTATCAGTGCAGTCTGAGATCGCAACTGATCCTCATACTGTGTAGCAGAAGAAGATGCACGATATCCTCTCGAGCTGGACGCCGACATCGCAGCACTGCCATAATAATCTCCGGGAGTCAGTCGAGAGTTGATACCAACTACCCGGCCCTTCTTGAAGGCATACTGGGTGGCCTGCATCCATGCTGCCTCATCAAACTGATGGCCAGTGGTCTGATCTGATGAATCAGTCTGACTCTCAGGCCAGGCCTATGACGCTGCGACCTCATATGACTCATGTAGTTGCAATTTAAAATTAAAATTGTGAATATATTATATGCAGTTAATTTTTAAACTTGAAAACAAATAATACTGACCATGATGTGATGCTGATGATCACCTCTGAGCTCCCCAGTAGCAGGATCACTATACATCCTCCGATATACGTCGTACTCCGTAATATCGGGATGCTCGACAGCCTATAAGAATAAAAAATAAACTGTTAATATTTATAGTTATATAAAATATTTATAAATAATGTACATACCAGATGCTGTCTATGAGTACTGAAAGAACGACTCCCAGCTCGATGAGTCACCTCCTGTCTCCCCCGATTCTGCCTCCCCACCGATGATCTCCTCTGAAAGGCACCACTCAACCAGTGCGCACATAATCCATCCCCTACATGGGATGAAATGTACTTTGGTCGGTGTGCTCTACATGACTCGTCAAAATCTGACACTCCTACTTTCTTCATGGAATATTTTCTTAAATTGTGCAAAAACTGACGAAGGCGATCACGCATGGACACCTCTCATGCCTCGTGGATGGCGTCACGCATGGTATCCTCGATTGGATACCATAAACCTTACAAATAAATCAAAATATCAAGTTAGAAATGAAATAATTTTCAAAATAAAAATTATTTATTTACGTACGTACCAACCAATGGCCGAACATGGCCTGCTGCACATCAATGGGAATCTGCTCCCATGTGGTCCACGGCTGAGAGAAATAGTTGCGCAAAATAGCACTGCCCTGTCCGACTGCTATATGCGGAAAACTGTAAAAATAATAAACATTTATTATGTGAATAGATTAATGAAATCTTAGTCAAATCCACAGGTTATCACACAGGTTATCACACCTCCATGTGCGTGGATCAAACCCAAGACGTGGACGTCGCTCGGGGACGGGGTCAGGAATCATCAATCGTGCAAGACCGCGCCCCCTCCGCGTACTCCCTGGAGCGCCTGCAGGCTGAGGGTCATCTGCCAGCAACTCATCCGCATCGAAAGGCAGGTCAACATCTGTCAACTCACGAAATGTGGCTTCATCCATCTGAAACAGAAAATATTAATTTTGTTAGCAAATAATTGATAATTACTATTATATATACATATATACATATTATGATTGTATATAAATACCATGGAATTCTATCAGTGTTCATCTTCATCATCATCTTCATATATGTCAATGTCATTTTCATATTCCTCCTCAACATCATCGATATCCATTCGAGTTACAGTTGCTTCATCTCTTACCATTTAAAATTCATATGTGACATCATTAACATCATCGTCATCACTGACTCTTAAATGTGGGGTGTCGTCATCAATACTCATGTATCTTTGTAAAAAAGATTGATTTTGAGTACTCTCTTGAAAAACTTCAATTATTTGCACATCAGTGAAAGCACATTCACTTTGACTAAACTAATTGTCTCGAATTTTTATTTTTATTACACTCCACCAATCAGTCAAGTCTCTTGATGTAGCACAGTACTTTGCGTAATAAAATTGATGTGCCTGTTGAGCCAATAAGAATGGTTCATTTACTGTGAGAACACTTTTACATTTAATATCGATGATTCCATGAGTCGGATAAACACGCATGCCCCTATCTGTATCCAACCACCGACATTTGAACATGGTTATGTAATGTTGTCCAAGATAACAGAGTTCAATGATTTCATCAAGTATGCCATAAAAGTCAACTTCATTTTCTCGATGATGAGATCCTCTCAAGCTAACTCCACTGTTCATTGTTTTTTTCGATTCCCCATATGCATGTGTGTGAAATCGAAATCCATTCACCACATATGCATTATAAGTTTTAACAAGTTTGGAAGGTGGGTTACTCAATACACACAGCCGTTTGTCAATTTTATCAGCATGTCGAGACACCTGAAAATTTGTGAAATAATTATCAATATAGTAAACTATACATTGAATGAGTTGCTAAAAGATAAATAATTTATGTTACCAGTTTTTGAAACCACTGAGAGAAATTTTTCAGTCGACGTTCTTCGAGAGCAGCTGCTGTAATTTGTGGAATTTGTTTCTTGATATGATTATCATACAACCTATAAAAACCAAAGTTATTTACTGTAACATAAATGATAGAATAAGTGATATAAAAACTTACAGTACAACTGATGTCATCTCTTCACAGTTGAGCAGAACATACGTATGAGCTCTATGATGTTCATCATCTGAAAGCCAGCGTTCATAAACTCCACCAAAACCAAGCTCTAGCTGGTTGAAAACAGATAATTGATTGTCGATTTCATCAATATTCCTCTCGTTCCATCCCATTCGGTTGTGTTTTGAAGGATACTCAGATTCAAAATAATGGGAGCAGAAAAAAGATATTTCCTCTTGCAAATAAGCTTCTGCAATAGATCCTTCAACAGATGCTTTGTTACGTACTTTTCTTTTCAATTTTTGCATGCATCTTTCAAATGGGTACATCCATCGAAACTGTTCTGGACCTCCACATTTGGCTTCATATGGCAAATGTAACATCAAATGTTCCATTGAGTCGAAGAAAGACGGCGGAAATATTTTTTCCAGTTTACATATAATTACAAAAACATCTTTTTCAAGTTTTCCTAGAGCATCATAATCTGCTGTAGCCACACAAATTTCCCAAAAAAAATGAGACATGTCTGTTATGGAATCCCAACTCACAGAATTCAATAGACCTCTTAATCCAATGGGTAGAAGTCTTTCCATTATAACATGACAATCATGACTTTTTAATCCAGTAATATGACCATTCTTTACACATCTACCCAAATTGGAAGCACAACCATCTGGAAGTCTCAAATCTGTAATCCACTGACAAAATAATAAACGGTTTTCTTTAGACAGTGTATAAGCTGCTTTTGGTTTTAGTAACCTTTCTGTTCTGACATTCTCAAACAGTTCCAATTATGGACGCCTGCAAATTTGGGCAAGATCTAAACGTGCATTTACATTGTCTTTGCTCTTTCCTGGCGTATCCAAAACTATATGAAACAAATTATCAAAACATTTCTTCTCAATATGCATGACATCTAACATGTTTCGGACCAACAAATCAGACCAATATGGCAAATCCCAAAATATGCTACGTTTAATCCAATTGTGTTCTTTCCCAAAACCAGAAATTTTCTGTTGGTTTATTGTGGGACAAAAAGTGATGGGAGGTAATGAAAATACAACTGATTTTAACTCCGAACCTGATAGCATTTTTGGAGGTCCATCCCTTTCAACTGTTCCTTTTCTGAAATGAGATCTGTTTCTGCGAAAAGCATGATCAGCTGGAAGAAATCTGCGATGACAGTCAAAATAACAAGGTTTATTTCCATGAATGAGCATAAATGCTTTGTTCTCTCCCATACAGTAAGGACATGATTTCTGACCATGTGTACTCCAGCCAGATAACATCCCATAAACCGAGAAGTCACTAATTGTCCACATCAATGCTGCTCTCAGTATGAAATTCTGTTTCATTGCAACATCATATGTACTGACACCAGTACTCCACAATAAATTTAATTCATCAATCAATGGTTTCAAATAAACATCAATATTTTTCTTCGGATGTCTTGGAATTAGTAAAGTCAAAAAGATATATGGCTCCTTCATCAACATCCATGGAGGTAAATTGTACGGAGTTAAAAAAACAGGCCAACATGAATATTGACTACCATAAGATCCAAACGGACAGAAACCATCAGTGGAAAGGCCTAGTCGAACATTTATAGCTTCTAAAGAAAAGGATGGATGCACTCTATCAAAATGTTTCCATGAATCACCATCGGCTGGATGATTCAATCTTTTATCGGTTGAAATATTCTCTTTATGCCATGACATCATTGTCGCTGTATTCTTAGACATGAATAAACGCTGAAGTCTGGATGTAATCGGAAAATATCTCAACTATTTTACAGGAATCAAACCAGACTTCCCGTGTTGTCCTTCTTTATATCTCAGTTTCCCACATGTGGGACAACTATCCAACAACTCATTTTCCCCAGAATATAAAATGCAGTCATTTGAACATGCATGAATCTTCTGACAAGTAAGTCCCAAATTTCGAACCAGCCTCTTACTCTCATAGTAATTTGCAGGCAAAACATTTCCTTCGGGTAACAGTGTTTTAAGCAAAGAAAATATCTAGTCAAAACAGGTGTTTGACATTCCGTTATCTTATTTGATAGCCATAAATTTTGCAACTGCTTTTAATTTGCTCATCTTGTAGCCAGGATATAATGCATCCTCAGCAGACCTCAACAACTCATAAAATTCAGACGGTGCCAACTCAGGATTTGAAGCTATATCAGCCGGAGTTTCTGTATGTTGAACAGATGAACCTGCAATATCATGTACTAAATCTTGAAACCGGGATGGATCCGGAATCAAGTTGGTATCACCTGCTCTGGAACTGCGTTCACCGTGTTGATACCAAAAAACATAATCTGGTTGAAAACCAAAATGTAAGAGATGTTCCCCCACTTTTTCAAATGTGTCAAACGTTCTCAATGCACATTTTCTACAAGGGCATTTTATTTTTCCTTCTGAAACAAATTCTGGATTTGATGCCACAAATGATAAAAAAGTCTCCACACCCTCTACATATGCTGGATTTAAACCAGAACCTTTTGGATTTCTACGTTGATTTATCCATATGCGGTCACCTAATAATGATTGTTGACGACCTCGTTGTTCCATATTTTTCTATAAAATATAAAAGCATTAATGGTTTTGAATAATTTTTAGAAAAAACACTCAAGCTAGGATAATTATAGAGTTTACATCATACACGACTGACACAAACTTTTTATTGAGATAGACCTAAAAATTGACCCTTTAAGAATTAAATATGTTGAGAATAAAGAAAAACCTGTTACAAATATTGATAATTTTAATATTATATAAATTTTTTATTATTTTCATAGTACTAATATTATTGGTAATTATTACTAATTATTGGTAATTATTACTAATTATTGGTAATTATTACTAATTATTGGTAATTATTAATAATTATTACTAATTATTACTAATTATTGGTAATTATTAATAATTATTACTAATTATTACAAATTATTGGTAATTATTACTAATTATTACTAATTATTGGTAATTATTCCTAATTATTGGTAATTATTACTAATTATTACTAATTATTACTAATTATTCCTAATTATTGGTAATTATTACTAATTATTGTTAATTATTACTAATTATTGGTAATTATTACTAATTATTACTAATTATTACTAATTATTACTAATTATTGGTAATTATTACTAATTATTGGTAATTATTACTAATTATTACTAATTATTGGTAATTATTACTAATTATTACTAATTATTGGTAATTATTACTAATTATTACTAATTATTGGTAATTATTACTAATTATTGGTAATTATTCCTAATTATTGGTAATTATTTCTAATTATTGGTAATTATCGGTAATTATGGTTAATTATTGGTAATTATTACTAATTATTGGTAATTATTACTAATTATTGGTGATTATTACTAATTATTGTTAATTATTACTAATTATTGTTAATTATTACTAATTATTACTAATTATTACTAATTATTACTAATTATTACAAATTATTGGTAATTATTACTAATTATTACTAATTATTACTAATTATTACAAATTATTGGTAATTATTGGTAATTATTACTAATTATTGGTAATTAATACTAATTATTGGTAATTATTATTAATTATTACTAATTATTACTAATTATTGGTAATTATTACTAATTATTGGTAATTATTACTAATTATTACTAATTATTACTAATTATTACTAATTATTGGTAATTATTACTAATTATTACTAATTATTACTAATTATTAGTAATTATTACCAATTATTGGTAATTATTACTAATTATTGGTAATTATTACTAATTATTGGTAATTATTACTAATTATTGGTAATTATTACTAATTATTACTAATTATTACTAAATATTACTAATTATTACTATTTACCGGTAATTATTGGTAATTATTGGTAATTATTACTAATTATTACTAATTATTGGTAATTATTACTAATTATTACTAATTATTACTAATTATTGGTAATTATTACTAATTATTACTAATTATTACTAATTATTGGTAATTATTAGTAATTATTGGTAATTATTGGTAATTATTGGTAATTATTGGTAATTATTGGTAATTATTGGTAATTATAACTAATTATTACTAATTATTGGTAATTATTACTAATTATTACTAATTATTACTAATTATTGGTAATTATTACTAATTATTACTAATTATTACTAATTATAGGTAATTATTCCTAATTATTTGTAATTATTACTAATTATTGTTAATTATTACTAATTATTGGTAATTATCACTAATTATTACTAATTATTACTAATTATTACTAATTATTGGTAATTATTACTAATTATTGGTAATTATTACTAATTATTACTAATTATTGGTAATTATTACTAATTATTACTAATTATTGGTAATTATTACTAATTATTGGTAATTTTTCCTAATTATTGGTAATTATTTCTAATTATTGGTCATTATCGGTAATTATGGGTAATTATTGGTAATTATTACTAATTATTTGTAATTATTACTAATTATTGGTAATTATTACTAATTATTGTTAATTATTACTAATTATTGTTAATTATTACTAATTATTACTAATTATTACTAATTATTACTAATTATTACTAATTATTACTAATTATTGGTAATTATTACTAATTATTACTAATTATTACTAATTATTACTAATTATTACTAATTATTGGTAATTATTGGTAATTATTACTAATTATTGGTAATTAATACTAACTATTGGTAATTATTATTAATTATTACTAATTATTACTAATTATTGGTAATTATTACTAATTATTGGTAATTATTACTAATTATTACCAATTATTACTAATTATTACTAATTATTACTAATTATTACTAATTATTGGTAATTATTACTAATTATTACTAATTATTGGTAATTATTACTAATTATTGGTAATTATTACTAATTATTGGTAATTATTACTAATTATTGGTAATTATTACTAATTATTGGTAATTATTACTAATTATTACTAATTATTACTAAATATTACTAATTATTACTATTTACCGGTAATTATTGGTAATTATTGGTAATTATTCCTAATTATTGGTAATTATTACTAATTATTGTTAATTATTACTAATTATTACTAATTATTACTAATTATTGGTAATTATTACTAATTATTGGTAATTATTACTAATTATTACTAATTATTACTAATTACTGGTAATTATTACTAATTATTACTAATTATTTGTAATTATTACTAATTATTACTAATTATTGGTAATTATCGGTAATTATTGCTAATTATTGGTAATTATTATTAATTATTAGTAATTATTACTAATTATTGGTAATTATTACTAATTATTGGTAATTATTACTAATTATTGGTAATTATTACTAATTATTGGTAATTATTACTAATTATTGTTAATTATTACTAATTATTGGCAATTATTAATAATTATTACTAATTATTACTAATTATTGGTAATTATTACTAATTATTACTAATTATTACTAATTATTGGTAATTATTGGTAATTATTACTAATTATTGGTAATTAAAACAAATTATTGGTAATTATTATTAATTATTACTAATTATTACTAATTATTGGTAATTATTACTAATTATTGGTAATTATTACTAATTATTACTAATTATTACTAATTATTACTAATTATTGGTAATTATTACTAATTATTACTAATTATTACTAATTATTATTAATTATTACTAATTATTGGTAATTATTCCTAATTATTACTAATTATTACTATTTACCTGTAATTATTGGTAATTATTGGTAATTATTCCTAATTATTGTTAATTATTACTAATTATTGTTAAGTATTACTAATTATTGATAATTATTACTAATTATTACTAATTATTACCAATTATTACTAATTATTGGTAATTATTACTAATTATTACTAATTATTGGTAATTATTACTAATTATTCCTAATTATTACTAATTATTGGTAATTATTACTAATTATTGGTAATTATTGGTAATTATTCCTAATTATTGGTAATTATTCCTAATTATTGGTAATTATTCCTAATTATTGGTAATTATTTCTAATTATTGGTAATTATCGGTAATTATGGGTAATTATTGGTAATTATTACTAATTATTGGTAATTATTACAAATTATTCCTAATTATTACTAATTATTACTAATTATCGGTAATTAGCGGTAATTATTGGTAATTATTGGTAATTATTCCTAATTATTGGTAATTATTGGTAATTATTACTAATTATTGGTAATTATTCCGAATTATTGGTAATTATTCCTAATTATTGGTAATTATCGGTAATTATGGGTAATTATTGGTAATTATTACTAATTATTGGTAATTATTACTAATTATTGTTAATTATTACTAATTATTGTTAATTATTTGTAATTATTCCTAATTATCGGTAATTGTTACTAATTATCGGCAATTATGGGTAATTATTACTAATTATTGGTAATTATTACTAATTATTGGTAATTATTACTAATTATTGGTAATTATTTCTAATTATTACTAATTATTACCAATTATTGGTAATTATTACTAATTATTACTAATTATCGGTAATTATTCCTAATTATTACTAATTATTACTAATTATCGGTAATTATTGGTAATTATTGGTAATTATTCCTAATTATTGGTAATTATTACTAATTATTGTTAATTATTACTAATTATTGGTAATTATTACTAATTATTGGTAATTATTACTAATTATTGGTAATTATTACTAATTATTGGTAATTATGGGTAATTATTCCTAATTATTGGTAATTATTACTAATTATTGGTAATTATTCCTAATTATTGGTAATTATTCCTAATTATTGATAATTATTCCTAATTATTGGTAATTATCGGTAATTATTGATAATTATTTGTAATTATTACTAATTATTGGTAATTATTAGTAATTATTGGTAATTATTACTAATTATTCCTAATTATTACTAATTATTACTAATTATTACTAATTATTGGTAATTATTCCGAATTATTACTAATTAGTGGTAATTATTAGTAATTATTACTAATTATTACTAATTATTGATAATTATTGATAATTATTACTAATTATTACTAATTATTGGTAATTATTACGAATTATTGGTAAGTATTACTAATTATTGGTAAGTATTACTAATTATTGGTAATTATTACTAATTATTGGTAATTATTACTAATTATTGGTAATTATTACTAATTATTGGTAATTATTACTAATTATTGGTAATTATTACTAATTATTACTAATTATTACTAATTATTGCTAATTATTGATAATTATTCCTAATTATTAGTAATTATATGAATAATTACCAATAATTAGGAATAATTACCAATAATTAGGAATAATAACATTATTAGTATATTTTATTATTAATATTAAAATAATATAATTTTCTATATTATATACAATTCTCCTTTCATCTGTGTGTTTTCTGTCTCCACATACAAATAATACATGTGGAGACAGAAAACACACAGATGAAAGAAGAATTGTATATAATATAAAAAATTATATTATTTTAATATTAATAATAAAATATACTAATAATGTAATAATGTTATTATTCCTAATTATTGGTATTTATTATTAATTATTAATATTTATTATTAATTATTGAAAATTATTACTAATTATTCCTAATTACCATTAACTATGAACAATACTAATAATTTAAATTTATTAAGTAACAAAACAATGTAAACATAATTAAATTACAACTAATTAAGAATAATTGAAACTAATAAAAAATTTAAAATAAATATTAAATTAAAATGAACATAAATACCTTGAAAATTGATCTGAGGTTGATCTCTGATCGTTCTTGAAAACTTCAATATCAACTCCGGAGAAAAAAATTAAACTTGAGAAACGCTGAACTCTAGAAATAGAATTTTGAGAGAAGGAGAAGATGAAGTTTGAGAATGAATTGAAAAAAAAAACGGATGGGGGTATTTATAGGTTAGATTATTTGCGACGGGTAGCCCGTCGCAAATTCCTTAGCCATCATTTATTACGGTCAACAGTTAAATAGTTATTTGCGACGGGACCCGTCGCAAATAACCACCTGCCGACATACTATTTGCGACGGGGGAATATTCCCGTCGCAAATACCTTTTACCGCCGCCGGTTATTTGCGACGGGCAATAACCGCCCGTCGCAAATATGTTTCCCGCGATTTGGCGCGCAAAGCGCGCCAGTTCTTTTGCGACGGGGAAAGCAATCCCGTCGCAAAAGGCTACTTATTTGCGATGGGCAAATACCCCCGTCGCAAATAAGTTTTTAACGGGGCTATTTGCGACAGGATTTATCCCCGTCGCAAATAACCCGTCGCAAATACCCATTTTTCCCGTAGTGGATTCCTTATATCTAGTTCCAATGCAATAATATAACCACCGATACTATGCTACTAGAGTTAGTGTCTTTACAGTTGTTATCAGAGGAATTCTAGTAGAAACCTTGACAACTATATTTAGAAAAACATAGATTAGGGAACATAACCCTATGATAGAATTTTTCTATAAGTATAAAATAACATCCTAAAGTTTTGGTGAGAAATAGATTTTGTGGTTTTTCCTAACAATACATACACATTTGTATACTAAAAGTGGACATGGTTCTGGAACATTTATACCTAGGGATAATAACTCTAAAAAGTGTGAATTAGTATTTGACTCGATTATCACTTGGTGAATGAAAATGGGCCTTACTGTGCACTTGGTTTGAGACTCCTAGGGAATATTATTTGGATAATTCACATTTTCTTTACAAACTATTATGAAGGATTTAAATAGATGATGAAAATGAGTGACTTAGTTTAAAACATAGGTATATTAGATTTAAAAGAAGGTGTCATGATTTATACAACCTGTAAATGATTCTATGGTTTTCCAACTATGATTATTGTTTATCAAACTATGATTTTTTTATTTTAGTCAATGACTGAAACCTAAAGAAATCATGTTAACATTGAATATGATAATAAATGTGGTGATTATAAGAAATAAAATGGGATGATGAGTGGAGGGAAAGATATCATGATTATGTATAATCAGTTATCCAGATATATGATTAAAAATCTATACCTTAACCAACTCTACAACTCACAATTTAAGATAAGGATGAACTCTGCTAAGAGCTCGAGTGGTGGAGACAATGGAGGAAAGAAGGCTCAATTTACTTCATATTGGAAATGTGGAAATTGACACCTAGTAGAATGTATTAAAGGAATAATAAAATGTTTTATATGTGTAAAATAAGGTAATAGAGCAATGAATTGTTGATCAAGTGTGAGGAGTTCAACGGAGATAACTAAATTTTATCCTAGAGATCCATTTATATTTTGTTGACTTAAAGTGGGGAACTTGGGAATTATTTGAGTCAGTTCCCTCTTATAAAGGTTAACTCATATACCATGTAAGGACCTATATTATACCAATAATTTAAGTAAAAGTGTTGATGTATTTATGTATTGGTTTTAAAGAACTAAGTTATAGAATAATTTCTACCAATGGTATTTTGGTTATAAGAATCACGTAGTATTTAATGATTATGTTAATTATTGAAGAATATATGTATTTATGTAATATTGAATTAAGTTTTATGGATACAATAATGGTTTTATGATTTTAAGTTTGATCATAAGTTCAAATTATTAGACACCCCATTTGAGGTTTCAAGTGATGGGATTTTCATGTGATTAATGATATTTTGGGAGATGTTTCTTTAGGATGAGGTATATGTAATCCTTAGGTTCAACATGAAGTATTATTTGAGGAATAATTCTATATTCATAAGTTTAAAGGCATTTATAAAATTTAGGGTTAATATAATCATTGATTTTAAGGTAATATTAGTCAATTAAGATAATTTGATTTCATGGAAAAAAATAAGCTATATAGAAAACCACAGTGTTTAAAAAGTAATTTGATGATTAATGTTAATTTCTAGGATGGTCATCATATATTTGGAAATTTTATATGAGTTATATTAATATTTTTTTTAGAAAAAGAACAACCCCCATTCTAGGTGACAACCTGTCACATCCATAAATGCCACAGGGTCTGAACCCACAATCGAATGGTGGACATGGCACAACACCTAACACTGGCCTATGTGATGCCCTGTTTAATATGAAATTGGTTTTACATAAATGATTTTATGAATAAATTATTGTAAAAAGGATTAAGTTTAATTTTGCGTGTTACTCTTGTGGTTTAGGAATTAATGTATCATATTGGATAACTCATGCTAACTATTTTGTTTTTTGTAAATATTTTGAGACTTACAGAAGGAACTGTCACTATTTTTTGGATATTATGATCCATTAAAAGGAAATTTTAGTGCTTTGGGAATAAAAAATTCATATTTTATATTCACTCCTTGGAGTAAGAAACGAAGTTGAAATTGATCAAAGCATAACCAAAGGAGGAAATTATGCCTATAAAAAAGAAATATATTAATAAAGTATATTTTCTTATGTTAATAGATAGTAAAAAATCCCTCAACTCTAAGAAAATGATCCTGAAACCAAAATTTTCGACTATTACCTTCATATATTATGAATCAATGGACTTCTTAGTCATCTCAGATTTATGATTTTTTGGTTGTTAAATTTCTCCTGATCATTCACTTTCTTGTGACCAATGATCTCTATCACTCACTAAAATTATTTATACTCTTCTTCCTTGTCTATATTCCCAATTCCCAGAAATTTTTTCCTATTTGGGAACTCAGTTATGTATTATTCTAGATGAAAATTGTAATTCCCTTTCTCTCTTATCAAGAGGAATTTTTTTAACCATTTTTATGATGTGGGTTTTTAACAAAGCTACTATCAAATATCAAACCCTTGATTTCCAAGCACAAGTTCAAATTATTAGGAGGAAATTTATTGAAGGTGGGAAGAATGTAACACCCTGATTTATTTTTTAAAATAAGAACATTATGTTCGATAGCATATGCAACATGTAACATTGGGATTAAATTAACAGTGACATACTATTAAAATATTATTATTTAAATGTGACCATTATAACCTAGCCATTAAAATTGGAAGTATGAATAATAATAACCAATATTTAAAAATTATGTATTAATATTTCAGATAATGAAAATATATTTCTAAATAAGCTCTAATTTTTAGTAAATTATTTACATTCTTCAAAAATATATTTTTCATAAAAAATGTTTTATTTATTTTTGTGAGAAAATAATATTATTAATTTCTACCAATTTTAGAAATTTAATTTTATAAAATTAACACATTTTTTGAAATCATCATTCCAAAATTACCTAAGGGTAAAATTTTGGGTTTCTTTTTCTGAAAAGGGTGATTTTTCAATGAATAGTGAAAAATACTATTTTTTTGTAAAACTATCATTTCTTCTCAATAAATTAAGTAATTTAAAAGTAACATTATGATTTTAATTTAATTTAATAATTAAATATGTATTATTTAGATATATTTAATTTAATTAATTACATTTTAATCATGTTTATATTGGATTTTTGTATAAGTTTATTTTTAGGATTAAAAATACAATTATCTGAAAACCGTTTTTAAATGCATAATGTTCCTCCATTTTAATTAATTAAAATAACCACAAATAATGAAAGAATTAAATGAAATTTATATATTATATATCTAAATATATTAATTTAAATCCATATAATGATGATCAATAGTCATACAGTTAATGTAAGATCATCTTATGATTGAAAAATGCATTTATTGAAAAACCATTTTTGACGCATTTTTGAGTTTATTTTTAAACTAAAATTAAAAAATTATATGATTTGAATTTAGTAAAATAGATTTCATATTTTTAATTATAGTAATTAATATTATATAATATGTTTAACTTAATTTTTTTCAAAATGAATAGTAAAAATAGTAAAAATTAATTATCCTAGTTAAGGTTAAAACAATTTACTGGGGGGGGGGGGTGGGTTAGTCCAAAATATAAGTGTATTTTTACTCATTAAACATATAAAAATACTCTTGTATGGAAATATTTAAACCTTATCATATATTTAATTCAAATATAATGTCATTTGGAAGCATTTGGCTTGGGAATGATTATCATTTTGGATTATTTTGGGAAATTTCCAAGTGATTTCCAAGAACGTCCCCCTTCCCCACTTATAAAATTGCACTCCCTCATGTATTCACACAAATTAATCCATATATTACAAAAAAAATAAATCAAGAAAAAATCTCTGACCAACATCCTTATCCACATTATAGGGCTTCTAGTCTTCCCAAAAGACCCACCCTAGGGTCCTTAAAAAGAAATTCAAAGGAGGTTTCTCTAAGAGAAGGTAATTGTCTTAACAAATATCTTTCTTTTTTATTATTATTTTACAAAATTTAATTATGTATTAATAATTAAAATATAATAACACCAGTATCTCACATATACTGTGATGTTATTATGTTGAGAGTATAATATTTATCTCTCCCCTTCTCTATCAAATGGGAAATAAAGGCATCACTAATGTGTACAATGAACTACCGTCTCGCGAACCGATGTATTTTTTTACATCATTAAATCACATGGATAATATTAAGTATAAAAATAAATAATATATATAATACATAAGTCATTATATTAATTCTATAAAATTAATATATAATCTATTTCCTTACCCTTTCACCCATTAAGGGAATGATATCATCACTGTGCAATTAATTTTTCATCTCTAACCTTAAAGAATGATTCTAAATATATATATAATGAGTAAATATAATATTTATAATATTAATATAATTCTAGATATTATGTATCTATATCCTAAGAATAAGTACCAAAACTTCCCTGATGAAACATACATGAGAAAACAAAGATAACACCTGAAACAATGGTAAAAATGAAACATTATTAACAAACGGGTGACAAGATATTATAATATGATCATATATGATATTATAAATGTTAATATAGTTATTTAATATAATAAAAACATGATTAAAATTATTATATTGGAGGTTAAAACACGTTCAACTAGAGGGAAATGTGAGGTAAATGACTTTATCTCAAATTCCCTTCATTGGGGCATATTTTAAAGTTATGCAATAATTTATTTTATATAGTGTATATAACACCCCCTTTAAATGTAATATAACAAATTATTAATAATTATTTATATTTTAAGTTTTAATTTGAATTATTTCATCTAAGGTTATTTTACTTGAATGTTACCAAGTGGTAAAGAATTCCCTAACTCATTTTTATTGGGTTATATTACTTCTTTAATGTCTTTGATTTTATAAGATTATGTGTATAAAAAAGTTTGATTTCCTTATATTTCGTTTCAATTTTTTTTATGTGTATTTACATTTAATACACATAATTAACTCATTGAATACTTCCCACATCAACGTAATGATCATTTAAAGGGTTTCTTATCTCAAATTGTCTTCTTTGAGACATATATGTAATTTTATACAACTATATTATTTTATGAGGTGTGTATATTTCATTTTTGATATGTTATATCATAAATATCATTATATTCATGGTATTTAATGTTTTATTTGAAGTTATTTTTTATGGGGGTTATGAATCAAAATTTACCAAAGTAGTAAGGGTTTATTTTACAATCTCATTTTAATCAAAATTGTTTATGTTTAATTTTCATTAAAGGAAATTATTTGATCATTATATAATGAAACAATTTAATTTTTTCTCCTCTATTTATTTATGAAATTTTTAACTAATATTACAATTTCCTTCTCTTTAGTGATTACAATTATTGGAATTTTTTCTAAGAAAATCCAACTTTATTTCACTCTTCGATCGAAAATAATTTTTCTTCCAAATCCATGTTTTCAAAAAATGTTTTCAAGAATGTTTTTAATATTTTTATATAATTATTTAAATTAATTTTTTCCATGATTTTATTTCCTCACAAATTTTTAAAATCAATATTCCTTTCATTTTCCAAAAAGGTATATTTTCACTTTTTTTACAAAAATGTGAAAGGAATCTTTGTTTTAACATACTCAGCATAAACATAACTTTTTTAATATTATGAAAACTCATTAATTTGAAGATTCCTTCAAAATTTTTCATGATTCTATATGAATAAAATTTCCCCCCTAATATTCTATAAATATCTTGTTTTTAAAATTGATTTTTAAAGTGAAAAATGTATTTTTCTCAAGAATTTTTTAATGATATTTTTATGGAATTTATGTTCATCAATGAAAAATGACCTTTATATGTTGTAAAAATACTATCCTTGTCCTTTCTCCAAATAGTTTTACCAGAGGAAGTGTCGATATTATATTTCTTGATTAATTTCTATAGTCATTAACCTTCCCTTGAAACATTCAACTTCTTAAGACCATTGAACATTACATTCTCTTAATTATAAATATTCTTTATATCATGGATATGCTTATTTCATAGATCATATAAAATTTTTAAATATGTTATTTTATTATGAATATTATTTGATTAACTAGGGAAATATTGATAAATCCATATCCTTTACTCAATAAGGATATTTTTTGATAAAGCATATTAATTCATGATTTAAATCGATCATTCAATATATGAGGAATGCATTGGACATGAATTAATGGGTGGGGATTATAATTATATATCCCATAAATGCAACAGTAGGCTCATGTGGTGAATCTGTTTGCTAGCCTTGTTTAAATGGGTTTGGTGTATACCCACCCATTAATTAAACTATCTTGGAATAAGGTCTTAACATTATAGATATCATGATGTCTAGGATCATGACATCCAATATTAATCATTTCCTGTATTCAAAATTCAGTGATTATTACCCACGAGATTATTACATTGATGTTGTTGGAACTAAGGTTGTTTGTTGATAATAATGGATTTTGGTTTGTGTTTTTTTTCAATCTGCACACAGATGACTAGGGAGTTTTCAAGGAATGTGGTCATACGATTGAGGATGAAAGTAGTATTGATGGTGGCGCAGTTTCCTAGTGTTTTCCAAATTTTTGGGCCTAAAAAATAGGTTGTTTAGAAATGGTACCCGATGAAGGCGCACAGTACGCTGTACACGGTGCAAGCACGCGGTATGCGCTGCAGGTGCATGGTATGCACTATAGGTAGCGGGAACGGTACGTAGATTAGTGCATGGAACCAAAAATAGTTCGCAATAATGGTATGCAATGAAGGAATTCAGTACGAGGAATGATGAAGGTTGAAATGAAAAATGGTTCATAGCGATGGTACACGATGATGACATGTGGTACGTGGATGATGAAGGTTGGCAGGATTACTGCAGTTCGTGAAATAGGATCGGTACGTAGTGGAGGATAATCGTACGCATATGGAGTGAAGATTGTCCCACAATGAAAATTTCAGTAAAAAAGATTATCGATTTTTTCTTAGTTGTGTTCCTATTTAAGGAACAATAATCCCCTTTGTTAAATGAAGAGATTGGAGAATATAATTTCAGGAAGAAAACTAGAGAAGTCCAAAGTGGTTCGTGGAGGAGGAGATGGTACACAGAGAGACTCATCTGCATAAAGAAAATAGTCCACGGAAGAGTGTGTGGTTCGCACTGGAAGCTCTTGAAGTACACAACGGAGCAAGGCAATATGTGGAACAAGAAGGTACGTGGGAGTGTGGAGTAGTACACGGAGTAGGGAGGAACATGGAGTAGTTTAGTTCGTATAGGATCTGAACGGTACGTAGAGGAGATGGATGGTATGTGAAAATAACAGTGGTACATAGAAACAACACCAGTACGCGGAAAACCCAAGGAAGCCTAAAAATTGGCCAAATCAGTTTGCGAAATTATTTTCCATAACATATCAGTATAAATGAAAATAAATTAAATCTATGGGTGATTACGGGACTTCAACAAAGCATCGATTTACAGTTGAGGATGAATTATTTAATGCTAATATATTGAATATACCTTCAAGCCGATAAACTAAGTGAAGATTATTCCACTACAGTGAGCAAGGGGGAGTTAGCGGAAGTGATCCGAGGGATGCAATGTGCTATCCCTAAAACCTTGTAAAGGTAGTGCACCTGGAACAACGTGACTATGCTAAAAACTTGTAATACACAACTTGTGAATATTAGTGGTTTTGGTATGACCGACACACTGTCAGTGTATGATCATTATATATAGCCCTTAGTGGTGAACCAAGTAAAATTGTTGGGTCGTTGCTTTTCATGTGATTGTTAATTTTCTGCACATTCTCTTCAGAAAGTTTTAACAGGTTCCTACCAATATGGGAACATGATCCATCAGTCTAAAAGAAAAATTTGACACCCTAATTCACCCCTCCCCTCTCATGGTGTTCTAGGGTCCTTCAAGTGGTATCAGAGCATAAAGGTTGCTCATGTTGAATATGTCTTCTACTATCATGGAGAATCAAGTAAACGTAAGGGGAATTCCCCTCTTGGATGGAAGTAATTTTCAAGTATGGAAAAATAGGATGAGATATCACCTATGATCTCTTGGAATGGAAGTCTTATTTTCTACTTCATAGAGAATACAAGTCATTGATCCTACATGACTTTCGATGATAATTACATATAGGAAATTGCTTGATGATAATGCAAAAGCACAAAATACTCTCACTATAGCACTTTCTGATCAGATTTATCTAAAGTGAATGAGTTTCACATCTTCCAAGTTAATGTGGGATAAACTGGAAATATTTATGAAGGAGATAGAAAAGTGAAAGAGGAAAAACTTCAAGTTCTAAACAATAGGTTTGATGATATGAAGATGCAACCTGATGAGAATTTAGAATCCTTCTTCAATCGTATTACTGATGTTGTAGGAGAAAACTGAGGTTCGAGTGAATAAATCAAATACATTTACAAAGTGAATAAAATATTGAGAATAATTCCACCCCTTTATAATGAAAAGGTTTCAACCCTTGAGGAAATAGATCTATCAAAACTATATGTGGATGATCTTATGAGAAATCTATCATCTTATGAAATGAGAATCAACCTAGAAGAAGCTACGACTCATGTGAGTAAGGAAATGGAATTAAAATCCATGGATAAACTAAAAGTGTTAGGAGATAATAGTGATGCAGATGATGAGGAAAACAAAACTCTTTATCTCATTTCCAAGAAGCTCAAGAAGGGAACAGGGAAATTTGAAGGCAAGCTACCTCTAACTTGTTTTCTCTCTGGAAGAGTTGGGAACATTTCCTCTCAGTGCTCAATAAAATTTACTAATGAAGAAATTGAAGTTTAAAACATGGAGAAGCCCCATAAAAGATTCTTCAAAAAGGGAAACTTCAAATTTTTAAAGAAAGTACAGAAGAAGAGTTTTTTTGTGAGGAGAAAGAAGATGATAATGAATTCTGTGAGGAATAAGAACTAGAATTTAATATTGGAAACCATACCTCCAAGATAAATACCATTGAAAAGTCATAACCATTGACAAATAAATCTGAATATACTCAGTTGACTACTAATGTCGATCCCAAGTTTCAACTTAAGTATGATTTTGGTAAGCTTGGGATTAAATTTAAGAGATGTAATAAGTGGAAAGAAATGGTGTAAGAATCATCATAATATATTGATCAACTAGAAGTAGAAATTGAATGACTGGAAGAACTGGTGAAAGTTAAATCATCAGTCCTTAAAAGCACTGATGATGTTGTGGAACTAAAAATCCGAATTTAAGAACAAGAAAAGGTCATCAATGTTCTTACCTCGAGATTATAGGAGAAGTGCAAGACCTTTGAAGGACTTTAATAAGAAGTTGTTACTCTGAGAAGTAAACTTGAAAGTGAATCAATTTCAAAATAATAAAATAAGAAAATAAAATTTGTAAGGTTCTAAAATGTTGAGCTGCTAGAGGGAGAAAAATGTAGTTCTGATGGAATAGGAAAGGTCTTGAATGATAAAAGACCCACATTCAAGGTAAATAATGGAATTGGTTGTGATGATGAAACATCAAATGCTATAAATAAAGTGAACCAGAATAAAGGAAATATGAAAGTTGATCATGTTGAAAATCCCCCAGAAGTGATGAAAAAGAAACCCTTAAATCAAACTAAAAGGAGAACTGAAGATTATCTTTGAGTCTATAGAAATGATAGACAGTCAAACTATTTTCCCAAGGAAGAAGGCATTAAGAGAAATAAAAGTGATAAGACATTTCCTTTAATGAAGTGTCAGTTTTGTGGCTATCTTGGACATACCATGTCATACTGCGAAGAGGTAAGGAGATATATGAATAAGGAAGAGTTGTGAGTTCAAAAAAGGAGAACATATTCATATCCTAATTCTTATAGAAGAAATAATTTCTATGGATATTATTTTCACTGTTCTAACTTTGGACATAAAGATGTGTTTTGTAGGAAAAGGTATGAAATGAAAAATTATTTCAATACTCAGAGACGATTCAATACACATCAACTAGATGATGTTGCTATTTCAAACAGGTTTTCTCCTCTGTAAGAAGAATCTGAATATGAAGAACCCATGTACATGGAAGAGAGAATTGAAATACTATCAACATCCTACACTCAATCCAATATATCATGGAAGGAAAAGAGGAAAATGGTAAAGTCCAATTTTGCAGAAGTATCCCTCAAAGCTACAAAGAAAAAAATCACCTATATTCTTGATAGAATATGTTCATCCCACATTATGGGTAATGCATACCTATTAATGAATTTTAAGAAAAATTTCGATGGAATAATGAGGTTCAGTAACGATGGTGCTTTGAAGATAAAAGTAAGTGGAAGTACTGAGCAAGGAAATGGAGAGATGATAAAAACTAAGATCCTTTATGTGGATGGTCTATGTCAAAATCTTCTTAGCGTGAGTCAAATCTGTGACTCAGGTCTTATTGTGGCATTCAATCAGTATGTTTGTACTATAATAGGAAAGTCCAGGAATTTTCTCACGAAAGGCTATAGAATAGATGGCAACTTATATCAAGTTGATAGTAAAGAAAACATTTTCTACTTAACAGTTTAATAGGAAAATAACTTATGGCATCAAATATTTGGGAACATCAATCAAAGAGACATGGAAAAGATATATAAGATGAATATAGTCATGGATATCCCAAATATAAAGCGTGAATGAGAAAAGACCTGTGATGCGTGCATGCGAGGGAAACTTGTCTGCAGTTCCTACCGTCCAAAGAAGAAAAGAGCATCAAATCTCCTTGACCTCATCCATATAGATGTATGTTGCCCGATAAATATTCCTGGAACACATGAATAAAGGTAATTTGTTATTTTCATAGATTATTACAGTATAATGGAATGCGTGATCATTATACAAAGGAAGCTAAAAGTTCTTGATTGCATGAAAACCTATCATCGAATTGTCAATATTGATACTAGATGAAAGATCAAAGTCCTACGGTTTGAAAATGGAGGGGAATACTCAACCATTGAATTTGAAAATTACCTAGAGAATCATGGGATACAACCTGAGGTGGCTACTGTGAGAAATTCACAGAAAAATAGGGTTGTTGAGTGCAAGAATTTACAGGTAAACAATATGGCTAGAACTATGCTAATCGAGAGTCGTATTACTTGACATTACTGGAAATAGGCAGTACAAGCAAAAATGTATATTCAAAATCAAATAGGGCTATATATGGGTGAGATAAAGACACCCTATGAATTATGTCATAGAAGGAATCCCTCTTTGAAATATTTTCGTGTTTTTGGAAGTAAATGTTTTATCCAAAATAAAGAAGGCAATCAAGGGAAGTATGGAGACAATGCAGATGAATGAATATTTCTTGAATAATCAATGAAAAACAAATCCTAAAAATGTTTCAATAAGCACTTAGGAAGAATTTTAGAAAGTAGTGATGTAAATATCATTGAAAAGAAAAACATGAATGCTTCAAGGAATTCTTATGCTGATGTGATAGAAGATGAGGAAGGATGTGAACATGGAAGAAATGTTAATAAAGAGGTAGAGAAAGGTGTAAAAAACTCTCAAGAGTTACATCATGATTTTGACTCTGAATAAGAATCAGAAGAAGAATCCATAGCTGGAGAGAATTTAGTTGAACTAAAAAGGAGAAATCTAAGAGCAGAGATTGATCAGTCCAAAATTATTGGGGATCAAAATTAACCTACATAGACAAGGAGAATGAGGAATAATTCACATTATTCATTTTGATCAGTTGTAGAACCATACTCATTTGAAGAGGCTGCAAAGGATGAGTCATGGGTAAAAGCAATGAATGAAGAGTTAGTTCAGACTGACAAAAATCAGACTTGGTATCTTGTCAAAAGACTAGAAGGACACAATATAATTGGTATAAAGTGTATTTTCAAGAACCAATTTGATGAACATGGAAATGTGATAAAAAATAAGGCACGCTTGGTCTGTAAAGGATATTCACTTATCGAAGGCATTGATGTTGATGAGACATTTTCTCCAGCATCGAGACTTGAGTAAATCAGGCTATTTCTTGCCATGAAAATCCAAAGAGGTTTTAAAGTTTATCAAACGGATGTCAAGACGACATTATTAAATGGAGTATTAGAGGAAGAAGTCTACATTGAACAACCTATAGGGTTCTTACTCGACAATGATGAACTAAAATTTTTCAAATTAAAGAAATCTCTCTATAGTCTAGAATAGGGGAACCACATGCATGGTACTCTTAGTTAGACTCATATTTGAGAAATCTTGAGTTTAAAAGAGGAGGAGAGGATCACAATATCTATGTGAAGAACTCTCAATATGATCTGTTCATGGTATTGGTATACGTGGATGATATTATTTTTTTTGGAAGCAAACATGGATCAGTGGATGAATTTTCCAATCACATGAAATCATAATTTGAAATGTCTATGATTGGTGAGATCACATACTTTTTAGGGTTGCAGGTACTTCAGAATAAGGACTACACTTTCATTTCTCAAGAAAAGTATACAAGAGAGATACTGAAGAAATTCATTATGCATGATTCCAAACCAATGTCGACTCCAATTGCAGTTGGATCAAAGCTCAAAAATCATAAGGAAAGGACTTCTTTGGATCCCACCATGTACAAAAGAATCATTGGAATACTACTATACCTGACGGTGACATAACTAGATATTGTATTTGAAACCTTCCTTGAGGCACACTTTCAGAGTAATCTGAAGGAAGAATATATGGCAGTAGTGAAAAGAATCATGAGATACATTCAAGGCACACATAATTATGGGATATACTTTGTTGCAGAAAGATATATTGAACTATCATCATTTTCTGATGCTGACTGGGCTGGAGATGTAGTGGACAGAAAGTCTACCAGTGGTGGAGCATTCTATATTGGGAAGAAATGTGTGGGATGATTAAGAAAGAAATAGAAAAGTACTTCACTTAGTTCTGCTGAAGCTGAATACATATCTGCTACCAAAGCTTTCACTCAGTTAACTTGGATGAAGTAATATCTGATTGACATAGGTGATGAGGTGAAACAAACAATGAGGATTTACTGTGATAAAAAGAGCATAGTTAATCTTACAAATAATCCTATTCAGAATTCTTGTACAAAATATATTGAGATCAGATATCACTTCATAAAAGAAAATGTTGAACAAGGCGTGATAAAAACGGACCATGTGGGAACTGATGATCAAGTAGCTGACATTATGACCAAGCCACTGTCAGCGGCTGTGTTTGAGAAACATCGGTTTAACCTTGGTGTTTAGCCACCTTCTAGTGCATAAGGTGGTTATGAGATTCCCCTCTCCCTAGTTGTTTTAACTATTTTTAATGTATTTTTGGAAATGATGCAGGTTTATGGGGGAAATACAATCTAGAGGGAGCATGTTTTTTTAACTCTACAATCTAAGATTCAGTTTATTGGGTTTATTTCCAATGGGGGAGAATGGATAAATTCAATGGAGATTGTTATGGATACAGGAAAGATGGAGAATAAGAAAATCCAAAACTAAAACTATGGGAGAGAAAAAGAAAACAATAATAACTCAATTAATGTGCTCTCTCTTATTTTCTACACTAAGCACTACTCACGTAGAGTTAGAGTGATGGTTGAATTATTTCTTGAAGGTTCATGTTTTAATCATGGGTGGCACATTAGTGAATTTATCTGGAGATTTCCAACAAACCCAAAGGGGGATATTTTTGGAACCAAGGATGTTTGTTGATAATAATGGAGTTTAGTTTGTGTTTTTTGTCAATATACACACAGATGAATAAGGAGTTTTCAAAGAATGCAGTCATACGATAGGGGCTGAAAGCAGTATTGAAGGTGACACAATTTCCCAGTGTTTGCCATTTTTTTTGGCCTAAAAAATTGGGAGTTTGGCAATGGTACACGGTGAAGGTGCATAGTATGAAGTGAAGGCATATGGTACATGATACAAGCATGTGGTACGTGGTACATGCACGCGATACACAATGTAGGTAGAGGGAATAGTATGATGAGCAGTGCATGAAACCGAAAATAGTTCACAACAATGGTACACAATAAAGGAATTTGGTATGCGGAATGGTGAATGTTGAAACAAAAAATGGTTCACAGAGATGGTACATGGTGAAGGAAGGCAGTATGCAGATGATGAAGGTTGGCAGGATTTCTACGGTTCACGAAATAGGAGTGGTACATGTTGGAGGATAACTTTATGTAGATGGAGTGAAGATTTCCCCACATTGAAAATTTGGGTAAAATAGATTAGAGATTTTTGCAGAGTTGTGTTCCTATTTAAGTAATAATAATACCATTTTTTAAATGAAGAGATTGAAGATTAGAATTTTGGGAAGAAATATGGAGAAGTTCAAAGTGGTTCGTGGAGGAGAAGATGGTACTTGGAGAGACTCATCTGCATAAGGAAAAAAGTCTATGGAAGAGTGTGTGGTTCGCAATGGAAGCTCTTGAAATACATGGAAGAGTAAGGCAGTACGCGGAGCAAGAAGGTACATGGGGGTGTAGAGAAGTACGTGGAGTAGGGAGGAATGCAGAGTAGTGCAATTCATGGAGGAGCTAGATGGTACGTAGAGGAGCTGGACGGTACGCGGAAACAACAGTGGTATGCAGAAACAATACCAGTACACGGAACACCCAAGGAAGCCTGAAAATTGGCCATATCAGTTTGAGAAATTAATTTCCATAACATAGCAGTATAAGGAAAAATAAATTAAATCTATGGGTGATTACAAGACTTCAACAGAGCATCCATTTACAGTTGAGGATGCATGATTTAATGCTAAAAGATTGAAGAGACCTTTAATTCGATGAAATGAGTGAATATTCTTCCAGTGTAGTGAGCAAGGGGGAGTCAGCAGAAGTGATCTAAGGGATGCAGTGTGATATCCCTAAAACCTTGTAAAGAAAGTGCGCCTGACATAGAGTAACTGTGCTAAAGCTGAATACATATCTAGAGTGCATGTGTTGGAATGTTCCAAAGTGAATACATATATGGAGTGCATGTGTTGGAAAGTGATAAACCTGAATGAAAACCACCCAAAAGGGTCTAGTACTATTTGATATTCAACTCCACTTTTTTTTTTAATTTTTTTTGTTTTAAAATTTAATGCAAGACTTAAGTATGTTTTCTAGTTTACTAAGAATACTAAACTATTATATCCATCGGGATAAAATTCCTTGTATCTAGTTCAATGTAATAAAGCAACCATCATCTTTGGGATACTAGAGTTAGGGTATTTACATTTACTATGATTATGATTGATGTATGGTTTATTTTCCTCATGTGGAACCCATACATATGATTATAATTTATGAGATAGGTGGTATTGGAATTATATATCCCTAAAATGCACTGGGTAATGATTTATATCTCACGATATGTTATGTAGGGGATTAAGGAGTGAACCTAATCCAACATGGGACTATATACACTTTATGATGATGATCTTGGGAGTGACCCTTAAATTATATTTTTGATATCTTGTTTTATATTTTTTCCATATGTTTATGATATTATACCATGTATGAATGATTATGATAATCCTATTTATGATATCATTTTATGTCTCTTGACTCTCATGTCATGATTCATTTCCTTGTTTATTCTCTTACTAGGCTTTCTAGATCACCCTTTTCCTTATGTATTTTCCCCAAGATATCCTATTTAGTTTTATAAGATCTATGGAAGTTAGGAAAACTATGTGGATTTTTAAATAAAGATGATGTTTTTATTTCTAATATGATGTATTTTTATATCTAATCTATCAAATACACTATACCTCAAGATCCTAAAATCTTATTTTTTAGAAAAGTATGTCAATAATTATGAAATAATATATGTTTAAGGCTTGGGTCCCTATATTAATGTCCTCCAAGAGATGGGTTATGGACTAAGTGACTTGGGATGGTATTGAGAATCCTAGTGGGGTGGCTCTGTCTACGTATTGACCTAAGGGGCCATGTTAAGTACCTCAATGTCAAACTAACCCTAATCGAGTGAGGTCGACTATGGATAGAAAATGGTAGGTTTTGGAATTTGATCAACCCTTCCTTTATTCTATTTATGATTGACATGGTATAAAACCTTGGGGTGTCCTCTTATTATGTATGGAAAACAACTTGGGGATGTGTTTTGATATATGATATATGGTTAAGAAAAATCCCATAGTAGGGAGGGATGTGATACTACTCTTTAGGGATGCCATAGATTCGGATCTCAGGTACTATTTGGGATGTTTTATCTTTTATCTAAAAATTAACAAGGATATTATTTGAGGCTACCATGGATATTCATTCTAGATTATATTGTTTGGGATACTACGTGTTACGTCCCTAGAATCATGTGGTTATTATTTTAGAGTTGACATGGATTTGGAGCCCATATTATACTATTGTAACTATTATAGATTTGGAGATCATTGTTGAAGCTAAAATGGATTTAGAGGATGAATTTTTGGGCTATCATGGGATGGGTCCTTAGAGTCATGATGATATAACTACGACTATCATGGATTTGGATCCTACATGTCACTAGGTTGGCACAATTATCACTACGTGCTCAGAGACACCCCTAACAAAGGCCAAATCAGGTATAGTGAATCGGGTTAATGAATTTAAGTATTGAAAACAATATGGTACATGGGTTGGAACAGTATGTACAATTTTCTCAAAGAAATTTTAGCATCAGGCTGAAGAAGGTATTGTTGTTTTATTTTTATTTTTTAGCAGTTATTTTTACAAATTATGTCACATGCACATATCATTGCTTTACCAGTTATGTACGAGATCATGTTAGTGGTTACCTACTGAGTTTTTTACTCACAACTATGACAATTAAGATCCCAAGAATCTATACACTTGTTGTAGGCACAGGTTGGTCTAAGGCTTGGGATTGTTGATTAAACAAGATAACTCACATAGGATTGGAGATTGAATGATGTGAGGCTTTTGGATTTTATCCGATCTTACTATACTTTTTTTGGTTGTGGTATTTATTCTTATATTTTCAATCTATATATGTGATTGACCCAATGGGTGATCAAGTCTGTATGATTTTATTTATGTCTCAAATTTGTGTTATTATTATTGGATGTTTTATTTATTTTTGTGTTCGGATGGTTATTGTTTGTATATGATACTAGGTTATTTATTTTATGATCCTATAATATAATATAATGGTATAGTCCCCCCTTCTTACCTTATTAGAACCCCTCTTATAGTTGATATCCTTTGGTGTATGAGGAGGCATGCCTGAGGTATGGTAGAAACCATTGTTTTAGGCACCGATTTGTAGTATGGGGCGACGGGATGTTAAAGAGTGATATAAGAGTGATTTTTTTACTATTTTAGATATTTTAGTCAGGAGATATATGAATGTTCCAAATCTTGTGATATATTCTAGGCTAGTGAATCATGAACAACTGTTTCGGTATTAAGTTCAACTTACTAGGGGTTTGGGATTGCTGTTCTTGGTATTTGATGTTATAATTGATATTATTTTTATATCATATGTCACATGTGGGGTTTAGGTTTTATGGTTTTATCATTGAATCTTTGTATCTTGCCTCATTGTAAATAATCTAGTTATTATATTTGGATCTTATAACAAATAGAAAATAGGTGTCTCATGCATCATTATTAAGCATGTAGGATCACCATGACATGTATGTCTGCCTATGTGTGACTTTTATCACTGATTATAGTCTTGTTTGTTTAAAGTGTCAGAAAATATTCATATAATATTTTCCTATATAAGTACATGGTTTCATTCTAATCGGTCGGGGAAACTTATATATGTATTTCATTATGATGGAAGGTCATGTGGATCTATGGTTAGATGCTCAATGAGTATAATGATGATACAATCCATTGGTGTAAAAGACATTCAATGAACCTAGTAGGCCATCACAAGAACTTGATACCTTAGCACTAGACCCTTTTTGGTGGTTTTAATTCTGGTTTAGTTATTTAAAGTTCCTATAATAACCTATATAGATTTTCCAATGTATAATGGAATTAAATTATATCTAATCAAACCTCATGTTTTGGTTTTACATTATGGATCATCTTGGGTGGGAAATTTGTATATGGACCCTTTATGAGGTGTGATTCTCCAAGAATCAGTATCGTAGGTGGATGCTTAGTGAGAATCAGTTCCTAGTAGGATGGTGTTGTAATATGATGCTAATTTTTATGTTGAGACCCTGAAGATGATTATTTTGGCCAACTAGATTCCATTGGATATTTCAGATGGATGCATAGATAATACCCATGAGGTGTGAATTGTATGCGAGACCCTTATTGGGTAGTTTGACATGTGTGTGCCTCGAGTTTTTAGATGGGAGTGAGAGTGCCGCCGTGAGTTATGGCCTTTCATGAGATTTGGTTGGTGGTTTAGTTGGGAGACCTAACAAACCTTGAGGTATGACTCTGGATTTTATTGATCTGGTACCTAGTAGTGTGTAGGGAAACTCATGTGAGGGGTTAGCCTAGGTTTTTTTTTCTTGGGATATGGAAGCATAAATATATACTTCAGATTGAGACTGGTGCATGGTAGGTGCTATCGAGGCTATGGTATATGTGTGGTGATGCCATCATGACTTTCTTCATGGAAAAAAACTTGAGTATGGATGCTTATAATGTAAGGAAACCCGAGTGCCTTGGTATAAAGGTAAGTTATATAGATTGAAGGATTTTTTATATTCCTAGCCTATTTGTTTTAGGGTACACCTTAGGAGTGTTGAGGGAGTGTAGGTAGGCACTTATGTTCTAGAACAATGCTGATGGATGAGTGGTCATGTTTTGAAACCTGGAACTGGTAAGGTGCTCTATTTTAAAGAAGAGTTCCTAGGGTGATCCTAGTTAGTTTGAACTGATGTTTGGTAGGAGTATCATCAGTAGTGTTGGGTGGCGATCCTTGGCATAAGATAAATATCAAGGAATTATTTTGATGAGAGAATATGGGATGTTCTTGGATTAACGATTTGACATTTCATGGTTCATGGTCAGTATATTTAGGTGGTGTGAAACTCACAAGATCATGGGCCAGATCCCAAGGACCAGGTGGTATATAAGTACACACCTATTTCATATTTAAGTAAATCAAGGTGATTCATGATGTTCACACATGGAAAATATTGAATTTTTAATAGTGACAACTGACAGTAAGCTGAGGACTGATGAGAATTGTAAAATCTAGTGTGAATAGTTTCTTGGGGATTGAATCAAAATGAAAAATTCTTCTTTATGGGAGAGGAGACACCATAAGTGGAATGAGTGTGGTGGAATGGATGATTCAGGTTGATCATATATAATAATTTCCTGTAATAGATGAGCATGGGTTGGGAGGATCGAAAGATGTGCAGTGATTGAATGTATTGAGGTGGTGCTTGAAGAGTATTTTAAGGTAATGTATATGGTGGGGAGTTCATTATTTTCTGTCTGAGGGAATATACTGCATTATCAGTAGAGATTCATTAGATTTTTGTGGATGGCGTTCCCATGGGTCAGGAATGGGTGATGAGTTACATTTCGAGTTGGCACTTGGGAATGAGCAGGATGTCCCACATCCTACCATGATGTTTAGTGATGGATGGGGAGTGGGCCATAATGATCATAATTGTTTTTATATCACAACAATAAGGGAACCCCTATAGCGGGGATCGTGATTTTAGTTATGGGTGATACGACCCTCATGCCGAAGCTCTGTGGGTGAATGGGACTAGTGTATGGATAGTCATTATGGAATTCTGATGTTGGTGGGTAAATAGATCCGGATACATTTGGATTCCTAAGTGAATTCCATGTATAAATTTGGGTTTGATGTTGGGTGGATTTTGGGTGATGAAATCAGGCTTGAGATAAATTGAGATGATTTGAACATGATAGGGTTGAGGTGCCTTGATTATTGAGTCATGTCAAATCACAATGAAAGATGTGTTATGTTGGTTTTTCAATCGTGAAGTTTCATTAGAGGTTGCGTACAAAATTTAGTGGGAATATTCAAGTGATTAATAATATCTTCAGGGATTAAGGCATAATTATCAGGTAAATTTGAAGTATGTTGAAGGCTGAAGTTGAGTGTTTTTTAGAAAATTCATCTTGAGGAGGTTTGAATTTCAAGCTTGCAAGTAATTATATGAGGGCTGGTGGAAAACACATGAGGTACACAGTATTGGATATGTCAGGTGTATTATTTGGATTTGGATGGGATTTTTGGGAAAATGCGATGTGTGTGGATAATGGGCATGGATAGTGGTGACTTTTCCATGTCAGTTGTAATTTTTTAAATGATTCTAATACAAGTATTTGATTAGGATTCTCATGCTTAATGGGGTATAGTGAAATGTAAACCACTATGAGTGCATTATTATACCTTAGAAGGGGTGTTTCGATAGTTAATTTTGTCAATGTGAGGATTCATGGTTTTAAATTTGATTTTTCATATTAAGAATTATGGTGGGAAGCACCATGCAGTTGATGATTAATTGGATGAAGACACATGGGTGTATTGGGATATAAGGGTGTTGTGGAGCATCATATTAGGGTTTCAGGGATGGTTTTAAGCAATGAACCAGATTTTAGTGTTGTGCACCATGTTGGTGAAGTTGTGCTATATAATATTGTTTGTCATTTAACGATTAAACATATCCATTTGGGCATGAAGTGACGACTGACATAGGTTGGGTGTCATGTTTGGATGAAAACTAAAACTTCTTAGGGATGATAAGTGTTATGGTGGGGAGTTTTTAATGCCATTTTCTGTACATGAATTTGGAATTCATGGGAAAATTTGAATTTTCAATTAATATGATTGGTAAGATATTGATTTGGGTTTCAAAATAGAATTCTAAGATTTTAAGTGTTCCTAAGAATGATTTTTGGATGAGGAAAAAGGATTAAAAGGTGTTCAATGTTTTGGGATAGCATTAGATGAAGTTGAATGTCCTGAGGCTGTAGTCTTTAGCTACTAACTAGCTGTAGGCTAGCCACCAGCCATCTGGTGGGTATTTTAAAGATTTAAATTTAATGGGGGTAGAAACCTTCCCTCTCTTGTTGGTGTATGCAACCAGGGGGTTCCCTCCTTATTCTCCCTTCCTTAACCTTGGTTTGGGGTGTTTTTTGATTGTGTTTAGCATTTATTTAAGTTACATACTCTCATCAGTGGTCCCCCTTTATCTCCTTCCATCCTCTCATTTAATTTTCTCATTCCTCTATTAAGGTTTATATAAAATTTTCACCCTAAGATAGTGAAATTTACCATTTGAAAAGGTGGTTTTGTGATGCTTTCATATAGGGTGTCCCAAGAAGATGTTTGATAGCCCGCAGGGTGTCGTTAATTTCATATGGAGCTACACAAATTTAATAATTTATTAAACCTATACAACCTAAGTAAAAATGTAGTATGTGGAAATACAGAGTTTTGAACCCATAAGTGTGATCCGTATGTTCTAAATTAATTAATGAAATTGAAATTGAAATTGTTTTATTGTTTGAATAAATAAAGTGAAAAAATTGAGTTTGATTATCAAGAGAGAGATATTATAGGTTCATCTATTTCAGGTTCACGCACTAGGGATTCAATTTATAATAGATTTATTCAGGTTTGGTGTCAGAATTGGTTCATTAGGGATCCTTGTTCTGGGTATCCTTCTATAATACTGTGATTTCACCATCGGAATGGTCATCTACTAGATTCAATCATAGAGATAGGAAACCCAAAACCTTGTTTAAACATAAATAAACTAGATTACATAATGGTAATACAAAAAATATTTTAATTAATTGATGTTACAAAATGATAATCCTCATAATACAACAATGTTCATGAAATATGAAAATAAGATGAATTGGAATTCATAAACAGTGTTCACAACAATAAAAAACAAGAATAATAGGTAGAAATACTCCCTATAAGAACATCCCCCTAACATCACCAAACACAAATATAACTACTCGCTCATGATAGAAATGATGAGAATGAGAAGCATGGGTACCTGAAGAAGAATGGTGGCCAAGAGGGGGTTCAGATCATCACTCTATCGCATGGAAGTCATCTGTCAACATCACTATGCTCCCTCTGGTCCCTGATTGTATGCAAGGTGCATCTGAGGGGTTAATTTATAAGAAATACCATCAAAACCTCGGCCTTTTTTAATTTATTTTTTTTGTTTTATGACAATGTCAAAACGTTTAAAGGAGTTTCATGATGTGTAATCCATGTCAGCAGTGGGACTTTCATATCTATCCTCTCTTCAACTTTTACGTCATGTATTTATGTACATGGCATGTAATTAATTTTCACAGTGTGTAAAAATTTTATGACTTGCACTAGAGGAAGGCTTTATATATGAAATATAACGTCATGTAATGATATACACGACATGTAAATGGTTTTTATCTAGTTTCCAGCTTTCACCATATTCAAAAATCTGATTTCGCACCACTTCATTTCACTTGTGGCGTGAAGTGTCTTTTATCTCATAAATTTTCTACTTTTTATTCCTTTTCCATAAATCTGTTTTTACTACCATAAAACACAAAACAATCCAATTCATTCAAAAAATTGGCAACATCATTCATTTAAATATAGAAATCAATACATGAAAATACCATCAAATATATACATGAAATATAGTCATCAACATCTGTTAGTATTTTTCTATTGATTCAATGAAGGTATGTCACATTGTGATTTTTCTTAGGTTCTTCACAGAAATTAAAATTAATTGGTTATGGAATTGGTATGATAAGTTAGTTATTTGGCTCAGTTTGATGTCATGGATCCTTAGGGGACCTCCCATGGGTGTTTGGTCATGGTTATGGTGTGATGAGGCTTTATGGTGATTTTTTGGTGAATATAACTTGTTTAAATTAAGTTTTTTTAATTATTTAAAATTTTTATAATTATTTGATGTGGGTTTTTTGGAAGGGTTTAGAGACTCAGGTGGATGGAATTGGTTTGTTTATCCAAGATGAGACTTGAACAGGCTTAGGTAAGATATGTAGGGCATTAAGCTAAATTGATAAATATTTAAATTATAGTAGGTGGTCCTTGATGATTTACCCATGGAATTAATTAATTTTGTTTATGATTCATGTGATGTGTGGTCTTACCCCTGATAGCGCTAACCCATTTCATTAACAAGGAACCATTAATTTAAATTTTTTGGTTAAATTAAATTAAATGGTAATTTAATTTAAATTGTTTAACTTATGTAAATACCAAGTATGAAATGAGTAAAGGTCCAAGGAAACTAAGGACCTTGGGAACTAGCTTGACGCCTTAGCTACTGATGGTCAAGGAATAGATTAAGAGGTTAACCAAACACCTAGACTCTTCCAAGATGGGGGTGTAACATGACCTGATATGGAAGAACCTAGTAGGCCAAGTGAGGACCCTTAAAATGTGATTGGAATAGGTGGACAAACAATAGGTATATTAGAGATGGTCTAGGTGATATGAATGTCTTGGAGTGACCCTGAATTTAGAGATGGTCCTTAAGCCATCTCTGAAGATAGACACCAGCAAGGCTTACCTATGAGGCCTATAAGGACATGCTGTGACTATGATCTTGTTGAGGGGTGTGAAATCCTCCTAGAGATGGGTTATGACATGAGTGACTTGGTATAGTTTTGAGGACCCTATTAGGGATCCTCCATCTATACTTGACCTAAGGGATTATGGTAGATACCCTGATGATAGACCAACTCTGAGTGGGTGCAGTGGGATATAGATTGAGATGGTAGGTATATGAATTCATCAAACCCTGTCCTTTCTTTTTTTAGGTTTGAATTAGTATACTCCCTTGGGAAAATTTCTTATTATGTATGGAAAACTCCCTAAGCGTGGTATTTTGATATGTGATACCTAGATGAGAAAACTCCCCTAGTAGGGAGGTTCGTGATACTATGATTTGTGGCTTTCATGGATTTAGAGCTTGGATACTATTTAGGTTTCTAGGGATTTGGATATTGGATACTATTTGGGCTGTCATAGGTTTTATCCCTAGAGTTGTGAGGATACTATTTGGAGTCCCCATGTATCTAGAACCCATATTATATTATTTTTCCTACAATGGTTTATTTCCCTAGAGTTATGAGGTTATTGTTTGGGGTTTCCATGGATTTTGATCCTAGATTATATTTTTGGAGCTTCATAGAATTGGATCTCAATGTTAGAGATTCCATGGATTTAGAGCTCATATGTTTGGTCTTTCTTGGGATGGGTCCTTAGAGTTGTGATCATACAGTTGGGACTATCATAGATTTGAATCATGCATGTTACTGGGTTTTCATGGTAATCACGACATGCTTAGAGATAACCCTAAATTGGTCAAAGAAAGTATGGTCGATTTGATACATTTTAGTTTTGGTATGAAGTAGGTATTATTGCTATATTTTTTATTTTATAGCAGTTGTTTTTCCTGAGCATTTCACATGCATATATCATTGCATTGATGATTACATATGGGACTTAATTGGAGGTGAAATATAGAGTTTTTTACTCACACACTACTTGGGAGGTGATGAAGCATAGGTACTAGAGAATCTATACACTTATTGTAGAAACATCTTGGGATGGGGACCAAGATTGTTGATCGAGTTTAATAACTTTAATGGGATTAGATATCAGATGAAGTAAGTATTATGGATTGTAGTAGACACTCCTATACTTTTATTTCGATCTTGGTATTCATTCTTTTATTTTCACTTTGTATATATGATCAACTCAGTGGGCGATCAAGTATGTATGAATGAATATATGTCTTGAATTCATATTTTTATTATTAGAGTTTCATTTATCTATGTGATTTAATGGTTATTAGTTTCATATGATACTAGGTTATTTATTTTATAATTTTTAACTCTCATATAGAGGAATATAGTCCACCCACAGTAACTACTTAGACCCCCCATTGCTAGTCAGAAGCCTTTAGAATACAGAGAGGCACACCTGAGGTATAGTAGTAGTCATCAATACAAGAATAAATTAGTGGTCTAGGGAGGAAAGATGTTACAATATCATTATAACCCATAATACCCCATAATGATCATCCATTATGGACAACTCAAAATCATAATTTGATGGGACATTATCAATAAAATGTTCATGTAAAATAAATTATATCACACATGAATGAATGATAAATAAATATTTCCTTTATTATAATAACATGATATATCCCATGTGTCTTACACCCAAATATTCTATATGACCTTCATGTTGTTGTTGTATTAATGGTTTTGTCAATGTATCTACAATATTCTCTTACTCGAACGATCTTTACATCACCCCTCTCAATGATCTCCAATATGATATGGTATTTTCAAAGGATTTTTATAGTCCTTTAGTGAGATATGAACTCTTTATCCTAATAAAATTCCCCATTGTTTTCACAATATAGCTTAATTTACCCTTGATAACAGGAACCAATCTATGTTCAATAATGAACTTCTTGATCCAAACAAATACCATCATAGTATCAGATGTAGTGATGTACTCTACCTATGTTATCGAGTTCTCTATAGTGTATTTCTTAGAATTCTTCCAACTAATAGCTCCACTATTTAGAAAAAACATGAATCTATATTGATATCCTAGAACATATTTTTAAAATTGGAAACTAGAATTTTTGTAACCCTTTACACAAATTTCATCCTCTCCTCCAAAGACAAATAATATATCCATAGTCCTTCTCAAGTACTTAATAATATTATTTATAAAAATCCAACAACACTTACCAAGATTAGATTAGTATATAATAGTTATGATCAAATCATAAGAGACATCTGGTTGATTAAATAACATGTAATTCATGATAGATCTTACAGTAGGTGAATAAAGAATCATATCCACACTTTCCAACTCTTTATAAGGATCTTGGATCTTCCTAAGATTCATAATATGTAACAATGGTAAAGAAACCTTCATGGAGTTCTCTAGGATAAAATACTTTATCAATTTACCAATATGTGTGTTTTGAATTAGTCCAAACAACCTCTTAGATCCATCTCTATAAATCTTCATACCCAGTATGTAGGCTACTTCACCCATGTGTTTCATTGAGAAACATTTACCCAGTAACACCTTTATAGAATGAAGTGTCAGGATTTCGTTTCTGATAATAAGTATGTCATCTACATAGAATATTAGAAACAACAATACACCCCTACTAACCCACTTATATATTCAAGAACCATCTACATTTTGGATGAAAGCAGACTATTTGATTGCATCATCAAAAGAAATATTGCAACTTTGTGAAGATTGCTTCATTCCATAAATGGACCTTCGTAACTTTTATACCTCTCATTTTTCACTTCAAAACCTTCCGGATGTATCATATACATTTCCTCTACTAAATTACCATTAAGGAGAGTATCTTTGACATCCATTTTATAAATATCATAATCCTAATGATCTAATATTGAAAGTAAAATATGAATGGACTTTATCATTGCAATAGGTGAAAAGGTCTCTTTATAGACAATACCATGATTGTTTGTAACCATTTTTCATTAGTCATTATTTATAGGTATATAATACACCATTCATGTCAATTTTCTTATGGAAAACCCACTTGAACCATATGGTTCTCACCCATTCAGGTGCATCCCCCAATTTCCAAACCTAGTTAGTGTACATAGAGTCTATCTCAGATTCCATGGAATTTAACCACTTCTTATATTCAAAACACTTAATAACCACTCAAAATTAATAAAGTTCATCTCCTACGAATGTTAATTAATCATAATTGTCCATAGGAAATCCTTACATCTCATTTTTTTAATGAATCCTACCATACATTCAAGGTTCTTTTGTAAGTTCAGTTGGTTCTTCTCCACAAATCTTTACAGAACTAGCTCAATTTAAATATCAAGAGCACTTTAGTTTTTTGGTTTTGAACTTCTACAAGTTCAAAATTCCTCCCATTGACTCCTCTATTAATGAATTCCTTTTCAATTAAAACACTAGTTTGGATTACAAACACTTTGTGTTTAGTTGGGTCATAAAAATAATATCCCCTAGTTATCTTGGGATAATAAATATATAATCATTTATTAGACTAAGGGTTAGGTTTATCAGAATAAAATCTCTATATGAGTGATTTTAAAACCCAAATCATCATTAAATACAAAATAGGATATTTCCCATACCATATCTCTTTTGTTGTCTTTATGATTACTTTAGATGGAACATGGCTTTGTAATAATGTAGTAGTTTTAGAACATTATCCTATAATTAAATGGGAATATTACATAGACTCATAATCAATAGAACCATGAAAAAAAGGTATAATTAATTCTCTAAAACACACTATTTAATTATGGTGTTCTATGAGGATTGAGTTCTGAAAAAATTTCACAATCTCTCAGATGATCAATAAATTATTGTCTTAAGTATTCACCACCCTAATCTGATCAAATAATCTTAATAATTTTACATTTTTTATTATATACATAATTTTGAGACTCTTTGAACTTTTTAAAAAATTTTATACTTTTTTTCATTATAAACACATAGCCATATCGACTAAATTCATCAGAAAAATTAATGAAATTCCTAAAACCACCACTTTCTTAAGTACTCATTTGTCCACATACATCACTATGTTTATGATCCAATAATCCACTTTCCCTTTAACATTTTCTCCCTAAAGATGATTTGGTCATTTTTCCTAATAAAAAAATTCACACTTATCAAATTATTTATAATTTAATGAGTCAAAAAATGCATCTATATGGATTATTTAAATTTAGTTATTATTTATATGTATGAGGCAAAAATTACAAAGGTAGGTGGTATTATAATCAACCCTTACATTCTTATTCTAAATAATATTGACATTATTGTCCATATATAGAATGCATTAACCATTTATTATATTTCCAACACTATAGAATATTTAATTCTTATATATAAAACAATTATTATTTTTAATAATGAAAGAAAATATCATATTGTCCAAACATGATACATAAATAAAATTCTAATTTATGGAGGAAACATAATAATATTTTTAAATTCTAATACTAATATGCTGGGTAGAATTTGATCATAATTTTTGAATTCCAATATAGTAAATATTACTTCATTACCAACATGAAGATCTACTTCACCCTTCATTAATTCCTTCTCATATCTAAGTCCATATTTTTCATCACAAATGTGTAATTCACACTCGATATCTAATACCCATGATTCAGAGCTAGTGGAATTAATCTCTATAACATTAACTTTTAGATGCTCAAAATGTTTCACTTTAGAACAATTCTCAACCTTATATACCAATATTTAACTATTTTATAGGTCATACCTATTATTGGTCTCAATATGATTATGATTAAATATTCTATAAGCTAAAACAAAGACATATCAGTGGGTGAGTATCATTTATTATATATTTTAATTAATACATTTATATGAAATTACTCCTAATAAAATTATTAAACTATAAATCATATCCAGTTAGTGAGCCTAGATCTATATTTTACTAAGAAATGAGTATGCTATAGAATTTCTCTCACCACTCAGTTATTTTGGTAGGGCATCATCCTAATAATAATAGTTGCGAATCTTAGATAATCGAGTGGAAAACACTATTTACATATCCATCATACGGACAATATCAAATCTATTTATCCATTAATATAATCCAATTAGGGTCACCTGGATAGTGTAACCCAAAGAAAATGTGATAAAAGGCTACCAAAAGGTTAATCCATGGGAACCCAAAAATAACAGACCTACCCAAGGATGTTCCAGTGTCACCCATCACTTTATTACCTTACTCAATATAATATATGGGCACCCAAAAATGGAATGACCAACCATATTGGATGATCAATTTCTTTAAAAGTTTATCTTTGGAAGGAATATCACACTTAGAACTTGATGGGTTTTCCTTTTAAATCTTTCTAATTTAATATACATCATATGGATATTAAATTCAAAACTATTGAATATTGTGTAATATTTATCTTCTCATGTTATGTTACTTTTTATGTTTGAATGTTTCTATAATTTTAGTTTCTGAATCCCTATTCCAACCTCCAAATTAATGTGTTTTCACTACATTAAGGCGTAACTATTTAAACAACCCACAAGTTTGTGTTACTCACCCAAAAAAGAATCCAAACAGATTCATACATATATAAATTTAATATATTCATAAGGTGAATGAAAACTTCATGTAAATTCATTGAGTTATATGATATTTAAGAATTCCACATGAGTAATCCTGGAGTGATCGATATTCAACCCCATTCACTTTTCTGACAAGGCATAATCCTCCATACTAGTAGGTGGTTCGACCCTAAGTCCCTCTAACCGAAGAGACTTTACTCATGAGATAAATCAATTAATGATTTCTATAACTCCTAACATGAAAAAACTATATAAAAAAACTATTTTCAATCTCATAACGTCAAAAATAAACTGAGTTCAAATTAGATGAAAACTAAATTTAATGGATTCATACTTAGCATGCAATGTAGGGAATTAAATCCTAATAGTAATTTAATATATAAACATAAAGCACACAAAAGATTCACATTTCTTAAACAATATATTAAACATGAATATAAAAGGAATTGAAAAAATAAATACAAATTATATTCATTTTACAAAACATTAGATAAAAATTCATGAAAATTTCATAAATAAATGCTAATTATGAACATTTTATAAATTAAAAAGAATATAAACATTTTTATATTAATTTCAATATGAAATATTAATATTTTTTATTATCTGGAATTTATATGATATTTCATGAATTCAAAACATTTTATAATTCAATTTATATTATATAAATATTTTAGATAATCTAAATATCATATATTTTGAATTTATAAACACTTTATAAATTAAACATTATGATTTCTAGATAAAATTTGTTTTTTATTTAAAAATAATAAGCATGCAATATAATTTAGAAATAATATTTTAAATATTAAATTTTAATATTTTGGAATAAAATGTTTTATAACCATTTATTTAATTAATTATAAACATTTATAATTAATTACATAATTTATAAATTCCTTATAAGTTAAATATTCTGAAAATACCTTTTATCATGATTTATAAACATTTTTTAAACCATTAAAAAATTATAAATGTCATAATATTTTTTTAAAAACTTTTTTGATTACTCTTACATAGAATTTATACTTTCCATGAGGATAACCTCCCTTTAACCTTACACAGACACACTATGTAATGGTACCCTTTATGAGTATGATTTCACATAAAGATATATTGTAGATTACCTTTACATGAACTTATTCATGTAAAGGTAGGCATTGAAATAAATTCACACGAACACTTCATATAATAGTAGTTCCTTGACTACCTTTATGTGAACCCTTCATGTAATGGTATGTCCTAGGTCGCCTTTACATAACTCTAGCTATGTAATGGTAAGTTTTATACCACCTTTACATAAATAGTTAACATAAAGGTAAGAATCAAACTACCTTTAAGTGAACCCTTCATGAAATAGTGTGACTTGATGTTAACTTTATGTGAACACTTTGTAAAGGTAAATATCATATTATTTTTACATAGATAATGTAAAGGTCTATAATAATGCCACAAATTTATGAAAATGATGGTATTTATAAAACCAGTCTATCAAACAAGTTTAAATCTTGAAGAAACTTGCTATGATACTACTGATTTTTTTAGTTAAATAATCTAATGATTATTTTTATTAGAAAACAACCCAAAATAGGCAGATATATCTTCAAGAAATGAAATGTGTAAATACACCATAAAATAAAGTAGAACAAAGCTCCCGATATTTGACCATTGTAACAGATTCCATATCCAACTTCGATGGAGTTTGTTTGATAAAGATCAAAAGGATCAGTGAAAAAATAACCCTATATTTAAGGTGATACAACGACTAATAAAATCCTGAATTATTTGTGAGGATACTTGATATCTTGAAGGGGTGATAATTCCTTCTCGTTAGAGATAAACACTGCTTTAGGAATAAAAGTGTTTTATATGGAATGATTTTCATGAAACCAATGATCATATCACCTTCAAATGAGAAAAACCCAGACAAAACAAAAATATATATCATATTTATATAGTTGAAGCTGGATGCTCCCCATTTGTAACACATCACAAGAATTATAATTCAATGGGTGTAATTCATTAAACCCATTTTAATATATTACTATAAAAAAATTTAATGAAACAACATTTGGTTTGAATACTGATGAAACCATTCTAGAGAAATGAACTAGCTGTTGCATCACATGTAATTGTTTAAATATGAATCTCATGTATATTTAATATATATATATATATATATATATATATATATATATCAACACATGTATCATCTGCATGAAAATATTCATGCATAATATGAGTGTTTTAAATTTATACTATATATATACAATATCATATATATATATATATATACACACTTAATGCATCTCATGAATGTACATTTTAGTGTACATACAATAGTAGGCCCATGGGTAGATTATTGGTTGGCCACTAGGATTCATGATAGTGTTGTTGGCATATCTTTAATGATGTTGGTTGGGTACCTTGGAATTAGGAACCTGATGTTGTTGGTTAGCAAGATTTAATGGGGGTATTCCTCAGGTTGGTAGTGAGATTCCCTTCCTAATTGGTTTTTTCTCTCATGGGGATAAGATGGCCTTTAGGACTAGGGTTGTATTGGTTTACAATGGTACCAGTTAGGAATGTGGTTCCCCCTGTTGCATAGTATTACGCAACATATTCCATTTAGGTGGAGAGTTTTATAGTTCTATGTTAGATTCAAGTGGAGTGAATGGTTTACTCACTCTGAGCATTATTTATTTGGATATGTTTAGTAGTCTTCATTATTTTAATTTTGGTTTTGTTTTATTTGATTTTACATGACTGCATTATTTTTCTAATATTGTTTTTCTATGGTTTTAGAGGATTAGTGTTTCAGCGTATTAACTTGTGTTGAAAGTAATTGCAAGCTATTTCCAGACTTTCTAAAAGGTAGTGTCTTATCTAGAGATTTAGGTAAGTGTAGGTATAAGTTTAGTAATGTAGTTTGGTTAGAGTTATTTATATTTTAACCATGTTATCAATTCTATAATTACCATTCAATTTGAGCATTGTGTATCATGTCGATGCATGTTAGGTGGAAATTTTTCTATCATACCCTGGAGTGGTTTCCTGTTTAGGATGACATGACCAAATTAATTATTTTAGGTGGTGAAGAATCATCACTTGAATAGGGTTTTAATTTTCAAGGTGGAGATTTTGTGATTATTTTATATTAGATTGTGTTATGAATTTAATTTAAAAGGTGGAGATTTTTTGAAATCACTTTCCATTTTTTATTAATTAAATTATTTTTAATATGATTTATATATGGTTGGTTATTCATATGATTTATGTGGTTTGGTCCTCCCTATATTCAGGTGTCTTGTAAGTCTTGTATTTTTTAGGTAGATGGAATTTTTGAACAGCCCGCGCCTCCTCCGACATACGTGTGTCCTTTCAAATTCTTTCATTCCCTTAATATTGTCTCTTACCTACTCACATGAAGTGATTTTGGAGGAAATGGGAATTTTTGGGGTTTTTATAGATTTGTAATCATGGGATAGAGAGAAGCAAGAGAGAACTACTTACTGGTTTTGTTTGTAGAGGGAGATCATATCAAGGAAATCATATCTGGCCCTGTTTTGTGGTTCTTTTTACCAATAGAGAAACTAGGGAGATGGAATATGTCCCATGACTTGGTTCTTTACTTGACATATAAGAAGTGAAACAACAGATTTATAGGGATTGTTTACAACATGTGAACTTGGAGTTCATGGTTTGGCAGATGTCGATGGTTCTTGATCTAGGAAATTATGATAATAGATTTGGACAACAACATCAATCTTGGATTATTGTGGTGGACCTGGATAGCATTAATCATGGAGGATTGAAACTAAATAATTATACGATGATGATTTTAGTGTCCTGAAACAATATTTTTCCTAAAAAAATGTGAGACCAAGCCATAGTTATGGGGTCTCAGTCCTATTTATTTTTTTTTGTCGAATTTTTGGAAGTCTTGTGTATGCTGTTTAATTTTTGTGTGTGTGTCATGTATGTATTTTGAATTTATTTTGTTCATGTATATTTATTATTGTTGTAATCCTTTTACCATTTCATCGTGAAGCATGTGATGATCCTACCCCATGCATGTGGGCCAATTAGTCTAAGAACATAAATCATCTTTTCTTCTTTACTACTTTTTGGTTTTGTTTACTTTAACCTGGTGAATGTCAAACACTTGTATGTCATGATTTAATTCAAATATTTTTGGAATTTAATTATTGATATTGAATATTATTTATATTTGTTTTTATCATCTCATCACTTAATAATGCTTCCATTGTTCTTTCTTATCATTGAGTGATTCATTATAACCTAGAATTTTGTTTTAGGTTCTGAAAGTTCATATTTGATTTTGATAATATTTCTTCTATTATAAAGATTATGTTTTTTGTTTTGAGAATATTGTAATCCAATTTAATTGTTGTTTGTTATGTTTTATCCACTGATATGTGAGTTTTTTCACTAGTACGTAATCATTTAGAATTCATAGTTATTGGAACATGTTAATGTGAATATGTTTCAACTTTATTGTCTTATGTGTTTATAAGAATGAAATAAAAAACATTATATTAGATTTCATATTTTGGATTTTGTGAAATAAAAATTATACCCATGGGATCTTGGTCATTGTGTGTGGACTTCCATGTCAACACATCCTAAAAAAAAAAACTATTTGATTCACGATACTAGGTGTCAACCATATCATAAAATATTCTATGCTCAAACAACCAACATAAAATATCCCTATATCATATAATTAGTTACCCTAAAGGTTTAAAACAACCATTTTTTCATGTGTATCCCATAATCTATGATATATTATAACTACATGTCAGGAATTATTTCACGATGCTTTTAAAAAACCATTGTGAATCATTTTGGAGCAAGGTTAAATATTTAGTGTCAATTTTCTATTTTTAAAATTTTAATGAATACTATTAAAAAATTATTTAGAAAAAGTTTTTAAAACCAACAATAATTATTTTATGATGTTTTTTTATTTTTAAAATCAATTTTTTATTTTTTATTATTTATTTATCACTGCAAAAATAAACATATACATGTATAGGGTGATATTTGAACCCCTTAACCTTTTTTTTCTATAAAGCCTTTACCACTCCACCAACCAATTCATCTTGTGACTAACAAAACTTTAATATACTTATATAGATATACACATACAAATAAATACATGTAAATACAAATATATTCATACATATATTCATCCATAATTTATAAATACATACATATAAAAGTACAAGTACATATAAATTATATAAATAGAGTTATATATAAATTTAAAAATATATGAAAAAGAATATAAATATCTATTAAATAAATATAAATATAAATAAACATAAATTCATATATATATATTTAATTAAATATAATTAAATATAAATATAAATATATATATTGTATAAATACAGACATGTATAAATATATATAAATATAAATAAATTTACATAAATACATATACATACTTACATACATATATATAATTAAATATAATTGTATATAAACATAAATAAATAAATAAATATATATATATAAACACATATGAACGTACACATATATATGCATATAGGTGTATATATATAGATAGATATATACCCACATAATATATATCAATACATATAAATATATATAAATAAATACAAAAATTACATATAAGTATAAAAAATTACATAAATACAATAAATACACACATATATGTACATATATATAATTATATATATCTATATATAAAATAAAACACTCTGAGATTTTAAAAAGAAAACTATGTTTGATAGCATGTATGACACACAACACTAAGTCTAAATGATCCATGAAATATTATTATTTAAATATGATTGTTATAAGATAGTCATTAAATAGATGGGTGTGAATAAGATTAATTATTTTATGAAATACATATAAAGGACCCAATCAATAAAAATATATTGATTAATTCTTAGTAAATAATCACTCAATTTTTAGAAAAGACATTTTATTTTTCAAAAACACGTTTTCTTCAAAAATGATATTTATTACTTTTTATGAAAGAATATTATAATTAATTTATTAAACTTTTAAAAAATGTATTTGATAAAAAATATATCATTTTTAAAATTATAATATCAAAATTATCTCATGGTGAAATTTTTATGTTTTTTTAAATAGTTTGATTTTTCAATGAATAGTGGAAAATACTGATTTTTTTTGAAAAAGCTATTTTATTTTAAAGAATTTAAAAACTAAAATCCTATTTTTATTAGTTTTAAATAGTAATTAGTTTTTTTTGTTTAAATATAATCCAATTATAGTTTTTGGAATGAATTTTATACTCGAATTTAGTTTAAAAACATTTTTAAACTTGAAAAGATATTTTTTCCGAAAAACAGTTTTCCATCACGTTTTATAAGTTTAATATGAAATTAAATTCCACCAATAATATTTTTGAATCTTGAAAAATTAATTCCATATTTTTAATCATGGGATCCAAATTTTTTAAATAGGTCCTTTTTATTTTTAGCAACTACGAATAGTAATCATAGTAAATTTTGTTTCCATAATGAAGGTAAAATGAGTTAATTAAGGGAAAAATAATTTGATAAGGACTATAAAGCAACCTTAACAATTGAATAAATTTTATTTTTTGGGTAAATGTTTTCTATAATCACCTGAAGTTAGAATTTTTAACCTTTTGTTACCATATGATGGTAATTTTTACCTTTATAATATTTTATGTAAAGAAAAGTTAAAAATGTCATTATTATTTTTATTATGTTTAAATTTCATAAATAAGTATAAAAAGAAGTTATATTTATTTATAATATTTATTTTAAAATATGAATTATTTTTATTTATCATGTTAATTTATTCATAATTTTTAGTGATGAAATATTTACCTTAAATGCCTACACAACACCGATACAATATTTATTCAATTAATAGAATAATAAAATAAATGATTTTTAAAAATGTTAAAAGTAATATAATTTGAATGAATTATTATGTTAAATTTTTTTTGTAGATAATAATGAAATAACATATTTATTAATTTATTATATTATAGTTAGATTATTTTTTTATAGTTTTAATCGTAAAATTTAATAAATAGTTCCAAAATTGACATTAATATCATTTTATAATAAATAATAATTTTTTGAATTGTTTAAAAAAAGAACCTATGTTATACCAAGTGATTTTAATATGAATTATAATATCAAACATGCACTATTTAAGGCCCATTTTTTCTTTTATTTTAAATTTATTGACCCCTATAGAGTAAAATATTTAATATTGAAAAAATTGATAAAAATGGTTAACACAGGTTAAAACAAAAAGATAAGGGTGAAAAAATCACCTAAAATTGTCTATTTTTTATTTTATGAGAGGATTTAAACTAATCCTCATATTATATTTAAATATCTTAAATTTGGATCCATTTTAATGTGAAAATTAGTTTATATTAATTTTATACTTTATGAAATTCCAAGAGTACCCCCCCTCTCTTATAAAAAAAAACCTCTTATTCACTTCTATTAACACTTTAAGAACCATTTGGTTTGGATAATCCATACAAAAATTCATTCCTTACATTCATACCCATGTTCTATAGGCCTTTTATTGATTATAAAACCAATATATGAAAGCTTTTTTTGTAAACCTTAAGAATTTTTCTAAAGAAGAGGTATAGTTCTTAGTTACGCATTTTCATTTTTTTTCTTCTACCTAATTCAAACTTTCATCAAAATTTATGAAAAAATAACAATAGTATATTCCATATACTAATATGTTATTATGTTAATGTAATAACCTATATCCATTATGATTCCATGAAATTTAAAAATAAGAACATTGTATATGATAGCGTGTATGACACGCAATACTGAGCACATAAGATATTTTAATATCCCAAGACATTAAAATATATTTACTATTTAAAATAAAATTAATCTATGATATATCTTGAAATGAAATTGATACTGAGTTATGTGTTTCACATGGAACAATGAGTTTCTTCAATGGTTTGCATTACACGCAAGACCGAGTTTTACCGAGCAATAATATATTATTAAAAATATTTTTATTTAATATAATAAGATATAACCATGATATTAAATTAGTGTTTATGAATATTATTAAATAAATAATAAAAATATAGGTTTTAAAATTTTAAAATAAATTCATTAGTCACAAATTAATTAGAAATGAATATAAGAACTAATTGAATATAAAGGGAATTTTTTTTTAGAAAACTATTTTTATGCCAACAAAGATATTTTATCATAATTTATTAAATTAATTATTATTATTTAGTAATATATATATATATTACATTCAATAAAATATTTTTTACCTTCATCCAATATATTTGATAAGCATAAGATAAGAACAAACTCAATATTTCGTATAAAAATCAAGATTTTTCTAAATATAGTTTTGCTGTCTTTTGATGGAGAACCTATAATAAATAAAATATTTGGAACTTTTATAAATTTTATATTTAAAAATAGATTTAATTTTTGAAATATTAACATAAAAATTAGTTTAGGGTGATTTTTTGGTATTTTTCTATGAAGTTTTATTTTTTGATGAATAGTGAAAAATATTGAATTTAAATTCAAAATTGTTTTTTCATCTAATTTATTAATATTTTTAAATTATATTTTAAATTTGTTTTAAAGTAAAATTATATCAATTATATATTAATTTATCTAATTTATATTATTGGAACTAATTTCACTTTGAAATTGAATATAAAAACATAGTAGATTGTTGAATATTTTACTTTTAAAACCCACATTGTCGTCCCTTAAGCGGGATTAATTTTAAATTAATTTATACTAATTATGTGATTGAAATTGTGAAAAATTGATTATATATTTTGAATCATAAAAATTTATAATTTTAAATAAGTTCATCTTAGTTTTTGACCAAAAATATTAGTGAAAGTGATTAAAATTAATTATAATGATTAAGTGAAAAATTAGTTTAACAAAGGACTAAACCTTATAATTAAGAGAAAAAAAGATCAATTCACTTATTAAAAATCTTTTTTATATTTATAAGTTTAACTTATAATTCCTTGGATATAATTTGGTTAATTATTTGATCCACTTTACATAGGAAAAATGTGGGTGGAATTCCCTTTCAAAAAATTTACAAGAATGTCACTCCTCTACTATAAAAAGGCACTCACCCCTCCCACTTCTTAAAAACTATAAAGAAACTTTTACCCAAAAACTATCTTCCCAAATAGATCATCAACATACCTAACCTCAACATATAATCATAAAATTTATAGGAAATACATCCAAAGAATCCATTCCGTGCAAACTAAAAGGAGTTACCCAAAAAAGAGGTAATATTATTCAATGTGTATTTATGTTATATTTGTTTCTCCACCCCTTAATTTGTTATTGTTGGACTCCTTCTATTTTAATAATGTTTTAATGATCACAAATCTTATACATTATATAAATCTTTTTAATCTTGTTTAATCTGTTTCCAGTCATGTGTAAAGATGGTTGGTTTCTTTATGCTTCAAATAAATTCTCTCAAGATCTTGATTCCTATAAATCATGACTAATTATTATAAACTATATTTAAATTTGATCTATAATGATTTATTTTATGAATTATTAAGTCTAATTCATTCGGTGAATTTTAATGGTTAAGTCTATATACAAATATTTGTCTAAGTCTGAGAAACCATGAGTCTGCCACTGGTTCTGGTTTTCTAGAAAATGACCATGACACCGTGACCAAACACCGTGACCAGACACCATGACCAGACACCGTGACTAGAAACCATGACTAGACATTGTGACCTAGACACCGTGACCCATACACCATGACCCAGACACCTTGACCAAACACTGTGACTAGATATCGTAACCATTTTCAGATCTCATGAAGTCTGTGACACCGTTCGAAGTTTGGAAAAGGACCAAACACTGTAATCCTAACACAACATCTGTGCTACCAGTTCCTAATCTCTATAAAAATATGACATCATAACTACCTCACCAATAAAAGGAAAATATGAAGACACCATTTCATGATGACACTGTTTCCAAGTGACACCATTTCCGGATAGACTGTGACATCATTCTTTAATTTTTTTTGTCATTTTAAATTTAATTTATAAAGGTCATATTTGAGTATTTTAAATTCAATGAAATAATTAATATTTCATTTTAAACATGTCACCTAACAGTACGAGGTACGAGGTGTAGAATAAATGCATCCTGTCAGCTCCAACACATGCACTCCAAGAATAAAAAGAAAAGTGTGGCCTTGAAACAAGGTGTGGTAGAGCTGTAGAAGCGCAAACATTCTTGTGAAAAGAACCGACACATGCAACAAGATACATATGAAAAACACAAAAATCATTCACAAATAAAAAATCTGGGATACCATAGATCAGAGTCAAGAACATCTTCGCAATACAAACTCCACAATAAAAATGATCCAGATCTAACTGGAAACCAGATCACCAGACTTGCGATACTCTGTTTCTCACAAGAGGAATCAATACTTGCATATAATTCATCCCAGAAGTCTAAAGCTACATAGAATAACACTCATAGCACTTATAATCTTATCTCACTATATTTTATCTGTTGTGTATTGTTTTTATCTTTCGAGCAATGTGTGTGTTTCTGTATTAAAACACACCCTGTCTCTTGCACTAAACTTAAGGATACAAGATATACTTCCTCCCATATATTTTTACACTTGTTTACTCCCACAGATAAGTTTGGAATATGTCCCTGTGTGACCTGGTAGTTTATACCCACAAATAATTGTGGAAGAGGTCATGTGACCTAGACATTAATGTGCACTATTATTTACCCTGATCCAGGGTGTAGATCAAGTTTATTTATATAAACTGATTGGTGGAAGGGGATCACCAAGTGGAGTGGATTAGGTCTCTACTTGAGACTGAACCACTTGTTTTATATCCATTGTGTTGTTTAATTTAGTTTCCTCTATTTTACTGTATAATTCAGAAATCACTAGATTTACTTTGATAGTTAATCTTAGACCAATGTTACAATTTTTTTCCTAATTAGAATAACTTCAAAAGTAATATTAATAACTGATATTGTGATTACTGAGAATTAATCAATTTTATGAGAAGTTATTTGAATAGTCAGACTTTCATAACTGTATTACCTTGATTAACTAGGTTGTATTTATTTTTCTTGGGGAACCTTTTAAGAAAAATTTTCAAACAGAAATTTTTATAGATACTCAATTCACCCCCTCTTGAGTACTCTACTCCGACCAACATTTGGTATTAGAGGAGTTTGTTATTCTTGTTAATACAGTGTTTTTGAAACTATTCAACTGTGATTTTAGTTGTACATTAAAGATATATAAATTTATGTTAATTCTAAATTTCTATCTCTTTAAAAGTATTTCTTTATTATGGATAATAGACTGGAAGGTTCTGCAATAAACACACCACTATTCTTTAATGGAAATAATTATTCCCAATGGAAAATTAAAATGAAAATTCATTTAGAAAGTATGGGTTTTGAAATTTGGTCTTCAATTATAAATGAGTATAATATTCCTGCTACTGATTGAATCACTTGGGATGACCCAACCAAGACTACCTAAAATAACAATTTCAAAGCCATGAATGCTTTTATATTTCTCTTTAGGAGATGAGGAATTTAACAGAATTTCTATATGTAAATCTACCCATGAAATTTGGGATACTTTTTCTGTTTCACATGAAGGAACTTCAAGTGTGAAAGAAATTAGACTTAATACTTATACTATTAAATATAATAACTTTAAAATGAAACATAATGAGAATATTTCTAATATGTATATCAGGTTTAATTAAATTATCAACAAAATGATTTATCTTAGAAGAGAAGTTACTACCAAATAACACATCATGAGGATTCTCAGATGCCTACTTGATTGATGAAGAAGGACCTTTATCTATATTAGAGAGCCATGCAACATTAGAAAGTTACCTGTAAAAGAACTCATTGGGAAACTAATGATGTATGAAGAGGTGGTGAACGTCAACAAGGAAGAAGAGGATGAACCCAAAATAAAATCTGTTGCATTCAAGACCACCACCTCTAAACACAAAGAAAAAGGGAAATTGGATGTCTCTATAGAATGTTACAATAGTGAACAATTATCACCTAACAGTGATGAGGATATGTCTCAATTAACCATAAGTTTTAAGAGATTTTACAAGAAGAATAAATTTTTCAGAAATCCTAACTTCAAAGGAAGATATGATCAAAAGGGAAGATGGAAGAAAGATTAGAAAATAAGTGACATGTCTGATGAGACAGTATATTATGAATGCAAGAGAAAGGGACATTTAAAGGATGACTATCCCAAGATCATGTACAAAAAGAAATATGAGGACAAATATAGAAAGTATAATAAGGAAATGAAAGCAATGTGGAGTGCTTCTGAGGATAGTTCAAGTGACTCAGAATATTCACATGATGAACATGCTAACAAAGAAAATATGTGTTTTATGACAAACACATCTGAGGTAACACTGTAATCTCCTGTACACAATTCTTATTATTATAGAGATGAAAGTGATTATGAGAATATGTCTAAAGAAGAAATGTTTGAGTACTATAATATGCTTAAAGAGACATCTAATGAACTAAAATATAAATACAAGTCTTTAAAGAAATATTATGCTCTTACCTTAACTGTTAAATCTGAACTTACTGTAGAAAGGGAGAAAAATGTTCAATTACTTAAAGAAAACAATGAACTAAAGCTATCTAATGAGAAATTAAAAAAGGACCTTGAAAGGTTTACTAAAGGTAAATATGTTTTGGTCCAAATTCTTGGTAAACATATTTCTCTTAAATATACTACTCGTATTGGCTATCAACCAGGTAAAATAAATTTTGGAAAAATCAATTTTGTTTCTAAGTCTAGGACATACAAATTTACTCCTATTTTTGGAAAACATTCATCTAGTTCAAATTATGATACACTCTCTAATATTTTAAGCTTTTTTGGACAAAATAGAGTTTATTTTTCAAGCACTTTAAATAATGCTTATAGGAAACATATAAGGCATGTGTGGGTTCTTAAAGAACTAGTCACTAATATTACTGGACCCAAACAAATATGGGTACCAAAGTCAGTTTTCATTTGACCATTTTTGTAGGAAAATTTCTTAAAGAGATCCTGTAAAAGCTTATGGTACTTGGATAGTAGGTGTTCAAGACACATGATAAGAGACTATTCATACTTCAAGAACATAATAAAAATTGATGGTGGAAATGTCACCTTTGGTGAAAATTCCAAAGGAAAAATCATTGTCCTTGGCCAAATTGGTAACTCTAACTTAGTTTTAATTTCCAAAGTAATTTTTGTTTATGGATGGAAATATAATCTACTTAGTATTTCACAACTATGTGATGATTTATTTCATGTTAAATTTGAAAATTATTCTTGTAATGTTTTTTAATTCTAAAAATGAATTAGTGTTTTCTACATTGAGAAATGAAAATGTATACTCTGTTAACTTAGAGTATTTAGTTTCTCAAAATTCTTCATGTTTAAGTGTATTTCACAAATAGTCTTGGATTTGGCATAAGAGACCGGGAAACTATAATATTGAATCTCTTAGAAATCTAACTAGAAAATTTTTATTTAAAGGCCTATCCAAACTTGAGTTTCCAAATGATAAAGTGTGCAATCATTTTCAAAAGGGAAAGAAACACAAAATTTATTTCAAACCAAATAAAGAAGTGTCAACTTCTCAACCTCTCGAATTGGTTCACATGGATTTGTCTGGATCATATAGAGTTACTAGTTTAATTGGGATGCACTATGTTTATGTTATTGTAGATTAATTTTCTAGATATACTTGGACTTTTTTTTGGATCACAAAACTGAAGCTTGCTCTCATTTAATAAAATATGATAAAATTTTAGAAAATCTTAGTGGACTTAGAATTAAATCGTTAAGAAGTGATCATGGCCGTGAGTTTGAAAGTCAAGAGTTTGAATCCTTTTTCTCAAAGAATGGCTGTAGTCATAATTTCTCTTCCCCTATAATACCTCAAAAAAATGGAGTTGTAGAAAGAATAAATAGAACCTTAAAATAGATTTCTAGAACCATGCTTAATGAATATGACTTACCTATTTATTTTTGGGTTGAAGCAGTAAATACAACATGATATATTATTAATAGAGTATTGATTATACCCATTCTTAAAAGAACTCCATATGAGTTATGGAACAATAAAAAACCCAAAGTAAGCTACTTTAATGTTTTTGGTTGCAAAGTATATATCTTTAATACTAAGGACAATATTGAAAAATTTTCATCCAAGAGTGATGAAGTAATATTTATAGGATATTCAATCTCTAGTAAAGCCTATAGAGTGTTTAACAAAAGAACTAAATGTGTGGAAGAGTCTGTCCATGAAAAATTTAATGAGAAAGATCCACATGAGCCTAATACCACTCTAAAGAACCTGGAGGATGATGTGTCAAATCTGGAAATCAGTTTAAAATCATCTAACCATCCTGTAAAGGAATCTGTGAAAACTTCTAGTTCTGGAAATTCTTCAGATTCAAGTCATAATAAACTCGAAACTATTGAAGAACTTGAAAACACTAGTCCTTCTTTTTATAGAGCTGTTAGATCCCTTAAGAACCACCCTTTAGATGCTGTTGTAGGAGATTTAGATAAAGGAACTCGAGCTAGAGCTTATCTTAGAAATCAGGTTGTACATCAAGTCTTCTTATCACAACCTGAACCTAAAAACATTAATGATGTTATCAATGATGAGTTTTGGGTTATGTAAATGCAAGAATTACTTAATCAGTTTGAAAGGAACAACGTTTGGAAACATATTGACAGATCCAAAGACACATTTACCATAGGCACTAAGTGGGTGTTTAGAAATAAGGTAGATGAAGCTAGTAACATAGTTAGAAGAAAGGCTAGACTGGTTGCACAATGATATAGTCAAGAATATGGAATTGACTATGAAGATACATTTTCACAAGTAGCTAGACTTGAAGCCATCAGAATCCCGCTTTCTTATATTGCACATCTGAATTTCAAACTATATCAAATGGATGATAAGAGTGCATTCATAAATGGGTATATATCTGAGGATGTATTTGTCGAGCAACCCCCTAGTTTTACAAATCCTCATTTTCCAAATAATGTTTTTAAATTATCAAAAGATTTATATGGTTTAAAACAAGCTCCAAGAGATTGGTATGATAAACTAAGTACTTTTCTTATTTCCAAAGGTTTTAAAAAAGGTATAGATGATCCTAACCTTTTTGTAAAATGAATTTACAATGATGTTTTAGTAGTTAAAATTTATGTAGATGATATTATCTTTGGATCTTCAAAAAATTATTTATGTATTGAATTTTCTAAAATGATGCAAAACGAATTTGAAATGAGTTTAATGGGTGAACTAAAATTCTTTCCTAGATTTAAAATATTTTAAAATAATGATGGTATTATTTTAAATCCAAGAAAATATACTAGAGATATTCTAAAACATTTTGGCTTGGATAACAATAAAAGTAGTGACACTCTAATTATTACTACTTGTAAGTTGTATCTTGATGAAGATGGAATTTGTTTTGATCAAACCACTTACAGAGAAATGATTGGAAGCTTACTCTACTTAACTGCTAGCTGACCTGACATTATGTTTAGTGCATGTATGTGTTTTCTTTTTCAATAAAACCCTAAGGAATCTCATTTAAATGTTATTAAGATAATTTTCAAATACCTCATGAATACACCTAATCTAGGACTGTTCTATCCCAAGGGACAATCATTTGTGTTATTTAGCTATTCTGATGCTGATTTCGGTGGTTTTAAGTTAGATAGAAAGAGCACCTCTAGAACATTTCACTTTTTAGGCAAGTCACTAGTATCATGGTGTACAAAGAAACAAAACTCTTTTGCATTATCTACTGCCGAATATGAGTACCTAGATGCTTGTAGTTGTTGTGCACACATTTTGTGGATGAAATATACATTACTAGATTATGGATATCAATCCAGGCATGTACCTATAAATTGTGACAATAAAAGTGCTATTAACATCTCAAAAAATCCTATTTCACACTCTAGGACAAAACATATTGATGTAAGACATCACTTTTAGAGTGACCATTATCAAAAAGGTGATATCACTTTGAAATTAATTGGAAATGATTATCATCTTGCTGATATATCCACCAAACCATTAAATTCTAAAAGAATATATTACATAATACATGAATTTGGAATGATAAATCTTAAGTAGAAAATGTAATGATTTCAAAACTTACTATTTTAAAGTTTATAGTTTCATGAGGAACTATCTTAAAAGTACTGCCTCACTCTCACAGTTTTGCAAGTTAATGTCTTAAAGTTTTTGTCTCATGTTTACAGTCCAATAATTACTATCTCTCAGTTACTATTTTTCACATACCGTTTCAAATAATACGGTCTCACAAATTTAAAGTCACACAGTAAAAATGACACCATGAAAACCTGTTACGGTCTCACCATGATAACCTGTTACGGTCTCACCGTGAAAACCTTTTACGGTCTCATCGTGAAAGTCTTTTCTGGTCTCATCATAATAACACCTTTTCATTTTATTTACATATTATAACCCATATCACTGTAATTAATTATTTTATTCTCTTTCTTTCCCGTGCTTTTGAATTTGCGATGGTCGATATCCCTAAATGATAAAAATTAAAGAAGTTTCACTCTTTTCTTCACTTGATCTCTATTCTATAAAACCTCAAGTCCTTCAACCCTTTAGCTATCTCTCTCTCTCTCGCTTTCTTTCTCTCGAACCTTCACTGAATGCCCAGAATGAAATTCCCATCTTCATCAACTCCTGATAAGCACATATCAAAGAAGAAGATGAAAAGAGCATCAAATATAACACCCAAATGTACTTTGAATCTTAATATTTTTGATAGAATAGTGGTACCAGAGAAGGAGATCTTCCCTAAGTGGCTGTTGTCAAGTAAGTCTCTAGTGTTGAAAGTAATGAAAGAGCAGGGATGGATGGATTGGTTCACAAAGGAGACAAGGCCGATTTACCCAAATCTAGTTGCTCAGTTTTATTAGTTCATTCAATTATCTTTCAATATAGAAGATGATTTTGTTGTGAGAAGCTAGATCAATGGCCAAAGATGTGCCTTTTCTTTGAGGTTATGGGATTCTTGCCTATGGATACCTCATGAGAGAATTTTTTTATGACTACCAAAGTGGTCCTTCTCCTCTAAGTGAGATCTTTGTTTTAGAAGAAGCCTTGGTAATCTTGAATGGCAATAAAACAAAGAGAATATCTATTTCTGTTGAGCTGGATGGTGAAACCAGATTATTTTTTAAATGTTTTTCAAAATCTTATTAGTCCAAGAAAAGGATATTTTGCTACACTCATGTATCGGGATGTATTTTTGGTACATATTATGAAGAATAGACACAAGATTAACCTATGTAAGTATGTTATACTTCATATGTGTGATTTGATAAAGACAACCTCAAAGACAACCTCCTTGTTCTACTCAAGGTTAATCTCTGCTATGATTCATGATAAAGGGTTGGTTGAACCGGATTAAGAAGTCATTATGGACTATGTATTTTTTATCTCAATAGTTATAATAAAAAAAATGAAAATTAGTTGGAATCTATGGAGAAAAGCATGGGTAGAGGATAATGACATGTTTTATGAAAATTTTAACCTGGATGAGTATTCTTTAAGACCTAATAACATTTCTGATCTTGGTCTGGAACCAAATGAAATTGTTGACTATCCTATTGAAGAGAAAGAAGAATAGGTTGTTGAAACTATAGGGAAAATGTTCCTGGATAAGGAAGATAGTGGACTAGTTACTCAAGTCATAGCAAAGAAGGAAGTACATGTTCCTAAAAGAATTGTGGTTTTGTAAGAAGAACCTAATTATAGAGAAGAGTTTGTTGTTATTGTAAAGGAAAAGGTTGTTCTGGAATAGAATCTAGAGGAAGATCTTTCTCTTGAAAAAGAATATGCTTTTGAGGAACACTTATAGGAACAATTTGTTCCTGAGATTATACCATCTGCTAAGGAAATAATGGATCAAGACTTTCAGTTGGCTAGAAAATAATGGATAAAGATATTGGGGCTGGAATTTTGGAAATAGATCAATGAAATAAATATCTTAGTCCAATGAGAGATGAACTTATTGAGGGGGAGAATCACCCTAATATGGAAAGTGTTGAAATTCCCAATCTAGTTGATCAAAGCACTGTGGATACATGGTATAAATTCCCTAGATACTTTGATGCGAATGATTCCCAAGAATCCTCTTTTAAAGGTATAGATCTACCTACTGTGTTTCAATTGAAACCAATATCTTATCTTGAAGTAATCTCTACAAAGGAACATAATCCTGTCTCAACTCCTATTCATAAACCTTCACAAGAACCTTATAACTTAGTGAGTAAGGACGATTTAAATACTTTGGAGATACTTTATTGGTTGGAGTTGAAAATCACATAAACACTCAACCAGCTCTTATAACAAACCTAGGTGAAAGAGATGCTTCCCTATTGTTAGAAAAGATCAAATGGCAGATTCATCCAAAAATTCATAATGAAATTCAAGAGGTTAGAATTGAGAACAAATATCTAAGTGATGAATTGAAGTCTCTCAGAGCTATGGTTGAAGATATGAAGAGAGTGTTGAAATCAAGACCATATCCTGTTTCTCATCCTATTGAGGATGTTAGTGGTCTGATTCCATAGTAATTTGTCTATCTAATTCAACATAACCTACCTTCCTTAGCTGAAAAGGTGGCTCAAAGAAATAAGAAAATAGTTCAAGAAATGTGTGAGCTTGTTATTGGTCTTAACAAATTGACTGATGAGTATAAGGGATGGCTACAGAAAGTTATGAATCAACTAAAGTCCCTTACTTCAACTGTTATAACTTCTAGTACCTCTGGAAAGTCATCTCAATGATCTTTTGATAGTGATCTGCTCAGAATGGTTGTTAAGTAAGAACTTCAATCAATGCTAAGTGGCTTTGAGAAAGAGTCTCTATCTTTGGTTGTCAAGAATAGTGACATAGTTCTTGATTTGGTAAGAATTCATTCCAAGATTTCAAATGATGCTCAGGAATAAATTACTAAGAAGGATGATTTCTACTTTAATAGGATTTTCTCTAATCATGATATGACAAACCATTTCAAGTACCCTGTAGAGAATTTGAAAATCCCTCCTATCACTCAAGCTTCCAAACTCAAGTTCAAAAGATGAAAGATTTCACTCCTTTGTTGGAAAATTTTAGGGAGAACAAATATGACTTTGAGAAAGCAATGCAGTATGGTGGTGAGATTATTTCTGACTTCATCAAGTTATTAAGGCCTTATCTTCATGTTTAGAGAACTACTATTGTGGATCCTGCAGCTACATCCTTGCAGCCTGGTTTTTCTTCTTCCCCATTCACCGCCTTTACCTCTACCTCTATGTCTATCTATCACGATCTGAGTCAGATTAGACCCATTATCCTTAACCAACAATTACCTCATTCTTCCACTAAACATACCTTGGTACCCTCTATTTTTGAAGGACTCCATCTTCCTTCTCTGACAGTTGGATCAATTCCCTCTTCCACTTCTATCTCTTCTCTCGTGGCTTCTCGTGATGCTATTTCCAAGGGAAAAGATAAGACAACCAGTGATAATGAACATCATACAATATATTTTGATAGGGATATTTTGTATCTTTGTTGCCTAATTCTTGTAATGTCACAACTTTCTCTATCTAATGCACTGTGAACTCTTGTTGTCTATTCCCTTATTTACTTTTGTACTCTTTTTGATAATCCCAAAAGGGGGAGTGACACATACACTAAGAACAAATATTTCACTCATATGATTTGTGATCATCAAAAGGGGGATATTGTTGGACTCCTCCTATTTTAATCATGTTTTAATGATCACAAATACTATACATCCTTCAAATATTGTTAATCATGTTTAATATGTTTCCAGTCATGTGTAAAGATGGTCGGTTTCTTTATGTTTCAAATAAATTCTCTCAAGATATTGATTCCTATAAATCATGACTCATTATTATAAACTATATTTAACTTTGGTCTATAATGATTTCTTTTATAAATGATTAAGTCTAATTCATTCCATGAATATTACTACTTAAGTCTGTATAGAGATATTTGGATAAGTCTGAGAAACCATGAGTCTGCCACCAGTTCTGGTTTTCTGGTAAAGGACCCATACACTGTGACTAGAGACCGCGACTAGACACCAGGACCAGACACCGTGACCCAGACACCATGACCCAAACACCGTGACCCAGACACAGTGACCAGACACTGTAGCCATTTTCAGATCTCATGAAGTCTGTGATACTAGTTCCTTACTAAGACACCATTTGAAGTTTGGAAAAGGACCAGACACCATTATCCTAACACTAAATCCGTTCTATTGGTTCTTGATCTATATACAACTATGCCATCATAACTATATCAGTACTCAAAGGCAATGATGAAGACACTATTTCATGGTGACACCGTTTCCAAGTTACATTGTTTCTAAACAGACTGTGACACCGTTCTTTAATCTGTTTTTTCGTTTTCAATTTAATTTCTAACAGTCATATTTGAGTGTATTAAATGTACTAACATAATCAATATTTCTTTTTAGATATTTCAACTAACAGTACGAGGTATGGGGTTCAAAATACATGAATCTTTTTATCTCTAACACATGCACTCCAATAATAAAAAGAAAAGCGTGGCCCAGAAACAAGGTGTGATAGAGAAGCAGAAGGGTGAGAATTATTGAGAAAAGAACCGAAACATGCAACAAGATACATCTGAAGAACACACAAAGCATTCACAAATCAAAAATCTAGGATACCATAGATCAGAGTCAAGAACATCTTCACAATACAAACTCCATGAAGAACATGATCCAGATCTAACTGAAAACCAGAGAACCAGACTTATGATACTATATTTCTCACAAGAGGACATGATACTTTCATATGATTCATTCTAGAAGTCCAGAGCTACATAGAATAACACTCAGAGAACTTAGAACCTTATCTCATCATCTTTTCTTTGTTGTATATTTTTTTTAGCTTTTGAGCAGTGTGTGTGTCTGTATTAAAACAGACACTGTCTCTTGCACTAAACTAAAGGATACAAGATATCCTTCCTCTCATATATTTTTAAACTTTTTTACTCCCATGTATAAGTGTGGAAGAGGTCCCTATGTGACCTGGTAGTTTATACCAACGAAGAACTGTGGAAGAGGCCGTGTGACCTGGACAGTCCTGTGCACTATTGTTTACCCCGATCCAGGGTGTGGATCAAGTTTATTAATATAAACTACTTAGTGGTAGGTGATCATCAAGTGGAGTGGATTAGGTATCATATTGAGACTGAACCACTTGTTTTATATCCACTACATTTTTTTAATTTAGTTTTCTCTGTTTTACTATATAATTTAGAAATCACTAGATTTACTTTGATAGTTAATCTTGGAAAGAAGTTATAATTGTTTTGCCTTATTAGAATAGCTTCAAAAGTAATAACAATAAATAATATTGAGATTACTGAGAATTAATCAATATTATTAGAAGTTATTTGAACAGTCAAACTTTCATAACCGTATTTCCTTGATTAACTGAGTGGTATTTATTTTTATTGGGGAACCTTTTAATAAAAAATTTAAAATAGAAATTTTTATAGATAACCATTTGACCCCCCTCTTGAGTACTCTACTTAGAAACACAATTATTATTCCATGATTATATAATAATAAAATATTCTAAATATACTAATGGGTTTTTATTCTAATTTTTTGACCTAAAATTACACACACTTCCATCTAATGGGTAACAAAGTTACTTTTTATGTTTCCTGGTCCAACACGATGGTAAGAAAGACTTATTGGGAGGTGTTGGTGGATGCTCGCAATGACACTCCTTTGGTCTTCTCAGTTTCGGCTCCCTCAGTTCATTCTTCTAGGGTTTCAACCCTGGTTTCTTTTTTCCCATTTCTCGATGGTTCTTTCATCGATTATACTTCAATCCCTCTGTTCCAGTTTCCCTTAGGGTTTTAGTCCCAGTATTCCTCCATGTCCCTTAACAGATTTGTTTTTCCCTTGCACCTTCTCTTCCATTCCTTTCTGCCCTGGCCTCCCGATCCTTCGCTTCCTTCCAAGTCGGTCGGGTGCGATGGATTCCATAGAGGTTTTGGGATGTGTATGGGGAGCGGTATGAGTCTACGAGCAGTGTAGATGGTGGTGGATTTATTCAATTTATTTGTCCTTATAGTTTTCTCCTATGATGATGGCTTTGGTTATCTCTCTTTCCTGATGGTTTTTTTTCATTGGTGGCAATCTCTTGAAATCGGGGCTTGTTTCTGGTTCTATGGATTTTTTCCAGTTTTTCTTTCTCAATGTTATCAGAAATGCATTATTCGTCACTAGTTTTTGGTTGTATTTGTTCCTATTTATGAAGGATACCGTTCATGTTTTTCATGATGATTTTATGATTGCCCACTGGCTGGCGACGATGATGAGGTTGAAGTTTAGAGGCTCCGTGGTTGTGGCGATGGATCTCGATGAAGTGGACGCCGTTGAAGGTTTCCGGTTATCTTCTCCAATGGTGAAGATTGTGAAAATAATGGCACTGAAGATGGAAGATGACAATGACCTGACCAGCATCTTGGTTCGAGGTCCATCCTAGTGATGAGAGTGAGGTGGGTAAGCTCGTGGCTCGAGGTGGATAATGGCGGTTTTTCTGAATCTTGATTTCTGAAATTTGAATGTTGGTACTTTTGAATTTTGAATGTGTTGGTGTGTGGTTTATGTGGATGCAGGGTATGTGGGAACATGTTTGTATGGTTTTCACTTTTCCAAAAAGTGGCTATTTGAAAAATTAAAAAAAAAGGATTCTGGCTGGATGTGTATGGTGAACTACCGCCTTGCAAAACGACGTCGTTCGTTTTTCCTTTACCACCTCTCATGGTTGGGAATTATGATGAAAATTCTATATATATATATATGATAATTATGATATATTTATTATTATTTAATTATTTTAAAATATATACATTTATACTTTCTATTTTGTGTAAATATGATAACATCATTTGTGGAAGTGTGGACTATCGACTCCTCAAAGTGATGTGACTCATTCACAATATACATGGAATGTATAAAGGATGGTTTTAATAAAATTATGTGATATATATGAAATATATATTCTTCTAGAATTATAATGTACATATAGATATATATCATTTACTTATAATTCTTTTAAAATATGACAAGGAAATGAAAGTAGCGTTCATGCGCACGTACAACCTACCATCTCCATGAATGGTGCATTTCATTTATTATCTCCAAATGTTATGGAATATTATAGATAAATAAATACTGAATATATATGATATTTACATCTTGTCTTACATTCTTTAGATGATGAAACCATGATATCAACAATAGGTAACAAGTCAAAACTTACTCGAGAAACTAGGCAATTAATACCCAAAATAGTTAAAATAATGAAAGATTACTAAAAAACGAGTAATAAGATATTATAATAGGATCATATATGATATCATAAGTATTAATATTGTTTTGTAATAAGTTCATAAAATTATTAAGACCATTACATAGATAGTTAAATGACATTCACCCGAAAAGGAAACACAAGGTAAGGGATTTTCATCTCACTATTTACATCAATGAGATAAATATCATATTCACCAATTAATAATTTTATGGGGTGTATGTAATTCCTATTTTGAAATATTATATCAGTAATTATTTTATCTTCATGGTATCTTGAGTTTCAATTTGAATGATTTATTATAAGGGAATTTTAGTTAAAAGTCACCTAGTGGTGAAAAATTTTATAACCTAATTTCTTTTCCTTGGGTTATATTATTTCATTATTTTCATTAATATTTTAAGAATATGCATGCAATCACTTTCTAATATATTTTTTGTATTTCAACTTTTTTTTATGTGTATTTAAATTTTACACAGATAATCTATTCATTTATTGATTCTCACATCAATGTTATGGTCTTTTCAAGGGTTTACTTCACAATATCATTTTGTTCGGGATTTTTTAAACTTAAATTTCAGTCAGGAGAAATTATTTGATAATTTTATAATAAACCATTTAATTTTATTCTATTCTATTTATTCATGATAGTTTTCAAGTAATATTACCATTTTTCCACTCTTTGGTAATCAAAATGTTTTAGGAAATGTTTTTAAGAAAACCTGACTTTATTTTTCTCTTTAGTCGGAGAGCCACCTTTCTTCTAAAAACCCTATTTTCTAAAAAGGTTTTAAAATGTTTTTAACCTTTCCAAAAGTATTTATTAAAGAAATTTTTACTATTTTTTCTTCTACAATTTTTTTCAAATGATTCTTATTATCTTTTTCCGAACAAGGCATTTTTATAACATTTTACCGTGAAAAAGGAGTGTTCTTTTTACCTTGAACAACATGTATGGATTTACCTACCATCATTTATTCAAAGATTCATTTAAAAATTTAAAATTTTACTTTTTAATGAAAATGTTTTAAAAATTGATTTTCAAAGAAAAGTATTTTCAAAATATTTTTCAAAATAAAATATATTTTCCTCGAGAATGTTTTTAAAAGATCTTTTTTTAGTATTTTCATTCATAAATGAAAAAAAACCATTTTTTTACTCCACTATGGATATTTTGTTTCGATACCATCCTTATTATTCCTTTGGATGGGTTATGATTGTTTTGGCCAAGGATAGTATTGATATTCACTTCCTTGATTCCTTTATTAGCCCCTTGAAATATTCAAATTCATATTATCATTGAACATTGAATTTCCCCTAATTATCCCTATAATTTATCATGGATATGTTTATTTCTTAAACCATATATAATTTTTACATAATATGATTACTTTGATAGTTATTTGATTGACTATGGAAATATTGGTAAATTTATATCCTTTAATTAATAGAGATATTTGATACGACACATTGTTTATGATTTAAAATGATTATTTCACTATATTAAAAATTATTTGTACATGCAATCTATGGGTTGGGGAATAGTTAATGTAATATCTATGGGTTGAGGACTGGTTAATGTAAACCCTATAGGTTGAGGGCCATTTAAAGTATGCCCCTCGATGCATCAGTAGTCTCATGAGATGAAATTAGTTGGTGAAAAACCCTTAGAGTTTTTTTCCAAATAGAATAGATAAGTTTCTACCCATATATTTAAAATTTCTTGAGGAACGATCTTAACGGTAAAGGTATCATGTGCCTGGGAAGCATGATGTCCAATATTTAAGCATTTAATTTATTGAGAATTCATTTCTTAATATTATCTAGGATATTATTGCTTTGAAATTATATATGGATGCACTTTAATTATCATTTTATTGATTATAGTGCATGTATGTTCAGTTATTTACCTTTCTATATTTTTTACACACTTCCTTCTAAGTTTATTGATTATATGGAATGTGTGTTCAGTTATTACCTGTCTATATTGACTATTCTCATTGATTCATTATTGTTTCCTCTTTACTTTACACTTACTTAGTATTTGAGCTCACCCTTATTATGTTTAATTTCCCTAGGATTACCTAAAGTGTGCTAAGAAAGATATTCAAGGATACACTATATGGAATAAAGTTTTTATCCTTGAAAGAGAAAAAAATATGTTATAATTTGTGTATTTATTTGTAATACAAGACTTGTACATGTATCTAGTTCACAAAGACTACTAAACTTTTTGGTCCTTTGGGATGAAATTTACTTATATATTATGATAATATAATGGTATCAAGACACCAACTCTGATCCTTTTTGGGTCGATTCGCTACATCCATATCCTCTTCTATCAAATAGGAAACAAAGCCATCATTTGTGTGTATGGTGGACTACTGCCTCACAAATAAATATAATTCACTATCCATCACCTCTTATTACATATGGTTTTAATGATGTATTTAATGTATATATATGATACTAATGAAAAAATTTAAGATTCTGAAAAATTAATATATCATATAATTTATTACCTTTCCGTTCACTGATTAATGATAACATCGTTCGTGCGTATGTGTGGACTACCACATCCACAAAGTGATGTAATTTGTTTTTCAACACCACATCACATGGATTTTATATATAAGTGTATTTAAATAAATAATATGGTATTAATGATATAATTATAATTATGGAAAGATAAAATAATACTTAACTGATTTCCATAATGTTTATTGAAAATGGTAACGCTACTCATGAGTATGTACGACCCACCATATCCATGATCGTAACATAGTTAATTTTTCATAACCATATTTCATGGTTAGTTTTAAAATTATAATTTATGTATAAAAATTATAATTATTTCATGAATATTATCTTGGAGATGATGAAATAATGATCTCTTTGACCATTGTCAACCTACCGAAGTCAATTTGGACATATAAGTCGAATATCATCAAAATATCTGACATGAACTTAATTGATTAATTAATTATATATATAATGTTATTAAATACAATGAAAGGAATAATGAAATTGAATTTTTTAAGTAATTAAATTATTATCATAGTTTTTTTATTCAGGATGATAAAAAACTTAAGTGACAAGTCAGACTCGAGGTAATATGCTTTATTTTTTAAAAAAATCATATTTTAATGTTTCTCTTAAAAATAATTTTTCTTCCATGTCCATATTTTTTAAAGTTATTTTATTTATGTATTTATATTGACATAAGTTAATTATAATTAATATTTTATGTATCGTTTTTTACTTTATTTCAAAGGTTTTCAAAAGGATTCTTTTAACATAATTTATATGTAATTTTTGACTTTCTTTACAAAAGAAAAAAGGAATGATCTATCTTAATGTATAAAAAGATAATGAATTTTACCATTTCCATAATCGTTATTTAAATTAATTTATAATATTCCATATTTTATTTAAATAAAAACCCTCTTTTTCTATGTTCTAGTTATTTTCAAAAAGGGGTTTAAAATAAAATGGACATTTCAATGTCCAGAAATGTTTTCTTGTGGGTGTAAAGAATATTTTAAGAACTGAAAGATTTTATATGTTATGATTATGTTATAATTCTTGGAAATTTTTTAGGATGATGATTGTTTCCATTATAAAATAAGGATGGATGGATCTATGCTACCCCTCTAATGAATTGGGTATGATTTATGTTTGGAAGTTGACCATGAGGGTTATTCCATGTGTATCTATGAAAGTTACTATATATGTTAGAGTGATATGAATATGATGCATCAAGTTACCTACATTATTTATTTATTATTTCAATGGTTTTTATAGAAATATCCTGATTTTACAAGGTAAGATAATGAGTTTATGTTTAAAGAAGAGTATTTGGCTACTTCTAATGGTTAAAAAGTATATCATTTTGAAAAAGTTTTCATGAGGTTTTCATGATATAAAAGAAACATTTATGAGTTTATTTTGACTTTAATATTTCTTATTAAATGTTTAATGAAAATATTTGATAAGAAAAGTTGATTTCTTGGGTAATAAAATGTTTATTTTGTGGTCATAGTTTATTTTGAAAAAGAATTTTTTTATGAGTATCTATAGACTAATGAATTTATTTATTTCTGTTTTTTTATCCCTTACTGAGCCTTTTGTTCTCATACCATATTTTGAATTTTTTTATAGGTTTTTAAGGATGTTTAAGGACCAGGAAGAGGTCTAGATGAAAATTATAAATATTATATATGAAAATAAAACTTTTTATATATTAAATTTTTTGTTTTATGTGAAAAATGGATATTGGATGAAAGTGTCCACTTGATGATGTAATATTTAAATATTCAAGAGTGATTACATATTTCTATAAACCTTTAAATTGAAAATATCCTCAAAATTTAAGAAATTAAATTCTTGATTAAAAATCAAGATTATGTAATGTTTTAAGGCCAAGTTCTTATAGTTAGTATTAGAGGGAGGTTTAGATAACTTTGGATATTAGAATGTTTTTATGTGAGGTTAACCTAAAATTTATGGATACCATCACATGTTTATAATATTTAGGTTAAAAATAAGTTTAAATGTGTAGAAAACAACTTTTTAGGTTTTATGAAATGATATTTTAAGGTGATTAACTATATTTTTGGAGATGTTTTATTGATTTGAGGTATATATTTCACCTAGGTTTAACGTGAAGGATTATTTTAAAATAATTATATTAAATTTATGGGGGATGTAAGAAAAAAGGTATGACATAAACTTTAAGGTTAAAATATTCTTTAATATTATAGTTACTAAGGTAATTTTTGAGGATTTTATGGTTAAATTTTTATAGAATATCTATGGGTATTTTGTTTACAAGGACTATTTTAATTTTAACATGAAATAATTAATTTGATGTTTTAATGATGTTAATATCTATATATTAAAGTTTTTTTTTGTAAATTTGAAAGTAAAATGACCTCACTCAACCTTATTATCAATTCCGGGTGATTTAATTATCACTATCATGAATTTTTTTTTGTTCAAGTGATTTTGAAATATTTTTTAAAATCCAAATCAATTGCAAGAAACTTTTTGATCTATCCAACACCTTTTAATTTCATATAAATTTATATGTATCATTGAATATATTTTATTTTATTTCAAAATCTCAACTCATCCATCTCATTCGGTAAGTAAAATACTACTAAAGACTTTATTTTTTATTTTTAAGATATATATACATCATTTTGAAAGATAAAGGGGACATAAATAGCATAAAATAATACAATGATGTAAGGATTTAAGGTATGTATTATTTTTTTATGTTCTAAGTATGAAACATGATTTAGTTGATATTGATGAATCATAAGTACATATTTCATATCATTGATTTGTTAGAATAAAGTATTAAGGAATAATACAACAAAGAATGGTTAAACGTTTAAGAAGGAAGATAAATCAAGGACATGTTTATGCATTGATTATTCTAATATATTATGTAATGGTATTTTATCAATGATATTCTGATAAATTATAAATATTATAAGGATCGTGAAACACCTAAGGATTAATTTATAATTGGTTTCGTTTTAAAATTTTGGACATATATGATAGATGTAATCAATACATTTGAAAAGTGTTGAAAAAATATGTGAATTTTTAGAGACATCCATTTAAGTACATATTAAAAAGGGATGAATAAACCTTTGGGATAATATGTTCTTGGTGTTAAGAAAATAAAATTCAATTAATATTTTTTAATTTTGTGAAAAAATGAGATGTATAGAAAACCTTAGAGTTTAAAAAGTAATTTGATTATTAATAATATTTTTGAGGATATTCATCAAATTTTTGGTAATGTTTTAGGAATTATATTAATATAGTTTTAGTAAAAGGTCAACATGTAGTTTGGATGATAACTTCTCACATATTTCAATGTTATAGGGCTTGAACCCACAATTGAATAATGACACATGTACAATGCCAACCACTGAACTACGTGATTTCCTAGTTAGTATGACATTACTAGTAAAGATTAGGTTGATATTGTGAACATATATTTTATCACATAGATAACTATGGTTTTGGAAAAGTTATCTGGTGATTACATGATTAATTTTAATAAAAAAAAGATGACTATATTTTTAGGGAACATTATATGATTAAGGTAAAAAAAATCTTATGGGATTTTATTTGAGGATTAAAGGTTGAATTATCTTTTGGATTCATATATGATTTTAATTTGGATTTATAGAAATTCAATATATTTATGGAAATGATTATCATATCTTGGAGATTATATTCATGAATAAAAAAATTAATCTTGAATACTCATCATTTGGAGAAATAGATGAGATTGTGGTAGAAATTTATTAAAGGATGAAATTATACTTGTTAAGTAAGTATATTTACATTATTTTATTAATATATATGGAAATTATTTATTAAACTTTAGGAAAATGATCTTGAAATAAAAATATTATCCTATTACCTTCACTTATGATGAATTAATAGTCTTTTTCACACATATTTGGTTTACAGTTTTATGGTTGTTAACTTTCTCACCAACATTCACTTTCTTGTGATCAACGACCTATATATATCTCCATCATAATTTTGACATTACAATTTTCTTCCATGTCTATATTTTCATTTCTCACAATTGTTTCCTATTTGGAAACCTATTTATGTGTTATTTTAGATGACCTTCACACTTCTCTTTCTCTCTTATTAAGAGGAAGTTTTATTAACCGATTTTACAATGTGGGATTTCAAGAAAGTTATTTTCAAATGTGAAAAATTTGATTAATAAGATCAATTTAAAATTTAATGGATTTAATTTATTAAACATGGGATAATTTAACACACCATTATTTTGAAAAGAAAACTATGTTTGATATAATGTATGACACGCAACACCGAGCCTAAACAAACTATGAAATATTATATTTTAAATTTGAAAATTATAACATAACCATTAAACTGGAAGGTATGAATATGGTTAACTACTTTATGAAATATAAATAAATGTCCTAATCAATAAAAATATATTGATTAATTATTATGAAACAAGAAATCAATTTTTAGAAAAGACATTTTATTCTTCAAAAATATGTTTTCTTCAGAAATGGTATTTATTGATTTTTTGAGATTTAATATTATAATTAATTTCTGAAAATTTTAGGAATTTTATTTTATAAAAAGGATATCATTTTAAAATTATCATATTAAAATTCAATCTTTTTGAAATTTTGATATTTTTCTGAAAAGTTTGATTTTTTGATGAATAATGAAAAATATTGATTCCTATTGAAACTTTTATTTTATTTTAAAGTATTTATAAAGTAAAATATTATATTTTATTATTTTTAAAAATTAATTAGTTCATTTTGATTAAAAATAATCCAATTATAGTGATTAAGATTCATTTTATTCTTGAATTTAGTATAAAAACCTTTTTATACTTAAAAGAAATTTTTTTGAATTTTTTCTCATCATGTTTTACAGGTTTAATTTGAAAATAAATTATTCCAATTATATGTTTTGAATAATTAAAAATGGATTAAATATTTTGAATTATGAGATCCATTTTTTTAATATTTACCATTTATTTTTAGTCATTTTGAATAGTAATAATAGTATATTTTGTAACCATAGTAAAGGTAAAATGTGTTAATTTAGGGTGAAAATAATATGATAAGGATTAAATGAATCCCTAAAACTTGAATTAATTTTATTATATGAGTATATTTTATTCATAATCATCTAAAATTCTAATTTATGACCATTTTTTTATATGGACATGATTTTTGCCTCTATAATATTTTATTTTAAGATAAGTAAAAAATGCCATTCTTTTTGTTTCATTATCTTTAAAATTTTGGAATAAGTATTAAATGAAGGTTTATTCTGTTATAAATATTAATTTTAAAGATAAATGTTTTTTAGTTATCATGGTAATTTATTTATAAATTTTTTTTGATAAAATAATTATATTAAATGCCTATGAAACTTTAATAAGGTATTTATTCAATTAATATAATAATAAAATGAATGAATTTAAAAATGTTAAACGTAATATAATTTGAATAAATTAAATTCCATGATTTTTTTATATTAAAATGAAATATTAGAGAGGGTTCAATGCATTATATTATAATTCCATTTTTTTTATTGTAGTATTAATAGTCAAATTAAATGAATACTTCCAAAATTGACATTAATGTTATTTTATAATAAATAATATTTTATTAAATGATTTAAACCTACAAAAAATACTATGTTTTCCCATGTTATTTGGAAATTGAATATAATATTAAAAATGGTCCATTTATAACCCAATTTTTCTTTAATAGAAACTTTCTTAACCCCTAAGGATTAAAATATTTAATACCATGAAAATTGTTAAAAAGGGTTGACACGGGTTAAAACAAAAAGTTAAGGGTGGAAACATCACCTAAACTTGTAAAATTTTTATGTTAAGAAATTATTTTGACTAATAATAATATTTTATTCAAATATTATAAATTTGGATCCATTTTAACCTGAAAATTAATTTACATTAATTTAAGACTTTAAGAAATTCTAATACTGCCTCTCCCCTCTCTTATAAAAGGGAACCTATTCTTTCCTTTTATTAACACTTCAAGAACCAGTTGGTTCAGAAAATACCTACCCAAATCCACTCCTTAAATCCCTATCCATGTTTTATAGGCCTTTTTTTGATCATAAAACCAATCTATGAAATCTTTTGGTGTAAACCTTAAGAGGTTTTCTAAAGAAGAGGTATAGTTCTTAATTAAGTGTTTTCATTTTATTTAATCTTCTACCTCATTCAAATCATATTCAAAATTTATGAAATAATAAAAAAAGTATATTAAAAATAATGATATTTTATTATTCTAATGTAATAACCTATATCATTCTCCTATTCCATCAAATGGGAAATGAAACTATCATTCGTGTGTACGACGAACTACTGCCTCACGAACCAATGTAATTCGTTTTTCATTACCTCATCTTACAGCTAGTTATAATGATGGATTTAATATATTTAAATTATATTAATGACATATTTATAATTCTTAAAATTTAATATATCATATACTTTCTTATATTTCAATTCTCTAAAAAATGACGATGTCGTTCGTGTGTACATGTGGAATACCACCTCGACGAAGTAATGCGATTCATTTTTCATCACCACATCACATAGACGGTATATATATATATATTTACAAAAATAATATGGTATTAAAGATATAATTATAATTATATAAATATAAAATAATACTTACCTTCTTTCCATAATGATCATTGAAAAATGGAAACGTTACTCACGTATACACACGACCTACCATCTCCATTATACTAACATAGTTTATTTTTCAAAACTGTCTTTCATGGTTGGTTTTAAAAGTATAATTGATTTTTTAAAAATGATAATTAAGTCATTATTATTATTATATAGATAATATAATAATGAACTATTTGACCAAATTAAACCTACCAAAGTCAGTTTGGACATATGATCCGAATATTATCAAAACATCCGATGTGAACTCAATTGATTAAGTAATTATATATAACATGGTATTAAATATAATAAAATTATAAATGAACTTGAAAAAGTTTCTTAAATAAATAAATAAATTAAAACAAGTTTTCTATTTATGAAGATAAAAACATACATGATGATTCAGGCTTGAGGTAAGGGACTTTCTTTTTAAAAATCATCTTTTAAAGTTTCTCTTAAAACTATTTTTTCTTCCATGTCAATATTTTTTAAAGTTATTCTACAGATGTATTTATATATACATAAATGAATTATAAATTATATTTTATATCTATTTTTACATAATTTTAAAGGTTTTTAAAAGGAATATTTTTACATATTTTATACGGAACATTTTCACATTCTTTACAAATGATAAAAGGAATGTTCAATTTTGATGTATATGGTGACAATGAATTTTCCTACCACTGTAACTATTATTTTAATTCCTTTATAAGATTAAATGTTTTCTTAAAAGAATAAAAAACCTTCCCTATTTTATGGTTATTTTCAAAAAGGTTTTAAAATCGAATGAATATTTTAATATTCAGATATGTTTTCTTATGGGTGAATATAATATTTTGAAAATTGTAAGTTTTTATGTGATATGATTATGTTATGGTACTTGAGAATTGTTTATAATGATGGGTGGTTCTATTATAAATTTATTATGGGTGGGTCTATGATATCCATCCAATGATTTGGGTAATATTTATGTTTAGAAGTTGACCGTGAGGGTTATTCCAAGTGTAACTGTGATGGTTATTCCAAGTGTAACCATGATGGTTATTCCAATTGTAACTGTAAAGGTTACTCCATATGTAAAAGTGATATGAAAATGATGCCTCAAGTTACCTACATTATTTTTTTATGATTTATATATTTTTTACAAAAATCTTATGATTTCACTGGGTAAGATAATGAGTTTATATTTAAAGAAAAGTATTTGGCTTCTTCATATGGGTAAAAAGTATAAATTTTTGAAAAAGTAGTCATGAGATTTTCATGATTGAAAACAAACCTTTATGAATTTATTTTTTATGTTAATATTTATTATTGAATGTCTTATGAAATTATTTTAGATGATAAGTTGATTTATTGGAAAATAAATTGTTTATTTTGAGCCCAGATTTTATTTTGAAAAGGAAAATTTTTATGAATATCCATGGACTAACCATTTTATTTATTTCTTTCTTATATCCCTTACTAAGATTTTTGTTTGCATCTAATGATTTAAATTTTTTTTCAAAAGGTTTTAAGGATTATTAGGGAAAAATATGAGGTCAAAATAAAAATTGTGAAGATTTTTCATGAAAATAAAACTTGTTATATCATTAATTTTGTTATGGGAAAAATAAATACTGGATGTAAGTTTCCACTTTGTGATGTAATATTTAATTATGTAAGAGTGATGACCTAATTATCTAAATCTATAATCCAAAAAAGATCCTCAAAATGTAAGAAAGTGAAGTCTTGATTAAAACTCAAGATCATGTAATGTTTTAAGTTAGGATCCTTATATAAACACATATAAATACACACACAGAAAGAGATATATATATATGAATAAATAAATATATACACATACACAATATATATAAATATAAATATATAAAAATTTATATAAATATACATAATTATACAAAAATACATATAAATTTCTATATATTTATATAAATATATATAATTATAAAAAAATATAAAAAAATATATAGAAAATATAAATTAATACACTCACATATAATTAAATATAATTAAATATATGTAGAAGATACTCTAGTAGTATTGTAGAAACCTCGTCAGACAGCATGAAACTCAGGTTCAAATTTGTGTGGGGAATAAATTCCAAGGTACTATAGTAGGAACTATAGTGCTACTATAGAAATTAATGTAGTGGCATTGTAGAAGCCGCACTATTAACCCGAATTGGGCCTTCATGCCACCAAATTGGGCCTCTGAATCACAGGGCCCTTGGTCCATCAAAGGATTTCAGGCCAAAGGGCCTACATGCAAAAATATTCTGACACTTTTACCATGGGACCTATATGATATGATACAGAGCAAACCTTAGACTATTAGAGCACCCCCAAGATGTTGAATCAGAGAAAGCTGCCACCAGGCAGAGCAAACCAGACCTAGGACTGAAGGAGGGATATGGTGGACATGCCATCGGCCTATGCAGCTATGAAAAATCACACTACAAGCCATTAACAATGAAAGGTGGTGATATGTGGAATTTAATAGGAGTTGGGGAGGGGATGTTTCAGTGAAACCAAGTCAAAAATTGTATAGGTTTAGTGACCATGAACCCTCGGGCTATGTATTAGGCTTGTGTCTCTGGCCCTCTGAGTTAAGTAAGAGTCCCCTCTTAACCCAATAAAAAAGAGGGATTATCATAAATACAAATATATAATTGGAGTAATATACATATATGTATATGTGAATATACACACACACCCACACCCATAATATATATATATATATATATATAAATATACAAAAATGTATATAAATATCTAAAAATATATATAATTATAAATAAATATAAATAATATATATATATATATATATATAATTAAACATATATATATATACCCACACAATATATATAAATATGGATACACATACATAAATATAGATAAATACATATAAATATCTATAAATATATATAACTATAAATAGATTTTAATAAATATATATAAATATATATAAACATATATAAATATTCTCACATATATATAAACACATATAAATAAATAAATATATATCCACATAATATATATAAATATACATATAAATGAATATATATAAATATATATAAACATACATAATTATATATAAATACATATAAATATCTCTAAATATAAATGAATACAAATAAATATATATAAATATATTTAAATTATATATAAATACATATATAATTTCATATGAATATATATATGTTTAAATATATGTACGTATGTGTGTGTGTGTGTACACATCCACATAATATATATAAATATAAATATTTATAAATATACACAAACATACACAAACATACATAAATATACATAAATATAATTAAATACATATAAATATCTATAAAAATATATAGTTATAAATAAATATATATAAATACATACATACATATAAATACATTTAAATATATAAATATATAAACATAAAACATATAAATATATATAAACACACACATACAATTCTTAACAAAAACATTCCCACATAAGGAATGTCCATGGCCACTAAGGTTTTACCATGAATTTCATCTAAACTCAATCCTGAACATCCCATGAGAGTAGTATATGGTATTAATCATGTTAAGGAAATCATTGACACATAAGATACATTAAAAAAATAAATCACCCAAAGAGGAGAGAACACTACAATTTCAACACCATCAACATAAAACTCAATTTTAGAGGTCGTATGGCCCTTTTTTGACCAATAATAAAATAGGGTATGTAGTTCCCCCACAAATATCATCATAGAGTTCACCCTAATATTTAATTTGACAGGATTTGGAGCGCAACCAACACCCAGATCAAAAGTTATGTTCATTTAAAGTTGATTTCTAACTTTTAACTTCTCTGAGAAAATTCATAACTTTTTCATGATTAATTATTACCAAGTTTTTATACAACATGATCATATTTTTTTGAAACCTTCAATTAGACAAGTCAGAGAGTAGAAACAACTAGATCAAAAGTTATGACCATTTGAAGAAGAACTTTGATTTTCAACTTCTCTTAAAACATTGGGTAAGTTAGTAAGTTTTGACCATAATTTTAATTCGGGGTTGAGGTTTCTGTTCATAATAATAATAATAATAATAATAATAATTAATAATTTATTTAAAATTTAAATAATTAATAACTAATAATTACAAATAATTTATAATTAATAACTAATGAAAATTTTAAATAATAAATAATAAATGATTATAAATAATAAATAATAAATAAAAAATAAAAAATAAAAATAAAAAATAAAAAATTAATATTAATTAATAATTAATAATTAATAATTAATGATTAATAATCAATAATTAAAAAGAAATAAAAATTTTAATTAATTATTAATAATAAATTTTAATTATCATCAATTTCATGGTTGTTTTTTAGAAAGAGAAGCTAAAATTAAATAAATAAATAAAGATTTAGTGATTATTTTACCCACCTCTAAAAATTGCTACTAAATAGTGGAGATTTCTAATAAAATACCTCCAAAAAATAAAAAATGAAAAATTTAACATCTCTTTTGAAGATTGATGCTAAAAATACACCACTAAATTATTTTTTTCATATTGTGTATATCATACCATATGATATTGTAAGGGTTTAGGGAATATTCCTTTCAATATTCCACTTGCACTAAATCCTAAAAGATACCTTCATTCCATTTCACCATATATTGTATCATATACAAAAAATTATTAAATCTTATTCAAAACTCTTTTTAGATAACTTCCAAAACACTTTTGGAAATCTATCATTAACTTCACCTCGTATTACATTATATTTAATAACTTATTAAAATCCTATCCAAAATTCCTTTTGAATAAAACTCTAAAACACTTTTAGTGCATCTCTTTAGATTAAGCTCAATCCCCATTCAATCAACCAAAAAGTGTGTCCTCATGGTCCTTTATAGCATTGAAAACAAATATGAATAATTGGATCGATAAATTTATGTAAATAGTGGAATATAGAAAAGAATCAATGTTACTCAAGGTAAAAATGGATCTAGCATGATCTCCATCAAACACATGCATTTTTATGGCCATGTTCACCATCTGTATCATATATAAGTGAACATTTCCATACATTCCCTTTTTTCAAAGACATCAAGTGACCATTAGACATAGACTATATCAGTCACATATATCCTCTACATATTCTCTAAACACTTCAATTATAGAATAACCTAGTCAATGAATACATTACATGTCATTATTATATTATATGACCACATCACATGTACCTCATCCAAGTAAATAAGAAAATCATATGTACCTTCTAAGTATGACCAAACATTTCCTCATACTATCTCAATTGAAGGACCTTATGTCATAATCATCATTTGAGAGAATAAATCTCATCTTGGTTGAGTTCCAACCGATGAAATGATTAATGAAATACACAAACACCCCTTCATTATTGATGCCTCAATGATTTCATAATAAATATATCAAAGTGTAAAGGTTATCATGCTTGGTATCTCACCAACATTAGGTAGTGGGGACTACAAATTTGAACTATGCTCTTCCAGTTTATCAAATACATAGTGTATGACAATCCATGTGGTATACTTCATGGGTTTTCAAGTGCACAAAACCTTTTTTTCGCTTCATGAAAATATTCTCTATCCTGATAAAAAAATCATACTCATACTAACCTTGAATTTTTTTCATAACCTATAATACTCTATAAAGAACATTAAATAGTGATAGATTAAGTCTTTATATTGAGTTGTCAATTATCATTACACTTCAAAAACTTTATATCAATATGTGTGTGTGTGTAACCAACATGAAAGAATGATAAACATGATATTTCTATTAATTTTACATGAAATATTCTATTTTATTAAACTCTTTAAGAATTTTTTTAATAAAAAAATACATAAGAACTAATATAATATATCATATATGATATAATTCCAGACCAGAATTATGTTTTATACACTTTTAAGGGTTTTTTTAAACTTATTACATCTCCATATAATTCTAGACACATACCTATATGACCACCAGATAAAACCCTCCCACTAAATTATTTATTGAGTAACATCTATAAAGTTATATAGTGTGAATAATAATGAGACTTAGGAATCATACTCCTAATGTTCAACTGGTTTACAATATTTAAACTTCTTAGCTCTATAACATGAAATATTATGAAGTTAATATCTTTTTTTTCAAAATAGAACTCTTCTAAGTGAATCATCACCATTCTCAAAACCATTTCCTTAAATTATTTTTGTAAGTAATGTATCAATTTAAACTATTACTTCACCATCACATCCTAAGAACTTTTAGGATATTAAGAAACTTTCAATTTATTATAATAACTATGTGTAATGTTCTTTTACATGTTAAATATCATTTTTAACTTGTACATAGATTTTGAATAAGTTTTCAATTGATTTGAGGCTGGATAGAGGTGTTCGGGAGACCAAAAATAGAAAGGGGCCAAGATGATGGGATTACTATAGTTTAAAATGCTACAAAAGCTCCAATGATTGGAATAGATGGTTCCTAGGTAGAACGTGTTCTTCCTAGAGACCCCAAGATAGCTGGTGGGGCTCTTGGGAAGGATTGGTTCTTCCCAAAAGCCACTGGCCACCCAATGGAGGCCACCAACTAGTCGGTGACATCATCTAGGACCTAGTAATCCTGGTCCAGTTATAGCATTTTTTTAAAACTAACCCCTCTAAATTATTTTCAATCTATCAAGAAAACATCAATCCCCAACACACTAGTAGATATCTTCTGGTGATTTTGGGTGCTCTCCTCTCTTTGATTCCTAGACAATGGTTTGATCCTAAGATTCCAAACTGGTGAGTTTTATCTTGGTATAGATAAAACCTATCCTCTTCTCATTGATCAAATCCAATTATATCATTGATGTATTGATTATATATAAAGGTTTTGTAATGGGATAACAAAGTAATTATTGACTATTTATAGAATCAGTACCCAAATTTAGGGATTTTTCATCTTCACATGATTAGGAACAAGTACGTTGTTGGTAGTGAATATTCTTGAGAAAGGGTGATATTTACTTACCATATAGCTTTGTATTATCCTAAATATTAATCATATAATTATAATATTGTCATATTAGAGAAGGTTATAGGATTTATAGTGGTGAAATAAGACTAAAAAATTGACCCTTGTCATAGAATCCTTATTATACCTATGGTTGGTGGTTCTTATCTTTAGGAAATGTTTATAAAAGTTCTTATAATATTGTTTAGCATGTATGTGTATTTTGTAGAACCTTTTTATGATGTTTTATCACATTAGGTGTGCATGTGTAGTCCTATGGAAGCTATTTATGATGTTTTTTTACCTGTGGATTATGATGCCTATAACTCTTTATTGTTATTATGCGAGGTTTGATATATTATCTTGTATACATGTATAGAATATTTTGTTCCTTGAGAATATGGATTGAGAAATATGAACTATCCTCCTGAGAGGGATGTTTCAAACTTTTTTTTGGCATGTACATAGACTACACCTTCCAATAGAATATTTCAAACATTTTTTATACTATCCCATCAAGGGGGGATGTGTTGAACATGACCGACTGACATTATTTTTGGTATGGATATGAAGTAAGTAGAGTTGGTATCTAGGGAATTGACATGTATGAAATTCTTGTGTGATATACTTGTTTCTTCTCTAAATTTTGATTTTTATCATGGAATTCAATTATATATATTATGAACTTATGTTAAGGACCATTGGTGGTATCTTATTGGGTCTTATTCTCACATCCTACTCCTGAATCTTGTTGTTTCTTTATAATTTATGGTTAAGGATCTAGTGAAGGTAAAAGGACCTGTGGTGGGATGTTGAGAAGGATCAACACAAGGTGTGCAAAAATATCAGATAGACTTCAAGCTTGGATGTCTGATTATATTCTTCTAAGTTACTTTATTTCATATATTAATCCTATACATTTAGGGATACTTTAATTTTTTTGGGTTGTGTGATTAATATTCCATACTATTCTATATGGGTTGGTACTTTATTTTTATGGTAATAATCTGATGATTTATTTATTAATTATTTATTGTTGACTCTTTTTATCATTTCATTTATATAATATGATGTTTACTTGATACCGAGGGAATATTCTACCTATAATGTCCCTTTTTTACCTTTCCGCTAGCCGAAAAACTCTTGTATGTGGAGAGGTGTGCATGAGGCCATGTGGAATTAAAGATTGAACCTAGTGATTCAGGTTGGGGTATTACAAAATGGCATCAGAGACATGTTTAATAAATTGTTTCTTTTCTTGTCCTTGATTTAAGATAGGGTAGACAATAGATAATATGGCTGGGACTCGGTCATAGTAACTATGTCAGTGCCTGGATAGCCCTGTATAATGGACCACTAAGTGTCTAATAAAATGAGAATTTATGCTATTTTTATTTTGATTTTACCATTGATTATTTTACCTTGGGTGACGCACATATTACTGGGAATGGTATTTTGTGTGAAATCATGCATCATGATTAGGTATGTTGGATTATATGACATAAACCTATTTCTTGTATTAAATAGAGCCCAAATAATTAACAACTTTTGAAATTATGATATGTTCTTTTAGTGTATTATTTATTTCATTCCATAATTTGAGCATGAGTGTCCCATTATTGAGTGTATATATATGGTTTTGATTAATGTGTAGGTACTAGAGGTTTGGTTTGGGCTATGGGTAGTGGTTAGGGGGTTATGCCTTATTTTTGGTTGGTGGACTCTTTGGTGCTACATTATTGTAAACCCTTTTGTGTGACTATGATATATCAATAGTATTATTGTCTAGGTATTGGTTTTCTCTAATTTTTGTTCTAGAATTTCAGGAAAGTTTGCCTCATAGACATCTTTCACAGTCAGTTAGGGAAGTACCAGTTTCACCACATGTCATAAAAAAGGATGAAACTAAGTATACTCACTTGGTTGAACAAGAAGGTCAATATATATAACCGAAATAGTTGGGAATCATTCAGATAGTACCCATTTTGGTAGGAAGACCCCCCAAGGGTGGGATGATAATGGTCAATTATGCTTGTTACTTCCAACTCCATCATCCCCTATACTTCTAGAGAACTGGATCCCCCCAGGGTATGGAGTAATGTATACAAGTCATCAAGGGGATTTTTAACCTAGTGGAGACCCCAGAGGACTAAAAGGTGAATCTTGTGACATTTATGCTTTAAGGAACTATCAAATGATGGTGGGAATTTATGCTTCAGGTTGGTAGATGTGAAGGGTTGATGTTGGAGACCTTTAAGGACCTATTCTTAATGGAATTTTTTCCGGATACACTAAAGATATCCCATGAATAAGAGTTCATAGAGCTCTATCAAATATAATTATAGTGTCTACCAATCTAATATGATTTATTGAGTTGATTTTCTTTGATCCTCTTTTGGTGGGGAATAAGCTGTAGAAAGCCAAAAAGATTAAGACCAGTATTCATCAAGAGTTAAAACACCAGGTTATGAACTTAGATATTATAGTGAACTAGGATTAACATACATGGATATTAAATCATTTTAGATGAATATTGAGTACATTAAAAAAATAAATTCTTGTGGACCATAATAGTTTAGTGTCTATGGAAACATGGAAACATAATCTTCTATCCAAGTGAAAGATCTTCAACAAATCCGATAAAGATATCCACCTTTAGTAATTATACCTAAAAGATTTCTTCATAACCTAGGGAAATGAAACACAATAAATGGGTGATCTTAAATGCTCAATAAGGGTAAATAAAGGAAATGAGTAAGCATAACATGAAAAAAGGGTATGGAACTTGAGCATAACATTTCAACATCATACCCAACATATTAGAGATAATAATAAATATAGGAAGTTTATAAGATATGGATTATAAGATAATTAATAGCATAAGTCATGAAATAATAACATAGGAATAATACATGGAATTTTTGGCATTCACATTGGTTTATAATCATTGTGAACATGTATAAGTTGAAACAGGTTCACTCATTAAGTTAAGGACATGAAATCAAGCCCCCATATCAACTTATGGATATAAAAAAATGTCCATGAATAAAATTTTGAACATTTAATCAGGTTCACACAAAACCTTATAGACATGAAACCAGGTCCATGAATAAAATTATGAACATGTAATCATGTTCACACATAACATTGTGAACATGTAATTAGGTTCACTCATAAAATTATGGACATTCAACTAGGTCCATACACAACATTGCGAATATATAATAAGGTTCAGTCATTACATTATGAACATGTAATTATGTTCACATATAAACTTATGGACATGAAACCAGGTTCATGCATAACATTTTGAAAATGTAATCAGGTTCACACATATCATTGTGAACATGTAATAATGTTCATGCATAAACTTATGGACATACAACCAGGTCCAGGAATAATGTTTTGAACATGTAATAAGGTTCATTCATAACATCATGAACATGAAATTAGGTTCACACATAACATATATACTCACGAGTCATCCATCATTACCCAATGTATTGGAGGGAGATATAGATCCAACTCAAGACATAACAAAACAAAACATACGAGTGACACAATATTATAAAAAATAATCATATCATAACAAATGAAATGATATAGGCATCATGAACATTTAATCATATCATTAGCTATGGAAAAGTGGTAGATCTCATAATCACCACCCATGAAAAGAAGCAGGTTTCAAAAGCATATAACCTTTGAAAGAAAAATGAGTTTCATAAACATCATAAAATCAACAAATTAACCATTTATAGAAATAATATGAATAGAATCATTGAATAATTTCCCAATAAAGGAATGAGTAACACCAAAAAATGTAATATTATATGGGAAATAATTTGGAAAGATATTTTAAAAACAATTATTGATAAAAATATCATTTCTTCTTTGAAAATTTACTTTTTAAAACATAAAAACTTTTGAAAAATATTTCCTTGAAAATAAACTTGAAAACTTATAAAGAAATATTTGAAAACATTTTGGAAACATTTTTCTTTTAAAACTTATAAATAATTCTTGAAAACAATTAAATAATTTCTTAAAGATAATTTTTTTGAAATATTTTTATTTGAAAATAGATTTGAAATATTTTAAAGGAAGATTTAAAAAAACCATAAAATATTTTTGAAACTTTTTTTCATTGAAAACCACTTTAAAAATTATAAATTTACATAATATTAAGAAAAAATCCACCTTTAAATTAAACCTGTAAACATAAAATATAAGTTTCAAGGAAATGATGGTCGCAATGGTGTTAAATACGTAAGTGCTGAACATTACTTTTTTTACATTAAAAGTTCTAAAAAGTTCCTTGATAGTGAAATGAAAAGAAAAATCCTTATAAAACTATAGAAGGTAAAACATGGGTAAAAATTCCTTCTAATATCATATGATAAAATTAAAACATTTTTTGAAATCATGGTTTGGAAAGAACACATATTTCTTACCGAGAGAAGAAATAAAGTTGGATTTTCATTAATTTTCTTCCTAGTTATCCTATATACCAAAGAGTGGAAAAAATTGTAGTAATACATGAATATATTATGTAAAACTAGAGGATAATATAATTAATGCTTTTTTTTTGAGAGATGGATAATGATATGTTATCAATTGAATCATAATCATAAACAATCTCGATAAATGATGAGATTGTTTCAATAGACTCTTACCACATGGTAACTTGGAATCATACTCACCATGTAAGAAAATGAAATTTCATAATTAATATAAAATAAATAAAACAATAATATTAATTATATAACATTTTTAAGGGTATTCTATACACCACATAATAAAAGTGAGTGGTGAATAAGGCATTTATCTCACGGTAATAAAAGATGAGATGAAATTCCCTCATCTTGTTTTTTGATTCTAGTAATACTCTTTTAAACCTACTATATAATAAATTTAAGTTTATTATACTTATTTTATAGAATAATATTATTATATCTAATATCATATATGGTTTGATTATGACTTTATATTTCCTTCTTATTAACAATTCTATGTTAAGGTTTCACTTTGGGTAATATCCGCTTTGTTCTTCGCATGTGTCTTAATTTGTTATATCTTTGGTCCTTATACTTATATCATTATTTAATGAATTTTAAACATGATATATATATCATGTAAATTCAGTATATATGTATTATAATAATCTATAGAATATAGAAGTATGAAATGGAATACACTGTTCATGGAGACGGTAGGCCGTACGTACGCATGGACATTGTTTCCATTTATCTGTCGTATTGATAGAAAGAACATAAATGACATCTATATATATATGTATCATTATTATAGTAGTATTATTATATAATATATATCATATAAGTTCACTAAACTCACCCTTAATGTATTCCATGTAGTGTGTGAACGACTCACATCACTTTGAAGGGGCGATAGTCCACACTTTCTCAAACAAAATTATAATATTTTCAAAAAATAGAAAGTATAAATATATTTGTTTTAAAAGGATTAGAAAAGCATAAATAAATAATAAATATAATATATAACATATATAAACTTATTTTTCACCATAATTTCTACCAAGATAGGGGGTTAAGAAAAAATGAACAATCATCGTTTCGTGAGGCGACATTTCTCAATGCATGTAATCAATATGTTCATTACCAATTAAATGAAGGTGTGTCTAATTTAAGGTTGAAACCTTATCATAAAAAATTATAGTATATTTGGGATACTAGTGTTTTTATAAAATCATGTAATAAATATAGTGTAGGGGGTTGAGAATGAAAATAAAATAAAGGAGCTTGAGAGAAGGCGTTACCTCTTAATCGGGTAACTCCTTTTCATTTGTGCCAAAAGGCTTCTTTGGATTGATTTATTCTAAAAGGTAGGATTCAAGGATGAAGGTAGGGATTTTGGAAAGTGTAATGGGGATATATATTCTGAACCTAAGCGGTTTTAGAGGTATGAAAAAGAGGGATATGTGGTAGCCTTTTATAGGGAATGGAAATAACACAGTTGGCATTTTTGAAAACAAGTTAGATGTACCATCTTTTGTACCTAAAAAAAGTCATAAAAAAAAAATAAACTCAATAATGTAATTTTCATGGATGAATCATGTCTATAAAATGGTTTTGGAAAAGTTTCTAGTTCATTTTTGGTCTTAAATTTAAATTTCAGTACTTTATTAACCTATTTTTTCTCTTAGTCTTTTTAATTCATTCTAATCACTTTCACTAATACATGGATGGAATGATAAGTAAACCCGGTTAAGTAAAGGAATTTGTCTGCTATGATGGTTTTGGTAGTAATTCCTTGGATACTATGGGAATCAAATTATGTGATTATTTGTTTTCCAAAATTCAAAGTGTTTATACAAATACTATTTTATCATGGTTAATTTTCCATTATGATATATTCTGTGCATATTTCCATGATTTATTTCCTGAATAATGATCTTTATATTTAAACTTTATGTTCATGTTTTTAAATTATTATATTTATGGTTTGTTTTATGTTATTAATATTTACCCTTACTGAGCATTTGAGTTCACCCTTTTGGTGTTTTCTTTTCCCTAGGATATAAAGAAAGGTTTTAGGTAGGAAAACAAAAAAGGGAAGATCTTTATGAGAGATGTTGAATATCTTTCACCAATTTAGAAGATTATGTTCCAACTTTCCAAAGACACTAAACTAATACGGTCTTTGAGTGTCTGTTTTTGTAAAGTGTTAAGTATTCCATAAAAGTAATGTATTGTCCATCTATGTAAATACAGGGTCGTTTGAGTTGGTATCAAAGTGATGGTTTAGTCAAACTTTGGAAACTAGGATGTAAAAACATTAGTGAGATCCGTAGAGATATTTCTAAGGTATATATAGAGATGCCCCTAAGGGTAATTCTAACTATAGTTTATAGTCCTAGAATTATTTCCATGATCATGAATAACCTTGGATTAATCCCATGATGTTAGATATTTAATGTACTACCCATTCATTATGTTGTCTTCCTTTTATGATTTTTTCATCTCACACTATTATTTTGGGGTTTTAGAAAATGGTTGGAAATAGGAGGATTCATATTAATAGGGAATATGATCGAAAATGGAATGATATTCTTCAGGGGAAACAAAATGAAATGGGATTTGGAAAGTGAAGCATTGTTATTATTACTAATCACAAATCTCATAATATTATCCATAATCTCAACTTTGGTGAGTTTCATGAATGAGATAATAAGATAAATATGGAGTTTCATGGTGATTATAAAGGAAATAAAGTTCAATTTTTCTCATGTAAATCATGTGGGAATAGGCATCAAAGAGAATGTTTCAAAGGAACTGGAAGATGATTTGGGTGTGGAAAAGAAGGAAACAATTCCAGTTATTTCAAAGTAAAAGTTTTAGTTAATATAATGGGAAAGGGTAATAGTATCTCTAAGACATCCACAATGGTTTAATGTTTTAAATGTGTAATGTACGGGCATTATAAAAATCAATTCCCTAACGAAAAATATCATGAAGAGAATAATCATGGTTGTATGGGTATTATTTATTTTAATGATGATGAAGACATGAAAAAATGATATATGATATGAAAGAAGTGTTGAGAAATAAAAAGATGAAGCTCATTCAATGAATTAAGAAGATAGTGGAATAATTACATAATTATCAAGAATATTGTTATATAAGTAATTTTATGGTACTATGGAATAAGGAAACATCTACGGATTTTTACACTATTATTTTTTATTAAATATTTGACAGTATATGTTGAATGGTACTAGTAACAATGAAAAGTGATTGAAATATATTTAGAAATCACATGATATGCGCATAATGAAGGGACAAGAAGATAATGAGATGTGTGATATTATTAATGACCTTCATAACTGATATAAAGACAAAGTAATATCATGGTTTGAGTATATATAATTTTTGGTATTTTTGTTGTGTGGAAAGAGTTTATTTTGATATAATGCTTGTTTTACCTACTATTATACAGTAATTCATGTTATTATCATGTTTCAAGAGAATACATGATTAAGGTATTCACATGTTTGGAATGTGACAACCAAGAACTACCAAGAACTACCTTATGAGAAATAGGAGATATATGTTAAGTCGATTTTTTCACCTATTTCTAATGTTTTTTAATTTCTATTTTTGTATGGATTATAATGTTATACATTTATGGATAGTATAAGTTATATTCTGGTTAAAGTTTGTTATATTAATGTATTATATCACTACAAGTAGCCTTATGCATATTTCATTACCTATTATAACCTTTTTATTGAGAAAGATGGAATTACCTATCTTTTTATTGCATGATCTGCTAACACTTCAAGAATGAAAAATTCAACTTCATTTTTTTAAATAAGATATGAATTGGAATTTTTTCATGTCATGAACAATGGTGATATTATAATAAAATCAAGTAAGTATTTATTATCATGAAAATTATTTAACTTTAGGAAAAGGATCTTGAAAACCAAAAATGTTATCCTAATACCTTATTATCCGATTAATCATATGGTCCCTTAATTCATCACATATTTATGGAATTATAGAAGTTAATTTCTCAAAACCTTATTCTCTATTACTCTCTATCAGAACTTGATCATTATATTTCTCTTCCACATCCATGTTTTCACTTCCCACATATGTTATCCTGTGTGGAAACCCAGTGATGGGTTACTTTGGGTAACCGTTATGTTTCTAACATTACTTTTTAAAATGATGTTTTATTATTCTTTTTTATGATGTGGGTTTCTATGAAATAAACTTTCAAGTAGTAAACCATTCATAACCCTGAGGAATTTTGAGGGCGAAAATTATTTTAAGGGGGGTATAATGTAACACCACGGGATTTTATGAGATAGATTATTTTTAATTTCTTTGATGTATTGTGTTGTATGCTAAACCAATATTAGTTTTCACTATAAACAACAATGTATTATCTTGAATTATATGAAACACTATTCTTGCCTAGTGTTACATGCAAGAGAAAACTTCTTTGATAGCTTGCGTTGTACGCAATACCGAGTTTCACTAAAAAAATGGTATATTATTAAAATATTATTATTTAATGGGATACAAACTAGCCATTATGAATAGTATTAACCAAATTTTTAATTTTATATAACATTAAAATTCATATTATATATTTTCTAAACATGATATAAGAACAAATTCATTTTTTCGGATAAAAGAAATACTTTTCAAAAAAATGTTGTTTTGTTGGATTTTGATGGATCACCCATTTTAAATATAGTTTTTGACACTTTTTTTAAAATTTAAAAAATAAAATTATTCTTTTAGCATGGAATATAAAAATATACTTTGGTATAATTTTTGGTATTTTTCTGATAAGTTTTATTTTTTAATGAATAGTCAAATACCAATTTTTTTTATTTTAAAGTCATTACATAGTAAAATTCTGCATTGGAAAAGTTTATAATTTTAATTATTTATCTTTTATCCAATTATGGTTTTTGAAAATTATTTTATTCATGAATTTATTATACAAATATTTTCCTTTTAAAAAGGGGCATTTTCCCAAAAAACTGTTTTCCGTGACAATTTAATGATTTTTATTTTAAATTTATTTATGCAATATTTTTTTAATGAATTTCGAAAAATAGATGTTAAATTTGTATTCAAGGGGTCAAAATTAGTTAAGTAGGCACCTTTTAGTTTTATCCAATATGAATAGTAACCATGATAAATGTTATTACCATGATAAAGGGTAAATTAGGTAATTTAGGTTAAAAAAATATAATGACCCTAAAATGACCAAAACAAATGAAATAATTTTATTTGATTAATGTAATTATACCTTTAATACTTAAGGATAAAAATTATGTCATTTAATGGACACTTGTTAGTGAAAAAGACTTAAATAATATTTAAATCAAAGAAAGACAATAAGTTTTATTTTGTTGGTCTTTAATATCAATTATGTATCCACATATGAAAAAATGGGTGGTATCAACAAATATAAATCGTAAATTATAACATAATTAACATATTTCCATGATATAAATTTATTTTTGACATTTTGGGGCCATTTTGGATATATTATGGTATTTATAATATTTAATTTAATGGACATTTAAAGATGTCACATTCATGTTTTAAATAATATAGCATTTTTAAAATAATTTAATACATAAGATAAATTTGACTATAAATAATTATTTCAAATATAAAATATTTTTATTTATCATGGCAATTTATTTTAATTTTTTAGGAAATAAATAATTATCTTAATGTTTTATATATGGATGATGCAGAAATTATTTAATTGATTAAAAATCAATAAACTAATTATTATTAAAATTATAATAACCATTAAATGGCCAAAAACCTTTACCAAATTTTATTTATAAAATATATATCGACCATAAGAATACAATTGTTGAGTTATGAACCATTTGGATCCATATAGAATAGATTAGGACAATTATATTATTTTATTTAAAGTAATGTTAAAATTGTCGCATTCATATTTTAATAAGTATAATATTATTAATGTTGGATTTTATAGAAAATAAATTCGGATAAATAAATTCTTATAAAATATAGTAGATTTATCTTCATAATTTTATTTTATTTTTTAATTTGTATTCATCATATAAGTATATTAAATAATTATAGAAAATCGATGTAGTAATTATTTTATTAAGGGAGATATAAAATTTATTTTATTAAAAATATTAAAGTAAAAATAATTTGGGATAAATAGTTTTTCTAATTAATTTTATAGGCTCCCTTAATCCCTTAGGGATATTATAAAATATTATGTTCAAGGATAACATCTTATTATTATATTTTTAAAAATCCATGAAATGAATTGTGTCAAAATTGACACAATTGATATTTTTTCAAAATAATGAATTATTAAATTATGTAAAAATCATAAAACATTTTTGAAAAATATTTAATATTTTTTATGTTCTAAAATATTTATTTATTGTCTTATTTACATCAACTAATTATATATTTCACCCTTTTAATATTGAATTATTTGTTACCCTAGTTAAAAATAAAAAATAATATCTAAGTGTTAAATAAAAAGATAAGTTTAAATTGACATAAAACATGTCAAAAAATTATTTGATGATGATATTACAACCATAAATCAGATAATATTATAAATTAAGAAATTTTGGAGTATTTTAAGTGGGTTTGGATTTTATTATAAATTAAAATGTTTGAGGTTTCCAAAAGTGACCCTCACCTCAATTATAAAATGGAACCTCCACCCTCACCACTTCACTTCATTTTGAGCCTTCAAGATCGGTCATACCCTGAAAAATTACTTTATAAGATTACCTAGTTACATTATAGAGGTTTTTTTCTTCTTAAAAGACCAACTATAGTGAACTAAGAGGTGATTTAGATGAAGCACGTCAAAAAAGCGGTAATCCTCTCAACCGATTCATTGAATCTTTTTCCTTCTTATGATTCCAATTAATTAGTTTTTTCATTATAAATTAAAAACTAAAGTATTATTTATATACATATATGTTATTATAGTTATGAAACAACCATATTCCATCTTCTATCCATCCTACAACAAATGAAATCACTATATGTACGTACGTACGACTTACCGTCTCTACGCTGTAGTGTTAACAGTTTTTAATCACCAGCATACTTGGATGAGTATAATGATGGAATTAATAAATAATAATAATAATAATTATTAAATTATGTTTATTCTGAAATATGATACACCATCCACTTCAATACCATTCAACAATTTTGGGAATGATATCGTCGCTCGTGCGTACGTATGACCTACCGTCTCCACGATGCGATGCAATTCGTTCTATAAGATATTCATTAATGAATGATTATATAAATGAATTTAATGAATACATATGATATATATTATGATAATATAATTATGTAAATTATATAACTATATCTTAATGAGATAAACAAGAACTTATTTGACAAAACATGCATAAGAACATAAAACAGTTAACACCTGAATAACGAGAACAAATAAAATGTTACTAATGAACAGATGAGAATTTGACTATATATAATATCATTAAAATTTATATGATTCTAGAATAATTCAATTAAATTATTTAAATCATTATATAGGATTTTTGGATATGTACAAAGTATATCAGACCTAAGGTAAGGGATAATTTCGTAATCTCATTAATTTCTGATATTGTTTATACATAAGTACTTACTAGGGTATATTTATCATCCACATCAATATTTAGAAAATATATAATATTATTTATATTATTATACTATTTTTTAAATTAAATTTAACCCATTGGTTAATTTTTATTAAAATTCATGGATGGAGTCTTTCTTTCGTTTTTCATATGAGGTACTTTTTTACTTTTCTAACAAGAGTACGAGAAGAATGTTTTTTAAATTGTAATGCATGAATGGATTTTTATGATTTCATAATGAATTATTTAATTAAATATTCCCTTACAAGATTAAAAGTTTATTTACACATAAAATTATTTATTTTAAAATTGTGTGTCATTTTGAGGAAGGAAAATGATTTTGATGAAGAAAGAATATTTTCCTCATGAATTAAGCTCAAGTGTTTTATCAAAATTATTTTCCATATAAGATGACAAAAGTTTATGTTTCTATACCTATTATTTATTTTATTTGATTGTTTTTATGATGGATTTTTTTTATGAAATCCATTTATCTTGTATGTATTATGTTATGTGGTAATGATGTTTAAGAAACCCATTGTATTTCATGGGTTATGATATGATGAATTATTTATGTTTTTATGGAACATGTAAGAATGATTTCATTATGAGATTGGTGGGAACTAAATCATCCTAAAATGAATTGGGTAAAGATTTATATATCATGAGATAGACATGACCAGAACATAAAGCAATTATAGTTCAACAATACATGGTTGGAATGATAAGTAAACTCGGTTCAGTAAAGGACTTTGTCCAATATGACGGTCTTGAAAAAAATTCCTTGGCTACTATAGAAATCATATTATGGGATTATTTTTTTCCATAATTCCATGTTTTATACCACTACTATTTTTTCATGGTTACTATTACTTTGCGATCTATGCCTTACGTACTGCTAAGATTTATTTCATGACTCATGATTTTTGTATTTTTAATTTATGTTCATGTTTTTACATTCTTATATTTATGGTTTGTTTTATGTTCTCAATGGATACCCTTACTGAGAATTTGAACTTACCCTTTTTATGTTTTTTTAATCATGATATAAGGAAAGGTTTTAGGTATGAAAATAAAATGGGAAGATCTTAATGGGAGATTTTGAAGATTTTCACCAAGTTAAAAGATTATGATTCATGTTTCCAAAGACACTAAACTAATACGGTCTTTGGGTGTCTCTTTGTGTCATGTATTAAGTATTCTGAAAAAGTAATGTAATGTACATGTATATAAATCTTGGGTCGTTAGATCAACTATAGCCATTACAGATTCTTGGGTTGCATATGTAATGTTGGGTTATTATTCCTAAAAAAACTCATTGTTCTTATCTCCTTGTTTATAGAAAAAACACTTTCTCTAAAATTTATTCATATATTTTAAGTCTACCCTTTGAGAAAAACTTTTCTGAGGACTCTCTAAATTTCCCACTACAATTTCTTCATCATCAAACTTACTTGTCACTAAGAGGCAATGTTTCAAACTCTACAACAATGAAAACATGCCACTGGTAGCTTTCCTTAACATCTCCATTTTCCTCTCTTGAATTAATTGGAAAAGAGGGAAATGATTTCATATTTATAATTACCTTTATTAACAATATCTCCTAAAATCTCATGTTTTTAGGTATTTTAATTCTATCTCATTACTAACATGACTTGTTGGATCCTCTAGTTTTACTATTATTTCATATGCTGCCAGACTTCTCAGTAGGTCATCTAAAGAAAAATTTGAAAGATCCCCTTCCTCAAGGACTGGAAATTTTGGATTATAAAGAGGTGAAAGTATTCTCAATATTTTTTTACAATTATAATGTCTTTAATTTCTTTAAAAATCCATAAAATTTATCCTATGACTTCAACAATTATATTGAAAAAAGTTTCTATATTTTTTTCAGGATGCATCTTCATATCATCAAACATATTGTGAAAAACTTTTAGTTTTTCCTCATTCAATTTTTTATCACATTAATATATATTTTCTATATTTTACTACATTTACTTATTTGAGGTGAAACTTATTACCTTTAGATATCTTTGATCATACACTATTACAATAAGGGAATTTTTCACTTGGCATCTACGTCAAGTAGTTTTCTATCTATTTCAGTCATAGACAGTCTTGTTTAATAATTTAGATAAATTCCTTATTTATTAGAAAAGAGAAATTCCATTCTAAGAGATCTTAGATGAGATCTCAGTTGGTGTAGATTCTTGAGTGGAATTATAGAGATATGAGAATCATTCTTGGAATATAGAGGATATTTATAGAGATATGATTGGTTCTCAATCAATCTCCAAGTGGTAGATATGATTGGATTTTTGTCAATATAAAAATTTGAGATATGTTAAAAAATATTTTTACTCTAGGGATAGAACCACCCACTTTTTTTATCAGAGAGTGGAAGGTATGGGTCGGTTTGGTGGGTGGAAACCCCCACTAACCGTTGAGACTAATTGGATAGTGGCCAAGAAGGTCTAGCAATAGCCTATAAAAGTCATAAGATTACTCTAATATCATCACCTAATTACCAATAGTTCTTTATTTGATAATAAAGTAGTATTTTTTGACAAATATTCCCCATATATTCACCATATATAATTATGAAGAATATTATCCATTTAATGTTGTGATAGTTTACACCCACTTTTACCTATAGTGAGATCCTTATATTTTCCCATGATATTTTAACCCATTATTTTGGAGTTCTCAATGTCATATATGATGTCATTTATTTCCACATTATTTCACATGAGTTTATCTAAAATAATTTCACCACACCATTGGGCCAGTCATTTTTGATCCCAACAGAACACAAAAACTACAAAATTAGAGAGAATATTTGGGGTTGGTTGGGGTAGAACCCCAACATACCAAAATCTATAAATCTAAGAGAAAATATACATAAATTAATATGTATACATTAATGGTAATAATATAATATTAATATACTAGTATTAATAATTATAAATAATAATTATAAAAATACTAATATGATGTTACGTTAACAAAATAATGTTAAAATTTATAATTTTAATATGTATATAATAATTTAAATCATATAATATTAACATCCCAGTGATAATAATATGTATTTATGTATGTATGTATTTATGTTTGTATGTATGTATGTATGTATGTATATATCTATGTATGTATCTATATGTATGTATGTTTTTTGTTTTTATACATGTATATAAATGTAAAACTGACACACTAAAGTTATTTTTAAATTAATTATAAAAATAATATCAACATAAATTTATTTGTGATAAATATATATAAATATAAATATTAATAATATATAAATATTAAAAAAAATAATCAAAATATTTTATTATTTACATAAAATATATATATATATAATTATATTAAAATAAATATTAGTACTAAATAAAATAAAATTTTAAACACCTAATAATTTATTCTAGAATATTAGGCATCAACTATGAGAATTTTAAAAATAATTTACATGTATATAAATGTAAACCTGATTGTTGGGAAGTTTATTTAGTGGTGGATAGGGATATGGATGGTCAAAACATGAATGGTGCATATAGAAAAGGTCATTCACCGTCATTAGAGATATTTGAGTTGAAAGGAAATTTTGGGTAATGTGAGGTTTCAATTGACCTCATATATATTTCTTTTTTATTTTTCCTAAGGTGACTTGAAAACATAAGACTAAAACATGTGTTTCTTTACGTGGGTTATTAATCATCAAGTAACGATCATTTGATATGAACATGAATTCTTATTTTTTCTATTTTTTCTTGAATTTAAAAGTATTTTTATATTTTTATAAATAGTAAATATTTTATAATGTAGTGTTATTTTGTGTAGATTATCTTTAAACAAGATAACTTATTGTGTTTTTTGAAAAATGTGTAATTAATTGTTTTATTTTTTAGGTAAATACATTTTTATAGAGCATAATTAAAATGGGTTTTTAAAAATAAAAATGATATTTTAGAAACCCATTATTTTTTTTGCAACCTGAGACACCCTTAGAGGGGAATGAATCAAGATGTTAACTTTATGTCATTTTATATTGGAGTTATTTTTTGTATTGGTTTGAAAACATAAGAAATATCATGACTAATCTCATATCCATTACAACAATAAATGATGAAATTAAAAAAACGAGTTAAATATTTTTCTTGGTTTATCACTATGGAATACACCAATGGATCACACACTAATGATGTGTAGCTATTCCAAAATCCACTATGCATCACTATTTTGGTGAATTATTTATTTCCATGCTAAAATCATTATAGTATCATTATATCATAAAATGAGTTTAAGGAATAGTGCACCACCTCCCTTAGAACACTTCAATTGACTAATTCTATGGTGACTCTCATTTTTAATACATTATTTTTAATATAATTCCTTAAAAAACTATTACATTAATATGTTCAAAATAAATTTTTTGGTTTCATATCTTATAAACGAAGTACAAGATATATGAATTTTATAATTAAAATATAAAAATTAATTTTTTTAATCATTTTTAAAGACTCATTTGTAATTCTATTATATTTCACCTCACACGAAGTGATTTCTTGGGGACATAAATCAATAGAAAAAGGTGAACATAACACCCAATAAGGGATAAACAATGGAAATATAACATGAATGATCATCATGGATATAACATTAGGTATAACATGAGGGAATAATCATTATTATATGATACATAACAAGGAAGTTTGTCTATAACAGAAAAATATGAAATTCATAAGAATATCATAAAGGTGTCGAAAAACATATTACTAAGGTTATTCACCAAGGTTTCATAATCATTTCATCTCTATATATTAATTAGTTACACAATAAATTGGAATGATATCAGGGATCACCAATAATATGCTTAATTCTTGTGAACCATATCAATCATAACAAATCATTTTATCACTAACCTATAGAGAATAAAGAATGTGTTTCATATAAAATCATTAAGTACATAAGTCTTTAAAGGCTTTAAATTTTCATCATTTTTAACCCATAAGAAGGCGATGTAAATTTCATAAATATAAATACCTAATAATAGAATTATAATTACATATATATTAATACTATTAAATAAAAATAGGGTTGGGTATTCATAACATAAAAATGGTGGCATGTAAAGGAAAGAATTGTTTCTATAGAATAATGGGTATGAAAAGTTATTTATGAAACAAGCATAGTGAGATAAAATAGATTTCCCTCATTTATAGAATAAAATTGGAAAGTAATAGAGTGATTATAAGTGAATGAGGTAATGATAACTTTTAGATTTCAAGACTAACTACAAATGAAGTACATGGAAATTTTTTTTTAGTAATGTAATCTCAACCCTATGAGATAGATTCTTAATGCTTGAGTAAAGCTTAGCGAAACATTAGATACTCCATGTAATGTTTCTTAAGAGATACTATGACGGAAAATTCATGATTAATGTATTAGGAGTGAATAAAATGGGGGGGGGGATAGTTTGGTATATATAGAAAATGTGGGAGGATTGATTATTAATTTTTAAATATAGGCATTGGATATCTAGGTTGTGGAATATTTAAAACCACTAGATTACCTATGGTTTTGGCTCATGGTTTCTAACATTAAGAATTGTGTTATTGAAATATTTGAGTTTTAAAACATAATTTCTTATTAATTTTATCATTGGAACAATAATTATTCAATATAATAATTTTTTAAAACATGAATTTCCATTTTAGAATTTGTGAAGTTTTTATAGGTTTTTAAATTAATTTTAATTAACTAAAATATAATATATTAATAATATAACATATTTTCGGTCGTTTATTTAACTTAATTAATTATTACATAATTATTTCATATTTTTGATGTCATAAAACTTATCAAAAACATAAAACTGTATTTTTACAATTCAATGGTAAATAAATTATTTTATAAAATTCTGAAAATATTCATTGTGCATAATATCAAAGTGATGATTTCAAATATAAAGTTTTTTAGTATTTTTTTTCAAAATATGATAATTTTATGTTTCAAATAAAAAACATTATTTATTGAAAAAAATTATATTATTTATGACATAGTCAACATTTTCACCCTTATAAAAATTACCCGAGACAATATAAAATTATATTCTCATTTATATTAAAAAAACAGTGTTTTATTAAACTACTTCATGAAATTGAATTTTATTGAAAATTTATAAATTTATCATATAAGTTTATTTTAATTAAATATATTCCCAAAAAAAATTTATGTTTTCTTTATATGAAAAAACTATTTATTATATTCATGTTATATTAATATGTATTCTTTCAAATAACGTATTAATAAAAATGGAATTGAATAAAACACTATTTAATCTCCAAAATGAAAATCACACCATTCTAATATTGTGGTATATATATATATAACCCCTTAATATAGTGTAATACTCTATAAGGTTATGGAATGTGAGGTTTGTACTTTCATGGGGTGACTCATCTAACACTGATCTAGTGGTGATTTAAACTAACATGATCTTCTCCCATAGTCCATTCCACTTGATCCTTACTTATTGAAGCTCTTCTTGGACCTGGTCATAGGAGAACCCTAGTGATACTACCTCCCTCCTATGTGCATATAAATGGGCTTAAAAATGAATAATCATACTAGTTGAGGCCACCATTTACCCATTTTTCATTAATTTCCTTTTGTCAATATCCATTATATAATCTAATTATAATGATAAAATTATTACCTATGGTCATAATTCTCAAAAATCATATTGTCTAATGGTTAGGAAATGATCAGATCCTAATGATCACTTTACCCTTTATACCTTATACACACTCTAGTAATATCATACCTCAAAATTCATTAATACACCTAAAAAGTTTATACACTTCCATTTATAATGCCTATCATATTCTTAAGTCTTCAATTTATTTTTACTTTTTAATAACATAAGTGATTTTCAATAGAGAACTCAATCCTATAGAATTTACAGTAGTTTGTGCATTGTTATTTTTTATATCACTTATAGTCAATAATAATTCAAAATATTTAATGTTATTATGAAAAGAAACAGACATTCTATGTGATTAAAATAAAATAGAAAATTTTCAATAAGATTTCTTAACCGATGAAAATAAATTTGGGTCATTGAATTATCCATACATAATAAATTTAATCATTGAATTTTGTGTACTAACACAAAAATGGGGGTATTTATTCTTCATCGCATTTTCAGGCTACCAAGTTGCTTCTTAAATATTTTGATTTATCTACTAAGATTTCAGGAATTGGATTGTCTTGTTCCTCAACACTTATTAACTTCCGTCATGAATATTAATCATTTATTGTTTATATGATAGGTCAAGATCCAATTCCATGTCATTTTTTCCTATTATTTGTGTTTGGTCATATATATACATTCTTGATAGGGTCAAATAGAAGATGTCATGAACATTGGAAGTAAATGGACATAGTGTGAACTCAGAGGAAACATATCTAACACACCCTAGATTCTAAAATGGTCTAATTTACCTTAGACACAGTTTCTACTTATTTCAAAACCTCATGACCCCTTTACAAGGTGATATTTTATGTAATACATGATACCCAACATGAAATTATGTTTAATTACTTTGATAATCAGAATAAGACTTTTTTACTATGACTTCCATTGATATTTTTTAGATCACATGTATATTCTCTTTAGTGTCTTTCACAATGTCTAATCCCAACATTTTTCATTCTCAAATTTCATCCCATCATGTGGGAGTTCTAGACCTATCCCCACAGATTTATTTATAAGGGTATATTTTAATATTATAGTAAGAAATTTTATTATAGGGAAATTAATCATTTATAAGTTTTTGAACAAAAATCAATTAAAAATCAACCAAGGGACCACATAACATGTCTTACATTTCCTAAATATTCCTCTTAGACTACCAATAATTTTCAGGTTGATGGGTTAATTTATTTTTTAATTTAGTATACATAGAATGTTAAAGGATTATTAAAGTAAATCATGGATCATGGTCTGAAACAATTGATAGTGGTTCCCCATGAAGTCCCAAAAATCCTAAAATATACAGACAAGGAAGGTTTACAAGGGATAAATCCTCTCATGTGGTGATAAAATGAGAAAAGTTTTTTAATCAATCAATAATTTCCCATATTTAATTATTTTTATTGTATGTTATAGGAAATACAATATTAAATTACATAGTGATGTTGTACCACTTTTATACAAGTATGGGTAGTGGTTGAAACACTCCTTTTGTTAGTTTTTTCTTCACCTTCACTTGTTGGCATAACAAAAATCATAAAACATAGTCAATAATTTCCCTTTTCATTTTATCCCAACAATAATGATCTCCTAGATCCCTATACATTTTAGTGATTTTAGGATGTATAGATAATGAAATGTTTTGAGCTTAAACCACCATCTCTTTGTTTAACTTTGTAATAGATATGATACATATACTTGTACAAAATCTCTGTACTCCATCATAATCAATATTGAACAGTGAAAGCTTCATATTTTTCTATATTTTATCTTCTCTTTAAACATAAAATCATATCTTTGTGCATTCTTGAACTTATCTAGTAATTATGGTTGAAAAATCATTTGGGATAGGACTCGTGATGTCCCTTCCCTTATTACTTCCATTTCCATATTTACCAAGACTTTATTCAATGGATCTCCTTTAATCCACACCATCACAAGAGATCTAAAGAGTTTCCTACTCAAAAAATCAGTGAATTTGTTTACTTTTACAAGTGGATAGTGGGTATGATAATAATAGTCCTTAAGAACATTCAACCATATCTTTTGTCTCATGGTTGGTTTCTTTTTTGTGAATATATACTTCAGAATCTGTTGGTCTATGTTTATGTTAAACTTCACTCTATAATGATATTTTCAAAATACACTTAATGAAAATATAACAGATTATAACTCCAAATCATGGGTGGGTTAATTTTATTCCCGAGGCTTTAACTGTTTCAACATAGAGGAAATCAATTCATCTTTTTTCATGAGTAAAAATTCAAGTCCCTTCATGGATGGATTGATTTAAATTCTAAACCCTTACCCATTGGAAATTAAAGTAAGAATATGTTCATCAATTAACCTATTGTTTTTTTCATGGAAATATTCTTCATAATCCTTTATCTAGTTAAACATAATCTTATTTTTAGATGACATGGTTAGCGGATTATATATATATATATATGAAAATATGTTCAAAAACCATATATAGTACCATTCTAGGACATGGAAATTATGAATCTAAGTTATTATTTTTGGTCATGGAAACTCTAATAAACTTTTAGTTTTTTAGATCCACTAAGATTCCTTTACTATTAATGATGTGTCCTAAGATGTACCTTTTTGTAAAAAAAACTCATATTTTCTTTTTTTCCCCAAAATAATATATTTATATAGGGTTTATAACATATCCTATTGATGGTCACCATGATCCTCATGAGTTTAAGAGTATTTCAAAATGTCATTAGTAAATCCATAATAACTTTAAAAGATTGTACATAAATAATCAATTAATCAAATCCATAAATAAGACATGAGAATTAATTATTCCAAATAGAACAATTAAAATATCAAAATGCCTATATATTTTTCGAAATATAGTCTTCAGGATATCTTCTTTATTGACCCTAAGCTGATGATAACCCAATCAGAGGTCAAAATTGGAGAGGAATCAAGCCCCATGAAGTTGGAAAAAATCATCAATCCTTGAAAGTGGGTATTTTTTTCTTCAATATGACCCATTAAATTTTCTATAATAAATTCATAGACACATTAATTCACCCTTCATCATTACAAAGAGAATATGTTCTACCAAAGGATATACACTCAAAAAAATAAAACAGCTCACTAAAATATCTTGATTTTTATTCCTTAATTCCTATAACTGCAAATATTCCATTATATATGGGGTCTTTGATATTATCTTGGATCTAAGTATGAGTTCACATGAGATATATAACTTTCTTTCTACGGTAGTTCTATGTAAATTTCCAATAAATACATCAATTTATTCCCAATATATGGATACATAGCCTATCTTAATACTTTCTCTTTATTCTCACTCTTGACCAATAATGTCTAGAAATAAGGTAAAAGGAATAGGTTTTAAGAAGGAATCTGGGTGGGATACCTCTTCTTTGAAGATAACTATAAGTTTTTCCTTCGAAAAAAGTGTAATGTATTTAATTATATTATTTTAATGGAATTATAAATTGAAGAAAAATTCATCATAGGCATTATATTGAATTCACAATTGGGATTACCACCAATTGTTGGATATATTTTACTCAAAAATGTTAATAGGGTAGTCTCTAAATTTATTTGATGCTTGAATAGTTCCTGTAATAGTTTTAACTTATAACTATACTACTATATGTTTAAATATTGAAATGATGTTCCCTAAAAACAATAATGAAAATTTATTCATAGAACTATAATCATACAATGTACTTGGTATATTTTAGTGTGAGACAAGTGTACCTATTACAACATCATGTAGAGCCTTGACTTATGATATTATGATTGAAAAATCATGGACATTATTCCATGGATTTTTATAGGGATGATATAGGTTTAATTCTATTATCTTATAATATATATATGTATTTGAGAAATTTTCATGCTCCCCACCCTTGAAGCATTGCATGAAAGGTTGTGCTTCCAAAAAATTCCCATTATCATTGGAATTCAAAGTTTGAGGATTTATATTCTCACGAATGTTTTGAGAAATATGACCATCTCTTCCAGACTTTTATCACTTTCCATATCCTTTCCTAAAATTACATAAATGGTTGTTCTGATAATTATTGGACATAGGTTGATGTTTTTTATTTCCTCGTCTTCCATGGTAAAAATACATTTTGAATTTTTACTCCATCCTCATATTTTTATCATTCAATCTAAGAGACTAGTATGCATCTCCAAACTCCATTTACACCAAGGAAGATAACTATACATGCATGGGATAATAAATTGTATAGATAAACATAAATACTAATAATGGAATTTTGGTCAAATGTAATGTTTTTAAAGACATTGGAAAACCACATGGTTTGGATGAATGGTTAGGTATACCATGCACCAACATTACTGGATCCACTATCTCCCTAAAATTAAGCCACATAGCTTCTATTATACCTCACATAGTTATAAAAAATGTGCTCAATCCAAGTTAAATGTCTTTTCCCCACGAACATAACTCTGACACAGTTAGTCAAATAGTTAGACAAACTATACTCCAATAATGTTCTATGACTAGTTTTCTGAAACAAATGATTTTATACCCCTGGAACCTGGGAAACTCCATGAAAAAATTAAAAAAAATAAACATATATAAGATATATTGGTGACCCCAAGAGTGTCACAAACATCCCCAACTTGTCACTATAATCCCCTAGATAATTATTAGGCACTCTCCAAAAGAAATATGTATACACACTAATATCTCATCAAGGATTATTTCTCCCATGATTCATGGATATTGCTACAATGATACAAAATCACATGGAACTATTTGGTTGATTTACCATAGAGAATCTAATTATGATAGTCCATGATATGAATATGTTTCACAAGAATGGCGACATTAGGATCTGCCACTAAATCTCCCCACTCCATCATATGAGAAGGATATGAATGATATCTTTTCAACTAGTATGTCCGAATGATATAATGAATTAAGGTCATATTATTTAGAAAATCAAATAGATAGATTACCTTAAAAATATGTTTTACAATATGAAATGGCCTGATATGACGTGGTGCCAGCTTCCCCAATTTTCTTAATTGTTGAGGTCCTAGTTGAACCAATACCCAAATAAATAAATAATGGATAACCTAAAACTATATTGGAATATTAAGATGATCATAAAATGTTTTTTGGTGGCTCAGATTTTTGTCTAAATGTTTCTTAATCAACCACACATTCTCTATTATTTATTGTATGAGATACCATCCAAATAAAAAAATATTAACCCCCTCATCCCAACATAGTGGGGAATGGAAAAACTGCCCATAAAATTCCTCAATTGGGCCATCCCAATAGAGGACTGGTAACCGTTTTTGTTAGAGAAATTGGACAATAATAGGTGTCTCACCCACAAACCCCTGAAGTCAACCACATATTCCCATAGCATGTCACTAATATCCTAGATGGTCTGCTTAGATTGACCATTTGTATATTGGTGATATAGTGTTCTCAAACTCACATTAGTTCCCAAATATTCATGTAATCCCTTTTAATAAAGACACATGAAATGAGTGTCCCAGTTAGAAAACATTTCTAAGGGTACTCCATAAATCCTGACAACCTCTCAAATATATAGGAGATCTAGACCGTCTTCCTTAATCTATTATATAATGATAATAAAGTATACTAATTTAGTTAAATGATTAATATTCTCTAATATATCATCTTTACCACTTAGATTATGATGAAGTACCATCAGAAAATACCTTTATATTTCATTCTACTTATTGAATGGGATTGGAAGATATGCAACAACACAACTAGTCCTTAAACCTCATCTTTGACCATGTATTTGGTCAAACATCTAGAAGAAATAATAAAAAAATCACCTCATCCCAGGACACTAATACCTAATCCTCAAGGTAAATACATTTTGGTAGTCCAAGGGTACATGACCAAACTAGAATAATTACCCTCATGCATCACATCCTACCTTAAGTTCAATGGATCCAATAGCATCTTCCAGAAGAGGAGAGAAAAATTGGGAGACTAAGAGGTCTCCTCACCATTTAAAGATCTTCTAATCTACTAGGAATCATTTTTTAATTTTTTATCACATAGAAATCAGCCAAAAATTGTGTGTGTGACATTTACAAAAGAAAAACAACACCCACTCTCTATCCTCTTACACCCTCATACTCATATATGAAAACAATATCGTCATTATTCACTCATTAATTGATAAAGGAGTATCCTATAAAAAAAAATTATAACAAGATAACTGATTAAAACATTCTCATTCATAGGTTTATAGTCTATATTAGAAAAAAATTTATAAAGAAAATCTACATATAAAATTTTGTTAAGATTCATTTCACTTAATTTAAAGATATACATTGGGATCCTATGGTTAGAGTAGATTGTAAAATTATCCCTTAAAAGGTATTGATGTCATGAATTCAATGTATACATCAAATATTATAACTCTATGTCATTGGTGGGGAAAATATATTAATGTGGGAGTATCAAATGTAGGACATAATTCAAAACATGGTCATCATGCATAAGCACACACCCCAAACCAAAACACGATGCATCAAAAACACTGAATAACATTTCCTAAGATCCTGAATAATAAAAGATAAAAAGGATGTAAAATCATCTTTCAACACTTAAAAATAACTCTGTAAATTATCACTCCACTCAAACACCATCCATTTCCTAGTTAATGTCCCCATGGGAGAATCTATCTTTGAGAAGACTCAAACAAAATGTCTATAATACTTATCAAAACCCAAAATTATTTTAAATTCAAAAACGTGTTATTCCAAATAAAAAATAGCTAGAATCATCTCATGATTCACTAAAACACCTTCTTAATAAATTAATTGGGCCTACAACTTCACCTCTCTTATCCAAAATTATCATTTGGATATCTTGGTAAATAGATAGTGATTTCTCAAGATTCTAAAAAAACCTTCACATGGTCTATGTGGTCTTCCTCTATATTAGAATATACCAAAATTTCATCAGTAAAAAATACCATTATGGAGTCTAAAAAGTAATTTAATATCTCATTAATCAAGGATATAAATAATATATGATAACTGGTAAAGCTAAATGGAAAAACCGAGTACTTTAAATTCCCATACTAGCTTCAAAAATTATCTAATGACCATCTTCCACTCGGGCCATCAACTGATAGTACTTTGATCCCAATTTGATATTATAAAATAAATGATCTCTTTTGAGTGAATAAAAAAGATCATTAATTTTGGGACATGGGTAATTATTTTTTATGGTCACTAGTTTAATCTTACAATAATCTATGATAAGTCAAAGACTCCCTTATTACTTATTTTTAAAAATAAATCATCATATCCATGGTTGCATACTAGAACTAATAAATCCCTTTCAATTACGATCCTCTTACTAATATTTCATTTCTGAAAACATGGACATAGCTATTCGGTATGATGATAGGGATATGAGGCTTATTCTTGTGAGTAGATCTATAGTGATCATGACCTCTTACTATGACCTCAACAAAAAAAATATTTGGAAACACATTGAGGTATGTGTCCATGAACATTAAAATATAAAAAATTGGACTCTACCCTACAAAATCAAGTAAAGATCTATAAATATGACACAAGATCATTACCATGTATGAAACAATGAGAACTTCCCTCTGTTATTGTATATCCCACACACCTAAGAAGACATGGGTTCTGTCATCAGGAAATAGAAGCTGAACCTTAGGGTAATAACAATAAGAATGGGATTTGAATCTAATCATCCAATATGTACAAAATATGTGATCGAAAATGTCTAGGTCCAACCAAAGGAAATCCCACATTACTTCCACATCAGTGTTTAAAACATGAAACCTTAGGAATATAAAACCTTGTTTCTTATTCCTAACTAAAGGATTAAGAAAATCTATTAGAAAGGGCTTTATTTATACTCACATTCCCAAATAATCAAGAAATATTAACATGTTGAATGAATGGGATGAACCCATATCAAATAAAATTAAGGCCATGGAAGAAAAAATAAACACAATACCTATAATGATTTTCATCCCAGATTCAGTGTCCCCTGGTTTCATATTAATGGAATAAGGTCATCCCAATCAAGGACCACCCTAAGCTTTATATTCACGGTGATAATCATTTTTAACATGAGGGTTATATGCTACGTATTTAAATGTATATTCTCACACATGTAAACCATTATAGAATAAGGAACCAAATCCACTCCCTTACATGGGAGTATTACATAAGTGTTGAAGATGAACTAGATACCCACACCAATGTAACAACCCTAGATCCTTATATATATCAAGTATGGTATGTCCAATCATTCAAAATTGGAAGCAAACAACCAAATTACACCCGAAAGAAATGATTGGCACTAATCTTGATTATTGAGGAGTACTCCATCCACTACCCCAATCAGGGTCATATTGCTTTATAATTTGGCCTTATGAAAATATATTTCTATCACTCACTGAATAAACACCATAGAGACCTATTTTCATAGCCATGTATTCCTTTTCCATAACTTCCTTATCAACCAATGTAATTTATGTTGGTAAGAATATAAGTATGGGAATATATGAAATCATAATCTTCAAGAATATTTTGAAATGTAGATATTTAAGGTAATCATTCATGAGGATCTTAGGGGGAATGTTATCCAACATAGAAAACTGAGTATTATACTACATCACCTTATAGTATCCTTACTGCATCATCATGATAAAAATATCTTCCTCCACCCATAATGTCTCTATATAGAATAGCTGGTTAAAAAAGATTTCAAAGGTAGACTACATAAGGTCCTTATGTTGCTTTTCCATCACCATGCATTAACATAATTTCCTACCCATTCCTTTGTATATAAATGTGGATAATCCAACATTTAATGTCTTAGGGTACTTTAAAAACTAAAATATTCTCTCAATACACTTCATCAACTACTTAGGATCCTACGTTCCTTTATCTTTATGGATGACCGATGGATTTTTCTTAGTTAACTCCTGATCATGGATTATCATTCATGTATGATATCGATTACTCCCATAGAATAAGGATTAGATCATACGGATAATCAAATACTCAAAAACTAGATCAACTAGAGGGTTTTCCTAGGGAACATGCACCAAAAATCCCTCTATATTCATAAATGATGCTCTTCTAGGAGGTATTGTGTATAATAAACTAGGAATAGGCTCATTCAATACAACTTGAATATAAAACAATATTAGTTTAACCACAATAAACTCTCTTAATAAGACCTTAATAATCACCATAAACATAAAAAAATCAAAGAAAAACGGTGTGAAATAAATCAATATTTAAAACATTCATCAATTAACTTGGGTTGGATATATATTTTGTAGATCCATGCCAAAACCATGAATGTGCAATTAGGATATAACAACCAAGACTAGATTGGTTCCACATGATTAGTACTAACCATGAACCTCATTTCATCTTCCCAATTTCACCCCAAAAATAAACATAACTCATAGTATCACCCTGTAACTCAAAATCAATAGGGAAGTACATCAAATCCAAATAAATTAACCCATTACTAGGATCAAAACCTAAAAAACTCAAGAAATACCATTTTAACTCATGGTTTGACATGGAGAAGATATATCTAGGATCTCCTCCACTCCTACCACTCAATCTCTGATGATCCTAACTCTATTCTAAAATTGACGCCCAAAAATAAGTGGTGCTAAGTACCATTTTATAGTGAACCAGATCGGGTCGACCCATCACATCACTCAAGTCGGCATGCCATAATTTCCAAAAATGTTCCCAGTCCCAATGTTCGGGATATAAGAACCAGGTTATAAAAAATAACCATTTTCGAACATTTTATCCCATAAAGAACTTCTATGGACCTCCTATGATTTGGGAGTCCAAATCAACCAAGTAGAAAAGATAAAAAAATATGAATAGAGTAATGAAAAAAGGAAGATATTTTAGACATAATCTCATCACCATATATAAAAATTCATATAAATGATATGAAAAAGAAATACATAGTAAAAGGATAAAAAATAAAAATAAGGATTGTGACAGAAACATGAAATATATAAAATCCAAACTAAAACCCCCCAAACAACTCCACATGATCTAAACTCTATCAAACCATGTCTCCTCCATCATAATAACCCTGGACAATGGTAATGAAGAAGATCCACATAAATACATGTTTCTTTTATTGTACATTCTTCTTGTAAAATAATGTTTTCATGTTCCCATAGGAATATGCAGGACAAGATGAATAAAGCCCAATAGGATACCACTATGGAAATAAGTAAGGAATGTACCCTTAAAAACTAATAAATCATGTTATAAACTCATTATCAAAACCAAATTCACTTTTTAAAACAACCTCCCTTGATACAATATTTCATTTCAAAATTCCTTTAGTTATTCTAAAAAATAAACCATTTTTCAAAACATGGTTCAAAAAAATTAAATTCAAAAGGAGTGATTCCACATAGAAAATTATTCTTAACACACACATAATGGAAAAAAATATGAGAATAGTCTTAATATAGATCATACCATCAAATAAATGAAAATGAGAAAAACATAAGATATCTCAACTAAACAAGGAACTGTCATAATACATGAAAGTATATAAATAAAATAGACATAAGAAATATTATCTATGGGATCTAACAATAAGGATAAAGTGTAAATTATTCTAAAAAATATTTTCTTTCCAGCTATGAAAGATAAAAACGTTTAAAGGATCCCTCAGTATTCCTTGTTCCCAAACTTCAAAGTGCTCACTCAATACCTTAGTCAATGCTTTATAGGCTAACTTGGTCTTCCTCATAAAGGGCCACCTAGACCCTTGGAAAATATTTTAGAATCTCCATTTTTCTTCCTCCTAAAGATTCAATTAGTCCACTAAATAATGTATACTTTTTCTAAGTCAAACACATAAACACACAAAATGTATCCAATGTGCTACTCAATACCAAACATATAAATCCATCATAAGTGTCAATCACAGAATGCATTTCAAAGAAACTTCTTAAACTAATTATTTCCATAATAATAAAACATAATCATCATGGTAAATCATTTTTTAAAACCCTTTAAAACCCCTTTTAATGAAGATATCGTACTTGAATAATTTTATAAAATACAACCCATGTGATTATTTACATCTTTTTAAATGACACATTAACACAAAACATTCCAATAAAAGAAATTAAACTCACTAAACCTGAATAATTTATCAATATTGAAGCATGTTAAAGGAAAATTGACGGGGAAAACCATGTAAAGAAACAATAATTAAAATAAATACACGGAAAATAACCCTTATATATAGACACTTACCATAAACTGAATTGAATATTGTCACCTTTTACAACAATATATAGATTTAGGAAAGGTAAGTACTCACAAAACTAAACCAAAAATAAAAAAAGCACCAATAAACAACCCCAAGATCAGAAATGGGGAATCCTGGGGTTTTAAACATCCCTAAAAGAGAAATAGGAAAGCTATAATATGGGAAATGAAAGGGAATTCATGAAGAAATGATTTTTACTCAAGCTTAAATCATCAATATTCAAGAGTAATCCACCAAACATTATAGGGGGAGATATAACACCAAGGGATATAGATTTTAATGAATATGTTAAGAAAATACGGATAGGAACATAAAAAATAATATGGAAATATTAGTAAAAGTAATTTTTAATGACCTAGAAAAATGGAATGTGTTGGATTCACCATATGGAAAACCATGTAGGAGAAACTGCCTCCTGAAACCGAAGTCACATTATTTTCACTAAACCTCGCATAGATAAAACCCCATGATACATCCATGTAAAATAGGTCTTTCCCACCAACACCCCTATCTTACGTTTTTCCACACTATTGGACAAACTGTGTGCTAACCATGCTCTAGGGTCACCTATCCCTGAAAACATGATTTCCAACCTTTGGCACCGAAGAAAATCTATAGATGAATTAATAAATAAATAAAAACATAAATGAGACAAACTAGTGACCTAGTGTGTTTCCCAAGCTTATCCTTCATATTTCGTAATGCATGTGATCAACGTTGAACTTTTCATCTTTTTTAACCAATGATGAGGGGATGTGGGTTTCATAAATGGAAATCCTAAATTAAGGAAGTATAATTACTTCTATATGAATACCAATTGATATAAATAGGCTTGAGTATTCATAATATAAAAATGGAGGAATGGAAAATTAAATAATGATTTCTATAATATAATGAGCATGAATAGTTTTTTATAGAACATTATTAATTAGAGATAATAGAAGTTAATAATTTATAGGACAAAATTTTGATATTAATTGAATGATCATATGTGAATGAGAACATAATAATATTGAAATTAGATGTCTAACTAGAAATTAAGGGAGTAGATAAAAGAATGAGGGAGGGATTCCCTTACCTTGATAGATAGCTTCTTAAAGCTTGAGGAGAGTTCATTAGAACCTTATAAACTCTTTATAAGGTCTCTATACTGTAAATATTAGGGGAAAATCATTTCTAATATTTTGGGAGTAAACTAAATAGGGAGTAGAGGTGAGAATTTATAGAAAATGTAGGTGTATTTTTTATTATTTTATAAATATAGGCCTTGTAAATCTTGGTTGTGGAAAATGGAAAACCATTGAATTGACCATGGATTGGGTCATGGTTTTTGAACATGAGAAGTTTTTTCTAATATATTTGTGTTTTGTAACCAAACTTCAATATTTAATATTACCATTGGAAAAGGAAAATATGTTTTCTTCAAAATAAATTTTTGAAACATTATTTTCCATTTTAGATTTTGGAAAGTTAAATATGTGTTTGAAAAAGCATTTCAATTCATTAAGATAAAATATAGTAATAAAATAACATTATTTTTCATGGATTCAGTTTTATTAATTATTTAAACATTTTTATGTATTTATAAATCCCTAAAACATAACTAAAACACCAAAAATTTATTATTCCTATTCATCGGAAAATAAACTATTTTTAATAATTCTAAAAATTTCACCCTCAAGTAATTTACATGCGCTCATTTAAAATATAATTTCTTTATTTTATGAATATAATTATCTATATATTAGAATTTTAACTTTAATAAAAATAATTTTTTAAATAAAAATAGTTTTTATGACAATTTCAACTTATTGACCATTATTAAAACTACCCATGACATTATGAAATTATATTTTCATTTATATTTTAAAAAAATAACCTTTTATAAAACTATTTAATGAATTAAAATTTTATTTAAAATAACAAAATTTATTATAAAATTTTATTTTAATTGTATACATTACAAAGATATAGATTTCATATTTTTTATATCCAAAAATTTATTTATCATAGTCACATTATATTCATGTGTATTTTTTAAATTGAATTATAGTGGAATAGAATTAATAAGACCTCTATTACATTTCTAAAAAGGAAATTTCCTATTTATAATACTATGTTCTAGATATATAACCCCTTAATTCACTAGTATATTCTTTAACTATAACGTGCATGATGTGGCACTATAATGGAGGTGGATCGACTAACATTGATCAAGTGGAGATCACCACTAACTTGAACTTATCTTATATTCAATACTGCTCGATCATTACTTTTTGAAGATATTCATTGGATTGGTCAGTGGTGAACCCCCGTGACACTCCCTCTCATCCATGTTCTGATAAATGGGCTTAAAAATACATGATCATACTTGTTTAGGCCACTATTTTTCCTTCTACATCAATTATATTTTATCATTTACCTTTTTATACACTAATTTTAATGGTAAAACCATTTCCAATGATTCTAATTCTCAATTTTAATATTAACCAATGGTTATATTGACCAATAGTTAGGTAATGGTCATATCCTAATGGTAACTTTACACTTTATACCCTATATATACCTCAGTATTATCATATATCTACTATAATTACATTCCTTACAAAGGTTCTACACTTCCCTTGATAATGTCTATAATATTTATAACTCTTCTATTTTTTTTTCTATTCTAATAGTATGATTGATCTTCATTATAGAATTTAATACTAATGATTTAACAATTCTGTGTGCATTGTTTTTTATCTCATTTTACTGTTTATAATTGTCTGTAAATATTAATTCATGATATATAATGTTCTTCTGAAATTTGATAGAATTTATGTGTTCTAATAATGAAAAATTCATTGTAAAATATTATTTCTTGAAAACATAATAGAACGTTTGGTTCTATACACTTTCTCTACACAATTCCTTGGATAGATGTCTACTTAGTTTATTAATGTGAAGGTTACTTACAAATAATTAAGATCATGTAGGGAAATTTTTTATCATGAATGATATAATATTATTCTTCATTAAAATTCTTTATCTCAAGAATAAGAACCAATAATAAGCATATATGTTTTGTGTTGTATACTCTTGACTTGGAAAATCATTCACTCAACCTCTTTAATTCATAAAACTCCTTCAATGTCCTCACTTATTTATCATTCCCTTAGTTATAGTTTGGTAAAGTATATTCAATAAAGTCTCTTTACTCAATTATGTTTCTCTAAGATATATTCCCTCAAGAATAGATTTTCATATTTATTCTATTATGTATATTCATGGAAATTTATTCATGAAAATTCCTTCACTCGTCCAAGTTTGTAAAACTATTTTTGTATTGTTGTAATATATCATCCCTGTTTGTGAAATAATTTCTATGATCTTATCATTAGTATACCCTATTAGAGGAATAATAATTTCTCTAATTATTTATCATGGCCCTGATGATGAAACTTTCTTTACATATCTATCTTATCTCAAATGTAGTTTATTTAAAGGATTTCTTGTAACTGATGGTTTGATGAACTCTCACATAGGCCCTGAATGAAGAAAAAACATTTAACCCTTCCTCAAAAACTTGGTGACTATTTGTAACAAAGTTTATTGATGGTATTTATAATAAATATTAATCCTTCACTGAACCCTTCATTCTTATTGGCTTTATAGTGTACAATTTCCATATCTTAACTTGAATTACTCCTAACTAGAATAGAATTATTGACTATCATGAATCTTGACTAGCATCAAACACCCCAACTCAAAAAAAAAACTCATGGAATTTCACAAGAATCCATGAAAAGTGTTTCAAAAACTTCCTTTACACCAAAAATAATCTTTTGACTCCCTTAATCTAACATATAGGCTCCCACTTCTTGTAAATTATCTTCCTTTCTCTTAAAACTCATTGATTAGATAGGTAGGGTCGTTAGAAAGTATACTAACAAAAAAAAACCTATTATCATTAGCAGCCATTAAATATCATCCTTGGATATATATATGTAGGATATGACATAAATTCCATTAACCTTCATCATATATTACATTGGTTCCATGATTACCCCCTTTGACTTTGTTGATAATACAAAGTGAAATTTAATCGTACAGAAACACTAAACAAATTCTAGATTAAAATAGAATAACTCATCCATATCTCTATGTATTCATGATAGTTTCTTGATTTAGGTAAAAAGATCTCAAGAGACCGAGTCCTACCCCATGAAATTTTCACTTCATAACTCCCCCAGTCATCAAGATCATTTAAATTACATTTCCCATGGGACTTATCTCCTTGAGTATATCATTCCATGAACTCCCCCATGATTATAGAATCCAAAAATGAAACAACTTGTTAGGGAAATTAAGGATTTTACCCATATGGAATTGAATGAAACTAATGTCATATATTTAATTTCACCAAGTAATTATTCCCCTTTCACAATAAATCGAAGAGGAAATAACCTACCAAACACTGAAACCATATGATTATATTTTAATGGGGAGACGGTAATATGTGATCATCCTTGACATAGCTAATATTTTATATAATTTTACTTTGATTTTATATATTTGAATTCCACTAAATTTTTCTTTTATAGAAAATTATTTAATTTAATGGTTTTACAAGTATTTTGGGCTTAATTGTGAAAATGGAATAATTTTAGAATATTAATTATTTTTACTTGGTTTGGTATTTTGACCATATCATTCACCACACTAATAAAAATTATGAAATTTATTTTTTATAGGATTTAAGGATGTCTGGGATATATTTTATTAAACTGTAAAAAGATATTATTCTAACATTTTGAGTCACAAAAGGAACTTACAAGTGAAGACTTGGAATCTATTACTAGGTCCGGTGAATGTTTATGATTGGAATTTTTATCATAAAGTATATGCCCAATTGATTTGACATTTTACATTATCAAAGTTTTAATTTGGTATAAACAAAATCCATGGATAGATGAAATTCTACCTATATCAATGCCATACATTCATATGAAACCAGTGATGGGGAATATGAAGAGTCAACAAGGATGGATTAGTTTTATGGATTAGAGAGGTTGTAACTATTTATAAACATGAAAAATTAATCTAAAATTTATTGGGAACATGATAAATATGTTGGTATTTTTTTAATAATTTCCAACATTTACCAATTCATCAATTTATTATGTCAACCATGCATGATTTCTTAGAGAAGATATTTGGAGAAAAAAAATTTCAAATATTTTTCATATAAAATTGTATCTCCTATCCATTCCAAAGGGTTTGAATTATATTTTTCAATTTATGTAGTTTCTTAGTTTAATTACTATTTAAATTGTATTATGAATTTTTAATATATACTGGTTTTATTCTTCTTCTCATGATTTCATTTTTATCTTTGGTGTTTCTAACTTTTTCTTATCCAAAATGACATCTAATATTCCTGATCATGAGTAGCTCTATAATGACTCAGGTTTTGACCTAAAGGACATATGAATATTTTAAAAAAAATTTCTAGAGTCAGGCACTATATTGATGTGGGATGTCAGTGCATGGGGAGCCTCAGTGCTGCGATATTAAAAAAATTAAATATATTTTTTCGTGCACACAAAATTTATCTTGAAACTTAAATAAATCTTTTTCAGAGTCTCGGATTGGATTTCTGAGACCAAAGTTGATTTTGGAATGTTGTGTTTAACCTATGTGAGACATAAGGTTGTTTGCACCAGTAGTTTCATTTGGAGATCTTTTTAGATGACGTGGCATTGAGAGGGGAATTAATTGGTTTAATTTTAGTAAACCCAATCCTTCCCCCTCTAACCCCCATATGCGCTCACCCCAACTAAGGAGAGTCATGACTCTTTTCATATCCCTTTAGCAATGATGGACCACTACCGAATCTTTGAACCAAGGTGTTGTTGATCCCTATTTTGATGGCAGATCATCATCAAATCAAGAACCCGAGTGATATGAGCACCGTTATTCAACCTAAGCTTTGGATATTCACCATAGGGGTAGGTGGATTTGAGTTTTGGTCCTGATCCCTTTCATTTTTACATTTTTCTTAGGTTCTAGAGCCCCATTAAAATTGCTAGAGATCCCTTCTAGGTGGATCTATAGCTTTCGGGGTGAACCTGAGAAAATTAGGGCATTTTGAAGGTGATTCCGGACTAGAATCACTGTCTACACAGTGTGTGGTTTAGTGACACACATCATGTATCCATTCATATTCCGGGAAGATGAGGTTTTGGGACTACACACCATGTATAGGGGTTACACACTGTGTGGTTCCCTAAACTATGTGACCAAGGAATATATATTGGGATAGCCATGTGAAAACACATGGTATTGTACAAACACCTGACCAAGATACATGGAAACAGGGTCCGGTACATGGAAATAGGCAAAACTATATGGGTAGGTATCCATTTATCCAAACACATAGTGTAGTATAGGATACATGACATGTGAGGGACACGATCAGTTACTCTATGTAGAAGAGGAACACGACCATGTGCTAAGATATGAGGGACATGGAGTGTACCTTCTCTACACGTAGTGTACACCTACATGGGTTGGAACCCATGTAGACCAGATAAACGGGCAGGTTCTTAGGAAGGATCACATGTCGTGTGTTCCCTAGTGCATGATGTGTGCTACTAGAATACCCTCCAGGGATTATCCGGCTTCTGTATCTTCTTCTCTGGGACTCAGATTTTGGCTAGTGAATAGTATATCATGAGCATTTTTACACATAGGATGTGATGGTGGCCTCTCTTACAACTTATGAGATACGAGGTGGTGTAAATCGAGCAAGAATCTTGTGGAGTGTTATTGAGCCAATGTTGGATATCCGTATGGTTCATATAGAGAGACTCTAGGAATGTTACTCCCCTATTTGACTAGGGCATGGGTTTTCCATACATCCTTGCCAAGTTGGAGATAAGACTCCCCACATTTTGGGCAAGAGTTCATTTCTTTTGGGTAGTTTCCATCAGGGGTGTTACTCCCCTGATGGACTAGGGTGCAAGTTTCCCTTTGAAGTTCATAAAGGTAGAGTAGGTACTCCCATATTAGACATGGGAGAGGGTCCTCTATTCGTAGAGTCAGTACTCTCCTATGGGATCTGGGTTTGATTCCTCCATAAATATCGTATAGATAGAGTGGGTACTCTCCTACTGGGTAGGGTGCATGTACTCTATTATAGGAGTCGGTACTTCCATGTCGTTCTAGGGTGGGGGTCCTCCATACATGTTGTTCCAGAAAAGTCGGTACTCCCCTTTAATGTCATGGAGTAGGTCCCCATTCTTGGGGTTGAACAAACCTTCCCTGTTTGGATTTTGGTACCCCATAGTGAACGAGTTGGAAGATTCGGTAATCGCCTGTCATTCTAGGGCATGGGTCCTCTATCCATTGAGTAGTACTCCCCAACCGAGTTAGGGTGTGGGTACACAATATATGAAGTGGTACTCCCCTTTTATATTAGGGTGTGGGTAATTTAGGAGTATTACTCCCCTGTTGGATCAGGGTATAGGTCATCGCTTATAGAATAGTACTCTCCCATCTCCGAGTAGTAGCGGGGAGTAATTACTCTATTGGAGTTGAATCTCCTTCAACTATTGGATATAGTTGTGAGGAGAAGTCCTTCCAATTTACATGAACAATACCAGGATAGGGGCTAGTTATCCTTCAAAGGGAAGAGGTGTGGTCCACTCCTTACAGGAGTGATAGAAGATTCATAGGTTAGTTAGGAGTAGTACTCGCTCAACTTTGGGGTAGTGACGAGGCACAAGTACCACTATGTTCTCTTCTTAGAGAGGATGCATGTGTTGCATAGTCTAGAGATGTTCTCCCTCAACTCTGTAGAGTGGTGAGTGGAAGGATTCTTCACTTGGGTTTCTTTAGCTTGCGTTGGGCGTGAAGTAGTGATGACAGGACCTCTGGTGCTGGGAACAAGAGTGGGACCAAGTAAGATGTTCTTGATGGAGTATGTTCTATAAAAGATAACATTTGGAATGGAAGAGTTGTCCTTGATAGAGTGAATCACACGGATAGGTTTCATCTGGGATGGATGAGCCCACAGAGTGAGTTCTCCTGGTTTTATGTTATAGTTAGAGCCTACAAAGAGAATCCTGTTAATAGCTATGAGGTTGGAACTTCATGAGACATAGTGTGTAAGACGAGTATATCTGGGTGATTTTTTGGGAGTCTTTATAGTGTTTTCACATGTCGGGGTTGACACCCCTTGTATACTGAGATGACTTGTCATGTACAACTGAGGATGGTTTGAGATTGAGTTTCTCACTTGATTGGGTTTCTATTTGGCTAGGTCAAGATGAACGTTTCCTTTTAGTTTATCCCATTTACTTTATTGTTTTTGGGGAGCTTACTGAGTATTTTTATACTCACCCCTACTTGGGAATTTCCAGCACATGTTTTTGTGTCCTTTACAGACCACATGCCTTTCGACAGAGTCCACAGAGGACCTAATATAGGTGAATCTTTGTAATCTAGATAGATCAAGGTGTTTATCAATGTCTAGACAAGGAGCTTTTTGGAATTTGTAGTTAAAAGAGATACACTCATTAAAAATAGGTTGGATACTTTCACAGTTTTCGTTTGTGGGAATTGTGTTTCCATTTCATGTTTTCATTACTCATATTGTACTCTGGTTGTGGGATATAGATATGTGCATGAATTGGTTTCCTTTGGTTTTTACATTTCATCATTTTGTGAGGTTGGAGATGTTTGTGTGCATACAAAAACATGCGAAATTCCCCCCATGTTAGTGATAAGTCTTCTTAGAACTAGTCATTAGCCCCTAAACTATTGGTAGTGGGATTAGGGAGTTACGACCCGGACCCCGTTTGGACGGGTCATGACAGAGTGGTATTAGAGGTGGTCGGTTCCCCATTGGGACCGTTATTTCATGAGATTATATTGGGTTACATAGAGACATTGTAATGAGAGGGATATCCTTTCTTAGAATAATTCCATAGAGGCATAGTTTGACCCTGCGATGTTTCCATAGTATGGATTGGTTTAGTACCATTTATACTCAGTTGTGATGCCACTAGTGGGTGTGGTAGTGTTTTTATTTTGGTGCTCTATGTTACATCTGGAGGTATTTACATGAAGGGACTTGTAATACCCAATGTTTAATCTTGGGAATCCCTATTTTTTTCCAGGAATACCCTCATGTGTTCAGTTTTGACCTTGAATGCATGATTCTTGAGGAGGATGTTTTATAGTCCATCCAAAGGTGGATGTGAAATGTAGGGTTCCCTCAGTATCTATGTTAGGTTTGCGAGGTGGTGTACCTCTAGACCCCGTGACTGCACATGTACTCTAGTGCTTGGTGTTTTACCACCTGTCATAGATAAGGAGACATGGATCATTGTTCCACAATGTTTTCCTAGTATAATCTCAATATAATAGTGGTTTGATCTTTATGGTTCCTTTTTGTGCATGCTTGTAAGAATCATGGAAACCCTTGGTGAGATTTCTAGTGTGGGAGTCCAGTGGGGAGCTCAGTTTCTTTAATTGTGATTAGGATTTCTCTTTATGGGGATTAAAATCCCTAATTTGGGTAGAATTTAATGACTCAGGTTTTGACCCAAAGGACATTGGAATATTGTGTAAAATAGTTTTGTAGTTGGGTACTAAGTCGGTACACGAAGCCGGGGCCAAGGGAACCTTGCTGCAATTATTTAAAGATATTAAATATTTTTTTTATGCATGAGCAGTTTCAATTGAAACTTAAATAACTCCCATTTAGAGTCCTGGATCGGATTTATAAGATTTTGGTTGAGTTCATAACATCGTTTTTATCCAAGGCATAACCTAACGTTATCCACACTAGGAGTTTCATTCGGAGGCCATTTTGGGTGATGTTGTGTTGAGAGGGGAATTAGTAGGATTAATTTTGTTAAACCTAATTCCTTCCACTATAACCCTCATACGTGCATCACCCCAACCAAGGAGATTTGTTCAAATCTTTCACTCTAATTACTGATGATTAACCACCACTAAATCATTGAATAAAGGTGCCATTGATCTGCATTTTTTGTGCAGATCATTATAAAATCGAAAATCAGAGTGATCCAAGCACCGTTCTTCAGCCAAATCTTTGGTGTTTCTCCATCGAGGTAGGTATATTTGAGTTTTGGACCCGATCCCTTTAATTTTTCATTGTTTTATAGTTTTAGATCCCAATAACAATTTCTAGAGATTCCTTCTAGGAAGATATAAATGTTTTTGGGTAAACCAGGGTAAATTGGGGTGTTTTGCAGTTGATTTCTGACTGGAATCACCATTTACATGGAATATAGTTTAGTGACACAGGACATGTAGTTATTACTATTTTGGGAAGACAATATTTGGGTACTATACGCCGTGTATAGGGGTTATACACCATTTAGTACCCTAAACCGTGTGACTATGGGACGTGGATTTGGATAGCCCTGTGAAAACACATGGTCGTGTACAAAAACAGAACCAAGATACATGGACACATGGTCATGTACCTAGACATGGGAACACTACATATGTAGGTGGATATTTATCCATACATGCTATGTAGTATGGGATACATGGAATGTAACAGACACGTTTGGTCAGTCCGTGTAGAAGAGTAACACGTCCAAGGGCTGAGAGATGAGGGAGACAACATGTACCTCCTCTACATGCTATGTAAACCTATATGGGTTGGAACACATGAAGACCAGGAACATATGAAGGTTCTTGGGCGGTCTCACATATTGTGTTCCCCTTTTCACATTGTGTTCTACTAAGAGATCCTTCGGGGATCTTCTACCTTCCATATCCCCTTCTCTGGGACTCAGATTCAGGCTTCTGAGTAGTCTATTATGAGAGTTATTCTGTGTAGGATGTTATGGTTGTCTTATTTACGCCTTAAGAGATAAAAGGTGGTGAAAATAAAGAAATATTCTTTTGGAGTGATACTGAGCCGATGTTGGATATTGGTTTGGTTCATATAGAGAGACATTAGGAAAGTTACTCCACTTTTGGACTAGGGTGTGAGTTTTCCATGCCTCTCTGCTTAGTTAGAGACAGAACTCCCAAAATCATGGGATTAGGTTCATTTCCTTAGGGTAGTTTCCACCGGAGGTGTTACTCCCCCGATGGACTAGGATATGGGTTTCCCCACGACGTTCATAAAGGTAGAGTAGGTACTCCCCAGTTGGACCAGGGGGAATGTCCTCTATCCATAGAGTCAGTACTCTCCTATTGGATCAAGGCATGAGTCCTCCATAAATAATGTATATATAGAGTGGGTACACCCCTACAGGGTTGGTTGAGGGTCCTCTATTACAGGAGTATGTACTCTCCTTTCGTTCCAGGGTGTGGGTCCTCTATACCTATTATTCCAGCAGAGTCGGTACTCCCCTGCCACGTCAGGGAGCGGGTCCTCAAGTATGGTTTCAGTACTCTCATATCATGTTTGGGTATGTGTATCCTATATTGAATGAGTTGGAAGAGTCTTCACTCCCCTATCATTCCAAGGCACATGTCCTCTAGCCACTGAGTAGTACTCCCCTACTTGGTTAGGGTGCGGTCCTCAATTTACAAAGTTATACTCCCTTATTGTATCAGGGTGTGGGTCCTTCATGAGTAGTGCTCCCCTTTACAATCAGGTTGTGGGTCCTCACTTAAGGATTAATACACCCCCTGTCTCTGAGTAGTAATGGGGAGTGGGTCCTCCATTTTAGTTGGAGCTCTCTAATCTGTTGGATAAAGTTATGAGAAGCAAGCCCTACCATTTGATGTGAATGATACCTAAATAGGGGTTAGTTCTCCCTCATTGGACTAAGGTGTAGGAAACTTGTTATAAGAGTAACAATGGTATTTCTAGTTAGTTAGGAGCAGTACTCCCTTAACTACTAGGAAGTGGTGAGGCATGATTCCCTATATTCTCTCTTGTTAGTGAGGATGCACACGATGTATAGTCTAGATCAGTGGTCCCTCAACTATGTACAGTGGTGAGGGGTGGGCCTCTTCACTAGGGTTTATTTATCTTTCACTGGGAATGAAGTAGTTATGACATGAACTTTGGTGCAGGCTAGTAGATAAAGACCTAGTATGATGTTCCTGATGGAGCACGTTCTCTCAAGTGTACCGTTTGAAATGGTAGAATTTTTCCCAATGGAGTTCATCTCTCTGATGGGTTCCATCTCAGATGGCTGAGCTCATGGAGTATGTTATACTAGTTTTATGTTATGGTTAATTCCTAGGAATATAATCCTATTGATAGCTATGAATTTGGAACCTCATGAGACTTAGTCTCTGAGACGAGTATATCTAGATTATTTTCTGGGAGTCCTTATGGTGTTGTCACATGTTGGCATTGAAACCCCTTTTAGACTAATCTCACTAGTCATGTATAGCTAGGTATGGTTCAAGATGGAATTTATCTCTTGATTGGGTTTCCATATAACTAGTTTGAGATGATTGTTGCCTTTTTGTTACAACCTTTTTATTTTGGGGGTTTTTGGTGTGCCTATGGAGTATTTTTATACTCACCCCTGCATGATATTTTCCTGCACAAGTTTTTGGTCTTGTGTAGCATATCGAACTTTCGATGGAGTTCACAGAGGACCTAAGGAAGGAAGAGCTTAGTAATCTTGATAGAACTATGTGTTTACTAGAGCTTGGATGAGAAGATTTCTGGTGGTTGTAGTTGAAATCAATCCCCTCATTCTGTGTAGGTTGGACACTTTTATAGTTTTTTATGGTGGGAGTTGTTTTTCCATTTTATGTTTTCAGTACTACTATTGTACTCAAGTTTTGGGATATATATTTATCCATGAATTGGTTTCATTTTTATTTTAAATTTAATAATTTTGGGATATTTAAGATGTGTGAATGTGTATGGGTATGCAGGTAGTTCCTCCCATGTAGGTGATATGCCTTCTCAGTACTAGTTTCCAGCTCGTTGCCAGTTAGAGGCAGGCTTGGGGAGTTACATCCTAGACCCCAATGGGTCAGGTCTTCACAAACTCACTTCAGGAATTGACCATATGTATGAATAATATTTTATCCCAATTCATTGAGTCTTAATTATTACCATTTATTATTTTCATAGAGTTAGTCTAAGAGGAATATTAGTAGGAAATGCACCTTTGTGTCTCTACATTCCACCTAAAGATTTTATTTTATTCAATATTATTTTCCCTCAATAGAGGTTGCAGATGTGTTTTGTAGTTGATTGGGTTCATTGTATATTCAAAACATGGGAAGAAAAGGATATTCACAAATACAATGGAGTTTTTTCATTATATAAATTTGAATCTAATAGTGAGATGATGTAGGTTCACAATCAGATTTCTCCTAGGTGATCTCATTTATTTCAAACATAATTTTTCTATATTCACTATGTTTTCATCACATCTCCATGTTAAAATAATATTTTTCTATTCAATATAAAAAGAAAACTTTATTTTTTTCATAAATAGATTATTAGGGGAATAGAGAATTATTAGTGACTGGCTCTGAATGATCCTCAAGAGTGATAAACCTTGTTAGCTAATATGATATACTAGTAGAAATAAATTTATAACTTTTTCACCTCCATATGATAGGTGTGTCAAAACATGGTTTCATTACAAAGGATCCAAGTGGTTTTCAATCACTACCTTTTTTACCATTTTTAAATAGTATTAATTATTTTCATTTAAAAAATGAAAAGAATCTACTTATCCATGATATATTTAAATTCATATTATTTTCTATGGGCTAACCACTCTCAGGTTAAATAGTTTTTTCACAAGGATATTCATTTCTAGTTCCAAAGGATTAGTGAAAATGTAAATAAAATAGATTTAATGCATGAATGGATAACTGAATATGTACATTCATATCAGGAGAAACATCCTGAATGAGAACTAGAACCAATGATGGAAGAAGAAGCCACACTTATATTTCATGTTGAACAACCTTAGGAGTCTTTTAAGAAATTAAATAAAGATTCATTTTTCCTTGTTCAACCATTACTCGATAATTTCCTTAAAATTAAAATTCCAACTGATACATATGTGGAAAATTAAAATGAATTAGACGATTATTAGTTAATTTTTTTGGAATAAGAAAAGGTAATTGATTCTATCATCTTCAAAAATGAAAAATAAAATCCACTATACCTATCTCTTTCATTTGATGATAATTACGAATATGCATCTGATGATATTGAGTTGTCAATGAAACCTCAAGAATAAATGAATTTCAAAGGTAACATTCTATAAATGGAAGTTTTTTTATTAATTATTCATGTTTTAATCTTATTCAAGATATTTTTTTTATAACCACCCATTTTCTATTTTTTTTACACCATATACATGGACCAAGATATTATAATTCCTGGAACCCATAAGTCCAAAACTGATGCATTATTTAATTACATTGGTAGTATTAGAAGGAATTAAATCCTAAAGGACCCATCAGTTTAACAGTTTTCTAATGCTATATTATATAAATGATACCCATAATACATTGTTAAAGTAAAAAAATACATGATACATAATAAAGTGAAATAAATTTCATCCTTCAAAGCTTATTCAATGTTTTCTTCTTCAAAACCTCATGAAAGGGAACATAATAAGGCTAAGCTAAAATAGTCAGTAAGGGTAAGTAAATTTGGAGAAATAATGAATTGATGAGAATAATCACCATGTAGAGATAAATAATTGATAAAACATTCCATTAAAATACTATATAAGGTAATATCAATATGGAATGGTAAGAAATTGAAAACACATGCCATTTAATTAATGAATTGAATATTAAATGCATCCATAGATATGTCAACAAAAAATCTAATGGATAAATAATAAATGAAGCTAAATGAGGTAATGTTTTAATTTTTTGATTTCATGTTTCCTAGGTAAATGTAACCTTTACCATCAAGACCATTAACAAGGAAATTTTGAATATCAGGTAAAAACCCATCTAATTTGGCGAACTATTTTGTCTCATGAGACTACTGATGCATTGAGGTGCTATCTATAACTAGGACCCACCTATGTAATACCTGTAGAAATAATTCCTCATATATCAAATAATTTATTTAATAACACACCTTATCAAATATATATATTTAATAAAAGATATGAATTTATCAATAATTCCCCAATTAATCAAATAACTTCTAAAGAGAACACCATATGTGAAATGGTATACGATTTAGAGAATAATAATATCCATTGAATGAGAATATGGATATTAAAATAAAATTTAGTATACCATAAAAATTTTCATAATAAAGTGATTGTTTCAAGATAAAATTAACAATCACAAAATAAATTGATATTATAAGGTAATCATAAAAACATTCTTCAGTAAAATAATATTTAAACATTCCAATGTGTCTCATACCACATTAAAACATTTTAAATCATAATCCCCTTGAAGGAATAAAATTAAATGAAAGTTAAAATATCATTATAATCATTATAATCATGACATAACATGTAAAATGGAATTGCATACACCATATAAATCTAAATTGGTTCATAACAACAAATAAATATTAATGGAATATAAATTGAGACCAAATCCCTTACATTATCCTTAATTTTTTTGTGTGGTATTTAACAACATTTTTAGTGCTTTAGAACTTGTTACTAACTTATAATATAATTATATTCAAATTTATGATATAATATATTATCTCTTTATAATATCTTATTTCCTAGTTGATAACAATCTTTTACTATTTTCACTGTTTTGGGTGTTAATTTCCTAGTTTCTCAAGTGTGTTTTGAATTTTTAATTATAATTCCTATTAATTAGATCACAATTTCATAATATAAATAATATAAAACATGATTTAAATTTCAAAAATATTATATATATATATATATATTAATTTAAAACAACTAATAATATTTGGAGATAAGAAATGAAATGCACCATTCATGGAGATGGTAGGCTGTACGTACACATGAATAAAACTTTCTTTTATTTTTCATATTAAAATCCTGAAATGTAAATGATATGTATATATAATTATAGTATATTATATATGTCATACAATTCACATATTTTTTTATCAAAAAATATCCTTTATACATTCCATGTATAGTGTGAACGAATCACATTGCTTTGAGGGGATGGTAGTCCACACTTCCAAAAATGCTGTTATCATTTTTAATCAAAATAGAAAGCATAATATTATGTGTTATTTAAAAATTAATGAATTATAAATAAATTATAAATATAATATATATCATATATAAATAGTTTTTCCATCATAATTCCCACCATGAGAGGCTATAATGGAAAAATGAACAACCATCTTTTCGTGAGGCAGTTGTTCGGCGTACACATAAACAGTAGGTTCATTACCCATTAGATGGATTTGTGTGTTAGTGAAGGTATAAAAATTATAATAAAAAAATCCTAGTATATTTAGGATACTGGTTTCATTATATTATTATGTAATAAGTATAATTTAAGGAGTGTATAAAGAAATAAAACTAAAGATCTTGAGGAACGATGTTACTTATTCTTTGGGTAAATCCTTTTGATTTGCACCAATTGGATTACTTGGATGGATTTATTCACAAATTTAGTCTTATAAAAGAATGTTAGTAATGTTAATAGATTATTTGAGATGTTTTTGGGTGATCCAATTGTATTTAGAGTTGTGAGGAAGTGGGATGGGTGGGTTTTTTTCTACAGTGGAGGAGGAGAGTTATTCTTGTAAAAATTTTAAATGGAAATTCCACTAATATTTTTCCTTTGTCAAGAGGATCTGATGGTGGTAAAAATTCAGTAAAATGGATGATATGGTAGATATATGGTCATACAATGTATTTTAAAAATTAATATATGTAATTTTTTCCTTAAGTTTAAGGTTTAACACATTGTTAAGCTGATTTTTATCTTAATTGTTGTAATTAATTTTAATTAATTAAACTAATATTTTTAGTAAAAACTAAGTTTACCTTATTATAAATTGTAAATTATTTTTATTAAAGATATGGAATCCATTTTCCAAATTTAAATCAAATAGGTGGAATAAATTAATTTAAAATTAATCCTATAGACTGGATGAAAATGCCGATTTTTAAAGTAAAAACAACCAAATGATTGGTAAAATTTTAGATCCAATTTCAGAGTGATATTGATTACAATGACCTAAAATGAATAAAAAAAATTCTTATTAAACATTAAAATAAAATAAAATTTAGTTTAACCTTATAAATAAATTAGAAGAAAAATCATTTTTGAATTAAAATTCAGTATTCTTCACTATTCATAAAAAATAAAACTTTAGAGAAAAAAACCAAAAATTCACCCTACAAGACTCATATGATTACTCAATACATGTTATGCAGTATCACAAATTTGGATGGGTTATTCAGAGTTTAAAAGATCAGGTTCTAACTCTATCTCATCATAGATGATTACATGCATTGTGTTAGGCAAGTACTTATATAGAATAGATATATAAAACACATCATGTAGCTTTGAGAGATTTGGAGGCATTACTGAATGATAAGAAACAAATACAACACTTTCAAGAATCATGAAGGGTGTGACGTACCTGTGAAATAGTTTCCCATTATTACCAAACCTTATAACACCCTTCCATGGAGATACCTTTAATAAAACATGATCTCCCACTTCGAACACTAAAAACTTTCTCTTATTATCGACATAACTTTTTTTATTACTTTTATCTTATTTAATATGGTCCTCTATAGACTTTACCTTTGTTGTTTTTTATTTAAAAAATTTTATTCCTACGAGCTTCCTTTCACCAAATTCATCCCAACAAGTTGGAGTACGACATCTCTTTTCATATAATTCTTCAAATGGTTCAATTTGAATACTCGAATGGAAACTATTATTATAGAAAAATATACCAATGGTAATTACTGATCCCATATATCTTGAAAGTAAAGAGATCATGAAATCAACATGTACTCCATCATTTGAATTGTTTATTCAGACTATCTATTAGTTTTTAGATGGTAGGCAGTGATTAAATGAATCTCGTTGTTAGGAGCCTTCTCAATATTCTTTTAAAATTTTGACATAAAGAGGGGATATCAATTAGAAATAATTTATAGTGGTGTAAAATGAAGTATTAAAACTTTATTAAGATATATCATTACAAGGTTCTCAAGAGGCATGTCTTCTCTTATAACAAAGAGTTTTTCATATTTGGTTAAGTGATAAAAATCACCCATTTTGTATTATTCCTTGTATGAGTATTTTGTAATCCCATGAAACATTAAATATTAATTTGGTCATATTTCCCTGAAGGAATATAAAGAGGTTGTGGGAATCCTTTAGAATGTTTCCTCATTGATTTCACTTTTTGAAAAACTAAACATCTGGACAAATAATCAACAATTTTCTGCTTCATGTTATCCCACTAAAAATGTTTGTTCAATTCCCAATACATCTTTGTGATTCTATGGTGTACAGAGAAATATGATTTATAGAAATCATCTAACAACATTATTTTTAGATCAGATATATATGGAACACATATCATCCTTACAAACTTTAGAAAACCAAATTCACTAACAAAGACATCTAATTTTTCTTTATTTACAAATTTTTTTCTTATGAAATACCCCATCATTAGATTTTTAATTCTTTATCCTCTTTAATAAAGATGCTTTTTCAATCATTTGAAAAACGATCGATATACCCCCTTCTCTATAAATTCCAATATCCATCATTATTCATTATATAAACATAAGATCTTTCTCAATCCTCATTTCAGTTATAACTCCATGATCTTCTCTACTCAATGCATTTGATACCTTATTTTATTTCCCTAGGTGGCAGCGTATTGAGTAATAATAATCATTGAGTAGCTCAAGCCATTTACTTTGTCGTATGTTTAGATATTCCTATGAGAAGATTTATTTTATAATTTTATGATCTATGTATATATAGAATCTTTCTCCACAATGATAATGTATCCATATTCTCAAAGAGAAGATCACAACTTCTACCTTCGGATCATGGGTTGGACAGTTTTGTTCGAGAGTCTTCAATAACCTTGATTCATATTTAATAACTTTATCATTTTTCATTAGAATACAACCATGTACCTTATTAGATGAATCACTATATATGGAAAACCCATCACTCCCATATGTTAGAGGACAAATATAATCATAGAATAATATTCTCATTAGTTCATTAAAGAAATTTTTACATTATTTTTTCCAAAAAAAATTAACCCATTTACATGTAAGATTGGATAATGGGTTAGATAATTGGAAAAAAAATATGAATGAATCTCTGATAGTATCCTTCCAAACAAATTAAACTATGTACCTCAGTTTTGTTTTTTTGGGGTAGGTAATGTATGACTACCTTATTCTTTATAGGATAAATTTATATTCCATCCTTAGAGACAATATGTCCAAGAAAAGAAACTTCAGGAATCCATAAACCACACTTACTAAATTTCCAATATAAATATTCCCTTTTAAGAGTCTTAAGAATGATATCCAAGTGATTATCCTTGATCTCATAGATATTAGAATATGACTGAATATTGTTAATCAATACCACCAAAAAATCATCAAGATATTTCTTGAATAGTCTCTTAATTAGGTCCATGAAAATAGAGGGTGTGTTATTCAATCCAAATGACATTACTATAAACTTGTAATGTCCACACAACATCTAAACAACTATCTTATAAATGTATTCCTTCTTCTCTCACAACTGGTGATATCAATAATGAATATCAATATTTGAAAAATATTTAGATCTATGTTATTGATCAAACAATTCATCAATGAGAGGGAGAGGATAATAATTCTTTATTGAAATATCATTTATTTACCTATAATCAATACACAACCTCATGGATCCATATTTATTATCATGAAGGAAAAAGGTATCCCCAAAGTGAATAACGAGGGAAAATAAATCCCTTATTACCCACATCGTTTAGTTGTTTCCTCAAATCGAACAATTACATAGTGGTCATTCTATAGGGAGTGTTCAATATTGACCTTGAATCAGCAATTAAATTAATTGAAAATTAACTTCATACTTTATAACATTTCTAGATAATTATTTAGGAAATACAATAATGTATTCATACACAATAGGTACATACACAATTTTAAGGCTAACTTCTTCATCATTAGATGTTGTTTTATCTTCTTCTATGAAAATTTCATTCAGCGGAGATACTAGGGTTGTATCTACTTAAGAATAAAGTGATGAAATGTCTTCTCTAAAGATGATGGATTCTACATCTTCCTCACAAATCATTATTTCCTTACTCTTGGAATAAATTTTTGCATCATATTTTGAGATCCAATCCATATTGATGATTATATGAAATTCAACCATAGGTGTGACAATGAGTTTAAAAATTAAAGCACATTTATATGTTATAATGGGGTATTTCTAATATGTCTTTATTATAATTATACTTCCCTTAGTATTGTTTATGGATAACTGATTCACGCTCAAATTTACCCAAGAGATGAAGGTAGAACGGTCTTTGTAGTCTAGCATGGGTTGTTGAATCCACTACGACCTAAGAAGATTCCTAAGATACAAAACCTATGAGATGGATTTTTGGCTATGAAACATTGGGTTGATTTTATATTTTTTAAAAGTACCACTAAAAGATTTATGTTAATTCAAATTAAGAAAATGAATTGATCCTAGGTTATCAATTGGGGTGGATTGGATGAATTCCTTTTTTAATGATTTCAATTTCATTAACTCGAGAAGGATTCATTCAATGAATTCAAACTAACCTCATCACATACTAGTTAAAAACCTTCAAAAACACATGCTAATAACCTATACACATTTAGTATCATTTTCATGAGAACACCAAGGTAAAGGATCTTATTAGAACATAAAGGCTGGGTGATTAAATTCAATATGGAATAGGAAGAGAGAAAATCATTGAATAAAAGAAACTCAAATAAAAGAAATTAATAAAAATTTAGAGAGTGAGAAATAACATTAAATCCAGCCCATTGATACTCCCTTGGATCAAATCATAAAATATTTATCCCTCTATTGATGACATTTTCTCAACGAAAGCTGGAAGTAGACTTACTAGGGTAGAATTGAAGAATTAAAAAAAATTGATCACTCCACCATTGTGTGATAAATCTCACAAATTATGGTGTGAATAAATTCAAAATTTTAGGAAAAGGTATCAAATTGATATGTAGAAGAACAGAATAATATTAAAGGAATAACTTTTATTAAAAAACTAAGGTTAATTGAACAACATACATGATAAAGAAATGCACTTACAAACACAAAGTGGAAACATAACACTACAATCAAACCAAGCACCAAATATCCTAAACTACTCCACCACCACTACCTTAAATAGAAATTTAAATAGTATTGGGCCGATCCCCTAATAGTACAAAGCATCCCACTTGAGTATGGTAGGCCTAGAGTGGTGGAATGTAAGGGAGAGAAGACTTTTCCACCCTTGACCCGAAGTTGCATCCAACTTTCCTCCACCGAAAAAATGCGTCTATATGACCTTCTATATGGCCAAATTGAAGTGGTCCACAGAGGAAGCAAATGGATCCCATGATGTCTAAAAACCTCCTATAAAATTTCAGCCTAAAATAATTTGTGGTTTCTGAGATATGACTAAATTGGTGGGCTGTTTTTCTGGGCCTCAGAATTTGACCTAGAATTCTATCTCCAAATTGGGACACCTTAATAACCACTATGAAGGCTGCATTAGCATCAGGTACTGAAAAATTATTTGTTCCTATATATGTATTCTATCATCCCATGAAATTGGGCCTTCATTGGGCTTATATTGTGGGCTCCACATTCTCATTAATGGGATGGATTCCAATTTGCCTTCTCTAGAATTGTTTCCTTTCATTGCCAAATATCCCGATCATCCTTTATGAATAATCCATTGATCCATGAATGAAAAATGTTAATATTGAAGTGTAGATCAATTTACCAAAATATCAAATTAAAATATAGATAATTACATTCCTTAAAATCAGATGAATCATTTGGCCTAAATTGGTGTACATTAGGCATGGAGTGCACAAATGATGAGAATGGATGTTAAAAATTAAAATAAACTAACTCAGGACCATAATATCAAAAATTAAAATTTAATACCATTAAAATGTAATTAACATATGTCTTTTTATTGGATAATTAATAACTCTCCTATTAAATAAAATGGAAAATGTATAATTTTCTTTGAAAAATAATAGATATAAAAGTGTGTAATGATCTTGAATCAAATAAGGCATTAGATAAATATAAATATATAATTAATGAACCTTTCACCACCTAATTTGGTACTTCTTACTTTACTGTAGTGATAAAATAAGATTTTACTTCTCCCATTTTCCTCTTCAATGGTAGATTCCCTTGACGCATAGGGAATTCGTTTGTGTAGTTTCTCATATCCTTGTAGTTGTAACACTAAATATTAGTTTTTTCTCTCTTCCCCTTAAATTATTTAACATGGTGACACCTTTCTCCACACTTAGAAAAAACTCTCATTCACTTCAAGAATTTCCTATCATAACTCTTTCCACATTTTTCACAAGATGGATACTGATCAAACCTTTTCTTCTTCTTTGATGAATTACCTTTTACTTAGTGAAAAAAGACCTCTTCTTCTCATGGTATTATTTTAGTACGTTGGATATTGATAATTCCTTCTCTATCTTGATGGTACATAAATCTATTTATTCATATGATGAAAAATTATGAGAAACCAGTGCCCTTATAAGACTTGTCTTAAGACCATCAAAGAAGTGGTCAATGTTGAACTCTGTGTTGCGTATATAATCTATAGGTTACCTGGATAACCTTTTATATATATCTTAATTATCTGCAATACTTTATTCTTCCTTTTTATTAAAGATAAGGAACTCCCTTTTAATCTCAACATGTTGATCACTAGGGAAGTATTTATTGAATATTTTTTCCTTAAAATTCCTCCATTATATGAGTTATAATTCTCTTTATTCTCTAGTATTCTAGATCATAGACCACAATTTATCATCATAACCTTGGACACAATAGACCGTAAGTGTAAACTTTTCTATTTCACTACATATGAAGGCCATAAATATCTTCTCCAGATACTTAATCCATTTCCCCGCTTTAACTAGATTATTTGTACCACTAAATGATGGGGGTTTTGTTGCATAAAACAATATATAATAGGATATTCTATCCATCAAATAGGTTGCTCCATTCGAGAAATGTTATTTTTTATAACCTGATTATACTTCCCTAGAATATTCATAATTTTCTAAGTTCTAATACCAGCTATATTGGTTTCTTCAACAGGTAAATATCTACATTTTTCAGGAGTATTATTCCAATTCCTCCTTCCAAGTTCCATTATAAATAATGTAATACACTAGATTATCTCATAAAACCATAATATATAATTCTAAATATGTTATAGCATATAAAATAAATTTATGCATCGTAAATCACAGAATCATAAACTTTTGTTACTTTGGGAACATACTTACTTTTAAATTCTTTATAATGATTTATAAAGAAAATGTGGACTATCCTTTGTGTATCCCCATAGAGTGTCAAACAAGTTATGAAGTACATATCATTGTCGTGAACTGGGTTATTCTGAGTCATGTCTAACAAAACATATCAATGTTGTTACACTTAGGTACATCTATTCCATACCCACATCCACTTGTAGTGTCTAGATAAAGATATATTTCTAGTAATACCCACATAATCACTACCTTACCAAAATTCTAGGATGTTCTTCTATGCTTATAATCAAAGTCAATATTAGGGTTATGTTTCCAAATCAATGTTTTATAAATCTAGTTTCTAAGGTTTCTACACAACTTTTTTTGATACCAAATGTAATGCACTAACCCTAGAAGTGTAGAGCAAGTTTATTATTTTATTACATTTACATGATTATAAGGAATCAATCCTTGAAGGACTGGTTAGTTTAGTAGTTTTAGAAATCTAGATTACATAAATGATACCCATAATACCATGGGAAAAATAAATAAAACATGATACATAATAAAATAAAATAAACTGTAACCTTGAAATCTTATTCAATGTTTTATTCTTTATAACCTACCAGAAGGAAACAATATAACGGTGAGTTCAAATGCTCGGTAAGGGTAAGTAAATAAGAAGAAATAATGAATTAATGAGAATAATTAGTATAGTAATGTAGATAACTGAAAACACATTCCATTCAAATAACTATATAAGTAAATAACAATATTGAAGGGTAAGAAACTAAAAAAACATATTCCATTTAATAAATAAACTCAATATTGAATGAATCCATAGATATGTCGATGAAAACTATTTTGGATAAATAATAAATGAATCTAAATGAGAGAAATGCTTAATTTTTGGACTCCATGTTTCTTAGGTACATGTAAAATTTATTGTCATGAACTTTCATAAGAATGTTGAGCACATTGGGTAAAAATCCATCTAATTTGGCCAACTATTTCATCTCATGAGACTACTCATGCCTCAAGGGGCTATATATAACCGGTCCTCACCTATGTCTTAACTATCCAAATAATTACTCATATATATAATAATAGATTTAACATTATGCCTTATCAAATATATATATTGAATAAAATTACAGATTTTTCAATAATTCCCTAGTTAATCAAATAACTATCAAAGTGAACACAATATGTAAAATGGTATCCAATTTAGGAAATAATAATATCGATTTCATGAGAATATGGATATTTAGGGAATATTTAATGTATGATAAAAATTATCAAAATAAATTTATTGTTTCATGAGGAAGTTAAAAATGACAAAATAATGTGATATTGTATGGTAATAATTAAACGCATTCTTGAGGGAAATAATCTTTAAACTTTCCAAAGTGTCCCATACCACTTTGAAACATTTGAAATCATAATATACTTTAAGAAATAACATTAAATGAAACATAAAATATCATTAGAATAAGAATATTCATGATATAATATGTTAAAGGGTAGTATATAAACCATATAAAAGTGAATTGGTGAAAAATAACAAATAAGTCTTAATGGAATGTAAATTGAGATGAAAACCCTTACCATATCCTTTATTTTTTTGTCTTTAAACTCATGTATATTGGTTTAAAAATATAAATATATTATATTAGAACCATAATCATATTTATGATATCATATAATATCCTCTTATTATATATTATTACTTATTTGATAATAATCTTTCATTATTTTCACTATTTCGAGTGTTAATTACCAACTTTCTCAAGTATGTTTTGACTGGTTACTTGTCATTCCTATTTATTAGATCATGGTTTCATAATCTCCATAATCTGAACCATGATTTAAATATAATACATATATTTATTTTATATTTATTTATAATAATCAAGAATATTTGGATATATAAAATGAAATAAACCATTCATGGAGAGAGTAGGTCATACGTACGCATTAACACTACATTGAATTCATTGTTGTATTAAAAAAATAAAAATAAAATGATATTTATATATAGTTAAAATATCATATATATGTCATATATGTCCCATATTGTTATTAAAACCATTCTTTATGTGTTCCATGTATAGTGTGAATGGATCACATTGCTTTGAGTGGGAAGTAGTCCACACTTCCACAAATAATGATATCACATTTACAAAAAACAGAAAGAATACGGGTATGTGTTATATAAAATTTAAAGAAGAATAAATATATTATATATATTATATATATAATCTATAAACAATGTGTCCATTATAATCCCCACCATGAGAGTCATTAAAGGAAAAATGAATAATCATTGTTTTGTTAGGCAGCATTTCATTATACACATAAATGGAAGGTTAGTTACCCATTATATTGTTGTGTCTGTAAGTATAGTTTAAAACCTTATAATAAAAACAAATCAATATATTTTGAATAATTTATTTTCTACATAATAATGGAATAAATATAATTGAAGGAGTGGATAAATACATAAAACTAAAGATATAGAGGAAGGATGTTACCTATTCTTTGGGTAACTCCTTTTGGTTTTCATCGAAGGGATTCCTTGGATATATTTATTCAAAACTAAAGGATTATAAGACTATTGGAGGAATTTTTTCATATTATTTGAGAATAATTTGGGTGAGACAAAGGGATTTATAGGTATGAGGAGGTGGGAGGGTTGAGTTCCTTTTTATAGTGGAGGTGGAGTGGCATTCTGGTAAATTTTTGGAAACTGAATTCCACACATGCTTTCTCTATGTAGTGTGGCTCCAATAATGGTCCTAATTATAGAAAATGTGGTATATAGTATAAATATTTATATAAACTGTATTTTTGAAAAGTTTATAGGTTATTTTGGGCCTTAATTTTAAGGTTTATTCATTTATTAAGTTAATTCTTATCTTAATCGTGGTAAATGATTTTAGTTACTTTTAATAATATTTTTGGTTGAAAACTAATTTGACCTTATTATACATTATAAATTATTATTATTCCAAATATAGAACCCATTTTTCAAATTCAAATCTTATAAGTGACAAAAATTAATTTAAAATTAATCCCACAGCTGGGATGACAATGCGGGTTTTTAAAGTAAAAACGTCCATAATTTTGATAAGTTTCTATATTGAATTTCAAAGTGAAATTGATTCCAATGAACTAATTTAGATTAATTTATAAAAAAAATAATCTTATTAAAATTTAAAACCAATTTAAAATATAATTTAACTTTATAAATATATTATAAGAAAAATAAATTGTGAATTAAAATTCCGTATTTTTTACTATTAAAAAAATAATGAAACTTCAAATAAAAATTCCAAAAGTTCACCCTAATAATAATGTATGTTTCAATTTAAAAAATGATGTTTATTTTTACATATAAAATTTATCAATGTTACAAAATTTAGATTTAAAATTGGATCTCCATTAAGAGGTGGTAAAATTGATTTTATAAAAATATATCTTTTTGTGTTATATTGGATTTGTTCTCATCTTATGACTATCGAATCTATTGGATAAAGGTACAAAATATTTTGTTGAATATATAATATATAAATTTATTATATAAACTCTTAAAAAGGGTTAAAATTTTATTGACTTATCAAAACATGACTAAGTAGTGTTTTTTTAAATCAGGTGTTGTATGTATTTCAAAGATATCAACAAAATTAAATTTATTCTAAAAGGAAAATATAGTAAATTCATGGGATGATATCACTACAGAAATTCATGTTATAAAATATTCAATATGAGTAGTGGTAGTATAAAAATATATAAAGGATCCCTTGGAAATGTGATTACCTCCTCTATAATAACATGTGTATCATATGGTTGAAGATACAATAAAAGTTAATAGGGGTACCCTATGTTGTTTTCAATCCCCCTCTCAAACACAAATTCCAAATTTTTTTATTTATTAATATTTGCGAATTTTATTTAATTATTTCAGGATCTTCATTACTATTGTATATTCACACTAGGAAAAGTCTCATTTTTTGTTTCATCTCAAAGAAACCACACCCACAATCAGATTGGGTATAAAATTTTGTAACTTCCTGAAAATGAGAAGTAAAAACCTAGCACCCATTTTGAGGTATAAAAAAATTATCCATTTTATTTCCCCTTTCTCTTTCATTTTTTTGATTTTTTTCTTGTTTTTATTGAGTGTTAGCATCTAGGATAATAACTCATGACTTCAATTTAAAAATAAATCAAGTTTTGGTTGTCCTTTTATTTATTTAGTTTTCATTTCAATTAAAATTCTATTTGAAAATCATTCTTGAATTGAACTTTTTTTATGTATTTTGTGTGTTTTTCCTTTATTGTTTTCATTTTTCCCTAATTTTTCACATTTTGATTTTAATTTTTTATTTTTTGAGTGTTTTTAAGATTATTGAACTTCAATTGAATACTATATAAAATAAATTTTTTTTTGGTTTTTTTGTACATTTCTTGATTTCAAAATTTATAGATTAAAATTTTTAGTGGATAGATTTTTCATCCTAATTTCCTGTATTTTCATTTATGGATTTTTGATTAATTATAAAATATATGCGCACTTATAATTTCCAAATAAAAAATAATTACTAGACCATTAGTTTTCTAAATATTTTTGAAATATTATTTACATTTATGTTTTTATTGAGAGTCAAGATACATTTCTTGATATCTCAAAAAATATTTTTTCCTCCTTTTTTAAATCCATTAGAGTTCATAAAATGTGTCAATTATAACAGATGCAAAACTTTGAAGGCCCATTTTTTATTCAAATCTTATTTTGAACAAAATTTATATATGATATTTATAAATAACTTATTATCCAAGAAATTATTTGTATAAAAGCCACATTACAAGCCATTTATCCCATTATAACGAGTACCATAAGTTAAATGCCTGAGTATTATTGAAATCATTTATGGGGGTGATTTTGGTTGTGTTTTGTTGATCTAAATAATTTATTTTAGATGAATTAAATGTTATACAGATATTTATTTTACTTTGTTGGAAGAAAATTTTATAATGGAAATATGGATGTGTAGATAAGTTATTATTACAAAAATTGGTTGGGAGGTCACCAATATGTGATTTTCCAAAGATACCTATCTTTCCATTAGAAATATGATTCTGAATAGTATTTATTGATCTGAATTTATGAAAAAACAATTCTAAAAATGGAAAAAAAGTGGAAAGAAGTTGATTATTTCTAATTAAATGAAAAATTGTAAACTACCCTAGAAAATAAAGATTTATTTAGAGGTGTTTTATTCTTGACCAGATTGAGGAGAACAAAATTCATGAAAAAAATTATTTCCAAGCATTTACTTTACTCTAGATTTAACCCTCCTATTTTTACCTTTGATGCTTTTAAATTTAAAACATGCCAACCCTCCATCTCAGAAAACACCATTTAAAAGTCCTCATGATTGAAACATTTTTTACGATATTAAGTGGAAATACTAGGTGGTTATCAAGTCTAGGGAGATCACCCATGTTCTTGAGTTTGAAGAAAACACCACATTAAAAATCCTTGAGTGAAGAAAGAAATAATTTTCTAGGGAGAAAGGTACAAAATAAATATGGGGATTAACAAGATATTGAATGAATATTTGTTATTTTTGAGGATTTAAGTAATTTTTATCTAGGTATAAGGCCTGATACTTCCTTATATGTGATAATTGATTAGTGTTTTTATTTATTATTTTTTATGTTTGTTCTAACCTCGTTATTATATGATTTACAAGGAGTGAAATGTTTATGAGTAGGGGAACTGAAAGAGATAATGTTTACAATAATTATTCTTAAAATTATAATGTTTTAATCCCACCAATATTTAATTTTATTGGAAATTATAAAATTTTATGGTCGTAGAAGTATTTTGAGATTAATTATGAAAATTGATTAAATTTTTAATTTTAATTATTTTATGTCAATTATTTATTTCATCCATATCATTCACTAAACAGAACCATGTTGTGTATTTATTTTTTAAGAGTATATTATAGATGGGATACATTTAATTAAACTATAATATCATCTTAGTCTTACATTTTGAGGCCTAATATGAGGTCCCAAGTTAAGATTTTGAATATATTCCCATATTTGGATAAATTATTAGATGAGTTTATATGCCACAAAGTAAAATCCTAATTGAACTTAAATTTTTCATAAAGAAATAACAAATCCAGAGAAACAACTTTTTTAACTATTTTCAAACATAATTCTACCTATATCAATGCCATAAATATATAGGAACCTAGTTATGGTGAATATAAAAAGAAAGTTAAGTCAAAATAATTTTCTATAGTTAATATTCTCTAATATTTTTTCCTCATATCCAATGAAGATGAAATTTTTGTCATGCACATGAAATACATAGTTGAAAAACTTACTAGTAGAAAATGTTTACCAAATCATCAATTTAATATTTCTAACACACATGATATTTTATAGCATATATTTTTAGTGAAAATAATTATGATATTTTTTCTATATAAATTTTTATTCTCTCTATTTCAAAGGTATTTTAATCTAGATTCACATTTTTGTAGTTTTATAGTTTATTTTCAATTTTAATTATATTATGAATTATTAAAATTCATTAGTTTTATTCTTTCTATAGTCCTATCATTTTTATATTTTGTGTTTCTAACCCATTCACTACTATAAAATAAGCCTTCAATAGCACTAAAAATGACCTTTATCAGGGCTAGAGAAGAACTAACTACCAAAGTGGGATTAAAATCCCTAGTATTTTATCATTATTAAAAAATGCAGATAAAGGGATGCTTTATCAATTATTTTTTAAGCGATGAAAAGTATAACTTTATTAGTGCTTCTAAAATAATAGATAAAGTGGCATGGTAAAGTATTATTCAACAATACATTACAACACAAGTTCAGTGTGTGGTAAAAACACAACGTAGCACCGAAAACACCTAAAAAACAACAAAATAAATTACTAATACATAATTTAAATGAAATAAAATTGACAACATGGATATAAGAAAAACACTATATTATTGACATTTAAAACATTGTTTTATAAAATTAGATACGTGGAAATTATTAAACACATTCAAAAAAATCCATGTTTCTTTTTGTTTGGATTATAACCCCTATATGAGAAAAAACACACCTGTATAAGAAAAAAATTATTATTTAGTCATAATATAAATAAATAAATTAACATAAAGTTTTATTTTTAAACTAAACTTTGAGTCATACCTCGAACACTATGTATCAGATTAACTTGTGGTTGATTCTTGAACGTCACACCATTTCTTGTTCGTATTCAAGAATTATCTCTATAAAAATTAACTAAAAATATATATGATGAAAATTAAAATTAAATTAATTAATAAATAGAAGATAGAATGATGAGAAAAAATTCTAGGCTAATTTTCTAGGTTTTGGCAATGTGATGCCTATTTTAAAATAAATGACACTTATGTGCTTAAAAGACACACTTGGAGTCATACCGATAACACCGTGAGTCAGATTGAGGCACATCAAGTTCTTATATGTCTCAAATGACTTATGAATCCTTTATGTATCAAAAAAATATAAATTTATTTTATTGATTTTGGGTGATTCTATTTTCCTTTTTATTAAAATTGATGTCAATTTTAAATAAAGAGACACACCTAGAGTCATACTGGTCACACCTTGCATCAAATTGAGGTGATGATGATTCTTAAATATCCCAAATTGCATATGGATCATTTTACTAATGTATAAAAACAATATGAATGTGTTTACTTGGTTTTAAGTAGGTCAAATATCCTTTTTAATATAATTGTTGTCAGTTTTAAATAAAAAGATGCACTTGGATGCATACTGGTCACACTATGTGTTTTATTGAGGTGTGGATGATTCCTACACTTCAAAAATTATTTTTGGAAAGTTTTACTAAATTATCAAAATAATATGAACGCGTTTTTTTAGTTTTGAGTAGGTCATTTGTCCTTTTTTCTAAAAGTGGTGTCAATTTTAAATAAAAACATACATGGAGTGATATCAATCACACTATATTTCAGATTGAGGTGCGGCTGATTTCTACACATCCCAAATGACTTATGGATTTTTTTACCAAAGTATAAATTCAATCTCAATGTGTTTTCTCAGTTTTGAGTCGGTTAGTTGTACTTTTTAATAAAATAGATTTCAATTTTATATAAAAATACACACATTGAGTCATAATGGCCACAATGTATATCAGATTGAGATTAAAATGATTGATAAATGTTTAAAATGAATTATGTATCATTTTTATAATGTTTAAAAAAAATAAAAATATTTTTTCTCAATTTTGAGTACATAACTTGTGTTTTTACTAAAATTTCATTTTAAACTGGAAATAAAAACATTGAATCATATTGATCACATCATGTATTGATTTGATGTAAGAAAAATTACTGCACATAAAAAAATAATTATGAATCTATTTTCTAAATTATAAATGAAATAAGAGAGTTTTTTCTCGGTTTTCATTGAGTGACACTTTTTGAACTAAACTGTCGATTTTAAATAGGCGATAAACACATTGAGTCATACTGGGCACATCATGTATCATATTGAGGGGAGGTTGATTCCTATACATAAAATATGACTTATGGTTCATTTTATTAAAGTATAAAAATAATCCAAAATCCTTTTCTTAGTTTTGAGTATGTCACTTTTCTTTTCTACGAAAATGTCATTTTAAACTAGAAACATGCACTTTTACTCATACTGGTGACATCATGTATCCGTTTAATATAAGAAAAATTTCTAAATGTAGAAAATTACATATTAATAAATATCAAAAATTATCAATAAAATTTGATATTGTTGGCTTGGTTTTCATTGAGTGACACTTTTTAACTACACTATTAGTTTTAAACAGACAAAAGACACGTTGAGGCATACTGTGCATATAATGTATCAGATTAAGGTTCAGAAAATTCCTATAAATAAAAAATGAATTATAGATCATTGAACTAAATTATGAAAACAACACTAATTATTTTTTCTTCGTTTTTTGTATGTTAGTTTTCAATTTTACTAAAATTGATGTCAATTTTCAATAAAAATATGCACTTGGAGTCATACCAGACACACTCTACATTGAATTGAGGTGATATTGTTTCTTAAACATCTCAAATAACATATAGATCTTTTTACTAAAGTATAAAAAAATATGTATCCTCAATTTTGAGTATGTCAGTTTTCCTTTTTACTAAAATTAATGTCACTTTTAAATAAAAAGAAGCACTTTGAGTCATACCTGTCAAACCATGTGTTGGATTGAGGTGTGGTTAATTCCTACATATATAAACAATCTATTTAAATATATTACTATTACATGAATTTTTCAGAATAATTAAAACATTATACAAATAAACACTCAAAGATCATATCAGTCTAGTACCTTCAGAAACAAGGAAACATAAACATTGTTACGTAAATGAGCTACATAATCTCTCACTAGGTTCTTCTTAACTAACACTCTTCTTAAACACATAAAAAATAACACATCTATTCATAACCCAGGTGAAGGAAAAATAATAGTGGGTTATCTCATATGCCTAGTAAGGGTAAACAAGGGAGATAAGTAAGTACAATAATGAGTACAAGGGTATGAGAACATGATCATAAAGATAGAAGACCATACCCTACATATCAAATATCCCAAACATGAATCATGTTATAAATCTTGGAAGATCATAAGACCCTAATTATAAAGAATGAATGAACATAATCTATGAAATCATAATATTTGAATAAAACAAGGAATTGTGGAAGTCATATAAGTATATATAATGATTTTTATAGTAGTTGGGGAATTTTTTTCGAGTCCATATTAGGAGACAATGTCCTTTACAGAACCAAGATCAATCCCCATTCCAACCATGTATTACTGAACCAAGTTCACTCCTCATTCCAAACCTATAATACTGAACCAATTTCATTTCTCATTCTCGTACTATAATAGTGAACAGAGTTCATTTCTCATTTCAGCCTTGTTTATCTCATGAGATGTAAATCTTTACCCAATGCATTAGAGGGGGATATAGGCCTCACATATCTTATAATGAAATCATACATACATGTTCAAAAAATTCCTAAACTATGATATAATTACTCATGAAATTAAATGGGTGTTATAAAAATGTAATCAAATCCTAACTTGTAGAGAAAAGATAAGTTTCGTAATCATTTCATCATAGCATAACCCATGAAAGGAAGCAGGTTTCAAAATCATATAACGCATGGAATAGAAACAAGTGTCATAAGTATCATTCCATTAAAACATAAAACATTCGACAAATAACATTGTTGGAACTTTTGGATCATTTCCTATAAGGGCATGAGTAAACATCAACTGAGGTCATCTTTTATGGAAAATGACATGGAAATATATTTTGAAAAAAATTATTAGGGAAAATATACTTTATTATTCGAAAAATGATCTTTAAAACATAGAAACCTTTTGAAAACCATTTTCTTGAAAATAAAAATTAAATTTTATAAATAAATCATTGAAAACATTTTGAAAACCATTTTCTTTGAAACCATTTAAAGAGATCTTGAAAACGTTATGAAAAATAATTCTTTTTTAATAATTTAAAAACTTGTAAATATGGTTTGAAATAATTTCTAAAATCATTTCCATGAAAAAAATTTAAAATAATCTTGAAAACATTTTGAAAACAATTTTTCTCAAAAACTTATAAAATGATCTTTAAAAAAATTTAAAACAATTTCCACTAAAATTTTAAAAAAATATTAAAAAAAAAATTAAATATTCTTTCCTTGTAAAATAAAAGGAAATATAATAAATAAATAATTAAAATCATTTCATTTATAATTATTTTTAAAAAAAATCCAGAAAAATTAACCCTTTAAAAAATAAAAGGATATTTACAAACATGATACGAGGTAAATCTATACTTGTCATATGCGGTTAGAAAGGCATTCATTTTTCATGGTAAAAGGTTAGAAAAAATACTTGTCCAGAAAGATACGATAATATTGATTTAAAAACATTGTTAAGATAAAAAATGGTGAAAATATATTTTAATGATTATAGGAGAACAATACAATATTCTTGGAAACCCTTTTTAGAAAACACAGTTTTTAAGAAACATATATTTAAAACCGCAAAGAGCGTAAAGTCGGGATTTCTTGAAAACATATTCTTAACTATATTGTGTATCAAATAGTAGAAAATTTTTACCAATACATGAATATATCAATAATAACTAGAGGATAATAAAAATCATGAGTGATTTTTAGATATGGATTATAATATTTAAACAGGGGAAGCAAAATCATAAACAATCTCAAAAATCAATGAGATGGTTTTAATAAACTCTTATCACTTTGTAACTTTGAACCATACTCCCCATGTAAGAAATTAAAATTACATGAAGATTAAAATATTATTATATTAATTTGTTTCATGATATAACATGTCAAAGGTAGTATGTACACCTCATATAAAAAATATAAGTGCATAACATGGCATGTGTCTCAAAGAAGGTAAATTGAGAAAAAACTATCTTAACTATTTGGTAAATTTGGAAACATAACCCCGTGATAGGAATATCCTAGAAAGGATATGTATATTATAATTCTTTTAAGTATAATAATCATATAATACATCCATGGGTAGTATACACACCACACAAAAGGAATGAGTGGTAAATAAAGCGCGTATCTTATGGAAATAAAAAGTGAGATGAAATCCCCATACCTTGTGTATTGAATCTCTTTGTACTCATACAAACCATATGTATAATAAATATAAAATTATTATAAATATTTTAAATAACTATATTATTATATATAATAAAATATATTGTTTGATTATGACCTTATATCACCCCTTGTTAATAATACTATATTAAGGTTTCACTTTGGGAAATATTCCATTTATTCTTTGCATGTGTCTTAATTTTTTATATTTTGGTCCATATAGTTATAACATGCTTTCTAGAATGTAAAAAATTATATAAATATCATTTATATTCAGTATATTTCTATTATAATAATCTATATAATATAGAAGTATGAAACTTAATACACCATTCAAGGAGACGGTAAGCCATACATACGTATGAAAATTGATTCTTTTTTATTGTTGTATTAAATGAATGAAATAAACTGATATATATATATATATTATAATTAAATTATAATTATTATTTCATATGTATCATATAATTTCACTAAACACATCCTTAACACATTCCATGTAGTGTGTGAACGAATCATATCACTTTAAGAGGGTGGTAGTCTACACTTCCTGAAACAAAATTTTCATATTTACCCCTGGTAGAAAGTATAAATAGTTTTTTTAAAAGGATTAAAAAATATTGAATATATAATTAATATAATATATAACATATATAAAATCTGTTTGTATCATAATGATCACCATGAGATGCAGTATAGAAAAAACAAACAATCCTCATTTCATGAGGAGGTAGTTCACCGTACACGTAAACAATATGTTTTTACCCATTAGATGGAGGTATGTGTAAGTTTAGGCATAAACAGTAGAATAATAATCTACAAGTTTATTTTAGATACAATTTTTTTTATAAAATCCTAGAATAAGAAGATTGGAAGTGTGTATAAAGAAAATAATAGAAAGGAGTTTGAGAGAAGGCGTTGCCTCTTAATCGAGTAACTCGTTTTTGTTTGTACCAAATGGATTCAATGGATTAAATTCTACCAAAAATGGAGGATTAAAAGAGTAAGGGAGTTATTTTTTTAATTTTATTGGTCCAAGATTTTCTGAACATATTTTCTTTGATTGATGTGATGAAGAGAGAGAGGTGGTGGCCTTTTATATGGAAGGGAAAGGACACACTTGGAATATTTTAAAAAAAGTTAGGTGTAACCAAATTTTAACTTAAAATAATTCAAAAAAAAAAACACAAAAAAAATCAATACTGGAAGGTTAATGTACAAATAAAATCCATAAAATGGGTTTTTTACAAGTTTATAGCTCATTTTGGGACTTATATTTAAGGTTTAATACTTTATTAACCTAATTTTTCTCTTAACCATTGTAATTAATTTTCATCACTTTCACTAATATTTCTTTGTCAGACAATAAGTTAAAATTATTATACATTATAAATTATGATTATTCAAAATATGGAATCCATTGCTCAAAATTCTAATAACATCAGTGGTAGAAATTAATTTAAAATTAATCCCACTGGAGAGATGACATTGCGGGTTTTTAAAGTAAAAATGTCCAAAATTTTGCTAAGTTTTTATACCCAATTTCTAAGTGAAATGGAATAAAATGAAATGAATTGGATTAATTGATAAAAATATTATCTAATTAAACTTTTAAAAAAAGTTAAAATATAATTCATCCTTATAAAAAAATTAGATAAAAATAATGTTTTGAATTAAAACCCGGTGTTTCTCACATTTCATTCAAAAATGAAGTTTCTTAGAAAAATCCCAAAAATTCACCATAAGATAATTTTGAAATTATAAATTCAAAAAATTATGTTTATTTTATCAAATTAAATTTCTAAATGTTTCTAAAATTAATTTTATTATTTTAAATAGAAGGACATTAAAATCAGTTCATTTGAGAAAATATAATTTTTAAACATACAAGGAATTTACCAAAAATTATATGTTTCATTATTAATATGTTTTATTTCTATGAAAAATATTTGAAAATTAGTTATTATTATTAATATTACTAATTTTAATGGATATTTAACAATTATTTAATTGAAATAATTATTACTATAAAATGATGTGTTATAGAAAATCAGTGTTGGGTGTAACATACGCCAAGTCAGTGTTGTGTATAGTACAAGCCATGTTAGTTCCATGTGAAATGATTTTTTGACTTAGTGATTTAATGTATTTTTTTTAGTTTTTTGTGAAATTCATAATATAAAATGACTAAATTAATTCAAAAAAAATCATAAAATTATAGGGTGTTACATTCTACCCCCATTAAAATGAATTTCACATTCAAAATTTGTTTAGGTTATCAAATTTTTAATAATTGAAAATTAATTTCATAGAAACCCAAATCGTAAAAATTAATACTAAAAATTCCTTTAAAAAATGGAAAGTTGGAACCATAATGGTTACCCAAAGTAACATATAACTAGGTTTCCACATAGGATAACATAGGTTGGGAGTGAAGATTTTACAAGGAGGAAAAGCGTGAATATTTATAGCGATTGATTGAGGTCAGCAATCAAAATCAAGTGAATGATTAAATAAAAGTTTAGGGCCTTAGAGTCATAAATTTTTGATGATTTATAAGGCCACCACGTCAAAAAATATTAAGGTACTAAGATAAATATTTTTTTATCATTATCCTATCCTTGATTAATTTTTTTAATGACTAAGAATTTAATAAATATACATACTTAATATTTTCTGCAAACAAAATTTCATTCTTTGTTTGTTCTTTTAACTATTTATAATTCATCCATTATTTCAAGAAATGGATTTAAAAAAATTAACATTGATTCTCAATGAACTAAAATAAACTTTTAGAAGATTTTAAGGCCCATTAAATAATGAAAAGTATATGCATTAACCTATAAATATTCTTAAAAATCAATAGGATTAATATATTAATATCTAAATATAAAAACTAACACTAATGTTTCATTATAAATAATTATTCATCAAAAATAATTATACATTAACCATGAAATCACGTTGGATAGTGGTAGGTGTGAAACCCTTATCGTCCTTCGGTCATGGGTTCAAGACCCACGACCTTACCGAAGTTTATTGGTTATCATCTGAAATAAATGATATTATTTTCTAAAACATCACTAAAAAAATTTCTAAAATATATATGATGAACATACTTGAAATAAGGTTAATCACTAAAGAGACTTTTAACCAAAGTTTTTAATAGAATCTCAATACATAAAAACTTCCTATGAATTTTAACATAAATGTTTCCGGAATGGTTAACCTTATAACCTATATGAAAGATTATAATCCGAAAATTTAGAAATAAATTCATGAAATTAGTAAAACATTGATCCCCCATATATCAAAAAGTACCTCTCAGTTGGCACATTCCAAACATGTTAATACCCACATGGTATATTGTCTTGGAACATGGAAACAACCAGAATTACCATAAATTATTTTTAAAAACATGAATTCTTCATTATTCCATATATTAATGAATATATTCCATAAATCACAGAAGTTGTAAACGTCATTAATGATAGGATGAAATAATTTTAAACAAGTCCTTAATTAGTTCCAAGGTAATCAGTACCATCCAATATATTTATTGATATCCCACGTACCTTTATCCAAACAATAATATCTCAACATAAGTAATATATTATGTGTTATCTAATATTAGAAAAATATCACCTTGTTATTAAATAAATTTTATATCGCATCAAAAACATTAAACATAATCATTTAAATCCTTAGATAAAAACTAAAATAGGACAATCCTTGTCATAAACCAACCAGGGTTAACCCTAAACCAGTCACTGGAGTTGATATGCGGCATGGACCGAAGATAATTCCCAATCACTACGGGTTGGAAAGTAGTGTCGGGCATTAAAATACAGAGTTGGGAATGATTTATCCTAGAAAATAGAAGATAGATAAGTAGAAACAAACTGTTCAAAATAGATAAACACTAATATCACAAAATAAAATAAAGATAACTATCTAGACATACCTCCAAGTGACCCCATGGGTCACCACCAAACATATAACCACACTCACTCCAATAGAGATCTATGACTATAACCTGTAACTGAAAAGTAATGTAGGTGTGAGCACTGAGATTCTTAGTAGGAATGCCAAAAATAAACAATTCCAAATTCCATTGTCTTTAAAAAGAAACCCAATCACGCTAGTTTGAAAATAAGACCTATTAAAATAATGCTCAAAATTCTATGAAAATTCAAGTAACAAGATTCAATTTTAAGGAAAAACATTTCACTTCCAATATATTTTCAAAGTAGAATCCATGATTTCATTAAAATTTCAAAATGAAACAAAAACAGTTTAAATTCAAGGATAGTTTTCCCAAAATAGGGAAACATGCATGAAACAACTGTAATGAAAATAACTTAAGAGGCATCAAGTCATAAGTGAACACCATGGTCAAAACCCATAAAGTTTATCTAGCTTGTTTGGGCCACTATAACCTCTTATCTTGGTGTAAAGATTAACCATAAAAAATATCTGTTCTCATGCATGAGACACTAGTAAGGAAACACATCCATAACCTAGTGGACTCTAATATCATCATAAATGATTAGTTAGAGTTGTAACCATCAGACTTGCAATGTGAAGCAGGGGGGACCCACTCAGAATCACAAGCATGTTAGAACTAGTCCACCCACCTAGAAACCCTAGGCTTCCCATGTTCTCTATTTCAACTTCTCCTGTCACATATGTTTCACCACCTCCACTTGGACATACTATCAATGTGAATACCAAATTAAAAATAACCATTTATCATAGGAAGAACCTTTTACATATTTACATGCACACCAAACCCAATTCCAAACAATATTCATCCTCAAACTTTCAAAAACACCTTTTTCACCATACATATATGTCATGAGACCTTCAGAGGCCAAAACAAGCCTTTTCAAAATCATTTTAAAGGTATAAATGAACAACCATAGAATAACATGTTTAAAAGAAAGCATTATACCATGCATAATTCAAACTATTCACTTTTAATGGTTAAAAAAATATAATAACCAAGTGCGAAGCCATTTTTTTAAAATTCCATGACCGGTTATATATATGTATATAACGTATGCATTTCATAAAATAATGGAAACATGAAAATCATTTTAAGAACAATCAAGAAATCATGGAATTCAATTTAAAGACTTAGGTATAGGGAAACTACCTAAAAAAATGTCATTATTTTCCGACAACCACTCAAACTGAACCTTGGAGCATACACACACAAGAATTTATACATACATATATAGATACACCCCTGGCTACATTGCACATATTCCCTGATCCATGAGTGAATATTCACAAAGAGGGAATATATATTTATATATATGTCTTACCCTATCCATGTACATGTAGGAATCCTCGACACCCGCAGCCCAACACCATTACAGCGAGGTCCAACACACTACAAATATAATTTAATAAAATAATTTAAACACTTAATCAATCATAAAACATTTTAAAATAATGCATTAAGGGTTTTCACCAATAATATACACAACTTCAAATACGAAAAGAATCTTTAAAACAAACATACAACAAAGAGACATTAAAACATACTTTCCATATTTTAAAAGATTTTATAATATATATTGAGAAATTCACAATAAACACACACACAAATTCCATTTTGAAAAATGACACACACTATAAACCTTTGAAATCCCCATCTGAATCACTCATATAATTAAATAAACCAATTTCAAAGTTAAAATATCATTTCCATGGTTAAACAAAACACAAGAAAAATTTATTAAACAGTTTAGAAAAAAAGATCCACATTACTCAAAATACCAAAACTCACTCAAAAAATCCTTTTATAAATAAACACACATTGATTCCATGCCAAAACATGAACAAATACCCTTAAAAATTTGGACAAACTGTATAATATCCAATCTATCAATACTAGTAAATAGTTCAACATGGGATTTTCACAAAAAATTGTGCACATACCACATAAACATGCTACTATCAAATTATACACACATAAAATCTCTAACGAAACGAATTTTTTAGTACACAGAATAATAAATAAATAGGCTGAGTTAATTAAACTCACAAAATAATTCACTAAAACAATAGTTATATGCAGAATCGCCCACCTCGTTGTATGAGAACTTCACAACCATGGTGCGCAAAAACCACCACACGTCTATCAAACCTCAAACAATGAAATTAAACCCTAAAATCAAAAAATCGATCTAATTACACCATTAGCTAACCAACTGAAATAAAAAATTCGAACCTGAAAACCCACCACAAAAGAGAACCAACCTAATGAAGTGAAACTCACCTGCGGTGAGGGTACAAGAGGTTAATGAAGTATGCGTGAGGGTTGCTGGAGGTGCACCGCACACTAGGGAGGTCTTCGGAGGGTCCGAACATGAAGGAGAGGGGAATCAAAGGGAGGGTGATGGTGGAACAAAGAAGCATGAGGAAGTCAGTAGGTGCGGCGCACACTTATTGCTAGACGATCTTAGACACACCAATCTGGTTCACCGAAGATGGAGCAGAACAAGGGAGGAGGGCCTAAGAACACAACAAGGTGAGATGTAGGGTTGGGGGGGGGGGTTCTTGGTGCGTGACGAGGGAGAGAGCAGGTGGAAGAGAAAGTGGGGAAAAAAATAAAACAAATAAATACTAAAAAATAAGTTTAAACAAACTTAAAATAATAAGAAAATTGATGATAATAAAAATAATAATAACAATATGTTAATAATTTTACAATTATGACAAAATTTTTAAATATTGATAGTCTAATTTACATATTAATGAAAATAATAATAATAAAAATAATTAATTGGTGCATTTAATTTTAAAACAGATAATATTAATAACAATTTAATAATTATATTAATAATAATTTTAGTGATATTATATTATTATCATCTTTTAAGAATAATAATAATAATATTTTCCTCATTTCTTTGTCATAATAATTTTATTATTTTATATTGTGGGAAATGGCAAGGGAACTTGGGTCGACCGCATAGTTACCGCCAACCGCACGGTGCTCGCACACCGGTCTAAAACCCACCAATATTATTAAACTTCAAAAATTTCAAACTGGGACCCCAAACTCAACATGTCCAGCGATGTGAGACCCTGGGAAGAATAAAATAAAAGAGAGTACAAGGTTGGGGTGTGACAATTCTCCCCACCACAAATAATTTCAACCCCCCAAAAGTCACCAAGACAACTATTAACACAACTCGAGTCCATGCCCAGAAAAAACCAAAGGAAACTGAGAATCTTGGGTTGACCATTCCCAACACATGTCACACCCTACCAATTCAGGAAGAAACCATAATAGAAGAACAAGGGTATAACATGAGAGGGTTATCCCGACCATAATATTTCCACTAATACTGAATCCTTGAAACCAGAAAACAACATCCTCGAGGGGGACAACATGGGAACTCCCAAATTGAAATCATTTAATTTCTCTACATAGACCGAAAAAAACGCCATAGATTTAAACTGAAAGATTGCTATGAAAAAACCCAATTACCTAAGGAATATAATCTAACTCAACACCTCCCACATTGACCAAATAATAATCCTCACCACAATCAGAGACTAGGGAATCCCAAGACCAAACTCAACCAACATTCTCAATTCCAACAGAATAATTCCACCACTAGGGTTAAAATAATTATGGGGAAAACTGGCACACCAAAACACTGGGATGGATGAATCCCCAACGAAATTGAAACACACTAGAGGAATTCCCATAGAGAGGTTCTTGAACTAAGATAGGGCCCAAAACACCACCTATTAATATCACGGAACCAAACATTCCACTAATGAAGATAATTGAAACCAAACTCCACATCAGGATGGGTCCGTTTATTCATAGGTCCAGTACCATTCAAAGAATTTGAATGATTTTGAAACCACCCTAAGGGTAGATAGTGCTGCTTAGATTGAGGTAGAATGATCTTATCACACTAAAACAAAAAGGATGACCTTATGATGACGATAAAAATAGATCAACAAAACTTTTGGATATTTCCATCCCAAAGTTTAGAATAAGATCTAGACTGAGGTTCCACACACCCCGACAAATCCTGACTGTGTGCGAGCTTCACCCAAAAACCTATGGTTGGCGCCTTGATGGATGAAGCATCTCTTGCCTCATAGTCAGGAATTTTAATTCTTTGGTCCTGAACTCCTTCTACCAGATGATTCAAATGACCAAAATGGTGGTACATTTTCCAAGGGATGCAATGTGACATATTAGAATTTTTGAACCAGCCATACCGATGGTGCATTAGAATGTGGTATGAAAAACTAGATTTTCGAGCCTTAGAATATAGCTTCTTAAAGACAGGTTTCTCTGGAATGTGATCCTCGCCCGATAGAGGACCCTCATGAAATCCGATCACCACCAACTACAACCCAAACTCCAACAATGATAAGAAATTATACCTCCACTAGTCAAAAAATGATCCTTCAAACTGAAACAGTACAAACCATAACAACCTCAAGAGTTCCCAACAACCCAAAGACACACTAATTCCAACAACCACACAACTATCTCTAACAAACCTTAACTAAATCAATAAACAAGAAACACTCGATTTGAACTAGAATTGGGCATATCTCATTAAATTTTTTTAGAGACTTTCTATGAAGCACATCCTGGAAAACATGGGAAAAATAGACTGAAACTGACATCAATCCAAAGAAAAATAAAAAGGAACACCCCAAGCTCAAAACAACTAGCTCAAGAGCCATACAAACTCACACAGAACCAAAAAAAGCTTTTCAAAAATCCAATTTATTATAAATTTTCAAAAATCACCACATTTACAAACCATTTTAATTCTTAACACATACTCACATCAACCAAGATCAAAACAAAACACAACCAACAACAAACCATCAGAATGAGGAACTAGTGCCTATGTCCAACCCAAATACATAGTGGTGAGACACGACCCAAGTAAGACATGACACTAAGAGGACCTTGAACTGGGCACTTGGACTTGACATAGGTCACCACCCCATGTGAGGCCACAACATAACATGATTTTCCTCCATTTTCATCCCTCAATCCAAAATAACCCAAGATAAAAGACTCCAATATCAGACTACCCCAGGTAACTCAAGGATCGATTCAAGAAAGAGTTCACGACGCTCTTCCCACACCTACCTCCTGAGTACTGACAATACTATTCTCCTTCTACCGAACACCCTAAATAACAAGAACCACCTTTGATACCATTTTTTTCACAAACCAACCTGGGTCGACTCAGAACTGGTCACCTGAGATAATTTATGGCATGGCTCAAAGGGCTATCTCGATCCCGACAGGCTGGAAAACAATGTCAGGCTTCAAAACATAGAGTTATGAATGATTTTTCCCAGAAAATAAAATAAAAATAAACAAAAAAAATCATAAAAATAGATAAAAACTAAAAAAATATAATAAAATAAATATAACCAGCTAGACATACCTCAATGTGACCCTATTGGTCACTAACAAACATAGAACCATGCCTACTCCAAGAGTGTTCCATGACTATAACCTGGAACTAAAATTTAAAGTAGGAGTGAGCACTAAGATGCTCAGTTGGAATGTCAAGAATAAACAACACCGTATTCCCTTGTCTTTAAAAAGAAACCCAATCATTTTTGTATGAAAATAATACCTATTAAAATAAATCCCTCTATTATATTAAAATTAAAGAAACAAGATTCACTTTTAAGGAAAAAAATTTCACTTCCAATATATTTTCAAAGTTGATTCCAAGTATTCATTTACATTTCAAAATGTAAGGAAAAAAATTTAAATTCAAGGATAGTTTTCAAAAATGAGGGAAATAATCATGAAACAACTATAATAAAATCACTCAATAAGCACCAAGTCATAAGTGAGCACTATGGTCAAAACCCATAAGATTCATCTAGCTTGTGTGGGCCCTTAGAACCTCTTGCCTCAGTGAAAGAGTAACCATAAAAAATATCTGTTCTCATGAATGAGCCACTAGTAGGGAAACACATCCATAACCTAGTGGTCTCCAACATCATCATAAATGTTTATTTAGTGTTTTAAGCATTAGGCTTTTTATGTGAAGCAGGGGATAACCACTCAGAATCACTAGCACGCTAGAACTTGTCCGCCCACCTAGATACCATGGGCTTCCCATGTTCCCTATTTACACTTCTCTCGTCACATATGTATCACCACTTTCACATTCACATACTATAAATTTGAATAAAAAATTAAAAAACACCATTTCTCATAAGAAAAAACTTTTCCAATTTACATGCACACCAAACCCACTTCCAAACTATATGCATCTTAAAAAATTTCAAAAACACCTTTTTAACCATATGCATAATTCATGATACCTTAAGAGGACAAAAAATCATTATCAAAATCATTTTAAATTATAAATGAAAAACCATAGAATCCTATCTTTAAAAGAAAGATTTATACCAGGCATAATTCAAACTATTTACTTTTTACGGTTTAAAATAAAATCTAATAACTGAGTGCGAAGAATTTTTTTTAAAAGACCATGGCCGATTTTATATTTGTATATAATGTATGCATTTCATATAAGACTGTAAATAATAAATTCATTTTAAAAACAATCAATAAATCAAGGAGTTCAACTTAAAGACTTAGGCATAGGGAATCTGCCTAAAACATGTCATTATTTGCTGACGATCACTCGAACTGACCCTTGGTGAATACACGCACATGCATTTATACACATATATATGTACACCCCTTGATGCATTGCACATATTACCTGAACCATGAGGGAATATGCACAATGATGGAATATATATATATATGTCTTTACCTATTCATGTACATGTATGAATCCTAGACACCCGTAGCCAAAAACCATAGCAGCGAGGTCCAATGCACTACAAATCTAATTTAATAAAAAAAAGTAAATATTTAAACAATCATTAAAAATTTCAAAATAACTCATAAAGGGTTTTCCCTAATAACACACTCAAATTCAAGTAGGAAAAGCCACTTTAAAACAAAACTTACAACAAAGATACATTAAAACATACTTTCCATATTTTAAAATAATTTACAATACATATTGAGAAATGCACGACAAGACACACAACAATTCCATTTTGAAAAATGACGCACACTATAAAAATTTTAAAACCCCATTTATATCACTCTTACAATTAAATAAACCAATCACATAGTAAAAAGATCATTTCAACAGTAAAAAAACTTGAAAAAATTATTAAACAATTTAAAAAAAATGTGTCACGTTACTCCAAATACCAAACCTCACTCAAAACATCATTTTATAACCGAACACACATTGACGTCATGCCAAAACATGAACAAAAACACTTCAAACTTTTGAAAAATCAGACAATCTATCAAATATATTAAATAGTTCAACAAGGAATTTTCACATAAAATTGTGCAAAAGCCACAAAAACATGCTACTAAAAAATTAGATACACATCAAATCTTCAATGTAACCAATTTAAAAATATTAAAACTAATAAATAAATAGTATAAATTAATTAAACTCACAAAATAATTCACCAAAAAAATAGTTATACCTAGAATCATCCACCTCGTTGTAGGAGAACTTCACAACCATGGGGCACAAAAACCACTGCATACCTATTGCACCTCCAAAAACACTATTAAACCCTAAAATCCAAAAATTAATCCAATTAAACCATAAAAAACCCCTAAACCAAAAATCCTAGCCTGAGAACTCACTACAAAGAAGAAACAACCTAACGAAGAGAAACTCACCTGTGCTGGAGGTGCGTCGTGCACTAGGGAGGTTGTTGGACGGTATGTCCATGAATGAGGGGCATAGACAAGGGGGGGGGGGTGAAGGTGGTACGGAGCGATACGAGGAATGGAGCAGGGGCGGTGCGTGCAGCTTGGTGGATGGGAGGGGATGCATCGATCCAATTCTCCAGAGAAGGATCAGAGCAAGGGAGGAGGGACGCAGCACACAAGGAGGTGTGTTTTAGGGTTTGGGGGTGGACTTGGTGCGTGACTATGGAGAGAGATGGTGGAAAATATAGTTGGGGAAAAAGAAAACAAATAAAAACTAAAAAAAGGTTTAAACCAAATTAAAATAATAATAAAATTAATGATAATAAAAATAAAAATAACAATATGTTAATAATTTTATAACTATGATTTTTTTAATATTAATAGTCTAATTAAAGCATTAATGAAAATAATAATAATATTAATAATCAATTTGTGAATTTCAATTTAAAATATATAATATTAATAACAATATAATAATTATATTAATAACAATTTTAGTGATAATTATATTATTATCAACTTTTAATAATAATAATATTAATTTCATCATTTCATTGTCACAAAAATTTTATTATTTTAAGTAGCGGGAAACCGCAAGGGAACTTAGGTCAACCACATGGTTATTACTAACCATATGGTTCCCGTTCAGTGGTACGAAACCCACAAATATACTTAAAATTCAAAAATTTTAAACCAGGACCCCAAACTCAACATGTCCAATGATATGAGACACTGGGAAGAACAAAATAAAAGAGAGTCCAAGGTTAGGGTGTAACAATCCTTGTTTATTTCACCATTCATATAACATAATTCATGAATCGAAAATACATAAAAACATTGATTACTTTATCCTTAATCCATTAACAAGGATACATCATCCTATTACATAATACCTATTTCCTTTCACATTTCATATTTAGTCTCTTCATCATCGGTAATATAACAATTACTCGCACCACCTTGCTAATTTTTTTCTAGATATTTCCTCTTTTGACATTGATTTTCATAATGATCATTTATTATACACTAAAATCACTTAAACTTCTATGATGTCTTTTGGAGGCCAATATTCTCATCCATTTCGATAACCAAACTCATCATTTTTACCTTATAGTCACTTTATTTGTGTCATTCTTTTCTATAGTCAAAACATATTATTTTTCCTCTAAGACATTCTCTTAGGCAATGCTTTCCAAATTCTTGAAACCAAGGAAACCAAAACTTCTTTCCTCCATGGTCTCAATTACTCAAACTCTCAGAAAACCCCTTCTTTCTCATCCTTGGTGAGTCTGAGAGATCTCTAAGGAAAAAATTGTTAGTAATGTTCTTTGAAAACTAATTTGGAATTATCACAACATCCATCACACCAGTGATTTCCCCACTTGACTACTCATCAACAAATCATCCATCACATTCAATGTTATTCTAGTTCCTTATCATTCCCACCATTGAGTAAAACTAGAATCATAGTGTGAGAAATACTTATCATATAAGAGAACCATGTAGTCATGAAAACAATTAGATTTATGTTATCTAAATAATGAAACCTTATTTAATATTTGACACCCTATGTTAATTCTAGGTTATTCATATCCAAATTATATTTAAATACTATATAATGGTTTGTGAAGAGTTTGTGAATTCCCAAAGAATATCCTTTAGAAGTGAAAAACTGGGTGTGTATAAAGGTTCATTATCATGTATCATATTACCCAAAGACATGCTTAGAAAATATTATTGGAGTTATTACCCTTAGGTACGTCTATGATAGAGCCACATCTACTTATAGTATCCAGATAAGGATTTATTTTTAGGAAACCACTAACTCTATCATTTACCAAATTTTTTGGACATTTTACTATACTTTTTTGTATCCTTAGAATTATACTTGGACATATTCTTAGGGTTATCACTATGGTTTTATCATCCTAGTTCCTAAATGTTAACTAAATATTTTCTGTAATACCAACTATAGCAACCCACGTTTTTCATACATTAACATTCCATAAATTTTATAGAATACTTAAAAAATTATACAAACAGATTTCCAAACACTGTACTAGTATAGTGGATTTAGAAACATGGAAGCAAAAAAATTGGTATATAAATGAGCTACATCATCTCCCACTAGGTTCTTCTTGAATATCACCCTTCGTAGACACATCAAACATAACACATATCTTCATAAACTAGGAGAAGGAAAAATAAAAATGGGTGAGATAAGATGCTTAGTAAAGGTAAAAAAGGGAGATACACTAGAATAATCATGACCATAAGGATATGAGAACATGATTATAAAAATATAAGATCATACTATTCATATCCAAAAACTTAAACATGAATCATGGAATAAATTTTAGCAGTTCATAAGACATCAATCATGGAATAAATCTTAGCAGTTTATAAGACATAAATCATAAGGAAATAAAGAACATAATACATGAAATCACAAAGGAATTAAATACTTAATTGTGGAAGGCACATAAAAATATATAATGATTTATATAGTAGTCAATTCATTTCTAACAATGCCATATTTGTGGAAAAATTATTTTACTAAACTGGTTCCACTCCCCATTCAAGCCCGGTATTGCTGAACTAATTTCAATCCTCATTTAAGCCCTACAATATTGAACCAAGTTCATTTATAATTCTAACCGTATAATACTAAACCAATTTAATTTCCCATTCCATTATTTTCTATCTCATGAGATAAAATCTTAACCTAATGCATTGGAGGGAGATATTGGTCCCATCCATCTCAAAATGAAACCATACATACATTTTCCTAAAATTCATAAACAATCATATCATAACTCATTAAATGAAATGGGTGTCATAAAAATGTAGTCATATCCTAACCTATGGAAAAATATAGGTTTCGTAATCATTTATTCAAAGAATAAACCATTAAAGGAAACTCTTTTAAAAATCATATAACCTGTAGATGAGAAATGGGTGTCATGACCATATTTCCATCAAAGCATAAACAATTCCATAAATAATATTATTGGAACCTTTGGATAATTTTCTATAATGGCATGAATTAACATCAAAAGAAGTCATCTTCAATGGAAAATGACTTGGAAATATATTTTAAAAATATTTATTAAGAAAAATATCCTTTTTTCTTTGAAAAAGAATCCTTAAAACATAAAAAAATTTGAAAACCATTTTTTTGAAAATAAAGTTAAATTATTATAAAAATTCAATGAAACACTTTTGGAAACATTTTTATTTTAAAACATATAAAAAGAGCTTCAAAATGTTTTTTAATCCATTTTCATGGAAAACTTATAAAATGAGATTGAAAGCGTTTTGAAAACCATTTATTTATAAATACTTTTCAAAATAATAAATAATTCATGAAATCATTTTGAAAACCATTTTACTTGAAAATATATAAAATAATCTTGAAACCATTTTGAAAACAATTTTCATCAAAAACATATAAAATAATCATAAAAAACATTTAAAAAATTTTCATTGAAAAATACTTTAAAAACATATAATGAAATCATGAAAATGTTTTGAAACCCATTTATTTTATTTTAAAAAAAATGTAAAAGTTTTCTTTTAAACCTGAAAATGAATATTTATATAAATTAATGTTGGTAAATCTATACATATTGTACATATTATGAAAAAAATTCTTTTTCATGGTAAAAGGTTATTAAAATCCCCTGTTAGGGAATGGAAAAGACTATTACTTTGAAAAAAATTTTGAAATAAAAAAGGAAAAAATAATCTTAAATATTATAGGATGATAGTAAAATATGATTAGAAACACTTTTGAGAAAACACGGTTTTGAAGTAACACATATTTTTGACTGACGAGAGGGTAAAATCAGGATTTCTTTGAGACACATTATTAAACATCTTATGAACCAAAGAGTAGAAAAATGGTACTAATTCATGAATATATCAGGAATAACCAGAGGATAATAAAAGTTATGAATGTTCTTCAGATATGGATTTTATGATTTCAATAAGGGAAGCATAATCATTAACAATCTCTAAAGGCAATGATATTGGTTTAATAATCTCATATTAATTAGTAAATTTAAACCATAATCCCCATGTAAGAAAGTGAAATTACTTGAAGATTAAACTATAAGAAACATATTCATGATATAACATTTCAGAGGTAGTATGAACACCTCATATAAAAAATATAAATTCATAATATGGCATGTGTCTCAAAGAAGGTAAATTGAGACAAAACTATATTAACAATTTTGTAAATTTTGAATCATAAACCCCTTGAAAGGAAGATAATAGAATGTATATTAAATTTAAAATAATTTTAAGTATTATAATCATATAATAAATCCATGGTAAATATACACACCACAAATATGGAATGCGTGATAAATAAATCATGTATCAAATGAAAATAAAAAATGATATGAAATCCCCTTACGTTCTGTCTTGACACTCTTAGCACTTATATAAACCTCCTATATAACAAATAAAAATGTGTTATAAATATATTATAGAACCATATTCATATATATAATACCATAAATGGATTTATTATGACCTTATATCACATACTTGTTAACAATTCTATGCTAATGTTTCACTTCGGGTAATATTTGTTTTATTATTCGAATGTGTTTTAATTTGTTAAATCTTTGGTCCTTATACTTATATCATGATTTCAAGAATGTAAATCATGGTATGAATAAAAAATATAGTCAGTATATGTTTATTATAACAATGTATATAATACAAAAGTTTGAAATGAAATTCACCATTCATTGATATAGTAAGTCGTACGTACGCATGAACGTTGTTTCTATTTTAATTGTCATATTAAAAGAAAGAAATAAAATGACATATATGTATATATATATATATTATAATTATAGTAGAATTATTATTTCATATATATTTTTTAATTTCACTCAATGAATCCTTAATATATTCCATGTTTTGTGTGAACCAATCGCGCCGCTTTGATGGGGCGGTAGTCCACACTTCTTCAAAAGAAATTATCGTATTTACACCAAGTGGAAAGTATAAAGATATTTTTCATAAAAGTATTACATAAGCATAAATATATAATAAATATATTATATTAAATATATAAACAAATTTTCCATTATAATGTATATTATGAGAGATGGTGAAGGAAAAATGAACAATCATCATTTTGTGAGGTGGTAGTTCACCGTATAGGTAAACAATATCTTCGTTATCCATTAGATGGGGGTGTGTGCAAGTGTAGGTTGAAACATTAGAATGAAAAAATAATAGTATATTTGAAATTATTTTTTATACAATCATGTAATAAAGAGATTGTATGGGTTGGAGAAATAAAATAAATGAAAGGAGTTTAAGAGAAGGTGTTACCTCTTAATCGAATAACTCCTTTTTGTTTGTTCCAAAGGATTCCTTAGATTGATTTATTACAAAAGGGAGGATTAAAGTATGAATTAAGAGATTTTGGGATGTTTATTAGGAAGATCATTTAAAAAACTATATGGTTTTATAGGGGTGAATATGAGGGAGAGGTGGTGTCATTTTAAAGGGAATGTAAAGGACACACTTGAAATTTTTGAAAACAAGTTAGGTGTACCAACATTTTTACCTAAAAAAGTCATAAAAAACTAAAAAAACTAAATAATGTAAGGGGAATTCCGGTTTAATGGCCCTTAAATTGTTTTTGGACAAGTTTATAGGTCCTTTTGGGTCTTAAATGTAAGGTTTCATATGTTATTAACTTAATTATTCTCTTAACAATTGTAATTAAATTTAATCACTTTCACTAATAATTTTGGTAAAAAACTAAGTTGACCATATTAGACATTATAAAATATTATTATTATATATATGGATTCAATTTTTCTAAATTCTAATAATATAATTGGTTGAAATTAATTTAAAATTAATCATGCTAACAAGATGAAATTTCTAGTTTTTAAAGTAAAAACATAATAACATTTTTTAAGTTTTTATACCCAATTTCAAAGTGAAATTGATTTAAATGAACTAAAATGTATTAATTGATAAAGATATGATACAAATAATGTTTTAATCCAAATTAAAACATAATTTAACCTTATAAATAAATTATATTAAAATGCGGTTTTAATTTAAAATCTAGTATTTTTCACTATTCATAAAAAATGAAGTTTCTCAAAAAAATCCCAAAAATCCAACATAAGCTAATTTCAAAATTGTAAATTCAAAAATGAAGTTTCTCTTATAAAATTAAATTTATAGATGTGTATAAAATTAAATTAATTATTTTTCAAAAAAGGACATTAAAATTAGTCCATTTGAGAAAATATTATTCTTATACATATAAGGAATTTACCAAAAATTATATATTTTGTTATAAATATGATTTATTTATATAAAAAAACTATAAAAAATATTTGTAAAGTAGTTGTTACTATTAAATTAATATGTTTAATGGCTAGGTTATAATTATCTCATTTAAATAATTATAACAATAAAATGATACTTTATAGAAACTCGGTGTTTCATGTAACATATGCCAAGTCAGGGTTTTGTGTAGAGAAAGCCATGTTGATTTAGTGTGAAAGGAATGTTTGACTTTGTGATTTAATATAAAAAACATTTTTAGTGTTGTGTGAACTGAAAAATATCTTAATATTAAATTAATTTGAAAAAAAATCAAAAACATTTGGGGTGTTACACTACACGTCCCAAATTCTCAAAACAATATTAACTACCAATGTTACCAAGATTTCAATTGAATTTATTTATCAAAATTCTAACATTGCATGATGACTTTATTTTTTTAGCTGAAATCATTTCTCATTGATGAATTCTAGAAGACAATAGAAAGATCATGAGTCCATTATATCATGAGAAGTCACCCCAATAGGGATATAAGTTTCCTCTACTCTTCTGAATTTCGATAATGATAAAAGTTTTTCTTATAAGAACATCTAATCAATATGCAGTGTTAGAAGCTTGAAAAATAAAGGAAATAGAAGTGGAAATATTTGTAGAATTTGTTGAAAGAAACATTTTATCTCTTTTGTGGCTTGTTGTAGATAGTTAAAAGAAAAATATGACTTCTAAAATGATATTTTAAAGAACTAAATGAGTATTAGATAAAAATGATACGGAAATTAACTTATAAATAGTAGAAAAAATGATGACAAAATTAATTAAATAATTAATAGGAATTCACTTTTTTATGATGGTTGTATGCAATCATGATGAATTTCCTTATTATTATTTTCTCAATTATAGGATCAAATTCCAATCCATTACGATCATAAGAATCTTTGAACAAACCACTATAACTCCAATAAAAAATCAACATGTATAAGAAAACAATTATTATATGAGTAATACTAAAAAGAAATATTTTAAACATAAATATTAAATAATACATTTATTATATGGACAATGATTTTACTATACAAACATTAATATTACCTATTTTATTTTGAAAAAGAGGGAACTTGAAAGAAAGTGATAAATGAAAACACTTCAAGGGTGAAAACGTTTTGAGGGAGAATAAGGTTGTGGATGTTTTGGTGAGTTTTGCCTGAAAGATTGATAAACCAACGCAACTCGAACAAAATAATCCACTTTTATAAGAAAAAAGTTCATATATTAGTAAAAAAAGACAAATAAATGAGAAAACATCAATATTAAATTTTTTATTGGGCATATGCAGCTCTGTTTCTCTTCCTACAAAGGTAGTAGAGGGAACCTGAAGGGAATTGATAAATACAACGCTATATGGGTGAAAATGTTTTGGGGGAGAAGAATTATATAGAAGTTTTGGTACAAAAAGACATGAAATATGGACCAAAATATTATAAAATATATATACTCTATAAGTAATATGAAAATTAAATCAAAATTTCATTATATAATTTTTTTCATAAAATATAGAAAGTATATCATAACATTACCTTTACATCTTCCCAAAGAGTTTCCTTCATTATAGTTTGTTATTCCGAGGTATTAGTAAAATCATCACGTGTAAAAGAAACTTTCAATATGTGTAGTCAAACATTAAATTTAGATTATGTTAATTAATTAGAGAATATGTAATATTATGAGGAAAAACATAGTATATCAAAAAAATGTTACCTTCTCATTGAACTCTCTTTGTTTTTTAATGGTTTTTGTGATTTGGTTCCCCTATCAAGAATCTAAATACCCTCTTTGTGGTCCCCTATAATGTACAAGACATTGTACACATTGTGATAGACATGAACTAATTTTTATCTCCAAATGAAATTTATAAAAAAATATTATCCTCATCAACTCATCTCCCAAACATTTATCTTTTCATTTTTTTGACACGTATCCTCAATCTCTTGTGGACATGCAGTTATAATTCTTGAAATACTCAAAGAAATTATCATCCAAGGGATGAATATTTCATAGATAAATACAATAAACGTAAAATATATAGAGGATTAGTCACATGGAAAAAAATGAAATAGTAACTATTCGAGACACTATAGGAAAATATCATTTTAGCGATGGGGTTTTCACGTCAATTTTCAAAATCGCCGCTAAATGTATTTTGGGAGAATATTTTTCTGTGGTTTTTAGAGGAATTTTTATAAACTATAGCTAACTGGTTTTAAATTCTTTTTATAGGTTTTTAATTTTTTATTTAAAATTAAAATTATTTTTTATTGGTGGTTTTTTTTTAAAAAATACATAAAATAGTGGCATGGTTTTTCAAAACCATCGCAAAATTGAAGGGAAAAAAATTTAAACAAATTAATTATTAATTATTAATTATTATTTAATATCATATATAGTTCATTATTTATAATTTTAATTATTTAAAATGTGATAATTAATCAATATTTATATTTATTATGTAATAATAATTTTAAAGTGAAAAAAATATTCAATAAGATGAAAATCATTCTTTGACCTCAAATGAACTTAAATTTTGATCTGAGAGTCAGTTTTATTTCAACAACTAGTCAAATCAAATCTTATAAAAGGATATAAAACAAAAATTTTATTTAAATTTCATAATAATTAAGAGAATAAAATATATTTTAATTTTTAGAAATGATAGAAATGGAACTCAAACATCAAACGACCATGAATTTTGATTTGGGTGTCTGTTTGGGCTCTACCACATATCAAATTGAAGCTTATGAGAAGATACACACCCTTGGTGGTAGATGTAAACCATTTTCATGTTGTTTTAGGCCTATAAATGCTTAGAAGGCCTCTAAAACTAATTTTTTGATCGGGGTACCCAAATTTTTTAACATTCAATTGATTTTCAGCCTCATTTAACAGGGGTATTTTTCCCCTTTTTCAGTGTGGAATAAATTTATTCCCAGAGATTTCATTCATATTTATATTTTACATTCTAAAATTTTATCATTATTAACAATGTTGTTTTATTTATAATTAAATAAATGCATATATAATTATATTTACTAATAATAAATCACTTGTATAAATACATATTTATATCGAAATTTTTTTAATCATATAAACAATATTTAACGAAATATTTATTATTTATTTCATTTAAAATAAATAATTTTGGACTTTATTTACCTTATAAAAATGAATTAATATGTATATTTGTACCTATACACATAATTTTTATATAAAAATATGTGTGGATTAATAAAAAAATTAAATTTATTTGTATATTCTAGTATATGTAACTAATATAATATATATGTAAATATTTGTGTGTATAAATAATATATAAATGAATTTTTATATAAATATATCATTATCATTAAATGTAGTGTATAAATGAATTTACTATAAAACTATATTAATATATATATATATATATATAATGTTTATATATACATTTGTGTGTGTATTGATGAATAGATATATATAAAAATATTTATATTCTAATTCATGTAAATGAATATTAATATAAAATATATTTAAATAATTTAAGTATATATATATATATATCATACACATTTGATGATATTTGGTCTTTGTTTAATAGTGGATTTAAATGCTTTTTATGTCATTTGTGATTTTATACCATTGATTGACATTACTATTTATTTGATGGTGTAGTAATTACTGTGTTTTCTCCTCTTTTGGTAATTTGTTATTAATTATATATATCTATTTATATGTAGTTGAGTTTTGGCTTTGTGGTACAAAGCCCGTAATACTACATAAAAAATGGGGGTTCAAAACCCATAGGACGGAGGGTACAGTAGCATACTGTAATAGTGATGGAATTGTTGATCGACAACACTATGGTGACAGTGGAAAATGCAGTGGACACTATAGAGGTGGTAGCATTATAGTATTCTAGGTACTGTAGCAGCATAATTCATTGGAAGGCCTTTGGGTAAAAAATGTGGGCCTTGAGGGCCGTGTAATGGGATTTCAACCCCACTGGGTCTATGGGCCATGTTATAGGTTTGATGCCCACTGAGCCTATGGGTCATGTATTGAATAAATAGGGCATAATGGTTGGGTTGTCCCTTTGGGGGGGTTATGGTTTGCCTTTCCTACTTGTGTGTGTGGTGTGTGTGTGTTTAATGTAATTTTACCCCTAAGCACCTTATATATATATATATGTATATATGCATATATATATATATATATCTGTTTATATAAATTTGTGATTATTTGGGTAAATATTTATACATATTTATGTTTTTATATTTTTATATCATATATGAGTAAATATATATAGTGAAATTTTATTTTTATTCTTTATATATATATTTATATTAATATAAAGTTTTATATATGAGTATGTTTATATATAATTATGTAACATAAACGTGTCTATATATATATCTATGTAAATTTTGTAATATGTATATATATTTATAGATATTTATTTCCATTTATTATTTATTTACTATTTATTATTGATTTTTTAGTCATTGGTTTACTTTTATTATTAAATTATTGCTAAATAACCATTTCATATTTATATAATATGTAATATGTAATATTTAATATTTATTAGTTACTATTTCTTATTTCTTATTTCTTATTAATATTTAATATTTAATATTTGGTATTTATTATTCATTATTTATCTGTTATTTATTTATTTTTTATTTTAAGGTTATTATTTTATTAATATATTATTTATATTTTATTACTTGTTAATTATTTTTTCTTATTTATTATTTATTAATACATATTTAATATTTAATATTTAATATTTATCTATTATTTATTTACTTTCCATTATTAGTGTATTAATTATTTAATTTATTAATTTATTATTTATAGATTATTTATTTGTTTATAATTAAATTATTTATTATTTATTACTTATTATTTATTATTTATTTCTAATTTCTTACTAATTTATTTTTTATTATATATTTATTCATTATTTGGTCATTATTTATCAATTAATTATTAATTATTAAATAATAAATAATAAATAATAATTGTTAATTATCATTTATTAATAATCAATCACTAATAATTATTTATTAATTATTGATCATTAATCAATAATTTTTTATTTTTTATTTTTTAACATTTTTTATTATTTCTTTTTGTATTACTATTTCATTTGTAACGTATTACTAATTACTTATTTATTTTTTATTTTTTATTTTTATTCATAGTTTATTATTTATTATTGGTTATCTATTATCTATTATTTAATTTTTATTTATCTTATATTAATTTAACTTTTTATAAATTTATTATTTATACATTACTTATAAATTATATAATATATAATATATATTACATATTATATACTATATATTATGTGTTATGCAATATGTATTATGTATTATTTAGTATTTAGTATTCATTATTTAGTATTTACTATTTCGTATATATTGTTCATTATTTACTATTTACTATTTATTATTTACTATTTCTTATTTACCATTTATCATCGTATTATATATATTTATTCGTTATTCATTTATATTTTCTTTATTTATTAGGGATTTTAATTAGTAATTATTAAATATTAATAACTACTTATTAATTATTAATTATTAATTATTAATTATTGATTATTGGTTAATCATTATTGATTAATAATTATTGACTAATAATTCTTTTATTTGTATGTTTTTGTCATGTATTATGTGTATTCTCAATTAATATATATATATATATATATAAGTATATTAAATTCTAGTTACTCACCACATGAAGAGCATACTAGAGTGGTAAAGTATTTGGAGAATAAGTATGAGGTAAGGGGTTCAAATCTCACCCAACAAAGAATTTCTATATATGGCATGTGGATGTGCATGGACATGGACATGTGCATGAGCATGTTAGTGATGGATTCAGATTGTGCATGGACATGGGCATGGGCATGGTAAAAATAATAAATAAATAAATTAACTAATTAATTATGAAAATAAGTACATAAATAAATAAATAATTAATTAATGACGAAAATTAATTAATTAATTAATTAGAAAATAATTAAATAAATAATTTGAGAGATGAAGTTGATGAGGATGAAAATTGTACTGCATTGCATTCTCTTAAAGGGGTAATGTCACCCATTTGTGAGAATTACACAGTTGGGGCAAGTTATTAACTCATGGCCTATTAAAGGTGAGATTTGGGGGGCATAAAGGCTTGTTTCACATACATGGATGGTAATAAGAGATTCCTAAGGGTGGAATCAATACATGTAGACCTAAAATGATGAATACCAAAAAAAAGTTTCTAATAATTATTCAAACATATATATAATTTGATAACCTCCATTCTATTTTTTTGAACAAGTGATGTAACAACCTAAGGAATTATTAAATTTAATATTGATGGCATATCAAATATATTAAAACAACTAAAAATTATAATTCCAATTAAAAATTGATAAAGAATGGAAAAATTAATTTTAGGAAAATAATATACCTAATAAAGATAATGGTTTTCAACATCTAAAAATTCTTAATTTATAAATTGACTAAAGAATTATGTCGTGACTAGTTAAAAATAAGAAATATTTTCAAGATGTTGAAGAGTAGTATTAGTAAGAAAATTTCATTTTCATGGACATTATGGGTTCTACAGTGATTTTGGGCACATGGTATAAAATTTTAGTCATAATCAAATAAATTATAGTAATTATGTAAGATATATAGGTTTTAAGTTAAATGGCAGAAGACCCACTCTTACAAAAATAGTTTCGAAGTGAGATGAATCTTCAAAAGTAAAATTGAATGATGGATTTAAACCATTGAATGAAATCTATTAAAATATATTTGTATAACTTATTTTTATAATATATTTGTATAATATACTTTTGTATATTATGGAGTGGTGATGGTGGGATGGGGTTTGGGGCATGGTCACAGGGTCAAGTCCCCAGGCTAGCAGGTTTCTTTGCTGTTTCCTGTGGTGTGCGTAAGCTACCATTGGCCATTCTACTTAATATAAATATTCATTTGTAAAATATATCTTTGTGTATTGTATAATATATATATGTATATATATATATATATTTGTTTTTTATTTTGGTATTATATATCTTTATTTGTATACTATATATTTTTATTTTATATATTTTTTGTAATATAATAAATATTTTTGTTTGTATAATATATATTTGTATAACATATAAATATATATTTATTTACATATAAATATAATATTTATAAATATATAAAAAAATTTATTTTTTAATTATATACATATAAATTTGTGTAACATATTTGTATAACATATTTGTATAATATATATATATATTTATAATATAATTTTATAATATTATTGTATCATATATTTATATAGTATATTTTCATAATATGTTGGTATAATATATTTGTTTGATATGATTGTATAATATATATTTTTTATAGTTTAATATATATTTGTATATTTTTAGTATATATATTTACATAATGATGGAATAATGAGCATCGCAGAAAGAGCCTCTGAACGATCACTCAAGAAACCCTAACACTGATTCATTATCCTTTGCGGATGTGGTTTCCGGCTGAGCTTTCAAGTTAAAGGAACCTCCTGGCAACCTGAATGTTGATCCTTGTATTGTACTGAAATCATTTTGACATCGAGGTCACTCTACAATTTCAATCTCTCCAAATGAAGTTATTCTACTCTCCTCAGATCTTTGTTTTGTGCTTATTAGTATGTACTTCAAACGTAAGCCCTATTTGAAATACATAAGAAGGATGTTAGATAATATCGGGTTCATTAATTTTCATATTTTCTTGTTGAAAACTTCAAATTTTGCCTTTTTATTTTCTTCTAAATATGATTACTATCGTTTCTGGATAAGAAATGTGAGTGTGTATGGGGGCTGTCCCATGAAAGTAATTAAATCGATACCAGATTACGATCCTAACTTCAAACATCTTATCATTTCAATATCATTAGGATTTTCTATCCTTCTGCTTCATCTGTTCAAACGTGCATCCAATTTTTCAATTACCAACATAATTGGAAATCCGCTTAAAATGGACTATTCAGCCAAAAATCATTCCATACCATCAATTTTGATGGTTTTCACTGAAATTGACATCTCTCAACCTCTTCTATCAGTTGTTTGGATACAAATGTTGAGTTAGGATTTTTTAGGAGATAACATATGAAAATATACCAACCTATTGTTACAAATTTCATGATATTAGTCATTCCTTTATAAATTACAATAATGAAGTAACTATCCCATGCCCCCTCACCCATAACAAGTCAATATGGGTGGAAAAGTGTAACCCGAAATTAGATCCTAAAGAAGTTAATAACAATGACGATAGGACCTTAGGAAACCTACATCCCATGATGGATCTGCTAATACCCAACCTCCACAGGAGACTGTACTGATTGATAATGTACAATCAAACCCTGAAGCAGTGGATTAGAAGTCTCCAATGAGGCTCACAACCATTAGGGATGTGATTGTACATTCTAAACTACCCCAGCCTATGAGTTCTGTTACTGATGATCTATTTGGATTTTTGGATGTTCTTAATAATGCTTGGCCCACTATTGCTACCTCATAAGTCACACCTTCTCTTCAGAAGAAAAAAATGAGACATAATTTTACCCTACTAAATATAATCAAGATGTAATTGATCATGTATGTCAAATTTATGAGGACTACCTACATTCGAGTGCTAGAAAGGGGCAAGAAGTTGATTATTGACTCGCATGGATTTATCAATCTACCCCCCCCCAAGAAGACCTGGAAATGCATTGATTATTCTAATTTGGAGAGAACTATTGTTACCAAATCCTTAGGGATTCAATTTTAAAAAAATCTCCCCCTCAGTTGGAAGTTAGTGGGGATCCCTCATCATCATTGGATGAATCTGATTCCTCCTCCGATTCGGATCCATAGGAGTCTGAGGATTGTATTAAGATCTGGAATTGCACTCATGTTATCAAGTAGGGATATATGGATTAATTTTACCCATAGATCAAGGAAAAAGTGAGACAAAACTTTGGATGATATATTAATAAGGAGATAACTATATATGAGTCTCTAAGTATCATAGATAAGATGTTTGATAGAGTAAAATTTGAACTTGACAGAGACCCTAATTTTTATTTTTTGCACCATTATTGGGAATAGATGTATGTGGATGAATCTTTACATGTAATTTGATCCATTGATGTGGCTTCGAGTCCTATACTTGAGATATTATGGATGTGTTGTTTAAAAATCCTCTGTATGCTGCATGATCTATGACGTAATATGTCAGAATTAAGGATCAAATGTTAGAGCCTTCATCAGGATGGATTTCTAGATATATGGGACTTCTTTTGGATTCAATTCTGGAAGAATCTACACAATTAATTTTTTATATTACTGCATTCAACTTTTCCAAGAAATATCAATGATGTTTGTGAAGAAAACACCTTATTAGAGGTTTATCTTTTCTTTTTAAGAAGGTTGCTTACTGTTATTTATAGTGGATGGTGGATATAAAAGATGATGAATCTAAGAGCTCTTTGTTTCAGCTAACATAGTTTGTACCTTATCACTTGCTTCTAGCATTTGGTTTTCCGTGATCTGTTAGAACTTTTGTGAAGACTACTGGAGACCATTCCATTTATATTTTTTTTGTTGTGTGTAAAAAAAATCAAGCTACATTTTTTACTTTTTGTTGATAAAATTGAAGGTGGTCCTCTTGAGATGTTGTTCTAGTTCAGAGGCTTTTTAACAAGCTATAGATTTGTTTCTACTTATTTCTATTTATCTAATATGGGGTTGATGCCACCTTGATGTTCTATTCTAGAAATCTTTTTATGATGACTATTGGATCATAGAATTTATGGTTTAGTGGATACATTTTTTGAAATATCTTAAAAGATATAGATTGACATATTGTACCTATTTAAATTGGGTGGAGAGGATTTTTCATTTACTCAAGGAACCCATAGGCGGAATTTTATGTTAGTGGGATTGATGATTTAGTAAGGGAATTTGAATGAAGTTCTCATTGAAATTGTTTTACATCCTTTATTGTTATTTCTTTCATTGAATTTATCTTGGTTCAAGATTATTTTACCTCAAGTAATCATTGTAACTCTTCTCTTTAATAAATATTTGGGGATCATGAGTTGTCTTTCAACTCATGCTTCAAGTAATTCGTAGTATATTTACATAAAGTTTTTTTATAATATATATATATATATATAATTTATTAATTTTTAAAATATACTTGTATGTGTGTCTATATATACAAAATCCTATATTTTACACCCTTATCCAAAACCATGGAACCTTGAGTAATTTTTCACATTTAATTCGTGAACCATGAGCCGAATCCTACTTTATCTAGTTGACCAATGCAAATTATGTTCATCCATAAACTTGGTATGTACCTTAACTCTTTATGAGTTCAAGTAACATTCATATGAAATAACATCTTTACCAATACCTTTTCCCATAATCTAAATATCTTTATCATTAACTAAATGGAAATTAATTAAAAATTGAGATAAATAATAATCCATGAAACCCTTCTTGGTTATAAAGTGGGATGAATTCACATAATTAACAATTCATGATTACAATGTAATTTTGAGACTTAATAATAAAAATCTACTTCCTTCAGTGGTGTTGGGGTGGGTGAGTTGCACAGAATCGATAAGTAGAGAGGGTGGGGGAGTACATGAAATGATAGCTCTATCTTCTTTCAACTGAACATCCCTAATAAACACTATTGAGCACATGGATATGTTTATAATAATGAACGATGATAAAAAATTCAAATAGATCCCTCCAAAAAATTAATCAATGAGTTGAGAGGATGAGGAGAAAATAATATAAGTTGTATTGAAGCTTTGAAACATCTGAGAGAATGTGGAGATATTGAAAATTTGGAAAACATTTGAGCCTTGGATTCGTTTGACCCTTGAATCGTTCAAGCATTAGATTTGAGCCATGAAATTGTTTTATCCTTGATTCAAGCCTTGATATGAGCTTTGATTTACCATGGAGGAGTGATGGTAGAGGGTGGCTCATGTGGAAAGCTTCAGATATCGTGACGAGTTCATGTCAGGTTATGGTCAATTTAAATAGATCATGACACTTTTATCAGTGCTTCCAAATTTTTTTAGATAAATATCACTATTATCAGTTCTAGATTAATTAGTGATGATAAAAGGCATCTTCATCAGTGCTAAAAAAGTGCTCGTAAAGATTCTATTTTCAGTGCTAAAAAATACAGATAAATATTCTATTTTTCAAAGCTAATTAATCTAGAATTGATAAAGGTTTTATAATTATAATTATGAGTAATAAAATTGTAAATGTATTTATATAATTATATATATTTAATGAATATATAGAAATATAAATATAGTAAATATATTCTTTTTTTAAATATATTTATTATAAAATTATGATTAGTTAAATAAATAAATAATTATTTATACTTATATAAATACATTTAAAAAAATTATATCATTATATATATATATATATATTTACTAAATATATATGAATATAAAAATAGTAAATATATTCCTTATTTAAATAAATTTATTATAATTTTATAATTATTGAAAAATATATAACTATTTATTTAAAATTATATAAATACCTTTTTTAAAAAATTTATTTATTTCTTTATAATTATAAATATATAACTATATAAATGCATATAAATTTTAAATATCTACGTTTATAAATATTTTTATTTATAAATATTTTTTACAAATATATTCTTAATAGTATTAATGAATATTTAATCTTATGTGCACGCATGTTAGAAATGATTTAAATTTAATAATAAAAAATTATTACACTTTTACAATATTGAAAAATTGGATAAGATTGATTAATTAAATATTAATTATTAAAAAAATGGATATATATTGAAATAAAGATGAATACATATTGAAAATATTAATACAAATTATATATATATATAATAATACAAATTGATTAAATTTCTAAAAAATTATTTTTGTATGTGCGTTGTATATAAAAATGCATTAATTACATATATGTGAAATCAATATAATACATTTGATCTATGTTAAATTGAAAAATCAATCAACATTCAATTATATCCAATACTCAATGCAATTAGTCATTATTTTTAATTCATATTAATATTAAAGATACACCATTATGTAGTAAAGATATTATTATAATCTAAATAATAAATGTTTTTTGTTATATAAATCATATTTATATATAATCATATATATATATATATATCTATATATCTATATATTTAATATATAATATTTATTAACATTATCAATAATTAATTAATTGATGAAATGTTTAATATTTACCTCAATTTACTTATTTTAATTTTTTTGTTTAATTTTTATTTTATATATATCTATATATTTAATATATACTATTTAATAGTATTTATAATTTATATATAGTATAATCAATTTATTCATTTTTATCAATAATTATTTAATTAATAAATTTTTTAATATTTTTTTAATGAACTCATTTTTATTTTTTATTTATTAAATTATTTCATTTTATTTAGGATTTTATCAATGTAAAAAAACTGATAAATGTTCCCATAATGAACGCTAAAAATAAATCATTGATAAAGGGTGAATTTTGTTAGGGCTAAAAACAAGCCTTGATAAAAGGTACCCTTTATTAGTGCTTGTCTTAGCACTGATAAAGGGAACCTTTATCATCACTTTTTCTTGGTGTTGATAAAGGCATATTTTGTAGTAGTGATTCTTCTCCACTGTGATCTCTAATACACATGATCTTGAGTGACTAACCAAACGAATCCCTCTAAGGGATGAATCAATTTTGAACCCAAGTCATTATTCATTCATTCTTATTATTTATTGTTTTATTAGAATCAGTCCAAGTGGGATCTTAGTGGGAAATACACCTTTCTGTCTCCACATTCCACATAAGGCTTAACTTTTTCTTTTGAATTATTTTTTCTCGATCAATTAGGCGGATATGCGATGTTATTGATTGAATTCACTTTAGATTAACAATATGTGGAGAATAGGATATTAACACATATGATAGAGTGTTTTTATTAAAAAAATATGAAACAAATAATGGGAAGATAGGGGTTCACTTTGGGTGTTCTCTAGGGATGATCTCCTTTCTATCTAACATCATTCTATCTATATTTATTTTGTTTTCATAAATTTTTCATGTTTAAATTATTGTTCTTCATACAATATAAAAAATAGAAATTTACTATTTTCAAAATAATATTATTAGGTGAATTCAGAATAGTGCGTTCTTAACTACGTGGGATCCTCAAGAGTGAAGACTATAACATATTTTTTCCTTGATTGGATGTGTTCTTACCTCTATTTAATTTCCCTTTTTGTTGTCGAGTCTTTAGAAGCTGCTCTCTAGATTTTTTTCTATGTTGCATGGTAATTTAACATCGTGTAACTAGGTAACACGACATGTAATTGGTTTCTAGGTACAATCCATGAGAAGGGATCATGCTGAGAAGGGGTACATGACGTTACCATCATTGACATGTCATGATTTATTTTAAGCTTGTAATTTAATCTAAGGCAACCAATTTTTCAGGCTACCTGAATAAGATGGATTTCACGACATTTAAATGAATTACACATCATGTAATTCCCTAAGAAATGAATTATTTAGGGTATGTATGGGTTTCAGTGCCCATTTTGGCAGCTATATATTCTTTTCTCACGATCAAGGGTTTCTCTGTAGTTTTTTTGGAGACATTTTTCCTTCTGGATTGATCCATTCGGCATTTGATATTCATTGTAGGTGTAGTGAATATCTCCATATGAGTGGCCTTTCTACTTCTTTATTTCCATTTAATGCAAATAATTCTATTGATTTGTGTTATCAGATTGGTTGGCCTAAAATTGGTGTTTCTTCATATCCTCTTCTAGATTCGTTGTGCAATGTCACTATTAAGGACATTCCTTTATTGGTTGTGGTGCGACATGTGTCCACTATTGAGGTATATGGATTTAATCCTATCCGCCAACCCCACTTTCTTTCTAAATTAAATTTATCTTGATATGTGGATTGGATTCTAAGGCCATTTTTGATATCATTGAGTTTTCATTATTGGTGGATCCCGTTGCGAGTGTTTGTGAACAAAGTTTCGAGGTAGGTGGTTCTGTATCTAGTGTAAGGTGATGAACCTTATTGTTCCTTCTTTATAAACTGATTTATAAAAGAAATTTTCATGAATCTTTTTTATGTGTTGAAAAAAGTTTTCAATGAAAAAAGGTTTTCCCAGTTGTTGATAAATGGAAATAAAAGGGGTATTTTCAAAGCATTGAATTGGATTGTGAAATGTTTTTAATTTTTTTTCCAATCAATTAAATGGATTGTGAATAAATGATCACATGGGTTAACTTGGGTACTTAGGTGGAAGGATTATCTTGAGGCCATCATCTTGTGATTATGAGGAGGTTTTCTCATGGGGATTTCTCCTGTTTCATAAGACTATTGTTCTAGGGGACATATTTTGAATTTTGGGGTGGGGGGGGGGGGGGGGGTTACTTATGGGGTATTAATCTGTTTCTAAATCATGTGTTCTAGGAACCAAAATTTTCACTTGATTGATTATGGTATGTGTAGTCTACTAGTATAACCTATATTGATCCTTGGTGTAGATACTCGTGCTTCAGTTTTCTTTTGATTGGATTTCTATTTTGGCCTTGATATTCATGTTCACTCTTGCAAAGGATGATATAGAATATGTGTATTGAAATTGATATACATGATTTTTTTAGAGCTATGAAGAAGGGAAATATTTACAATTTTTTCTATAAAACCCCTTTTCTTTTTTAATTCAATGTCTTATTTGAAATGATTATACAAGAATTTTTATACATATACTCATGATGGAACACCTGGGTGGGATCCTATTAAGACTTTTAGCACACACCCTGCTGACCCTTTTGGTGGTGCATAGAACTTTTAATGACTTCCAATGAAGGGAAAAGTAAGGCACCGTAGTGAGATAGTGGATTTATATGTCAGCTGAGCTGGGTAGATAGTGGTGAGATAGTGGGACATCGTTCACATCATCATATGGGATAGCTTTTTCGTTTTGGTACTTTGTAGTTGGAATTGCCTCTTGGAGATTTTGGATACTTTTACTATTGTTTTATTTCCACTTTTTTCTTATATTTATGGAATATAATTATTAGTTTTTCTCTACTTTTTCTTTCTCTCTCTCTATATATATGCCTTTTATTCTTTTTGGTTGGGAGAAATAATTATCTCTGGTTTGTTGTTTGATGCCTGGGTGCCTATCGCTAGCCTGTGGGGATTGGAAACACCATTCAAGTATTTGAAAAAATGGGCTGAGTGCCGGGTTTGATGGTAACATGAGTCATTTCTTTAAAATTTGGTATCACAAGATGTTTCTTCCAACGGGTCCTTGTATTGGGATTTTTGTTGGACTAGAGGTAGGATTTTAGAGACTTGAGAGGTATGTTTTGATAAGTAGATAACTATCTCTTTTCTTGAAGAGACTCAAGTATCCAAGGGACATTGGGATGTGTGTATCTAGTGTTGGGTTTTGTTTTAAATATTAGTTTCTATATATGGATTTTTTTATTTAAACTGAGATTTACTCTATTAGCTAATCTTTCCTTTTGTTTTGATGTGGATTTGTATACACCTGAGACATGTTCCATGCATTCCTCAGGAGGGTTCCACTTATGCTCTTCAAGGGAATATTCCTATAGATCATAATCTCATTGAGTCTATAGTATGGGTAGTTCATGCTATTGATCATAACATGCAATGAGATCATAACACAATTGTTTAGGTACAACCAGGAGCTGGAGGATATAGAGATAGATCTAGGGAATTCTTACATAGAGTCCATCATCCTTTATTAGAATGAATGAACCTTAAGAGGTGGAGGACTGGCTAGATAAGGTTGATGAAATCTTCAAATTTCTGGTGAAACCTGAGAATACCAAGGTAAGGTGTGCAACATTTGGGATCAAGGGTTCCAATAAGCGATGGTGGGATTCTATAGCTCTGGAAGACAGACACTAGGACTTGGATTGGAAGGTTTTTGAAATATCATTATTTTAGTAGTTTTTACTAAGTCACTGATGTAGAAAAAATATATGGAGTTCATATCTTTATAGTAGGGAGACAATTCGGTGTCAACGTACACTAATCGTTTTTCCAAGATTTTTCATTTTTCTCCAGATGTGGTAAAAAATGACAAGATGAAGGCTTAGAAGTACCTACATGGTTTGAGACCAGATATTAGATCACATGTATTTATGTTAAAGATTTATACCTACGTGGATATGGTAGATATATCTATGATGGTAGAGATAAATATGGAAGAGAAGGTTTACTTCTCCAACACTTCTCTTCAATCTTGTGGAAGCTTCAATGGTGTGCATGAGAAGAAAATGAAGTGGAAGGATTATCGTAGAATTGGTGGCGATGTGTCTTTTTTAGCGATCCTCCTCTGCACTATCTCATACATCATGAAATACTCCTATGACTTACTATCAGTGTGGAAAGGTAATATACACAAGGAGTTCTTGTCCTATTCCCTCAATTATATGCCACATCTATAGATGTTTTGGCCACTTACAATGGTTCTATTATGCTATGACTATGCCTCATTATGATCAGGGTTCATCATCTCTAAAGGTTATTGTGGGGGTAGCCATATGATTTGAGGACTACAAGATTTCATCCACAAGTCTTATGAGTGAATAAATTTCTTGCATTATATTATTTTCTTGCATAGGTTGATGTAGGTATGACAATAGTGAGTGGTAATATATTTATTTCATCTTCTATAGTAATTGATTTATTTAATACTGGTGGCTCCTACTTGTTTATATATACAAGTTTTGCTGATATTATTAAACATACAATAGAACTTATTTCCTTTGTAATGGAGTTAGTTACAACACTTAGTAAGAGGAAAGAGCCGGGATTTTGGGGTCCTTATTTGTTAGCGATAGCTGATATAGTGTAGGTTTGGGATTTTCTTGTTCTTGATCTGGATCCATTTGAAGTCATCATCAATATAGATTATCTTGTTTCTCATCGTGATGAGGTATATTGTTCTCATTCGAGTGTTTTGTTTTGTGCAGCTAATGAGAGATCTTGTGTGTTTTAAGGAGAGTGGGACCTATGGGTTGGTCGTGCATGACCTTCCCGCCCAGTGCTCAAGAGTTTTTTGTCTATTGTTGTGATTGAGGCCGATGAATTTTCTTCTATTTTTTATCACCCCATTGATCTTTGGGAATTTTATGACGTTTTCCTAGATGACTTCTTCAGACTTCATCTAGAGAGATATGTATATTTCATGATTTACTAGGTTCTAGGTACACAATTGATATTGATATCTTCTTATCATATAAAACCATTGGAACTGAAAGAGATTAAGATTTAAGTAGGAGAATTATTTGAAAATGTCTTTGTTCACCCTAGTGTTTCTCTTTGAGAATCCCTATTATTTTTTTCATAAGGAAAATGGTTCACTTTAGTTATCTGTGGACTATCAATGTTGAACTGGGTAACAGTTAAGAATAAGTATAATTTTCCCACTATGGCTGATTTTTTGAGAAGTTAAAGTGGGGGAAGTGGTTTTCAAAGATTGATATTTGGTTGGGTTATCATCAGCTCAGAGTTCAAGGGAATTATACATGGAAGAAAACTTTTAGGAGTAGGTATGTAAATTATGAATATCTTGTGAATCCTTTTGGTGTGACTAACGCTCTTTTTTGTTTTTATGGATTTGATGGATTAGATATTCCATCAATAAACTAAAACTATTGTGGTAGTATTCATGGATGACTCTGGTTTAATTGAAATCCAAGTATGAGAATGACAATCATCTAAGCTTGGTTATGGAAATTCTGAGAAGTCACTATTTGTATGGAAAACATTCGAAATATATTTTTTGGATTCAAGAAGTGAAATTACTTGGGAATATAATTTTTAAACCTAGATTATCAGTTCATACTAAAAAGGGGAAGGTTTTTTTTCATGGAATAAATCACATAATGTCTTTCATAAACAGAGCTTCATTAGTCTTAATGGATACTACTGACGATTTGTTAAGGATTTCTCTAAGCCAACATCACCTTTGAATGCTCTTACTAGGAAAGCAGTGAAATTCACATTGAATGAAAAGTGACTATATTCATTCGATGAACTAAAGATAATCCTGACATTATCTCATATTATGATCTTACTTGAGCCCGATAAGGTGTACATGGTGTTTCGTGATGCTTTTGGTGCTAGTTTCGGATTTGTTCTTATGCGAGGTGACCATGTGGTAGCTTACAGATCTATTCATATTTGGATGCATGAGAAGAATTAACCAAATCTTGATTTATATATTATAATAGTTATTCATGATCTTAAATTTCAGTGGAATTATATTTTTAGGGAGTGGTTCACAATATTTTATGATCATAAGTGTTTTAGTTGTAACATTTTTCAAAAAGACATGAATCTCATAGAGAGATGATGAGTAGAATACCTTTAGATGTTTGAATTTGATATCGTATACACCTCGGGGAAGGAGAATGTCAATGAAGATGCTCCTAGTAGGACAATACCTTCGCAGGTTGGTATGGAATCGAAGGAGGTGTGGAACCTTATGAGGATTTTTGATCAGTTTCACCTAGATACTCAAGAGGATATCTCAGGTATGATTATGAACAATGTTATGTTATCATCATCTATCATGGAGTTTATTATGAAAATTCAGAAACAGAATGATGAGTTTAGTGAAGTTAGAGAAAGACTTTATAGTGGGGAGGATATTTATGGTTGGTCTCTCTCTTTAGATGGGATGTGGTACTTTGGGAAGTGGGTTGTCGTCCCAACATCTGTGAGGAGTTTTGTTTTTTTATTTGTCACATCTCTTTCAAGGATGTTCATCTAGGAACTATGAAGATGTATTATGACATGATACGATGATTCTGGTGGTTGGGTATGAAGCGTTACATTTCAGATTAAGTATCCCACTACTACACTTGACAACATATAAAGGTAGAGCACTTGAAACCCTCTAATTTTCATCAGCCTCTTCCAATGTTAGTTTTGAAATGGGATGAGGTATCCATGGATTTTTTTTCTTGATTAAAATGGAATTCCTATGGGTGGAATTCCATCTGGGTAGTTATTGGTTGGTTGATGAAGTATGCCCATTTCATTCTGATCAAGGATACCACTATGGTTGAAGTTCTATGTAAGATATATGTGCAGGATATGGTGGGGTTACATTGAATTCCTTATTCCATTGTTTCGGATAGGGAACCTATGTTTACATCGAGGTTCTAGAGGATCTTGCAAGAGGTGATGAGAACTCAGGTCATGTTGAGAACTACTTACCATCCATAGACAGATGGTTATATGAAAGTGTGATTCAAATTTAAGAAGATATGATTTGTTCTTATGACATGGATTTCAGTGGATCATGGGATAGCCATCTAGGACTTGTTGAATTTTTTTTATAAAAATAGTTATCAGTTGTCGATCATAATGGATCCCTTTGAGATGTTGTGTGGTTTACCATGAAGATCACCTCTTTGTTGGGATGCGGTGGGAGAAGTATCTTTGGTTGGACCAAGCATAGTCCTGGATACATTAGTGAAGATTCAGGATGTACATTGACATCTGGTTACATCCCAATGTTGAAAGAAATTTTATGTGGATCAGTGACATTGCCCTTTGTAGTTTTCCATTAGTGAATGGGTTTTATGGGAATTTTCTCCTCAGTATGGTCACTGTCATCTTGGAAAATAGGAAAATTGGTTCCAAGATATGTTTGACCATTTGAGGTCACTAAGCGATTCGAGGAGCTTTCTTATTGGTTAGCATTGCTAGTTCAGTTAATAGGAATTCGTTATGTTTTCTACATATCGCTGCTCAGAAAGTATCATTCTGATCCCACTCACATTCTGAGTTGGGAAGAAATTGAGTTAGAGTCAGTTGTTTCTATTCTAGAGAAAACAATTGAGATCTTTTAATCTCAAAAGAAATTCTTGTGTGGGAATTTGATTCCATTGGGTATTGTTTAATGGAAACATAGATCATATTCTCATGAGAGTTGGGAATACATGTTGTTGATAAGGGAGAAGTGGCGTCACATTATTATAGGGATTACATCTTCCACATAACTTCCTGGGGACGAAATGTCTTTATGGTGGAGAGTTTGTAACATCACATTACATTGATCAGGTATGTTTTTCCCTCTCTCCAATTTCCCTTTATTGGTGTGGAGTCTTTAGCAGCTTCTCTTGATTTTCTACAAGCTAAAAGGGAATTTCATGCCGAGTAACTAGGTTACAAGACATGTAATTGGTGACGGGGTGTAATCTTTGAGAAGGGTTCACATCATGAAGGGTTACATGATGTGATAAGAATTTACACGTTGTGGGTAATTTTATGGTCAAATTATAATCCAAGGTGACTGATTTTTCAGTGCACTTGAACATAGTGGATTTCACGATGTGAAAAAGAATTACACATCATGTAATTATCTAAGAAGGTAATTTTTATGGCACTGTATAGGTTTGAGTTTCCTTTTTTTCATGCTAGATCTCCTTTGATCTCAAGAAAGGGTTCCTATTCGATGATTTCTTGAGACATCGTTCCTTCTAGATCGATCTGTTTGATATTTTATCTTTATTGTAGCTGTCATACATCTATCTGGATGAGTGGCCTTTCTTCTTCTTCATTACCATTAATTGTGGTAATTTTCTTGAGTTGTGTTATCATATCTGTTGGTTTGAAAATTGTGTTTATTCATCTCTTCTTCCATTTATGTTGTGAAATCTCATTCCATAGGTTATTCCATTGATGGTTGTGGTGTGGTGGGTGTTATTTATTGAGTTATGTGGATTTAATCATTTCCACTGACACCCTTTTTGTATAAATTGAATCTTTCTTGAGATGTGGATTGGATTCTGGGCACATTATTGACATCATTGAGTTTTTGTTGTTGGTGGATCCCATTACGGGCATGTGAGACCCGAGTTTCTAGTAAGGTTCTTCCAATTCTATCCTATGTTGATGAACCTTATTGTTCATCATTTATAAAATTATTTATAAAAGGGATTGGCATGATTTTTTTGTGTGTGTTGAAAATATTTTTTAATGTAAAATGGGTTTTCCCTAGTTTTTGATAAATGGAATGAAAAGGGGTATGTTTGAATAATTTAAATGGTTTTAAAATGGTTTTCAAATAATTTAAATGAATTGTGAAAAAACGAGCACATGAGATACCTTGGGTACATAGGTGGAAGGTTGAGCATGATGAAATCATCCATTATTTGTCATTATTGGGAGGTTTTCCAATGGGGATTTCCCCAATTTCCTATTCCTATTGTTCTAGGAGACTGATATTGACTTTTTAAAGGGGGTTTTCAAATGGGGAATTTGTCTAATTCCTATTATTGTGTTGTAGAAACCAGATTGTGCACTTAACTAATTATGGTATGAGTAGTTTTCTAGTATGAACTAAAGTTGTCCTTAGTGCTGATACATAAACTTCTATTTTTTATTTCATATCTTTCTGTTTTAGCTCTGACATGCCTGTTGATGCCTGAGAATGATGATATGGAAAATGTTATATGAAATTGATATACCTTCTTTCTTTTAAAACATTGGAAAAGGTAAATATTTACTATGTTTTCTATAAATTTTTTTCCTACTTATCATTACATGTTTTATTTGAAATGAGTATAGAGGAATGGTTATACAGAGAATTTTTATGAAACACCATGGTTGAATCCTACTAAGCCTATTAGGTCACACCCTATTCACTACTTTGGTGGTGCATGGACTTTTTTATGTCATCCAATGTTGGGAAAATCAAGGCACCACAGTGAGGTGGTGAGGTTCTGTGTTAGCTGAGTTGGGTATCTAGTGGTGATATGGGGAAGTTTTCCCACACCATCACATAGAGTATCTATTTTTTTATTAATTTTTTGTTTTAATCAACTCATAGAGATTTTGGAAACTTTTATAGTTGTTTTTTACACTGGTTTTTTATAGTTATGGAATATATTTATTAGTTTTCATTTTTCCTTATTGATTTGTGTATATATATGCCATTTTTTCATTCAGGTTGGGAGAAATATTTACCATTGGTTTTTTTTCTGATGCCTGGGTGCTTGTAGCTAGCCCATGGGGATTGTTAATGCCCTTTAGGTATGTGAAGAAACAAGCCAAGTGCCAGGTTTGGGGGGTAACCTGAGTTAGTTCTCTACAAATACTATGGTTAGATAATTTTCAATACTATATGAAACAAATTAATAGATTTTTAACCACCCATTGGAAGGAATGTTAAAACATGGAACTATTAATAAAGATCTATGTGGTTTTCAATCAAATATTTTTTTTCAAATTATCTTAAATACTTTTCTTTTCTTTATTTAAAAATACTAAAAAATATTCTCCCTATCAATGATGTATTTAAAAAAAATTATATAACTAACCACTCTCAGAAGAAATATGAAGTTCAAAATGATATTGAATCATATTTCCAAAGGAGTAGTGAGACATTATAATAAATGGAGAAAAAAATTGAATGGATCAATGGATATTTATGTTGATGTTAATATAAGTAACCTAAAAAATAATCAAGATGCATGGTGGATTAAGTTGCCTCTCTCATTTTCATGTTCATGAACTTGAGGAGGCCGAGAATAAATTAAAATAAGATCCATTTGTCCATGTTCAATAATTTGGAGGTCCTTTAATATAAATGAATTATATTATATATGTGGGAATTCAAAATTAATTAGATTAGAATTAGGTAAATTTTTTAGAATTAAAAATGGTAAGTGATTCTCCCATCTCTAATAAATAAAAATAAACTCTCCTCTAAATATCTCTACCTCTAGAAGATAATTATGAATATTTATAGGTCTAAAAGGGTCCTAGATACCCTAAGAGGGGCTGAATCAGGGTATGAATATTATTTTATAAATTCTGCCTACGCTAATAGATCTTGAACTCTTTATTATAAGGGCAACTTTGTTAGCGCTTAATTATTAATGCAAATATTATTATTTCCTTATTTATATGATAATGATGCTTTGAATGTAATATAAGAAAAGAAGAACAAGGATGCAATGATTTTTACTTTGTTCACCCTCATTGGGATATATCCAAGTAGTATACAATGACAATGTTCTGATTGTACCAAATATAATAAGGCTCACTGCCAAGAATTGTGGTTTGGGATATATCTTATCTATACCCAAGCTCACTACCTTTACAAGGTTTAGGGTAAGCACACAACATTCCCAAGGGTCCCTCCATATGTCTCTTTCTCTGGCTCACTACCAGTGGAAAGTATATCCATGTTCCTCTTCTTTTGATCACTGCTCTTGGAAGGGATTAAATGATAGTTTATGGGATTTTACATCCCATCATTATATCTAATTAATTCACCCATAGTTATAAATAGATTCTTTGTTGAAATTAAAATTTCATCCTACTGGTGAATACCAATTTACCATAGATTTTATGGGGAATTTCTTCTAAACAATTTCCTTAATTCTCACTACCATGTGAAACTCCTTTTTCATTAATCTCTAATAGCCTTAGAAAAGAACATCTCTTTCAGGAAGCTCAACTATCCTTTATGAATCACCTCTTTTGCAGATCTAAAATATACTTCACTAAGAACCAAACTTTTACAAAGCTCACTTAGTTTTTGTGAATCACACCACTTTCATGAAGCTCAACTAACAATCAAAAATTCCCTTACTTTCACGATGCATAAAACATTAAGTTATCTTTTATAGTCTTAGCGAAGTTATTCACGTGAAATATCTTCATTAACCACCTTCATGAACCTCCTTCTTGATTATGAAGCCTTAATATCTTTGTTAAGTCTCACTACTTTTATGAAGGGGGTAGAGGCTTATTTATAGGCACTTCCAACAATTCTAGAACATTCAAAACAGGTAATAATAATTTATTAATGCTCCCTATATTCGGCCATGATGCTCCTTTTTTTGTGATGCTCTATGGAAATTTTCTATTTGTGGTTATTTTCATAATTGTTGAGATCACCATCAAACTCATCATTCCACCACAATGATCCACTCGCGATGCTACTCACATTCATTGTTTGTGATGTTCTTCGTACTCGTAGAGATCACCATCAGAATCTTCACTCCTTGGTGAAACACCATTCTTGAATCCCATTCATCTTGAAATTCATGCCTTTTCCATATTTTTATAAGGCCTTTAAAGAAATATACTATTCACAATGCTAGCCAAATCCCAATATACCTTGAAAACCTCAGGAATTCCTTACTTCATCATGATTTTTTTCAACATACTATGTCAAAAATATCTCTGGAGTTCAACAATATACCTTGTAAACCCAATTTTTCAACAAACACAATCAACCCAAAAATGCTGCAATGTTACCTTGAGGGATTTTTTCCCAATAATCTCCCTCTTGGGGTTTGTTGTAAACTCTTAAAATTTGGATACTTCATCAAATCAGATTACTTATTTTACCAATAATCACTTCCTGATATTCAGATATAGATCATATATTTACTCATCTTGTACAAACTCTAAGCCCACATGATCCATGCTCAGTGTGAGAAACAACAGTAGCATGAAATGTTCATCAATGGATAACTTCTTTGCAAAACCACTCAACTAATTTCATCACAAACAAAATATATCATGATATATAATCTTTTATTGGTCAACTTTAGCATTGTCAGAGTTAAAAATACCCTTATCTCACTACTCAGACTATCTACTTCAACTCCTCTTATCTCACTGATGAACCAAACTGCTCCTCCCCTACCTTGATTATGTCATTTTCTCCGTTTTGATATACACAATTTATCCCCCTTTTTCAACAAACCCAAATGTAACATCATTGTTTTCTAGAATAGGGTAAAGAACACATATCAGTACATTAGGGACAAACACTCCCTACCTCAAGGAGAGGGGGTTCCCATATCCACACATTTTCTTGTGCAGAGAGCTGACTAGACTTCCAAAGCCTATCGATGCCTTTCAAATAATTCTTTAGGTATATAATTTGTTATAATGTCCTCAACATGTAATTTTGTAAGCACATACACCAAATTCACAAGCCCTTGTTCCACCTTCTCCTTAAAAAAATGATAATTTATTTCAATGTTATTTGTCCTTGAGTGATGTACTGGATTTTTTCATATATTTATAGCACTTTTCAATGGATTCCAATTGGAGAATTCACTTAAACTTTAATATCATAAAGATGATGATTCATCCACAATAACTACAAAAATTCTTGAGTAGCCACAATATATTAAACTTCTACGGTTCTCAATGAAATGCAATCCTATTTCTTCCTTATCCAAGAAATACACAAGCCACCAAGATAGAAAGAACCTCCTACTGTTAATTTCAAGTAATCTACTAATCCCACCCAATCTATATCTGTATATCCAAACAACTCTTTCTGAGATTTTATAATTGTACATGAAGTGGATTTGCACTGTGACCTTGATATATCAAAGTATTCTTTTCACTGTAATAAAATGTATTTCCTTGGGTTTGCTTTGATACTGTGATTCTTGACATATGGAAAAAACAATATCTGGTCATATTTCTACTGAGTGCAATAAGCTTCCAATGATCTTCCTGTATATGGTGACATTAACCACTTTGCCTTCATCTTCCCTTGATAGTTTCAACCGAGTAGCCACCAGATTCATCATATCCTTATAATTATCCATTCCAAATCTTCACAAATCCTCCTTGGAATATTTATATTGAGAAATTAATGTACCATTCTTTCCTTTCATGATATGTTGACCAAGGGAAATCATCAGTTCAATAATAATTAACATTTTAAATTATCTTTTCATGAATTTCATGAATTTATTTCACTATGCATCATCTGATCCACCAAATATTATGTCATAGATATATAATATCACCATTATACTTTGATTACTCTGATTTTTGAAATATAGATTGAAATCAACTCTACCACAATGGAAACTGAGCTTCATCAAAAACTGATCTAGTCTTGAATATAATGCTCTAAGTTCCTACTTCAACCCATATAATTCCTTCTTCTACCAAAAAACCATATGGATTCTCAATATAAAATTCTTATTACCAAACCATATTTAGGAATGCTTACTTGACATACATTTGGAAAACTTTTAACTTTCGTTGTTCTACTCTATCCAATAATAGTCTGATTATTTCTAGCATTATAATAGCTGAAAATGTCTCATTTGTATTAATACCCTCAATCTGGGAATACCCATTTCACACTAGTCATGATTTATTTCAAATTACCGCACCTTATTTACTCATTTGTTTTGTGGAAGACCCATTTAGTCATAATGATTTTTTTTCTGTTGGCCTCAAAACAATCTCCCATGTCTAATTCTTCCAAATTTTATCAATCTCATAATTTATAGCCTGAGTCTAGTTTAAATCTCCAATTTTTTTCTCAAAAAATTTAGGATCTAACTATGATATGTTTGATTTCTGTAGAGTCTTCATCACTTTCATCTTTAGATTGATCATGTAATCCAACCATATTCTTGTTGAAACACTTTTAATCTTCTCTCATAGATTTTTGATATCTTAAAAATAGCCAGCTGATACAATATTGTTAGAAAAAAATAGACAATCATGAAATACATCAATGTTGTTTCTTTTACTCTATTTGTCCTTCTTGGATATGAACATTCATACTTTCTATACAATTGAGATATTTCATATGATTGTGAGATAAAATATTCCCTCAATGATATGAAACTCTTCTAGTTGTTAGGCCCATTATTTTGACCCACAAAATTTATTCTTCTCCTACATCATTTCTTCACATGTGACTACAGGTTTGAGAAACTATTCTAGATAAATTCCATTTTCCATTTGTAGTATCCTTCAATGAGATTTTCATTGGGTGAATTTACCACTTAGTAACGAGCCATCAATAAAACCACTAAGCCAAATAAGACAAAACTCGGTATATAAAACAAGAGATAAAGTTAATAACATTATAACTATCCATTATGCTCAATTACATCAATAAAACTCCTGTAGCAATGAACTATTAACTCCTTTAAAGTTATTCTTCCATATTAATTATTCATCTAGTGTGACTGGTTTTAATTAGTTGAAATTTCGGAGCACATCACATCACTATTTTGCATGTTTTAATGCCACTTCCCCTTAGATTATATCTCCTTAACACTTGTAACACTTGAATCATCAGTTAATAGAATGAATACACATAGGTAGAGGGGTACCACCAAAATCTTCAAGATGAGGATTAGGGTAGATCCTGATAGATCAACCATTTGATACTTTTTGCAAAGCATTGTACTACTTTTTTCTTGTTCCCACTACCTAGTCAACATCAACTTTTACGACCATATGATTAAGTATTATTTACCCATATGTTCACTATTATTCTAATATTTAGCTTCTATAGGCTTGAATGTTTAGTAAAATTTAATATTTCCACCGATTATTAGAAATTTATTTCATTGATGATCCACCAGTATGAAATCTTTCGGGACTATTTCATTGAACAAGGATATTTCAAATTATTGTATTCCATTTCTCCACACTCCATTGAATGGCTCTTACTCTTCCCATAACTTATTTCCATGGGTTATAACATACAAATGATTCAAAACATTCTTTATTCATTTTTTATTTTGTCATTTATTTGAGTCACCACACTATTTTGTGATGGTGGTGGTTCCTCCATTGAATATACATTCTTCTAACTCAAAACTCTTGAAGATCCTCCCTTTTTCTTCAAGTTTTGTTCACATTATTTCAAAGAGATCTGTTGTGACTGTGACATAGGAGGTTCTTGATACACCTTTTGTTGAACCCCTTGTGTTTACTCTAATATTTTAAATTTATTTTTCAACTTATCACTTTTTCTTCCATTATAGGATTTTTTGTTATACACCACTAGGGTCATGGATCTCTTTTCAAGTTCCTTTTCATTCCATGCTTTATTTATATTACAATATCTTGTTAAATGACCATTATTAGAACATATAAAACATATAACATTAAAAAAATTCCTTGTGTTATAATTTATTTGTTGATAAGTTTCTATATATTTAGTTTTTTTGATGACATTGAGATCTTGGGCTTCATGAAACAAACTCATGGTGTGTCCCATTCTTCGATAATAGTATCATTTCATGGATACTTTATTCTAAGAGACTCTTCTTTCAGATAGCTCAAGAAGATTGTTCTGATTCTCATGTTTTGAAATATTTCTATCTTCACGGCATGAAATATATTCCTAACCCACTAAACAAAAACTTGATATATATCTATAAATCCAAAAATAATATCACACACTATAATTAACTACTATAAAAACTGGTTTAAGTTTGTTTCTAATATCTATAGGATTTTTCCTATTTATAGGACTATTAAAAACCCTCATATTTTAATGAATGGGAGATGGTTCATCATATTGAATAATTATTTTTCCAAAACTAGATGGCCTTTGTGATGAGACAACCCTTTCATGTTTTTCCTCTAAAGTAGCATAATTTTTTTTGATTTAATTATCACATGATGAAGGATAATAAAATAGTAAGTGAAAAGAATCATTCAATTTGGGATTTCCTTTAACATTATATTTTCCCACTTCATTCTTAACTAAATCTCGATATTCACTCAATTGTTGAATATCTTTATACCTAGATTCAATTTGAGTGTTATGTTCTCTTATGAGAGTCTTCCCTCTAGTTATCTCAACTTCAAATTCTCAGAATATCTTATCTACAATGTCACTTTTCTCCTTTATATTAATTTTTTCATAAGAAATATAATAATCACAACATACATTCTCTTGTTATAACCTTTGGTTTTTCTGAACTACTTCAGATAACTATGTAGCAAGATCATAATTCATCATTTTGAGATTTTAAATTTCTTCTGAGTTTATATTCTCCCCTTATCATCATATTTGATTTTTTGAATCTTTGTAGACATCTTTTAATGTTCTTAATCTTGAGAATTATTCTTATCTATCAGATCAGTAGCCAATTCTATAAGTCTTTTATTTAAACCTTTCAACCTATTGAATTAATTTTCCTATAATTATATCTTTATATCTTTGTATTTACTTTCTTCATCCAGTTTCTAATCTAATTCCATTATTCTATGGAAAACTACAAGTTTTTGTCTTTATTTAATTTCTTCAACTTCAGTGGTACCAACACCACTTGGAATATTTGGTTATTCACTAATTCCTTCAACATAATTGAATATGTTTATAGTTTCACCTTCTAATTCATCTAAGTCTTTTGTTATTATTTTGTTGGTTTCCTTCAACTGAATCACATTCTTTTCATAGATTCTTCTACATTAAGGAATTCCACCAGACTTCTTCATATTATTTCAATTCATTACCTTTCACATGACATACCAAGATAAGAGAATACTGAATCTTTAACTTCAAAAATATATTAAACTATGTCAGATAAAAAATTTGATAAAAGAAACCTACCCTTTGATATAAATTGTTAGGCCCAAAAGGGGCCTAAATAACCTAATGGGGCGGGGAATCAGGGTATGAATATTATTTTCTAAATTCTTCCTACCCCAATAGATCATGACCTATTTATTATATGGGTCACATTGTTTTCACTTAAGTGTTAATGATAATATTATTATTTTCTTCTTTATCTGATGATTATGCTTTGAATGTAATGTAGGAAAAAAGACAAGGATACAACTGTTTTTACTTGTTTCACCCTCCCTCGGCTACATCCAAGGATCATAAAATGAAAAAATTTCGATTGTACCAAATCCTCAAAGGCTCACTACCAATAATGGTGGTATTTTCTAGATCTCATATATAACCAGTATCACTTCCTTTACAAGGTTTAGGTCATCTCACTACATTCCCAAGGGTCCCTCCCTATGTGTCTTTCTCTGGCTCACTGACGGTGGAAAGGATCACCGTCTCCGTCTTCCTTTTCTCACCACTATTGGAAGAGATTGACCCAAATTTTATAGACTTTTATGTCCATTAATTATCTATAATGAATATATCCTTATTTATAAATAGATTTTCTATTGTAGTTCCAATTTCATCCAGCTGATAAATACCACTTTACTATAGATTTTCTGGGAAATGCCTTTTGAAGAATTTTCACGATACTCACTTTTTTCATGAATCTCCTTTTATGTAAAGCTAAAATATTCTTTTCAAATCACACATCTTTTGAAAATCTCAACTTCACTTCATTAAGATCCTCTTTTGTGAAGCTCAAATGGCCTTCGTGAAGCTCATAACTTCCAAAAATCTCACTTAGCATTCATGAAGCACACCAATTCTGAATATCTCAACTAGCCTTCATGAATTCCCTTACTTTCGTGATGCTCAAAACATTCAGTTGGAATTTGTAGATTTCCCAAACTTCTTTTCATGAAACACCTTCATGAACCACCTTCGCGAACCACCTTCATGATTTTGGAGCCTTAAGATCTCTTTTTAAGTATCCATACTTTTCTAAAGGTGGAATAGGCCAATATATAGGCATTTCCACCAATTCCCAAACCTTTTGGACAAGTTATCCACATTTTCCGATGCTCCCTCTTATCCACCGCAATTCTCCCTTTTTCATGATGCTCCATATAAAGTTTTAGTTCATGATTATTATCATAATCATAGACATCTCCATCAAAATCTACTTGTCTCCATGATGATCCACTTTTGATTATGCTCACCTTTGTTGTTTACGATGATCATTGTGATCATAAATCGCATTATTAGAATCTTTTCGCCTTCGTGAAGCACCCTTCTCAAAGAAAATTCATCACAAAATTCATGCATTTTCCATATTTTCAGAAGACCTTTGAAGAAATCCAATTTTCACACTGCTATATAAACCCCAAATTTTAGACCCCAAAAATTTGGAAAACATTGGGAAACGATGTCACCATGTATATGAAATTTTTTGTACTGATTCTAGAGAATTCATTCCTTTGTCCTGGATCTTTGTCAATATACCATGTAACTATTCTCGATGGAGTTCCACAACATACCTTGGAAACCCGTTTTTTTTGACAAAAAAAAATCATCCCAAAAATTCTACAATTTTACCTTGAGGATTTTTTTCCAAATAATGATGAATCTACAAATATTTATTTATAAATAAAACTACCAAAAGTGATTAGTTTCCATGATGTCTTACTAGAAAGCAAGGATTTATTTATTTATTCTTCATTTTGTAAACATATTCAAGCTTATTTGTTTTCAAAATTCCCTTTTGCAAAATTTGTGACATGAGAAACATAGAATATGCTCTAGAAGTTAATGTTAAGGAAGAATCCATACATGTAGTGGTAAAATAAAAAGATGTGGATGAGCTAATGGAAATGTGACTACCTACTATAAAACAACATGCATATCATATAGAGTAGGAAACTATTGAAGTCAATAGGTAGCACCCCAATATTCCCCCCCCTCTAGAAATCAAATTCTTTATTTCTTCTTTCATAGGGGTAGGGAATCTTCGCCGATTATTTGGTAATCTATATTATTGGTGTCTAACTAGGTGTATTAAGAAAACTCACATGTGGTAGTTCATATCAAAGAAACAACACCCACCATATAATTAGGTATAAAATTATGCGACTACCTGACTAGGGGTAAGAATAATTGATAAACCACTTATGGGGTAAAAACAAGATTTATCCCTTTTCGTTCCCCTTTATCTTTACTTTTCATTATTTTTATTATGTTTTTTATTATTTTATTTTTAATGTGATAATATTTAAGAGATTAACTCAAGTCTAACACTAAAAAATAAATCTATTTTTGTCTTTATATTTAAATATTATATTTTCTTCCAAATTTTAATTATGTATGATAGTATTTATTAATGTAATTTGAAATAAAAAGTGTGTTTAAAATGGAATAAGTGTGGGGGATATATAACATTCTTTTTAATTTTCAATATGTTTCTATTTTTTCATCTTTTTATATCCAAATGTTTCATGTTTTGATTCTTGTTTTTGATTTTTATGTTTTTAGGGTTCTTGAGATTGAATATAATTCATTAGAAGATACAAATCATCATGGGTTTTTTTGGAGAAATATATGAAATGAAAATTTTTAGATTGAAATGATTTCTAAAAGGATTTTTATTCCTAATTTGTATTACATTAATTTATGTATTTTTGATTGATTTTTAAATACAAGTGAACTAGTACTATCCAAATTCAAAATCATGCCCAACTCGAGAGGTTTATAAAACATTTTTACATATTATTTATATTTTCTTTTTAATAGTTATAAGATATGTTTTTTGATCTAAAACTTGCGGTTTTTCACTTTTAAAAGGTGTAAGAGTTCATGGAATATGTTGAGTATGATTGAGGCACAACTTTAAAACCCCATTTTTTATATTAAAATATTATTTTGGACAACCTTTTCTTCTAACCTTTATTATGACCATAATTTCCATGAAATGATATATTAGGAAGAAAATTACCTTCAAATTATCCACCTATAAGCTGCTCTAGAGGATAAATTATTTATTAATATTGAACTAAATTATTGGGAGACTTTGGTTGTGTAATGCGGATTTACATATTTTTTCTGGGCTAAATTAAAGTGCTTCCATTTTTATTTCTTCTTTGTTGGAATAAAAATTCAAGATGGTAATATTTATGGGTGGATAAAATATCATTATAGATATGGTCTGAGAGATAAATAATACTTTATGTTCCAAAGCTACCTCTCTTTTCCTTAAAAAATGATATTGAATAGAAAATCCAGATCTAAATTCAAGATAAAACAAAAAAATAGGGGGTGGGGGAGTGGGAATAAATTCAAATTTTCTACTAAAATGATAATGTGTGAACTAACCAATGAAATAATTACATATTTAGAGGTGATTTATTTTCAATCTAATTGAGAAGCACACCATTCATGAGAAAAAATGTTTCTATAAATTTACTTTACTTTGGATATTAACCCTCCACATTCTTCCTCTCATGTTTTTACATGTAAAACCTATATATCCACAACCTTAGAAAAACCCATGTAAAATATGTCATGATTGAAACATTTTTGACCATGTGAATCATATATAATTGGAAGATGGAATGCCTATAGAGATCACACATGTTCTTGAGAATGGGTTAATCTCCACATAAAAAATCATTGAGTTAAAAGAGGAGTATTTTTATATAGATGTAGGTACAACATGAACCTGAGTATTAACATGAGATTGATTTTTTTTTAATTTTTTTGGTTTTATGTCATTTTGATCTATATCGAAGGAATGATACTTCCTTATATGTTATAATTGAGTAGTGTTTTCATTTATGCTTTGGGAAGTTTGTTTCATCCATTATATAAGATGATTTTCGAGGAGTGTAATATTTATGTGTGGAGGAATATAAAGGGAAGATATTTTCAATAATATTAATTTTAATGTAAATGTTTTAATCTAAAAAAAGTTTCATTTAATGAGAAATTGTTATATTTTCCGATTTTATATGTGTTTTGAGGTTAATTATGAAAATGGATTAATTTTTAAATTTTAATTACATTATTCTAGCTTTATATTACATTCATATCTTTCAAAAAATTAATCTAATTTGTTAATTTCTTTTTATCTGGGATTACAAGACTGCTAGAATACATTTCCTTAAACTAGATGAATATATGAATCTGAAATTTTGTGTCTCAAAAGAGCTCACAATTTAGGCCTCGGAATCTATACCTATATTTTGATAATTTTTTAGATAATACAACATATCACAATGTAAAATACAAATTGAAATAAAATATTCTATAAAGGAAATGGAGAATTATAAAAACAACTTTAATAATTATGGGAACTTGTAATTATATATATATCCTTTCCATAAATGTGTGGGGAACCAGATATGGGGAAAATTAATATTAAGATAGGGATGAATAATTTTTCAAAGTATATTAGCTCTAAATTTTTATAATAATGGAAAAAGAATTTTAATTTTTGTGAGGAAATGAAATATATATATATATGAGATAATCATATCATAAAAAACTTTCTGTAAGTCTTCAACACATGATCATTCATAGGATATTTTTGGAGTGAAATACTTTCACTCTTTTCCTAAAAAATTCATCTCCTCTCTGTTTTGACGAGTAAACATTTTAGTTGGACATTGCTATAGTTTTTTATTTTATTTTCTGATGTAATAGTATTTTTGATTTTTTATATAAATTACTTTTAATCTTCCTCTAATTCTATCTTTTTTTTTTCATTTTTGTTTCCACCCTTTTATTCACCACTATGATCTCTACTATTAATGATCAAGAGTAACTAACCTAAGTAATCTCACAGGGTGATAAATCATTATTGAATCTCAGATATTTTTCATTCCTTATTAATATTTATTATTTTCTTATAGTAAGGATGAGGGTGATCTAAGTGGTAAATACTTTTTTTGTTTACACATTCCACAAGAGGGTTAGGTTTTTGTTTTATATTATTTTTGATTGATTGAGGAGACGAATGATTCATGTATTAGATTGGGTGCACTATATATTAACAACATGGGAATAATAGGATGTTCACAAATATGATTGAGTGTTTTCATTAAGTAAATTTGAAACTAATAATGAGATGATAAATGTTCACACATTGTGTTCTACTCGGTTGATGTCCTTTGGGTATAACATCATTTTGTTTGTATTCATTATGTTTTTATATAATCTTCATGACTATATTCTAGTAATTCCATAAATAATAAAAAAACATAATTATTTTTGTAAGTATATTTCTATGTGAATTAGTAATAGTGAGTCATTTACTACAAAATATACAAAATATAGATGACCATAGTTATATAATGTGATACATTATGATAAATAAATTAATTTCTATTACACTACCCTATAAAAGGAATTTCAAAACTTGGTGTTATTTTGATGAAGATAATTGGTTTTCAATCACTATTTTCACTCACTTTTTAAATACTTTTTTTAATTCATAAAAAATCTCATTTTTGATGATATATTTCAAAAAAATATATTTTCCATGGACTAGCCACTCTTAGGTTCAATAATAAGTTCCTAATAATCATGAATCATGGTTGTAAAGGATTTGTGAGACATTAGAGGATATTAAAGGAAAAATTGAAAGGATAATAGAATGTGTCTATGCATATAAAGAGTAAAATACAGAAAATGAACTGGAATTTGTTTTGGAAGAAGTATCCCAAATCATTTTCAAGTTAAAAAACATGAGGTGTCCTGAAATAAACTCAATGATGATCTATTAGAAATTGTTCAACCATTTCTGAATGAATACCTTCAAATAGACATTCAAATTGATTTTAAATTGTTAAATCAAAACGAATTGGATGGATATTGGTTAAATTTTTTAGAATATGAAAATTTAATTGATTTGACTATCTATGAATGAAAAATCTACACCTCTCTACTGCTTCATTTCTTTATAAGATGATGGTGAAGATTTAACTACTAATATTGAGTTGTCAATCTACCTTTTGGAGGTGATGAATTTTCATGTTGGTTTACTAGAAATTTTTCATTTAATTATTTAATCTTTCTATATTAATGTTATAAAAGATCAATTATTTTAAAACATCCCATTTTTTAAAATTTATAACACATCACACATAGGGTAGGCCCCAGACATTCATGTTACAGAAGAATCCATAAAAGTAGTGGTATACGAATAAAATATATTGGGGCATGTTGTAATGTGAAAACCTATTATAAAAAAACATGAAAATCATATGGTTGAGGATAACACATAATTAAAAAGGAATCACCCCTTTATTATTTTACCTCTCCCTCTAGACCTCAAATTTTCCATTTGTAATTTATTAGTGGTTTTGAATTTTATTATATTCTTTTGGGTTCCCAATTCCTGGTTTCTTCTCATAAACACTGGGATATATCTCATGCAATGGTCCATATCAAGGAAACCACCCCAACCATCAAACTGGAGATAAAATTCTATAACTACATTAATTGGGGTAGTAAAAACCAAGAACCAACTTTGGTGTCCAAACCTAGATTTATCCTTTTTTCCTTCCCATTCCTCTTTCATTTTCTTTATTATTATTATTATTTCATTTTTGGAGTTTTAAATTGGTAGCACCAATGATCTTAACTCAAGTCTAAAACTTAAAATTAAATCATGTTTTTCTTAACCTTTTATTTATTTTATTTTCATCCCAATTAAAATTCTATATCAAAATAATTTTTTTTTTATTTTTTAACTAAAAATAGGAAATTTAATGGAATATGTGTGGGGGAGGAAATTTGTCATAATCTTATGGATTTTTCATATTTACCATTTTTCTTTTTTTATGTAATATTTTTATAATTGTTTCATGTTTTTCTTTTAGCTTTTTATTTTGGGTGTGTTTTTAGGAGTCATGGACTTAAATCATATATTATGTAAAATCCCCACCACACATGATATTTTGAAACATTTCATGATTTGATTTTTTTATTAATTTAAGCGATTCATGAATGTATTTTTCTACTTGGTTTTTAATACTTTCATGTAAGTATGTTTGATTTATTGTGAAACTCTTTTGTACCGGTACAATCCAAATTAAAAATCATTCCTAACCTGAGAGGTTTATAAAACCTTTTATCATATTCATTACATTTTAATTTTTATTGAGATTATAGAGAGAGGTTTTTTGGTTGAGAAATTTATTTTTTTATCATTTTAAAATTTATTAGACTTCATGGAATGTTTCATGTATTATTGAAGAACCACTTTGAAACCCCCTTTTTATATTCCACTCTTATTTTGGCCTAACTTTATTTATATCATTTATTAAGACCATTATAGTCCAATTTTTTTTAGGAAGCTATATTACAATCGATTTACACCATTAAAACATTCTATAGAAGTTAAATGCATGATTAGTATTGAAATATTTTGTGTATGTGTGTGTAGGTGGGGGATTCAGTTGTGATGTATGAATTTGAATAATTTGTTTCAGGTTAATTGAAATTGCTTCCATATATTTTTCAAATTTTTCAGAATAAACATTAATTATAAAATGATACATGTGGGGCTAAAATATCATCAAAAATGTGGATTGAGAGTTCACTAATACTATATTTTACTAATATTACTCATTTTTCTTGAGAATATGATTTTAAAGAGAAGTTCAAGATTTAAACTCAAGCTAAAATAATAATACAAATGTGGGAAAGGAGTGAAGAAATTTATTGTTCCTTTTTAAATGATAAATGTTTAACTACTTAAGTAAATCATTATGTATTTAGAGGTGATTCGTTTGTGATATAATTGAGGATTAAATCATTCTTGTGAATTTTTTTTTCATTCATATATATCACTTTAGAGATTTAGCCTCCTCATTCCTCCAATGATGTTTTTAATTTTAAAACCTACCAAACATTATCCTAATAAAAACCAATGTAAAAGGCCTCATGATGATACATTTTTTAATTTATAAAGTTTAAATACTATAAAAATGTAAATATTATATAGATCACACATGTTCTTCAGAATGGTAAAAGCTTCTTATAAAAATCATCGAGTGAAGAGAGAAAATTGTTTATAGGGAGGTAGGAGAAACAATCACATGAGGATTAAAATGAAATTGATTTTTTTTCTATTTTAAGGAAGTTAGGGAATTTGGATCAATGTTATTTGAATGATAATTCCTTATAAATAACAATTTAGTAGTGTTTTCATTTATTATTTGGATTTTTTAACTGTAGAATTAGATGATTACTTTGGAGTGCAATGTTTATGTGTGGGAAATTTATATAGCCAATATTTTGAATAATTCTATATTTGATTTTAATTTTTTAATCCCAATATAGTTTAATTTTATGGAAAAATATTATATTTTATTGGTTTAGAAGTATTTTGAGTATAATTTTTAAAATGAATAAAATTTAGAATTTTAATTATTTTATTCCAGTTTTGTATTTTAGCCATCTCATTCACAAAACTGGTCCAAATTTTGATATTATTTTTTATATTATTATTTGATCATTGGTATATATTACATTAATATATAAGAAAATCTAAATACAACATTTTTTGGCCAAAATAATCTCACAATTCAAGGCATCAAATATGTGGTTAGATCTAGTGAATTTTTTTATTATGGGAATATATCTGAAGAAATTAAAATCCAAATTGAGATAAAAGTTTACATACAGAAATATAACATATAGAGAAACCAATTTAATAAATACTTATTTTTTTAATTAAACATATATCAATTCCATAAATATATGGAACATTAGAGATGTGGAATATGAAGAATCATCCAGGACATAATAATTTTCCTTAGTAAACTAGTTGTACCTTTTCTTATAAGTGTCAAATGAAGCTATTTTTTTTGGTTTCATGTTTAATACATAGGGGAACAACCAAATAAATTAAATATTACCAAATTCATCCATTTAATTTTTTACCATGTATAATATTTCATAGGATAAATTTGGAGGGAAATTTGTATACACTTTTTCCAATAAACCCAAATGTCATCTCTTTTTCAAATGGATGAAATTATAGTTGGAATTATTTTTATTTTTTTAGTTAATTTTATATTTTTATATTTTTATATTTTTTTAATATATATTATTTTTATTCTTCTTATCATTCTATCATTTTTATATTTTGTGTTTCCACCTTGTTTATCACTACTGATAGCTATAATACTCGTGATCTTGTGTAACTAGCCTAATGAAGATCTCGGGAGGGGGGATAAATCTGTATTAAACCCAAGAAATTTACTATTCATTATTATAATTTATTGTTTTTTTATTATTAGGGAGGTGGTTATCTTATTAGAAAATGTGACTTTTTGTCTCCACTTTCCACCTAAGGATTAGATTTTTCTTATATATTATTTTCTCTCTATTGGAAAGATGGATGTGTGGTGTAGTGGATTTAATGAACTATATATTCACAAACTTATTTGAAAAGGATATTAAAACATATGATGGATTTTTTTAATTAATAAAAATTTAAAACTAAAAATGATATGATGAAGGTATACTCTGGGTGTTCTCTTGGGCATATCTCTTTTGTCTAATATTATTCGGCCTGTATTGATTCTGTTTTCCTCACATATGCATCTTTAAATTCTTGTATTTAATTCAATATAAAAAAGATCCAAATTCTTTTTTTTAATAATTATATTATTATATTAATTAGGAATAGTCAGTGTGTGAATATGAAATCTCCTCAAGAGTGATCACCCTCATCATATACTTATCTATACTAGGATAAATAAATTAATAAATTTTCCACCACCCTATAACAGGTGTTTCAAAACATGGAATAATTATGGGGATCCAAGTATTTTTTATTCACTATTTTTATTCATATATTGTAAATAATTTAATTTAATTTAATTTTAAAAAATAAATAAAATTTTATTTTTCCATGAATTGTTTCAATTCAAATTATCTTATAGAGACAAACCACTATCAGGTGAAATAATAAGTTTATAATGATCATTGAAAATGATTATTTACACATTATAGTTCATGTATAGACAAATTTAATTGACAAATTAATATTACCATGCATGTAAAAATAATAAACCTGAATAAGAATCATAACCAATGGTGGAATAAGTAGCCCCAATCATTTTTCATGTTAATGAATTTTAGGTTTCCTAGAATAAATACAATAAATATCCATAATGACTTGATTAACTATTTTTCAATGATTTCTATCCAATATACATGAAAATAGATATACATTTGGGAAATCATAATGTATATGGAGATTATTTTTGAAATTTTAAAGAATATGAAATGATAATTGATTCTCCCATCTATGAAAATGATAAATCAACTCATCTCTTCTACACTCATTCATTGTAGAATGACGATAATGATAAAAAAATTGAGATTGAGTTATCAATGAAACATATAAAATTGACCAACTTTCATTTGGAATTTCTAGAAACGTAATATTTATATATTGATTCTTTATTTTTTTAATCTTAATTAATCTGAATTATTTTATGAATTCCCCTTTTCTTAAATTTTTTACAGAACAAACATGGTGTAGGCCTTGTAAATTAATTTTTATAAAGAATCTATATATCTAGTGGTAGATTAAGAAGATTTGTATGATCTAATAGTAATGATACTACCTCATATGTAACTACATTCACATAATATGGAGGAAGAAACCACAAACAATAATTGGGACCACCCCTACCTTATTTTCTCTCACTCTCTAGACCTAAAATTCTATATTACTTCTTTATTGGGGCTTAGAAATTTAATTTTATTCATTGGGGTATCCATTCTTGGTGCCTAGTGATGTGAGAAAGGATAATTAATATGTGTTTTTCATCTTAATGAAACATCAACCACCATCAAAATTGGAATAAAATTATATAACTTATTGACAAAGGGGAGTAAAAACCTAGCACCTGATTTGGGGTCTTAACTAAACCTTATTTTTTTAATTCCATGGTATATTTATTTTTCTTATTTTATTTTTTTATTTCTTTTAGTTTTAATGTGTTAACATCTAGTATCCTTAATCAAGGATGCCACTTAAAAATACATTTGGTTGCCTCTCTCATTTTCTATATTTTATATTATTCCCAATTAATATTATGTATAAAAATATTTCATGATATTATTTGAACTAAATGTGGTTAGTAAATAGAATATTCATGGGGGAGGGATTTCAACTTTTTTTTTAAATTTTTATTATTTACTTTTTTTTTAATTTTTCATATTTTTCTTGTGGATTTTTTTTTGTGTTTGTAGGATTATTAGGCTTGAATTGAATAATTAATAAAATCAAAAAAATAATGGTATATTCAAAACACTTCATGAATTTAAAATTCTATATTTAAATGATTGATGAATAGATTTTTCATACCAATGTCCAATATTTTCATTTAATGAAGTTTGATTATTGTTAAACTCATTCGCAATAGTGTGGTCAAAATTGAAAGTATTACCCAACCGATGAGGATTCTAAAACTTTTTGACATATTCATTACAATTTTATTTTAATTGATAGTTTATAAAAATGTTGTGTGATCCATATCTTTCTTTTATCCACTTTTTAAATTTATTTATATTTAATGAAATTTTTTATGTATGATTGTGACACCACTTTAAAATCCACAATTCGCATTCAACTATTTTTTGTCCTACCATTGTATATAAAATATATTAAACCATTATTATCCATGAAATTATTTCTTATGAATCCAAATTATAATCCATTTATCCCTTTAAAAGCTTGTCTATATGTTAAATACATAATTATTGTTGAAATAATGTGTTGGGGGGGGGGATTTGGTTGTGTTTTACTGATTTGATAAACTTATTTGAGAGGAATTAAAAGTACAACCATATTTATTGCAGTTTTAATAGAAGAAACATTCTTGATGAAAATTTTAATGATTGGGTAAAATATCATTAAAAAATGCAGTTCGGGGTGTCACTAATACATGTTCTTCTAGAACTATATCTCTTTTCATCAAAAATATGATTTCGAAGAGAAATTCTAAATATTAATACAAGTAGTAACAATTCTATAAATGAGTGAAATGTGGAAAGAAATTTAATATTTATTTTTAAATTTTGATGTGTGAACTACCAATGTAAAACAAGAGTAGTTTTGGGGTGATCCATTTTTGATCTCATTGAGGAGAACACTATTCTTGAGAAATAATATTTCCATGAATTTGTTTAACTTTAGAGATTATCCCACCTTATTTTTTCTAGGATGTTTTTACATTTAAAACATTAAAACCCTTATCCTCATAATATACCATGTAAAAGAACTCATTATTGAAATTATTTTTAATATATAATGTGTATTAAGGGGAGGATAAAAATAATATTGAGATCACACATGTTTTTTAAAATGTAAAATAATCCATATAAAAAATCGTTGATTTAAGAAAGAAATATTTCTCTTGGGAAGAAGTTACAACATAAAAATGATGATTAACATGATAATAAATGGTGTTTTTATTTTTTAGGAGTTATGATATGTATATAAGTAATGATAATTCCGTAGATATTATAATTTCGTAGAGTTTTCATTTCTTCTTTGATAAGTTATTATTTCACCTTGGTATTAGATGATTCCTTAGGAGTAATATTTTTAATCATGGGGGAATTAAATGATCAAATATTTCAAATAATTTTAATTTTCATTTAAATGTTTTAACCACACAAAACTGTTATTTTTTGTGAAATGTTTATGTTTCATGGGTTTAGAATTTTTTATCTAAAATGTAAGAGATTCTTAAATATGAAATTTTAATTTATTTTAGGTTAGTTGTTTATTTTGACCATATATAATACCAAACTAACCCAAATTTTGATATTAATTTATTAGGGTAATTGTATTGATGAAATATATTTTATTAAACTGTAAGAAGATAAAAATATTTCATTTTGATTCCCATATGGAGTTCACAATTCAAGCCTTGGAATCTGGACCTATATATGGAGAATTTTTAAGATGAGACTATATATCACAATGTATAATCCCAATTAAGCTGAAAGTTTACTTCAATAAATAAGAAATATACAAAAAAACATTAATAACAATTTCATTATGTGATTAAACATATATCAATTCTATAAATTCATTGTAAACAAGATATGTGGAATATAAAGATTCATACATTCAAGAATAATTTTCGTTAGAAAATTGGATTTAATGTTTTTTACATGTGTCCAATATAGATTATCTTTTGTGGAAACACATGAAATAAATAGTGTAAAAACTTAACATGATAAAATCTTTCCCAATTGAATCATTTATGGTATCCACCACATGGGATCCTTCAGATAAAATTTTTGAATAAAAATATTTCCACCCTTTTGTGTGTAAAAAGTATCTTATCTAAACATAAACAGATTTCATTATAATTGGCCATTTTGGTAGTATTTTATTTTTATTTTACGATTTTTTAGTAGTTCTAAATTTAAATATATATTATATTTCATCTTACTATCATTATTTCATTTTTATCTTTTGTGTTTCCATCTCATTCTTCTCTATTGTGATATCTAATACTCATGATCATGAGTAACAAATGTCAAGAGTCTCTTGGAGGATGAATAAATGTAAAACTAAAGTCATTAAACATTTATTCATACTATTTATTATTTTTATAGATTTATGTAAAGGGGGATCTTAGTGGGGACGACACCTTTGTGTCTCCACTTTCTGCTTGAGGCTTCACTTTTTCATTTTCTTTATTTTACCTAAATAGAGGAGGTGGATGTGTGGTGTTGTTGATTGGGTGAACTATATATTAACATAATAGGTAGAATATACAATTTACACATATTATGGTGTGTGTTCATATTTTATATTTAAAACTAATAACAAGATAATTAAGGGTTACTCTAGATGTTCTGCTGGATGGATCTTTATTTTGTCTACCACTATTTTTCCTCTATTCATTCGAATTTCATCTCATCTGCATGTTTAAATTCTAGTTTTTTTAATATAAAAAACAAAATCTTTTTTTCCTAAGTATATTATTAGGTTAATTTTTAGTCGTAAGTGCTTGACTATGAAATCTCATCAATAGAGATGACCTTGGTCAGCTATTGTGTTACACCAGGAGAAATAAATTAATAGCCTTTTCACCACCGAATGAAATTCATATCAAAAAATGAAACTATATCTAGGGATCCATGTGGTTTTCACTCACTTATTTTACTAACATTTTTTAATTAGATTTGTTTTAATTTATTTTGATGAACGAAAATAATTCTATTCATCAATGGTGCATTTCAATAAAAATTATTTTTCATGAAGTAACCACTCATAGGTTAATGAATAAGGTCACGATGATATTAAATATAAGTTGGAAAGAATTAGTGACACATTAGAGGAAATGGAAGGTTAAATGAAATGGATAATTGAATATGTCCATGAATTTCAAGAGTATAAACATGAACAATAACTGGAAAAAGCGGTGGAAGAAGTAGCACAAATAATTTTTCATGTTGGAGAATATGAGGAATCCTAGAAGAAATTCAATGAATATCAATTCAGACTTATTCAACAATTTATAAGGCATTATTTTTAAAGACACTATATTTCATATGAATTTGTGAAATAAAAATAAATTGGATGGGCATTGGGTAAATTTTATAAAAGATGAAAAGATTTGTGATTATCCCATCTATGATAATGAAAAATCGTCTTCTATCAAACTCTATATTTATATGGATTATTATTATGAACATGAACATGATATTATTGATTTCTCAAGGGACATAACATAAGAGATAAATTTAAATTCTGACTTACTAGAAATAAGAAATTTTTTTTGTTGATTTTTCATATTTTAATTTTTTACTAGATGAATTTTTTTCCACTTATCTAAACCTTCGGATGCATCTCACAAGGATCAAGACATTTATATTCATGTTAAGGGAAAATTCATATAATTAGTTTTACAATATTTATAGATTTTAGTGCCCCAAATTTTGAGACTACCACCTCTACAATAACATGTATATTATTTCAAGGAGGACTCAATAGGAGCCAATATAGAGAACCCTAATAATCATTTCTCTTACTAAATCAACATCAAATTACCACTTTATACTTTCTTTGGGGTTAGGAATTTTATTTTAATATTTAGGGGTCTCTATTATGGGTATATACTCATTGACACTAGGAAACGAAACATGTGGTGGTTCATCTAAAAGAAACTACACTAACTATTTTATTGGCGATAATAGTTTTCTACATTCTAGTAGGGGTAAATAAATACTAAGAACCCACCTAGGGGAAAAACCAAAATTTATACCCTCTATTTCCCATTTAATTTTTTTATTTATTTTTCTTTTAATTTTTTTTAATTCTTGTAGAGTTAACGTGGTATTAGTGATGAGTTTAACTCACTTTTTCACTTAAAAATAAATCATGTCACGTCTCCCATTTTATTTATTTTATTTTCATCCAAATTAGAAATTTTCATGAAAATATTTTTCAATCTAATTTGAACTAAAAAAAGTTTAGTACATGGAATAAGTTTTGGAAAGGGATGTCAACTCGTTTTTGGTACTTTTATGAGTTTCCATATTTTGAATTCTTTTTTCCCTAAATTCTTCATGTTTTACTTTTAGTTCTTATTTTTTGGTTTTTTAATGATTTTTGATCTTGAATCAAACTCATTGAAAAATACAATCTATATTGGTATTTCTGGAACAATTCCTAATTTGAACATTTGTGGATTTAAATTATTTCTAAATGGACTTTTATTTCTTATTTCAGATCATTTAATTTAATGATATTTGATTGATTGTAAAACTCATGTTTACTAGTACTGTTCACATTATAAATTTCTCTAAACAAATGAGGTTTCTAATCATTTTTTGGCATATTATTTAAATTAAAAATTTTTCTTAAGATTATAGAGTTAAGTTATCTGATAAGAAAATTTCTGTATTTTTTTCTTTATAAAAGCTAATATAGTTCATGTAATGTGTCAAGTTTTATTAATGCCCCACATAGAAAGCAAATATTTTAAATTCAACACATATTTTGGAAAACCATTAAATATAACCTTTAGTATGCCCATATTATCCAATAAATGCTTTTATAGGAATCCATATTACAATCTATTAATACATTTACAACATGATTTAGATGTTAGAAGAATTATTATTATTGAAATATATTAGAGGGATTTTGTTGTGTTGTGTGATTTGAATAATTTGTTTAAGATGAATTAAAAGTGCCATAATAATTATTAATACATTCTTTAAAGAAACATCCAGGATGGAATGTTCTAATATTGGATAAAATATAATTAAAAATATTGGTTGGATGTGAACTAATACTTTTTGTTCTAATTCTTCCCCTCTTTTCCTCAAAAATATGATTTTGAAGAGAAATTACATATAATAATTTTGGATAAATATTCCTAATAATGGGGTAGGGGAAAATTTATTAATTATATAGAAATGATAATGTGTGAACTAACTAGGGAATAAAAGAGGTATTTTTATTTGATTCAATTCTAGGTTGATTAAGGAGAAAAAAATATTCAGAAAAATTATTTCAAGGTATTTGAATTATTTTAGAGATTAGCCTCCTCATTATTGCTCTGATTTTTTTACATTATAAAGCTTCTAGAAATTAGCCTAAAAAAATCCATGTAATATAATTAATAATTGACATATTTTTTACTCCACGAAGTGTAGATATGTGGATGATATTTATCATACGATTATCTGACATGTTATTGTGAATGAGAAAAACACGACATCGAAAATCCTTGAGTAAAGAAAGTAATGTTTTTTTGGTGAGGTAGGTAAAACATGGGACATAGGATTAACATTATATTGAATAGATTTTTGTGATTTTGGAGTTGTTCGAGAATTTTTATTCATGTAGGAGGCCTGATTATTCCTTCGACATTATAATTGAGAAGTGTTTCATTTTTCCTTTGGGGAATTTGTTTTGAACTTGGTATTAGATGATTTCCTAGGATTGTAATTTTTATGTGTGGTGGAATTTATATAAATTATATATTCAATAATATTACTTTTAATTTATATGTTTTAATCCAACCAATGTTTTATTTTTTTGGGAAATAGTTACAATTTATGGGTTTAGATGATTTTTTACCTTAATAATGAAAATGGATTAATTTTGGAATTTTAAAATATTTTAAGTCAGTATTGTAATTTTTACATATCATCCCCTAAATTGATCAAAATTTTGGAATCCACTTTTTTAGTATTACAAGATTTATGGGACACATTTCATTAAATTATATCATGGTATGAATCTAACATTTTGATGCCCAAAATAATCTTATATGTAAGGCCTTGGAATTTGTTCATAGATTTAGTTAATTTTTAAGATATCCCTACATATCACAATGTACAAGCTATATTGAGATATAATTTGAAATGAATAAATTAGTCATCCTTGTAAACAACATTGATAAATATGGACACAAGTAATTTTATCTATATTAATTCCATTAATCCATTAATCAATTGGAAACTAGAGATAGGTAATATGAAGAGTCATCCTAGACTGAATAATTTTCAAGATTAAAATGGCTATAACTTTTCTAAACATGGTTAATGAAGATAAAATTTTGTTGTAAAAAGTTAAAAACGTAGGTGAACAACTTAATTGAGGAAAATATTCCTAATTAGTTCTTTTATTGTGTCTAACACACATGATCTTTCATAGGATATATTTCAAGATAATATTTTCGATACTTTTTCCGTTAAATTTTTTTCAGCTCTCCATTTCAATGTGTTTTCATTATTGTTTAACATTTTAGTATTTTTTTAGTTAATTTAATATTTTTATTGTTTTATTAATTTTTAATATATTTTACTTTTCTTCTTCTTATCATCCCCATATAATTTTCTTTTGTGTTTCCACCCTTTTCTTCTCTACTATGATCTCTAGAACACATGATAATTATTAACCAATATAAACAGTATCTCATGAGGATAAATCATTGTTTAAAAACGTCATTGTACATTAATTTTTTCAATTTCATAATTTATTAGAGTTAGGAAAGTGGGATATTAGTTGTAAAGGAACTTTATTGTCCCCACATTCCACCTGATGTATTGATTTTTCTTATGCAATATATTCCATTGATCGAGGAGGTGGATTTGTAGTGTAGTGGGTTGATTAAACTATATATTCCTAACTTGGTATTCTCTTGGGAGGATATAATTTTAGTTTATCATCATTCTATCTGAATTCACTCTATTTTTAAATTCATATTAGTTTTTAAATTATTATCTTATATTCAACTTAGAAAATAAATTCATTTTATTGATAATTAGATTATTAGATGAACTGGGAATAGCGAGTCCTTGACAGTGAAATATCATCAAGAGAGATGAAACTGATTATCTACTATTTTATACTAGAAAAAAATAATTAATAACTTTTTTACCACACTATATAAGGCATGTTAATCCTTAAGATGAGGGAGGTTCTTGAACACTGAGGTTTAACCAATTCTTATCAATTGTTGTAGTTGGTAATGACGTAGTCATGATGGATACCACATGGTTTTTAGTTCTCCTATGACCTATTTTTATAAATCAATATTCCATATTTTATTTTATAAAGTGATATATGATCTCAATATGTATGGTATGAGAGTTTTGTTTGCGATCATTATTTGGTTCAATCACAGTCTTGGTATAAATAAATATCATCATTAGATACATCAATACCTCACCAATATCCTCCAACTATTACATAATCCACAATGTTTTGTGTATTCTTTGGGTACTAATCTATATTTTTCCTCTTTCATGATTAGTGAAATGCTTTTCTTATTTTTACTCAACAATCCAAAACATTTCTTTTTTAGTTTATAATGAACCGACACTTGTGTAATTCTGGTCCACCACATCACCAACCCAGTATACAACTAAATATTCTGATAAATCATGATCCTTTCTTACATCAAAGATAAATACAATGTTTATAGTACCTTAAATTCACCTCATTATCTATTTGTCTCCTGCGATATGATCATACTTTGGACTATGTTATACAAAATTCACCACACATGATTCAAAAAATATATCATTTCACATTACAATTAAATATTTTAAAATTCCAATTATTGTTTTATATAAGGTAGTGTCCATATAATTCTCATCATCATACTTACCAATATTGGATCGAACTACAGTTAGAGTTGGAATTGGTTTTGAATCATGCATATCAAATTTCTTTAGCATCTCTCTCACATACTTAACATAAGTGATAATATTGTATTTCTTTTATTGAACAACCTATAGTTCAAAAAAATATGTATGTACTCTACTAATGTACATTTCAAGTTCTAAACTAATTAATTTAGAAACATTATACACATAATTATAAATTTTCTAACATATATTGTATCATCCACATAAACAAACATCATTACTTATTATAACTTGTATGCTTCCACATTAATATTATGATCAAGATTTCCCCTTTTAAATTCCACCTTATTTAATTATAAATCTATCCAATCATACCCTGATCACGGTACTTGCGTTAGCCTATACAAGTCCTTCTTTAATCAGTACACATTGGTATCACCATTTCCAATCAAGAATCCCACTATATATTCAATATAAACATACTCTTAGTATAAACCATTCAATAATTATTTTTTAAATCCATTTGATAAATCATAAAACCTCATAAAATTTACATTACCAAGAATATCATAACGGACTCAATTTGAGACAAAAGTGTAAGAATTTATTTAAAATCATAACCTTACATCTATTCATATACATAAAAAACGATACATGCCTTATTTGGGATAATTGTGTCATGCTTGTTGAATTTGTTCTTGAATATACATTTTTATTCTAATCACATTTTTATGTTCAACAAACTTAAAATGTTCCAAAGTTTATTTATTATCAACTTCTTATAATTACACAATTATTTATATAACCCATGAATCATCTTTTCTTGCTTCTACAAATGATGTTTTTTAAAGATGATAATAGAGAAGCTTGATGAAAATTGATTATCCTTTATGTCATTATTAATGTAGACATATATCTTATTATATTATATGGATCAAATTATACTCTCTTATTTCTCTTTTAAAGAATATTTTGAATTTATTTAGCAATGATTTCATTCATTGATTCATCATTGGAAGTTTTATCATTTATGGAATTTTTTACAGTCACAAAATTTGTACAAACTTCATTCTTCTCATAATAAAACTCTACAATGTTTTAGATTATCAAATTAATTCTACATTTCTCATAATTTGTTTTGGAATTATTACCCTCCATGAATTTATGAATAATTTTATTATAGAAGTTTAATGACTCAATCTTCATCAAGTGGTCTAAAAAGACTCCTTACACATTTTCATTACCATACATTCATTAATTTCCTTATTTATTATGAATATAAAATCTACCTCTAATGAATCAAAAATATTTTAGAGTGGTTTCCCTTTGTTTCAAAAATTCATAGGGTGTCATATCCTACCAATGGATTAACATTATCGATTATGAGTATACAACATAACTTGTATGACCCACCTCCAATAGTGATGATTGTTTTTACTATTGATCAATACTATTGTATCCATATTGTTCACCATCTAATTTCATCATTCAATAACTCAATTCTATTAAGGAGTTCTTACCAAGGATACCCTAGGATTAATTCCATGTTCTTCAGGTATTTATCAATTTTAATAGATTTGTATTCTTTATTATTGTTGGATCAAAATTTCTTTATTGTGTATCTGGATTCATTTTTATTCCCCTTTGATACCTATTTATATAGTCAATGGATTCATTATTTAACTTCATGAACATAACAAGTGTAACTATACCATAGTAATCAATAAAATGGACGAATGATATTTCTCCATGTGTTTCATGTCATTTCATTAAGCCCCAAACATCAGTGTGAACTAGATAGATGAGATTAGACTCCATTTTATTTTTTGGCTGATATAGATTTATAACTATATTTCCTATCATACATGCATCACATATCATTAAAAAATCATATATCATATTAAGAATTTCCATCACATATTTTTATCTTGGATAATTTCTCAATGCTTTATTATTTTTCTTTTCCTTGTATCTGATACCAGATGCTTTTCTCTTCTTAAATAGTTTGTAGAATACTTTTTTCTTTACTATCTACATATTATCGATTGACATTCATCCTCTAACATATCATTGGATATTTTTCATACAAACCATTAATTAGGCATCTATTTGGTAAAATGTTACCTTATTTATATAATGATAATGTTTAATCACAAATAATATGTTTTACCATAATCTTTCCATAAAGAGAAATTTTGTCTTCCTAGACTAATTGCTTATTAATTGAGAATTTCCACTTCTTTTACCTTAAAATCACTATTTATATTGAGAGACATCATTTTACTAACTCATCCATTTATATTTTTTGGAGGGTAATATATGAAATCACATTCGATGAACATAAACTTTCAAGGATCTAGGTTATACTATTCTTTATTTCATTGAGAGTGATTTACACAATTTTTTCCTTCTCTCTCTTATAATTGTCATTCCACAAGATGTCCTATTGAGATGTGTCATGAGATGTCCTCTTCTATTTCCCATCTTCATAGGTTGTCTAGTCATACTCATATTTATGTTCATATAGATAGTTTCTAATTTCCCCTAGAACTAGGTTAGGTTTCCCTATATTCATCTACCTTTGACTCCCTTATGGTCTAATTCCATTTATTTTTAATATATAATCAACTTCATTGTACCCAAAATTAGATAAATGAAACAAATATCCCTATAAATAGTTTCTTTTATTAGATGAAGAATATAATATCATTCTTATTTATAAACTTGGAAGAAATTATTCATTCAATTAACTCCTTTTGTAGAATATTGTATAAAGAAGTATTCTCTTTTAAATGATTAAGTGATTGTTTCTCAGGTTTAGAGGGTATAAGACATGATTTTTTGGGTTACGATATAACATATGGTGAATTATAATTTTTGGACACTTTCATGTCATAAATTATAGAATATGTAATATGTTTTTTCATTGGTAACTAGCTATAATATAGATTACAACTCATGAATATTACAATCCATTAAATCCTTTTTATTTTATAAATTACTTTTACAAAATATTATTTATTTTCATACCATAAAGTCAATGATCATTATAAATTTAACTTCAAATGACGTGTTCTTCATTTTATACGATTTATGAGATATTTACACTATAATACTTGTGTTATTCCATAATAACATCTGCCCAATAGGTTTTATCATGCTGAATTCTTAACACAATTTTCATTCGGTTTGTTCATCCCAGCCTCAAACCCTAGGAATTTCCTGGTGAAAATTGGGTGATCTCTACCCCTTATTATTTCCTCCATTAAATTTTTGATCTCATTTATTGTTGAATTAGTTCTCCTGAGTAAGACACCTTTCTGCTTCTTCGTTATCATTGGTAATAAAAAGAACATTTCAATGCATTTTGGATTCACCAACATTGTGGGGATGTTTTTTATTCTTCAATATCTGTTTTGTTATCTTTTTTTGTGGGTCGGTCCATTGTAGGTTGTAGTTCAGTAGCTTCATGTTCTTTGATTTATGTTTTTATCTACACTCTCTATCATCTATCTTTTTTTTCTAGGTGATTCTAAGATAGATGAATCAATTCTAGTAAATCCATTATTTTTAGTGCATTCCTTCTAGTGTTGATGGATTATATTATAAGTGTGTATAATAATAGTTGAGGTAAGTGGTTTTGTATCTAGAATATGTGGAATAAATAATATTTTCCTTTTTTATATATTGAAATATAAATGAATTAGAATGGTTCATTTTTATGAGTAAATTTATTCTAAAAAAATATTGGTTTTTCATTGGTTTTGGTTAAAGGAAAATGGTGTTTTCAAATTATTTTCTAGTGGACAAAATATTTGTGAACTTTTTTTGAAATTTGGATCCCTTTGACATGATTTATGAAATAAATCACATTGTAATCCCTAGGTAAATAGGTGGAAGGTGTATATTGGGTCCATCATCCACAATATTGTCAGGTGGGTGAGGGGTTCAAGCATGGGGTGTTCCACTTCTCTCTAGGCCTGTTATTATTGTGAATTTGTATCAAATTGTTTGGGGGTTCACTCATTGGGTGTTCCTCTATTCCCTAAGATTATTATTCTAGGGAAATGATTAGTTGTTTTTTGAGGTTCGCTCAAGGGTTGTTACTCTTCTCCTTAAGACTATTTTTATTGGGACATAGTTTGACATTGTTAGGAGGTATCAATCATGGGGTGTTCCTCTTATCTTTAGGTTCATATTCTAATGACATGGGTGGAAACTATTCATTTATTTTAGTATATGTATTCTTCAAGTCTTAAATGTTTTGATCCTATGATTCTATACCAGTGTGACTCTCTTTTTACTATTTGGATTTTATTATTGAAACAATTTTTTGAATTATTTTTAACTAGCTTGTTTAAAAACTATGGGAAAATTGAAATATTAATCATTATTATTATATTTAATAGTTTTATAACTTATCATTCCAGGTTTTTCGTAAAAATTTGAATAATATGATAATTTTTAGAGAAAAATGATATGGAAAACTCGGGTAGGATCCTACATTTCTTTTTTAGCTCACATCTAACACACCGCTCTGGTGGTTTCTAAAAATGGTTATTTCATGTGATGCAGTGAAAGTAATGATATTACAGTGATGTGGTGAGGTTTTGTTAATTTGGGTATAGGTAGTTGGTGGTGAGATATTGGAATATTTCCAACATATCACATGGAGTTGATGGATTTTTTTAGTTTTCCTTTTTTGAACTATTCTTCGGTGTCTGGTTTATCTGATTTGAGTTGTATCACTTTTATAATTTTCATTTAGTCATGGAATTTATTTCTTATTTTTTTATTCAATTTTTTCATTATTATATGTAAATATATTCCTTTTAATCTTGTTAATATTATGAAAAATTATTCTATATAGTTGTTTTTCATGCTTGAGTGCTATTTCTAAATCAATGAAGATTGTGAACTCCCTTTGGGAAAGTGGAGGATTGGGTAATATCCAATTTTATGAGGGTATGTCATGGCATTTTGTTGATGTTTAGTATCATAGTAAATTTTACTCTTATTCTTGGGTTGTTGTTATATAGGAAATAGTATTTTTGGAATATTAGAGGTAGGTTGCAGTGAGTATCTAGCCATCTCTTTCTTTTATGAGAATAATGTTACCATGGGATATTGGGATGTGTGTCTCTTGTGTTGAGTTTATCAAAATAATGTCAGTTTTTTATAGTTTTTTAGTTTATCCTATGATTATTCTAGTTTTTTGATAATTTATTCTTTTTTAGTGTGAAATGATATGACTTTGAGACATCCTCCATAGGTTCCATAATAGGGTTTCGTAGATGCTCCATAGGGGAATCTATATCTGGATCAGAATTTTATGGATTCTATCATTTGAGTATTCTTTTCTAAAGGAAAAAAATGTAATTCAAATCCATATTGCATTTATTCATTTATATCTATGATCTAGAGGAAAAAGATATTGACATTGGGTGTTTTTTATGAGAAACCACCATCTTTTAAATGTAAGAATAAGACCCAAGGGGAGGAGGAATACCTAGATAATATCAATAAGATATTTGACTTCCCAGATACACCAGATAATTTTAATGTGAATTACTCCACATTAATTCTTTAGGGATTTGGAAATTGATTGTAGGGTTCTATAGTATAGCAGGCAGACACATTGTCTAAAATTATGAAGGTTTCAAGAAACTTGTATTCTATTAGTTTAATCTATATTAAATGAGTAATAAAAAGTCTCTATAGTTACCCTCCTTGAAATGAGAAACGTTTTCAATGTTAGAGTTCACCAATAGGTTCATAGAGGGGGTTCATTTTTCTCCAGAATTAGTAATAAATGATTTTTAGAAATCATATAAGTACCTATAGGGTTTGCGAGTAGATATCATATCATAGTTTTTTATACTGAAACATTCTACCTATGTTGAGATGATGGATAGGGAAATAATGGTATAGATTTATATGGTAGAAATAAATGGCTACTATCCCCTTTCACTTACACCTAATGGATGTTTAAGTGGAATATAGGGAAATAAGGGGAATGAAATGAGCATCTTAGGAGTGGTGAGGTGGTTCCCAATAACGGGAATTCCTTAAACCATCAATTATAGTTACCAGTGTTCCCCTAACTTGCTTCTAGCATGGAATGTTCAGGCACAAATGATGTTCTTGTCCCACCATAGTAAATATGTGGAATGGTTGTGGATGTTATGACCATCAGGAGTGTTTTTTCCAGGCTATGTAAATGCCTTATTATGGTCAAGGTTCTTCAACTCCAAATCATAATATTGTGTATTCAAAATAATCAAAGTACATAAAGATTTTAACACTAGCCTCATTAATGAATCACCTTAATTTATTGGATGATTCTTTGATATAGGTTAACACATGTCAAATGATAGTGAGAGGTACCATATTTATTGTAACCACTATAGTTACTACTTTACTTGATACTAGTGCCTCTCACTCATTTATGTTAATACATTTTATTTATGTGTTAAAACTGGCAATGTATCTCATTTCCTTCTTTATTGAGTTAGTGATACCACTTTTAAAAAGGAATGATTTAGGGTTTCAATGTTGTTCTTTTCCTATTTCAATAGTTTGAACATATTTTGTTTAGGATTTTCTCATTCTCAATCTAGATCTATTTTAGGTCATTGTCATGATGGATTGGATTATAACTCATCATGATGGGGTTTATTTTTGTCATCACTATGTCACCTTCCTTACTAATGATGTGAGCTATTAATTTTCTCTGGGAGAGTGGTATTTAAGGTCTAGTAATGCAAGACCTTACATCCTATAGTTCATAATTTTGTTGTATACTATTACTCTTGATCCTGATGTGGATTATTCTCTTATTGATCATATCATGATTGTTTGGGACTCTTCTTACTTGTTTCCAAAAGAAATATCCCATCATTATCCATATAGGGAGTTAGAGTTTATGATTGACATGGTTCTAGATATACAGCCCATCTTGATACCCTCCTAATATATGGAACTAGAGAAGCTGAATAATTTCAAGATCCAGTTGGAATATCTAATCATGAATGGATTTGTTCACTATAATGTCTCACCCTTGGAATCCCTTGTACACTTTTCTAAGAAGGTTGACGATTCAATTTTATTGTGCATAGAGTATTATATGTTTAATTGAGTAAAATTTAAGAATATATATCATTTATCCATTATATAAGACTTGTTTGACTAGTCATTAGAGGAAAAGTGATTTTCAAAGATCCAACATCAGTTGTGATATCTTCTTCTCTGAGTTAGAGTGGATGATATTTAGAAGATTGATTTCAGGAGAAGGTATGAGCATTATGAATATCTTGTGATTTCAATAGTTATGAATATATATCATAAAAATTTTATGGATATGATGAATTGAATATTCCATTAGTATCTCAAGACCTTTGTGTATTTGTTCATAAAGGATATTTTGGTTTATTAGAGGTTTGAGTGGGAGTATGAGCACTATCTAAATCTTCTTTTGGAAATATAAAGGAGTTAGTGTTTTTATAGAATTATTTGAAAATGAAATTTATGGATCCATGAAATTAATTTCATAGGAAAAATGTTTTAGGGGCATGGATTATCAGTTGATCCTGAGAAGGTGAAGTACTTTTTGTCATTGGAGGATCCACAAAAGATATTTGAGATATATATCTTCCATGTCATTACTAGATATTATCTATAATTTTTCAAATACTTATCTATGCTAGAATCACTCTAGACTAATCATATCCTGAAACATGATAAATTAATATGGGATGAAAAGTTTCATACTTATATTTATGATTTGTAATAATGTATAACATCGACACATATCTTGATCTTACCTGGTCCCAATAAAAATCTAGTGGTATTTTTTGATGATGATGGAGAATGTTTGGATTGATTAATTATTCCTGATGGGAATTTTGTGGCCAATGTAGCTCTCTAGATTCATCCCAATGAGAAGAATGATTCCAATTCGGATTTTGAGATTTATATAGCTATGAATGAGCTTAAAGGATGGTGGAACTATCTTTTTGGGGAGATATTTACCATTATTTTTGACCATCTGAAGATTATTTTCTCAGAGGGACAAAAATTTCAAACATAGAAGGTCGATATAATACCTTCATATGTTTGATTTTTTAATTTCATAGACAATAGGGATTGTAAATTTCATCATAGGCACTCTTAGTAGAAATGTTCTATTGTAGGATATCCTAGAATTAAAAGAAGAGTGGAACCTCATGTGACACATCACTATGTTTTATCTGTATAGTTAATAGGATGGATCATGTATGGTTATAACTAATTTTAATCTATCTTCATCTCTAATTAAGTGTATTCTTAAAAATAAATAGTAGGATGACGATTTAAGATGAATTAGAGAAATAGTTTTTGGTAGGGATATTGTTCCCTATTAGTCTCTCCCTTCTAAATATATTCATTACTTTGGGAATCATTTTTCCCTCTTAGTATCTATGAGGAGTTAATTTTTTTTACTCGAGTAGTTTTCATGGGATTTTCAGTCAGGAAATATGAAGATGTATTATGAAATTAGAGTATTATTTTGGTGGTTGGTTATAAAGTGAAACATTGTAGATAATGTGTTCCACTGTTACAAATACTGATGGATAAATTAAGAGCATAAAAACCTTTTATTTTTCTCAAAAATAATCTTGTGCCAGTTTGGAAATGGTACAAGGTGTCCATTCACTTTATTTTTGGATCACCACAGAATCCCTGAGGGAAGAATACTATCTGGATTGTGATTTATTAGTTAATGAAATCATCCCATTTTATTATGATAAGGGAAACCACTAAGGGTCATGATTCAGAAAAGATGCATGTACAAGATATTGTAAGTTAACATAGGGTTCCCTCTTCTATTGATTCGAATAAGGATCCTAGGTTTTCCTCTAAGTTCTAGAAGAATATTTAGGAGGTAATGGGAATATAGGTTTAGTTGAGTTTAGCTTAGCATCCATAGGTTGATGATCAAATAGGTATTCTGTTAATATCTTGGATGATATTCTCATTTTATTTGTCTTAGATTATGGTGGATCATGTGATATCCATTTGGGACTGGTTGAGTTTGAATATAAAAAAATTAATAGTCATTGATAAGAATGAATCTCTTTAAGACTTTGTGTGGTTTTACATTAAGATCACCTATTTATTGGGAAGTGGTGGGTGAGTACTTTCATGTGGGATCAAGTAACATTTAGGGGGTGTCTTTGAGGATTCTATATATACATTAATGTCTAGTTATAGTTCATATTTATAGGAAATAATATTTAGATCATCGATGTTTCTATTTATTGTATTTTGTTGGTGACCGAGTTTTTTGAATATTTATCATCAGTTGATTCATTATCAGCATAGTAAATATGAAATGTTTTCATTTAGATATGTTGAACAATTTAATTCCACTGATAGTATTTGGATGGTTTCATATTACTTATAATCACTAACTTTGTTGACATGTATCCATGATTTTATTCAAATATATTAACTCAAGAAGTATCTTTAATGCCCTGTCCCTTTTTGAAGATGTTTGAGGCTCATTTAAAGGTATTGTTTTCTTAGTAATGATTAATTTTCAATGGGTTTTATCATGGGGTATGTTTGGGTGATTTTTTTGGAAAATATAAGAAAGAGGGTAGTACACAGTTGGTGCATAGTTTTCCCTAACCATGTACCCTGGAATAGCAAACCGTGCAACCCTAAATAGATGGGTTTTTCATGGTTGGAACATGGTTTGTCAAATTAGGTACCCTAAAACAAGAAATTGTGCATACCCTTGATGAAGTTCATGGTTAATGTGAATGATTAGATGAAATTTTGAAACTTGAGCAACAAACCGTTGATATGAGATTTTAATCCCCAAAATTTTGTTAAAAAAATTATTGAACCCCCATCTTATAACCTTGAATATAACGACCCATACATTACATACATTGTTATTAATTCATAATTGAAGCACACTTATTACAACATATAACAAAACCAGTAAAGGACCGTATAGGTATAGTGTCTTTAGAAACTGGGAAACATAAACAACTGGTTCATAAATCATCTACAATGTCTCCCTTTTATTTTATCATATCTAGAGTCCCTTTTGGAATATCTTACTTAATATCTTTCTTCCTGACCTAGGGAAAAGAAAACATACAAAAGGGTGAGATCAAATGCTCAGTAAGGGTAAGCAAAAGAAATATCAATCACATCATATTCATAAGAACATATCATTTTGGAAATCTTAACCTGCAAAAGAGATCATAATTTCATGACATGGGATAAATCATAGTAGTGAAATGTAATCCCAATAATCATAACTTAAAACATGAAACTTTGTGTCATACACACATAATCATAGAGAATCATTTCTTAGTAGTCAAGACTCATTTCCAAGACTATCTTAGCAGACGAATTCCATTTCTGAACTGAGTTCACTCCTCGTTTCAGTCCGGTTTCACTGAACCGGTTTAACCTGCCATTCTAGCCATGTCTATCTCATGAGATATAAATCTTTACCCAATGCATTAGAGGGAGATATATGTTCCACCCATCTAATAATGATATCATTATTATTTGTTCCATAAGATCATAAATCATACATCATAACATAACCCATGTAATAAAAATGGGATTTTTAAACATCATGCCATCATAACACAATACATATAAGATAGAAGGACATCATAAAAATAATTTCATCATAACATAATCAAAACAATGTAAAAATAGGGATAGAAACAGAACCCTATATTATCTTATATGGAAAATAATTTTGATAAAATGCTTGAACTCCATTCTTGAGAAAAATAACCTTTCTACTTCAAAAACATTTTTTCCTTTCTTAACATGTCATATAATTTTAAACTAAAAGAATTTGATTAAAAATAAACTTGAAAACTTGTAAAGGATGATTCTTGGAAATAATGTTTTAAAAATCCATTCATGCCGTATAAGTTAAAAAAACAATCTTCCCGTACTTTGCCCGGAAAAGTCAAAAAATTCCTCGTACAAAAAACAAAAAAAGATTCCTTTCATATATTTTAGTAAAAACTCACCGAACGGTAAAATTGGATTTAAACAATTGTAGGTGGATCGAAATAATATTACATAATGAGGAAATATGGATGTGGATGATAAATATTCCCCAGTAAATTCTGAAGTATAGACAATCTTGAATAAAAACGAGATTGTGAGATTTTCCCTTACCTTAGGTCCGATTTGCTTCGTAAGTGTCTGAACCTCCTGTATAATGATTTAAATAATGTCATTGACTTATTCCAGAATCATACACATTGTTATGATATCATATATGGTCATATTCTTAGATTATTATTAGTTATATTTCATTACTACTTGTTATTCGGGTGTTTATTACTTTTTGTTCTTATGCGTGTTTTGTTGAATAAATTCTTAGATAACTCATTTAGAAAATGGTATTAGTGTACTATATATCATTTTTATTCATTTATATAATCATTATGCAATGAAGATCATGTATAACGAGTCGCATCACATCGTGGAGACGGTATTCCGTACGTACGCACGAGCGATGATATCGTTCCCATGATCGTGGAATTGTATTGGAGTGTATGTATACTATTTCAGAATCAATACCACTTTACAATAATAATATATAGTTATTTATTTGCACCATTATCCCGTCCAAGTAAGGTGGTGGTGGAAAATAGATTACACCACGGCGTGGAGACGGTATTCCGTACGTACGCACGCGCGGTGATTTCGTTTTTCATAGGATGGATAGATGGTGAAATAGGGTTGTTTCATACTTATAATAACATATCATTAAATTAGTGATATTGATGTTATTACTTAATAATGAAACAACTAAATAATAAGAAGTGGAAGAAGAAATAATGTTGAAATAATCGGTAACGGACATTACCTCTTCTTTGAAGCGCCTCTTTGATACCACGTCTTAGGGCACTAAAATAGATCTTTGAAGAAGACCAGGACCTCTAGGATGTTTCTAGGGAAGTGTAGAAGAGAATTTGTCAGGTTTAGGCCGAGATTGAAGGCTCAAAGTGGTGTGAGGAAGAGAGGGAGGAGGTGCCCTTTTATAAGGGAGGAGAGGGGAACCTTTGGAAAAAAAAATATTATTTTATTATATAGTCATATTCGGTTTTTAATAGATCAAAATTTATTTATTTCATATATAAGGCGGGGATGGGTCAAAATCCTCTCATGAAATAGAATTTAGACAAGTTTAGGTATCTATTTTAACCTTATTATTTCTATTTAACTTTAAGTTAAATAATTTTACTTTTACCGTGTCTTTTTGTTTTATTACACTATAAGGTTAATAAACTTACCATAACAAGCCAAAAGAACCCCAAGTTGATCATTATTAATATATATAACCTTATCTAAGTCATTTTTCTGAACCTTAGATTTTTAGGAATAAAAAAAAAATTAATAATATAATATTTGTTTTAAAAACCATTTTTTATCAATTTTGACACTATTTGGTAATTGATTTTTGTGAAAATTATAACAGAAATATTAGTTCAAAAACATTTAATTAAATCAATACTAACATGTCATATTAACATAAAAAATTATTGTAATTCATAAAAAGTCTCAAATTATAATTATATGGGTATTTATAACATCAATTATGTCAATATTTCATTAATAATATAATTACTGCATCATCATTGTGTCATAAATAAATTAAATTATTTAAAGTCTAAAAATTACAAATAAAATACCATTATGTAGGAAATCGTTTTATATTTCTAATGAATTTTTATAGTTGAATTTATCTTATGTATAACCCTATATTAAAAATGATTTTGTTATTAAACTTTGATTTTAACTATTTTAACCCTTCTTTAAATAAATTAATAATAAATATCCTAATCTAATCCAAGTGGGCCTAAATGGTAATATTTTATTCCTAAGGTTGTTTTTTGTCGAATTAAACTTATCCAATATAATTAGGACTTGTGTTAGGGTAATAATAATATCATTTTTACCCTTAATTACCCTATTTACTTTTAACTGGGGTAAAAAAAGGTAAAAAGTTACTATTCACCAAAAATTATTTTAATCTCATTGAACCACATTTTACTTACTAGAATTAACCATTTTTCTCGGATTTTTTAAATTCCTTTCACAAAAGTGGTAAAATTAAGTTTTATGTAAATTTGCAAATTCTCCTAGGATGTGGTTAAAAGACGATCAAAAGTTCAATAAAATTTTTATATATCTATAATTATTATAAAATGACTCCAATGAATTACATTGAACTTATATAGGTATTATGTATCAATTTTGACCTAAAATAAATTTAAATAAAATAAATAATTATTTAAATAAAAAGTCGGTTTTTAAATAGTAACCTAGTGTTTTCACTATTCATCAAAAATTGAATGTTTTGAGAAAAATACCAAAATTTCACCATAGACTAATTTCGATATTCCGAATCCAAAAATGAAGTCCATTTTCAAAAATAAAATTTATAAAATTTCAAAAAGTGGTTATTACTATTCATAATGACTAGTTTTAATAATATTTTAATAGCATATCGTTGTTTAGTGAAACTCGGTATTGCGTACGATGCAAGCTATCGAGGAAGGTTGAGATTGCGTGTAAAGAAAGCCAAGCTAGTGCTATGTGTAGTGAATGATTCCTTTGATGATTTATATAAAAACAAAATATTTCTCATAAAAGTCTCGGGTGTTACATTCTAGCCCCCTTAAAATGAATTTTTCCCTCGAAATTCGTCACTTTGTAACAAATAGATGAGGATACCTCTCCCTCATCATATCCTCAAGATCCCATGTAGCTTATTCTAATTGGTGGTTCCTCCATAAAACTTTCACCAAGCGAGTGGTCTTGTTTCGTAGGAATTTTTCGCTACGATCCATAATCTTTATCGGCTGTTTTTCATAAGAAAAATCTTACTTTAGAGGTACAACTTCTGAACTGAGTACATGTGAAGGATTCGGTATGTACTTTCTCAAAAGAGATACATGGAACACATCGTGAACTTGGGAGAGATTCGGTGGGAGCGCCAATCGGTAATCTACCTTCCCAACAAGATCCAGTATTTCGAAAGGACCGATATACCTAGGTTTCAGCTTTCCCTTCTTTCCAAATCTCATGACCCTCTTCCAGGGAGATATTCGTAAGAACACTTTATCACCCACTTCAAATTCTAGGTATTTTCTTCGGTTGTCAGCATAACTTTTTTGTCGACTCTGGGCATCTCTAATGTGTTGTTGAATAGATCTGACCTTTTCTGCCATCTCATCAACAAGATCAGGTCCTAATAGCTTTCTTTCCCCAACTTCATCCCAGCAAGTTGGAGTCCTGCATTTCTATCCATAGAGAGCTTCATAAGGATCCATATGAATATTGGAGTGAAAGATATTATTATAAGAAAATTTCACCAATGGTAGGTGTTTATCCCAACCACTTTTGAAATCCATAGAGAAATCTCTCAACATATCTTCTAGAGTTTGAATTGTCCTCTCAGACTGACCGTCTGTCTGAGAATGATAAGCAGTGCTGAAACTCAACTCTGTATCCAGAGTATTATGAAGACTTCGCCAAAACTTCGAGGTAAATCTCAGATCCCGATCAGATATAATGGAAAGTGGTACTCGTGCAATCTTACCACTTATTTTACATATATCCTGGCAAGCTGATCTAGAGAGAAATCCTCTCTAATAGCAATGAAATGTGCTGACTTTGTAAGACAATCAGCTATGACCCAGATATAATTATTGCCTTTGGATGTTTTAGGAAGTCCAGTGACAAAGTCCATAGTGATGTTTTCCCATTTCCATTCTGGTATGGGTAATGGTTGTAACATCCCCTTACACTTCTGTCTCTCAACTTTAACTTTTTGACAAACCAAGCATCGAGAGACATATTCAACAACATCTCTTTTCATGCCATCCAACCAGAAGTACTCTTTCAGGTCCCTATACATCTTCGTGCTTCCAGGATGAATAGAGAATGAAGAACTATGAGCCTCATCCAGTAGCTCCTTCTTTAATTCGGGGATGGGAGGAACACAAAACCGATTCCTGAACTTTATTATCCCATCACAATCAAGGTTGAATTCAGGAAAATTTCTCACCTCCTTTTGTAACTCTACATCTTCTTTCTGTGCCTCTTTAATCTTCACATGTATAGATGGTTGAACATTCATTTGAGAAAGATAAGATTTTCCCCTTCCATTATAATTACAAGATCCATACTTTGTAAATCCATAAATATTGGATCTTTTGTGATCCTCATCATGGATAAACTGGCATGGTTTTGTCGACTTAATGCATCTTCCACCTTGTTTTCTTTCCCAGGGTGGTAATGAATTGAGCAGTCGTAATCATTAATCAGATCTAACCATCTTCTTTGGTGCATATTCATTTCCTTTTGTGTGAAAATATACTTTAAACTTTTATGATCAATATAAATGTCACACCTTTCTCCATAAAGATAATTCCTCCAAATATTTAATGCAAAGATTACCGCAGCTAACTCCAAATCATGAGTTGGGTAATTTTGATCATGGATTTTCAACTGTCATGAGGCATAAGCTATCACCATATCATTTTGCATAAGAACACACCCCATCCCCTTCTTGGATGCATCACTGTAGATCACAAACCTTTCTCCACTACAAGGAAGTGTGAGTACAGGTGCACTGGATAACCTTCTTTTCAACTCCTTGAAATTCTATTCACATTCTTCCATCCATACGAACTTAACTCCTTTTCGAGTCAACCTGGTGAGTGGATTATATAATCGTGAAAAATCTTTCACAAAACGTCGATAATATCCAGAAAAACCAAGAAAACATCGGATCTCAGTTACTGTTGTTGGTCTTGACCATCTTTCGATAACCTTTGTTTTTGCTGGATCCACAGATATACCCTCTTTTGAGATTATGTGACCAAAAAATGAAACTTTTTGAAGCCAAAATTCACACTTGGTAAATTTGGCATAAAGCTTCTCCTTTCTCAGGGTATTCAATATAATTCTCAAGTGATCTTCATGTTCTTCCTTGCTATTTGAATATACAAGAATATCATCTATAAATACTACCAAAAACTGATCAAGATAGTCTCTAAAGACTCTATTCATCAGATCCATGAAGATAGCAGGGAAATTAGTAAGACCAAATGGCATCACTATAAATTCATAGTGTCCATACCATGTACGGAAATCCATATTTGGTATATCCTCCCTTTTGAACCTTAATTTATGATACCTTGAATGAAGATCAATCTTGGAAAAGTATTGAGCTCCGCTTAGTTGGTCAAATAAGTCATAAATGCACGGGAGTGGATATTTGTTCTTGATAGTGATCTTTTTAAGTTCTCGATAATCAATGCATAGTTTCATTGATCCATCTTTCTTCTTAACAAACAGAACTGGTGCTTTCCAAGGTGACGCACTAGGGCGTATGAATCCTTTATCAAGATTCTCTTGGAGTTGCTTATTCAATTCCTGCAACTCAATTGGGGCTATTCTATAAGGTGTCTTAGAAATAGGCAAAGCACCTGGTACAAGTTCTATTGAAAACTCAACTTCACGATTTGGTGGAAGACCCGGAAATTCCTCCGGAAAGACATCATCAAACTCCCGTACAATGGGGATATTCTTAATCGTGAGTTTTCTCCAACCATTTGAGATAAATAACCTTCATTTAGTGGAATCAAGACCCATAAGATGGAATAAATTTCCACTGGAAGGTTATGTTCATCCTTGCATCAATAGACGATCATAGATTGATCTAGAATATGAAATGTGACTTACCTTCTTTGGAAATTGATATGAGCTCCATATGGAGAAAGCCAATCCATGCCAAGAATCACATAAAATTCCACTATAGGAAGGATCACAAGATTTTCAGGAAGCACTTTCCCACAAACTTCAATCGGAGAAGAATTATAAACTTTTGATGCAACTGTTGTTCCATTAGGGTTTGTCATAGCTAACTCAATATCCAATTGTTGAGGTAATACGATGATACCATTAGAAAATTCTTCAGAAATAAAAGAGTGGGTGGATCCAGAATCCAATAAAACATTTGCTACTTTATAGTGGATGGTAAGTTTACCTTTCACCACATCGTTATCGTACTCCACATCGCTGATAGAAATTTCATGTGACTTTCCTTTGTCTTTAGCCTTAAGAGTTTGTTGATGTTGATCATCATCAACAACCCTTGGATTAGGGCATTGATTGGCATAATTCCCCATTTCCTTGCATTTGTATCATTGAAATGTAGGAGGTGCACTATGTGTAGCCTTTTCTTTATTTGCATCACTAGACATCTTCTTCCCATCATTGCAGCATTCAAATGCTCGATGTACTTCATTTCCACATTTGAAACATTTACTTGTCCCTTTAAGACAACTCCCTCCATGTTTCTTTCCACACTTTGAGCATAAGGGAAAACTCATCTTCTTTTGAGTGTGCTCTTTAGATTTTCCATTGAATTCCATTTTCCTCTTCTTATCAAACCCATATGACTGATGGGTTACTCTAATCTCCATCTCAACTTTTAGAGCACATAGAACGATTTACTCATAGCTATTGAAGTCCCTTATGTCCAACACCCTTCGAAGACTTGGTTTTAAGCCACTAAAGAATCGGTCGATCTTACTCTCAGGTTGGATAATAATACCAGAAGCGTACCTTGCAAGTCTTGTAAAATTTTCTTCGTAGGTACCAACAGATTCATCATCCTTTTTCTTTAGTTCAAGAAACTCCTTCTCCATATTTGTTTGAAGAATACGAGGGAAGTACTTGTTGAAAAATAAGTTCTTGAACTCGTCCTATTCTATGGACTCAATTTCATCTCTTTGCCTCGTATTCTTGATAAGATTACACCATTGATCAACATCTCCTTCCAAACGATACACTACTAAGATGAATTTATCATGTTCAGAACATTGAAGAACTGAAAATATCTTTTCAGTGGTACTGATCCATTGTTCAGCCACTAATGGATCAGTAGACCCGCTGAATGAGGGTGGACGCTGCCTCTTGAAGGATTCAACAGAATGTTGCTCCTTCCTTCGCTCGTTTGGAAGTCCTGCATGATTCATAGCTTGAGAAAGTTGTGTGATAATGGCTACAAGATTTTGCATTCTAGCTCACAAAATGTTTGGTTGCTCAGGAGGACAATCATTGCATTGCCCGTCGCATTCCGCATTAACACGGTTCTTTCAGGTTCCATCCATTGACTAAAACCAAGAAGAATAGTGTGAGAAACACTAATTATAATAGAAAAAACACATAATAAAGAATAAAATTTAACACTTAAGGTCTTATAATAGGTTGTTCATGGCCATTTTTAAAACACTAAGATCATGTTCTATGCTTAGAATTATCCTTAGGGATCTTACTAAGTCTTTCACATCCTATTTTCCAAAGGTAGACTATAACCTCCCTATGATACCAACTATAACGACCCATACTTTACATACATTGATATTACTTCAAAATTTAAGCACACTTATTACAACATATAACCAAACCAGGAAAGGACTATATAGGTATAGTGTCTTTAGAAACTGGGAAACATAAACAACTGGTTCAAAAATCATCTACACTGTCTCCCTTTTATTTTATCATATCTAGAGTCCCTTTTGGCATATCTTACTTAATATCCTTCTTTCTAACCTTGGGAAATAAAAACATACAAAAGGGTGATCTCAAATGCTCAGTAAGGGTAAACAAAAGAAATATCAATCACATCATATTCATAAGAACATATCATTTAGGAAATCTTAACCAGCAAAAGAGATCATAATTTCATGACATGGGATAAATCATAGTAGTGAAATGTAATCGCAATAATCATAACTTAAAACAAGAAACTTTGTGGCATACACACATAATCATAGAGAATAATTTCTTAGTAGTCAAGACTCATTGCCAAGACTATCTTAGCGTGAAAAGTCCATTTACGAACCGAGTTCACTCCTCATTTTAGTCCAATTTCACTGAACCGGTTTAACCTGCCATTCTAGCCATGTCTATCTCATGAGATATAAATATTTACCCAATGAATTGGAGGGAGATATAGGTCCCACCCATCTCATAATGATACCATTCTTATGTGTGCCACAAGATCATAAATCATATATCATAACATAACCCATGTAATAAAAATGGGATTCTTAAACATCATGCCATCATAACACAGTCCATATAAGATATAAGGACATCATAAAAATAATTTCATCATAACATAATCAAAAAAATTTAAAAATAGGGATAAAATCATAACCCTATATTATCTTAGATGGAAAATAATTTTTATAAAATGCTTGAACTCCATTCTTGAAGAAAATATCCTTTCTACTTCAAAAACATTTTTCCTTTCATATAATTTTAAACTAAAATAAGTTTATTAAAAATAAACTTGAAAACTTATAAAGGAATCTTCTTGTAAATAATGTTTTAAAAATCCATTCATGCCGTATAAGTTAAAAAAACATTCTTCCCATACTTTGTCCGGAAAATTCAAAAAGTACCTCGTACGAAAAATGACAAAATATTCCTTTCATATCCTTTACTAAAAACTCACCGAAGGGTAAAATTGGATTCAAACAATTTTAGGTGGATGGAAATAATATTACATAATGAGGAAACATGGATGTGGATGATAAATATTCCCCAGTAAATTCTGAAGTATAAACAATCTCGGATAAAAATGAGATTGTGAGATTTTCCCTTACCCTAGGTATGATTTGGTTCAAAAGTGTCCGAACCTCCTGTATAATGATTTAAATAATGTCATTGAATTATTCCAGAATCATACTCATTGTTATGATATAATATATGGTCATATTCTTAGCTTCTTATTAGTAATATTTCATTGCTAATTGTTATTCGGGTGTTTGTTACTTTTTGTTCTTATGCGTGTTTTGTCGAATAAATTCTTATTATTCTCTTTAGTTTATAGATAAATCATTTCCAGAATGGTATTAGTGTACTATATATCATTTTTATTCATTCAATTAATTTATATAATCATTATGCAATGAAGATCATGTAGAACGAGTTGCATCACATCGTGGAGACAATATTCCGTACGTACGCACGAGCGATGATATGGTTCCCATGATCATGGAATTATATTGGAGTGTATGTATACTATTTTAGAATCAATACCACTTTAAAATAATCATATATAGTTATTTATTTGCACCATTATACCCATCAAAGTAAGGTGTTGGTGGAAAATAGATTACACCACGGTGTGGAGACGGTATTCCATACGTACGCACGCGCGGTGATTTCATTTTTCGTAGGACAGATAGATGGTGAAATATGGTTGTTTAATACTTATAATAACATATCAGTATATTAGTGATACTGATGTTATTACTTAATAATGAAACAACTAAGGAAGAAGACGTGGAAGAAGAAATAAAGTTGAAATAATCGGTAACGGACATTACCTCTTCTTTGAAGCGCCTCTTTGAGACCACCTTTTAGGGCACTAAAATTGATCTTTGAAGAAGACCAGGACCTCTAGGATGTTTCTAGGGAATAGGAGAAGAGAATTTTTCTGGGTATGTCCGAGAGTGAAGACTCAAAGTGGTGTAAGGAAGAGAGGTAGGAGGTGCCCTTTTATAAGGGAGGAGAGGGGCACCTTTAGAAAAACTAAAAATATTATTTTATTATAAAGTCATATTCAGTTTTAATAGCTCCAAATTGATTTATTTAGAAGCTATGGTGGGTATGGGTAGAAATAATCTCATAAAATAGAATTTAAACAAGTTTAGGTATCTATTTTAACCTTATCATTTAGATTTCACTTTAAGTTAAATAATTTTACTTTTACCGTGTCTTTTTTTTTCTTATACTATAAGGTTAATAAACTTACCATAAAAAGACAAACGAACCCCAAGTTGATTATTATTAATATATATAACCTTATATAAGTCATTTTTCCGAACCTTATATTTTTTGGTATAAAATAACAATTAATAATATAATATTTGTTTTAAAAACAAATTTTTATTATTTTTGACACTATTTGGTAATTTATTTTTGTGAAAATTATAATAGAAATATTAGTTTGAAAAAAGTTAATTAAATAAATACTAACATATCATATTAATATAGAAAATTATTGTAATTCATAAAAAGTCTCAAATTACATTTATTTGGGTATTTATAACATCAATTATGTCAATATTTCATTAATAATATAATTACTGCATCATCATTGTGTCATAAATAAATTAAATTATTTAAAGTCTAAAAATTACAAATAAAATACAATTATGTAGTAAATCTTTTTATCTTTATAATGAATATTTATAGTCCAATTTATCTTATGTATAACCCTATATTACAAATCATTTAGTTATTAAACTTTGATTTTAACTATTTTAACCATTCTTTAAATAAATTAATAATAAATGTCCTAATCTAATCCAAGTGTGCCTAAATGGTCATATTTTATTCCTAAGGTTGTTTTTGGTCGAATTAAACTTATCCAATATAATTAGGACATGTGTTTGGGTAATAATAATATCATTTTTACCCTTAATTACCTTATTTACTTTTAACCGGGGTAAAAAAAGGTAAAAAGTTACTATTCACCAAAAATTTTTTTCATCTCATTGAACCAAATTTTAATTACTAACATCAACCGTTTCTCTAGTATTTTTTAAATTCCATTCAAAAAAGCGGTAAAATTAAGTTTTATATAAATTTGCAAATTCTCCTAGGAGGTGGGTAAAAGACGGTCAAAAGTTCAATAAAATTTGTAGATATCTACAATTATTATAAAATGACTCCAATGAATTAAATTGAACTTATATAGGTATTATGTATCAATTTTGACCTAAAATAAATTTAAATAAAATAAATAATTATTTAAATAAAATGTCAGTTTTTAAATAGTAACCCAGGGTTTTCACTATTCATCAAAAATTGAAAGTTTTCAGAAAAATACAAAAATTTCACTATAGACTAATTTCGATATCCCGAATCCAAAAATGAAGTCCATTTTCAAAAATAAAATTTATAAAATTTCCAAAAGTGGTTATTACTATTCATAATGACTAGTTTTAATAATATTTTAGTAGCATATCGTTGTTTAGTGAAACTTGGTATTGCGTACAATGCAAGCTATCGAGGAAGGTTGCGACTGCGTGTAAAGAAATCCAATCTAGTGTTGTGTGTAGTGAAAGATTACTTTTATGATTTATATAAAAACAAAATATTTCTCATAGAAGTCTCGGGTGTTACATTGAACGCGCTAGCTCAACTCATAGTTGATTTATCTCAATTAGAGAGACTCTGAGTGGGATTCCAAACCATTCAAACCTCCTTTCCTAGTCATTAAAAGCTGTCATTGAAGATATTCACCCTAATTATAAGAGGGTCTTATCCCATGTGGTTTGCTTACTATTATCCATTCTCCTCAAATCCATTATAGGGTTATTCTACACTATTTTGGTAAGATTTAGATCTAGTTTTCTGGATCTAGATCTAGGTTTTTGGATTTAACGATATATATAAGGGATTGTGATTTGTTCGATCATTATTTAGGGTTTTAGATATGGATCTCATTCTATGTCATTATTCTACACAAATTGGGGGTTCTTCCATTAGTGAGATTTGTCACTGAAATGAGGTAGGTGGTCTATAATTCAAATCTAAAAGTCTTGATTGAAATTATTTGTATGTAATTATATAATTTTTATTAGATTTTTAGATATTGAGTTATTAATTAGATTAATTAGTTTGGTGAATTAATTAATTATGGGAGATGCGAAATTAGGGATATATGAGACTATAGATTTGAGATAATTAATTTTGAAATTAAATATGAAATTTTGATATTTTTGAATTGTGATAATTAATTGTGGAATTAATTATTATGTATTGTGATTGGGAATGAGATAATTAATTGTTTAATTAATTATGAGATATTGAGAATTTTAATTTGAGATAAATAATTATAGAATTAATTAGGGGTTATTAAATTTTTGTATATTGATTAATTAATTAGTGAATAAATTAATTGGATTGATGTGCTTAACAAATTTGAGAATTAATTGAGGGGAATTATGTGATGAACTAATTGTTTAATTTTAATTGATATTGAGATTATTAACTAATTTTTAAATTAATTAATGGGATTGATATTATTAATTAATTGGTGAATTAATCAATGGTATTGACATGATTAACTAATTGTGAAATTTGTAATGAAATTTATGTAGATAATTAATTTTTGAATTAATTGTGTGTTGATGAATGGTAACATAGAAATCCGGTCATGTATTATGAAATATGAATGAAAACATGGTGATTTAATTATGAAATTATGAATGCTAACATGATCATTAAATTGGGTAATAATGAATTGTAACAATAGCATTCTGTATTCAATTAATAAATTATGAATGGTAACATGGTCATTCAATTGTGAAATATTAATGGTTACATAGGAATTCAATTATGAAATATGAATGGTAGAAAAACTATTCAAGTATCAAATATGAATGGTAATATGGACATTCAATTATGAATTATTAATGGTGAAATTTAAATTCAAACTTATGATATTATTTTGGTGTCCTCAAAAACATGGGGGTGTTATGTGGTTAAAGAAAGAATATTTTAATAATGTAAATTATTTGAATTATTGCTTGTAATTTATTATTTATTCAACTGTATATACTATATTTACTGGATTTTATTTTAGACACACTTGGTGGTGACCAACTGAGTTGTACTCACACCCTACTTTGGATAACTGATCGAGAACTAAATAGAATTCATGGTTACAGGATAGGATAAGAAAAAATTCCTTTTGTTTTAATGAATGGGTTGGGATATATTATTGATGAGGGAACCAGACATGGTTTAAGACCCACTTGGGAGTTTTCGATGTCATTAATTTTGAGTGGCATGTTAACACTTGTCACATACTTTAGCATGCACTATCTACAATTTAGTTTTGATATTGTATTTTTAGTTTTGGACAAATTTTTTATACTGGTTTATTTTGAATAAGATATATCATTATTTGGTTATTTTATATTTATTTCTGCTAGTTTATTATACTAATAAAGAGGGTATAGTCTCCCCATGATAGACATTAAACCCTCACTTCAAGTTGGTAGCTTCTAGCATATAGGGAGGCATGCTTGAGGTAAGTGGTGGTCCATCATGGGGTACTGGTGTGTGGAACCAAGTTCAAGACATTACAGTACCATCCATATCCCTCTCCTATATCAGGTTGGGAATGGATCATGTTGAATCTTGACATTTCAGTTATACAGAAGCTAATGGATACCATTGATTCTCAAGTGAATGTTTTGTGTGGGAAGTCTATCCCATTTCTCAATGTGTTATGGAGACATGAATCATATTTCCAAAAGAATTGGATGCATGAATATTTGATGAGGAAGAAGAGGGATTATCACTTTCTAGAGCACCCTTATTCCACATGAATTCCTTGGGACATAATTTCTTACAATATGGAGATTGTAACATCTTGGTTAGAAGGTATGAACTTCTTCTTATTTAAGGACTTTCCTCTCTAGTTAAAAGGGTATATGAGTTATTTTTCTTAGTTATTCTTGAGCCTTGGGTGAAGGCATCTGGTTAGAAACTTTTACATCATTAGTTATATGTTATGACATAATTAATTAACCAGGAACCATCAATAATATGGTTTACGACACAAGAATATTACAAGACATAAAATAATTTTTTATGTTGTAAATTATTTTTACACCATAAAATCATCGATTGAGGTAAATTGAATAAAAATGATATGTTTTTAAGTTTATATGATTAATGGGATATTTAAACTATAAGATAGTTTTTTATACCACACACCATATGCTTACATCATAAAACCATCATATGAGTATGTTTTCTCATGCAGCACACCTAACCCTTATTGCGTTATATATTTTCCACCCATCCTAGAACCCTAGGTAGTTCTAGGTTCAATTTGGGTGATCTCATCTCTTTATGAGTTCCTCTATTCAATGTTGGATATTCATGGTGGTTCTATCACTTCTCCCTTGAATGTTACCTTTTCTTATTTTTGTTTCCATTGGTCGAGGAAATAGAATTTCACTATTTTTTGGATTCATTATCCTTGTGTTGACATTTTCATAGACTTTTATAGATCTATTATGTGATATTCGTCAGGGGTTCTTCTTTTGTTAGCTTTAGTGTGTATGTTGCATGCTCTTTGAGTTATAGCATGATCTACCCCCTCAAATGCCTTTATTGTTTTTGGAATGTGATTCTAAGATGGGGGAGTCAATTCTATTGTTTTTGTTTTTGTCTTCTTGTTTCTTCTGGTGTTGGAAGATCCTGTTGTAGGAATTTGTGGCATGGGTTGTGGTAAGTGGTTCTATTTCTAGACTGTGTTAGATGAATTTTATTTGTCATATTTTATGAATTTATATATAAATAAATATGCATGGTTTATTTTCATTCGTAAATAAATTTAGACATTATATGATTTTTTATTGGTTTTAGGTAAAGGAAAATTGTGTTTTCATAGTATGTTTTTGTGGAATAAAGGGTTGTGATTTTCTTAGAAATTTGGAATGCTTTGAAATGAATTATGAAATAAAACACATGGTTAGACATGTGTTATTCTGTTTGAGGATTAGCTTGGGGACATTGTCCACTATAGTTTTGGGCTGTTCATTTATAGGATGTTCGTATTTTCAATATTCATATTGCTCTCTGGACTTTTTATTGACATTGTGGGGTGAAATAATATTGATTTCCTCTACTCCCCAGGCCTATTATTATAGGGACTTTACTGGAAATGTTAGGGGTGGTTCACTATAGGGGAGTTCCTTTACTCCATAGCCCTATTGTTCTTGAGAATTGGTTTGTCATTGTTGATGGGAAAACTCATGGGGTGTTGTTCTACTCCTTAAACCCATGATCTATGATCTTAGATGTGCATTAATACTTGATCGTATCATTAGAATACTTATTGTCTTATTTATTATGATTCTTGGCCGGTTTTTCATTTCACATGGTTGTTTAGTGTTCAGATATTATTATGGAAACTGCACTTTGGAACAACTTTTTCCTGGTTTGTTTTAGAATTTTGGAAAAATGGAAATATTTTCAATGATTTTGATATAAAATTGATTCATTTCATATTAGGAAATATTGTACATTAAATGATAATACTGGTATTATTTGAATAGGAAACTAATATGGAACACCTAGATGGGATCCTACTGAGCCTGTTTAACTCAGACCCTGTACACCCCTTCAGTGTTGTCTAGACCTAGTTTTTTTTATGATGGGAACAAGTTGGAAAAGTGATGTAGCATGGTTAATGTCAGCAGGGTATGGGTAGTTAGTTACGGGATAGTGTAACCTTTCCCACAAGTCACATGGATTAATTCATTTTTTTATTTTATATTTTTTTGTGGACATGTACCTATGAGTTTGGTTTAGCTACTTTGAGTTGCGTCACCTATTCTATTTTATTTAAGTTGTGGAATATATATCATATGGTTTTTATTCCATTTTTTCCTTATATTATGTATATATATTTCAGTTAATCCTTTCCATTTTGGGAGAAATCATTCTCTATGGTTTTTTATTCCCGGTTAATAGTCAATAGCGCACACAGATCCAAAACTCCCTTTAGGTATGTGATGGATCAGTTCAGGCCCCTGTTTGTGAGGGTATTCTAGGTCTCTTCATTTTACCTTTCCACATTACAATTACACATTGCATGGCCAAAAAATCTACAAAATTAAAAGTTCTTAAGAGTAAATATATTTTGAATTTTATTTCCCCACATATATCCTACCTTGAAATAGATCCTTAGTTATTGATTAACCCTCAAGGTTTGACGATTACTTCCAACCCTTTTATTTCCTTTTGTTTGAAGCTATATTTTTTTCCATGATTTTTGTGTCTCTATACTAATAATAGAATCACCAACCATTTAATTTACTTTCTTCTAATCTATTATTGTTCAAGCTTTTCATTTGTATATAGGAAAATATGATCTTCCAAAATAAATTGTTAATGGATTTCATTTTTAACCATGATTGAGATTTATTAGAGGTTTTTGAAATGTTTGTGAAGGTACTGATAATATTTTGGAAATTATTATATAATACATGTGATGAATTGACGTGATTTTGTCATTAAATGTTGAAATATGGATGTTTGATATTGATAATTAAAAACTTACTAAGTTAGTATGACATCATAAATATGTTTATTAATTTTGTAAGGTATATCAATTCATTATAATAATGATTGATATTCTCACAAGATTCAGTAGTTAAGAATTTTGAAAATGGAATTTAGACTCAAGACTCCATAAGACTCATTTTATGAACGTCAAAATATTTTTTCATTAGTTTCTTAAGATTAATACAGGTTATGTAAGAATCATTTTCCACTTCATAAGTATCATTTTTGAGTTTATAAGGATGAAATAAGGATATATAAGAATCCTTGTAAAATTCGTAAGGATCATGTTTTTATATGTTAGGATTATAGCACACTACATAAGTATGATCTATATCTATGTAAGGATCATGATGAAATCATAAGAGTCATTTTAACTCTGGAATTTAATTTTTAAAATTTATCAGAAAATTATATGTACCATTCATAAAATAAAAATTATGATAGAAAAATTTATAAAAATTATCTCACACTATGTATAGATCATAAACTTGTGAGAATTTGGTAAAATATATCATCATAAGAGTAATTTGATGTAAAAAATTAGAAAAGGTAGGGAAGTAATGAGAACATTGTAAGGATCATTTATCTATATGGAGAAACACATAATGCCTAAAAGTTACACAAATTCATGGAATAATAGTCAAGGAAATAAGGCTGATTTGTACACTTCATAAGATTTATTCCATTTATATAAGGATAAAAACATTGTGAAATTTTTACAAATATGAAGAATAAGGAGTCTGAGACTTATAAAATAAAAATTCTAAAGAAATTGAATATAATGATACTCAAATTCATCATTAATGGTTTAAAAATAACAAATAAAATTGTTATTTACTAATAATAAAGCGATTATGACCTTAACTACTTGAATAAAAAGATAAAATGGTGAGAACATAAAAATGATAAAGTTTTTCACAAAACTAATTCTATTGGATGAGAAACATCACAAGATTATTCAAAATTTTAAATAGAATGATACAATGTTTTTTTATTTCTATAATATCATGAAAATAAGGTTTTTCTAATTAAATATAATCAATCTTTTGAGATAATTATAATTTATTAGATCATTCAAGTGTTATTGTGTTATAATTAGTTCCTTTATGTCATGATTAGATTGAAAATTAGTTCACAAAAAAATAATTTTATGGTATGAAGAATATATCATTATGGAATCATTTTGAAATATACAAATAAATTAATTTTTAAAGTATTTTAATTATTTATATAACCAAAATAATTTCCTGGGAATTTTATTTGACTAATGAAATAATAATAAAATTGAATTAGGGAATTTATGGTATTTATCAAAAGTAAATGGTTAAATAATAAAGGTAGTATTCACTGATCATCAGAGTAATCCAATAAAAAGTGAAGATTGGGGAAACACCTTGAGGATTCATTGTGAAATTTAGTTGTGATAAAATTTATCATGGAAATGAGTTATAGTATATTTTAACAATTAATTTAAATTATAAGATTTTAAGAATGGCTAAAAATGTTGAGAAGTATGGTGAGACTATAATCATGACTGCTGAAACTACCAAAAGATGAAAACATAGAGCCTCAAGATGTATCTCAAGAGAGAGCATAAAGATACATGATCATAAGAAATACTTGATCTTCAGTATGAGAATAAAATATTCATCTAAATATTCCTAAAGTAAGAAATCCCATCTGAACTGGGTACATTATTTGATATAAATAGTTAAATAGATTAAATAGGACATAATATCTATTATAATATTTTGAGTCCTTCAAGAGGATGATCATCATTTTTCATAGGAGTAACATATACGTGATCATGATCATTCTTATAATATTATAAACTTTTGAAGTTAGTGTTAGTTTGTATAATTTACTTGTGTGATGTTGTGGAAACTCAAGGAAGACGATGATGCCTCCATACCCACTTGTAATCAGGGATGTGATATTAGTGGAAAATCGATATCATGGGATAAAAAGTGGATGTATTATGGTGTAGGTTCCCACAATAGGACCAAAACACGAAAAATAATAATTTATACCATATCCTTCTTCTATTTTCACATTCATTCAAGAAATTTTGAGTTTTATTTGTGGGGTGGTCAAATATTAAAAAAATTTAGATGTTAATCACTAAGTAAAAATTGTTAAATAATTTCATAATTGATTCAACACCTCTCTTGAGTGGTGTTACCATTATTAGGAAATATCAATTGGTATCAGAGAAATTAAGTTCCCTCTATAACATTCTTTTTTATATGTAAGTGGATAATATAAATGATCATATAGGGATTCACTATTATTTTCACCATTACACTGCTATATTAAACTGGTTTTGTATTGAAAATTAAAAATATAATAACAAGTTATACATCATTTTTTATTAAATAATTTAACTTTTATCACTATTAAAAATTGTGATTTCACTTTTATTGATGATTTCATTGTCGGTAGAGTTGATTTGTAGGTCCCATGATGGAATTCAAGTAATAATAGACCAAACTATGTGATATCCAAGAATACACGTGGAATTAAATATTTAATTTCAATAAATAGTGCATAAAATTAGATGAAAAATGGTGTAAAATATAAAACATTGAGGGATATATTTCTCTATAACACCATGGAGACTAATTCATAAATTTGGATTCCCAAAATTGGACCATAATGTGAAGAAATTCTAGGCAGGCCAAATTGGACCACCCTTCTGTATCTGGGCCATAAATTAGGTCTCATACCTCCAATTGGGATGATTTGACCACCATTAGATAGATAAATAAAATCCCAACTTCCCCAAAACAATTAATATTATTTCACTCATTTTTTCATTTAACTGGTAGTATACAGAAGCATGAAAAATACTACAATGAATAGTCACCTAGTTCTTTAAGAACATGACTTATTTTGTAAATTTTTTGAATTATTTTACCATAAACGACACCCACCCACCTTATCTATTGTTTTTTGACCATATGGTGAGATTTTATGCCATGAGAAGTTCTATTTCAAAATCTACAGTTTCAAACCTTTCAATGGAGTTTTAAACTCTTTATGATCACTAGAGGAGGAATGTGATTTAAATCCTAAGCGTCATGTTTTTAATATTGGAATTATATTTTAAATTCCATGTTTTTATGTTTTATTCATCATACTATGTTATTATTAAATTTATTTATGTACTAGTATGTCATACTCAACTTTTATAAAGATGTTTGGGGTACCAATTTATGTGGTGATTCACACACAATTCACAAATTTTTATTATATCCATCAATTGTGTTGTTTGTGTGGTTTATATTGGAATATTGAATTAGGAAAAAAATGTAAAAGGACATGTACTTAAAATTCTTGGTAAAATATTCAAATAATATAAAAACTTGTACATCAGCTCTAGTTCTTTGTGTGTTACTTTTTTCTGTATTAGATATGAAGTCAAACATAAATAACTCAATCATCATTGGTAACTAATGCATCATTTTTTTTTCGGATGAACCCTAGGAATTATCCTTGTAGAAAATAAATATTGTTCTCGTTCTAGGTGTTATAAAATAGATATTAAAAGATCAATACCCTCTCTCTTGAAGTGATTATGGGTGAGGATATTAATATATCCCTGGGTCGACCATGATTAACCAATTCTATTAATTTCCACTTTGTTTTATCCCTTTACTTTATATATTGGATTCTTAAATAATAAAACTGTAATTATTCCAAATTACCAATACCTTTTTATTTTAATAATCACATCCTTATTTTTTAATTAATTCTCTAAGGCTTCGTCGAGAGATGACCTAGGGTGACTATAATACTGCAGAAAATCTAGTAAAGAAAAATATCTAATTTAACATTTTGGAAAATGTGTTCAAATTTTGGAACTATTGATAGGGATTAATGATCATTTTTCCTTTTCATACTTAACTGTTTTATTTATTAGTCCTTTAAATTTACTCCTTTCTCTTTTTATTGTTTTTGTTTTTGTTTTTTGTGTCTTTTTTATTTTCTCTCTCTGTTCTTCTCTCTCTCTCTTGATCTATAACATATCATTATATTTTATTCTCACATTCATTTTTCTTAATTTCATTATTTTACACTTATTTTATTTAAAAATAAAATAAAAAAACAACATATCATTGTATCATGACATGATCTAGAAAAAAAATACTACATGAATTTGACCCAAAAATTTAAAAGACACATCGCTCACAAATTAAGTCATCTAGAGAAGTATAGTAAAGGAACATTGATAAACCCATTATGGATCCACAAGTTTTCCTAAAATAATCTAAATCTGAACCAAATAAAACCCTAAATAAAATGCTTATAAATAACTAGACCATAAACTAACTGACCACCCTAGATAGAGTGTACCAATATCTGTATATCCAATACCCTGAGGATGCATCCAACATTGATGTGAAATTTCACCTTATCCAACAAATTAATAAATTCAATAGTATTCTGGTTGAGGATCCCCATAAACATCTTAAGGATTTTCAAATATTGTGCTCCACCATGAAACCACAAAATGTGATGAAGGAACTCATTAAGTTTAGGGCCTTCCCTTTCTCCCTTAATGGTATAGCCAAAGACTTTTTATATTATTTGCCTTTCACAATTGGGGGTTGGAATAAAATTAAACAACACTTTAGTGAGAATTTCTTCCCTTTATCTAAAAATGAATCAATTATTTAATAAATAAATTGAATTTTTCAATCAAATGGAGATATCCTTCATGAATATTTTTAGGAATTCAAAAGACTCCAAAAAAGATTCCCCCACTGTAAAATTCGTAAAAATATTCAAATTCAATAATTCTATGGGAGACTTCCCCCATGGATAATGACATGCTAGATGATGCATCTATTGGTTCCCTTGTTGATAAAATCCTATCGATTATCCTGAAATAATAGAGAAAATGGAAGAAAAGAAACACAAGTTTGGTACATGTGGAGTTTCACCCACTCAAGGAGTTCATGATGGAAGTCATTCATCCCTAGAATAAAAGGTAAATAATAATATTGATGAGTTTTATACCCTTATAAGTGAATTATCTCAATATCAATGTAATTATCACTGTCCTCCCATTCCATTACATTGTGGTATTTTTTTATGATAATATTTAATTTTTTGACCAGTTCCCCCAACATCAAGATTCATCTAAGTCTAGTGAAGTAGTATTCCCTAGGTTTACTTTTCTATGGGAACCTATATTCAAGAAATTAAACCTTAGGTCAAATCAAAACCCCAGGTGACAAGTATAACCACTGTACTTACAAGGAGGAAACTAAATCTACCATAAACATAACAAGTATCAATAAGGTCAAGGAATGCAACATTATTATCCTTCAACATCTCCAAAAAAAACCTCCTCCTCCCAAATATGAACCATTCCTCATAATCATGGTGAAGAAAATGGCATTGCATAACCTCTAATTATAATAGAACATACACTTGTATGTTCATATATTATGAAATCAGGTGGAAAAATTTTAAAACACCATTAGTGAGATAAATATGAAAGGTTTTTGACAACTACTATACCAACCTATTTCTAATCAAAAGGACCAATGTAATGTTTGTGAAATCACACATTGTAATGGAAATGATGGTTTAACTTCCAATGATTCTAAATAATATATATGTTCCCCTCTTGAAAACTCTATTTCTCTACCTGAAAAATTTTCTATTGAAGAAAAAAATAGAATGGGTAAACAAGTTATTATTGAGCAATCCCTTGAAAATTCCATTTTTATTCTATTCCCCAGAAGACTCTCAATATTTAGTAAAAATTTATATAATGAGATTGATAAAGAAATCATGGATACATTTAAAAAGTCATAAGTTAATAATCCCATATTGGATAAAGTTAAAAAATTCCTCACTACACAAAATTTCATAAAGACCATTGACACATAAAATTTTGATGAAGGGGGATGAGAGGCTACAAATTTGATGGAATTTCTTAGTTTCGGTACAACTAGTGATTACAACCACATGAAAGGATCTAGGAACTTTTAAAATACCTTAAAAAATAGGATAAACCATTATTTTTGATGTAGTTTTATATTTAGGTGCGTTAATTAATGTAATTCATCATTACATGTATACTCCACTATAGGTTGGATACCTTTAACCAATTGGAATCATAACACAACTTTCCAACCATAGCACAACACACCCATCAAGAGTGAACGTGGACATCCTCATAAGAGTTAATAATATCATATTACATATATAATTATACATTATTGAGATGGAATATAACCAAACCCAATAACATGATCCTATAATAAATGGATTTCCATTCCTTAAAAAAGAAATTATGACAACCAATGTTCACAACGGTATGATTTTCATAAAGTTTAGTGGAGAAATGTTAAGTTTCAATATCCTTCATACTTTGAAACAACCAATTTAAGAGAACTCAACTCTTATTTTTCATTAGATGTAAGTGAACTATAATTTAACACACATATACAACATTATCTCTTTAACCCATACTCTTATTAATTTTCATCTTCTTTGATCTTAGTGGATTTGAGTTTTTGTTCATGTATGAAGTGTTGTGTGTATAACAACCCTGATCTTTATTTAATACTTAATCAGAACTTATTACATAAAATTTTCTCTCGACACAACATAGAATATAGAGAGGTATATTGTATTTTAGTATTAGGAACATTACATAACAACATAAAACATTCAAAATACACATCTTTATTTAAAACTTCTTTTACACGACCACAATATTCATTCATACTTAGCATTGCATGGGATAACCTGAGAACATGCATAAGAAAAGGGATAGCTATAAAGCCTAGTATTGGAGTAAAAAATGCATAACATGAACAATATTACATGTTATCTAATAGGCATATCAATGTATCCTAAGAGAAACATGAACATAAAGGAATGATATAACATGATTATCATAACATAGAAATGTGGCGACATCATTTAGCATGATATTAGCATAATCCAAGGCTCATTGAACATGTAGCATGAGTAAAACCTAATTGAACATGAATTAGAATGAGTAAACCCTCATTTCACCTGGAATATCATGATATTATTCTTTATCCAATGCATTGGAATTCAATCTGGGCGCACCCTTCTTAATTATTTCATTTCAGGCATAAATGCGCCACATAGATCATACAACATGGATTCATTAAACATCATCATTCATTCCATGATAAAGGATTGTGGAATTCATACATGAAAATATATAATAAATATGTAAATGTTAATAAGTTGAATACCCTTGATACATAAATGATCATGGTATTCACTACACAATGACTTTGGCTTCGAAAATCACGGTGCAATTTTGTCTGCATAACAGCGTGACATAAGAATTCATAAAAATGGTTGATAAGAGATAAAGGGGTATATAATCATATTTACATAAAATGGAATATAAAGGGATCATATAGATACATGTCCCAACATATTTAATGGAATCTAGATGCATAATGTAAAATAAATTTTGAATGTAAATGAGGAGAGAGAAATCTCTTATGGAATTTCAGCATAGTAACATGTGTACATAGGAGGAATTATTGAGAGATAAAAGGGTATTTATTCATTATAATATAAGTAGACCAGTATATGGGAGGTTCTAAATCATACCCCAACATTTTTAATTTAAAATAAAAGTTCATAACAGTATAAGGAAACATGGATATAAATAACGATTGAAAGTGAGGATCCCTTAATTGAAAGTGCGATCCCAAAGGTTTGGGAAAGGACTGAGAAGGCTTCTTAGGAACTCGGGGCACCTTGGGAGGATTATAGATCGAAGAGGGAAGAGGTAGGTCGTGTTCCAAATGATTTTAGTGAATAAGAATGAGAGATTGGGAGGGTTTATATAGGAAAGGAGAGGGAATTCTTTATTATTTAGGTTTTGGAAACCGCACATTAAAATAATCAAAAAACAAAAACCAAACCATGGGTTTTTTCCCATGGTTTTTTACATAGGGTAGTGGAAAAAATTATTTTATAAGGAAAATCGATGAAATTTTCAAAATATTATTCTTGCTAATGTGGAGGTGAGTCACACTCCGAAGGAAATCATTTTAAAAAGTTAAAATGTTTTATAATTCTTGGATGGTTCACTAAGGCATCATAAAAGTAATAAAAAAAATCTAAAATCATATTATTTCAAAGGTAAACCATATATTGGATGAAAAAACTTTTTATAGTATTTTATTACATCGCTATTGAGTCATTATGATGTCATCAAACACATTATATATTTAAACAGTATTTAAGTTTTTCCCAAAAAAGCGACTATCTCAAAAAATTATGAAAAATTCACCATTTGATAATTTCGACGTCCAGAATCCAAAAATAATATTCATTTTATCTATATAATTTTCTAAATTTTTGAATTTTTACTTTTGAAAATAAAAACCGACATTTATCGACAAATACATGGGTTTTGACAAAAATAGATTTCAAACCTTAATAAAAATTACAATTGTATTCATAAAAATTATATGATCATTTATATTTATTAAAAATTAAATTATTAATAATATTTTCTTAAAATATTATTTAATTCAAAAATCCATTAATTCATAAAAATTAATTTTTTAATTGAAATTAAATATTAACTAAAAAAATGGTATTTGTGCTCAAAGTAACAATAATAAAAGGAATGTATATTATTTATTCTATAAAAAATAATACACATAATCAAAGTTATATAGTCTTGTTACATAAACCCTTATAACACCCTTATAAGACCTATGGGTAAGGTGTGCGATGGTGACAGACTCTTGGGGCGGCTCAGATAACATTACTCAGTTAGTAATCTCTATTAACATCCAATTCTCCCGTAGGCGGTTCTGTTCAAGATTAACTTGTTGAAGCTCATCTTGATCTTGTTCAAGAGAGAATCCCAGCGATGCTACCACCTTTCTATGCACTGAAAAATGGGTTTTGTATAGATTAATTCTACTAGATGAGGCCATCACTTCATTTTTCTGAGTAAATTGGATTTCTTTAAGACTTATATTTATACTAGTCATGTGATCACTGTTCAATGGCTATATTAGAAATGGTAAAAAAATAACTGTATTTTAAAATCTAAAAATATAAAACCAAGGAAGTTCATATTCTATATAACCAATTTACATAATAAGACATTTAATTATATCAAGATTAATTTTCATTAATAAATTATTTGGTCATTACAATATTCCCCCCTTAAGAAATTTTTCCCTTGACATTTACTTTTCCAGCAATAAAATATATAAGGGTAACTCTGCTTCATCCCTTTCTCCAATTCCTACATTTCTTATTCAAAATTTTGTTTTTTCCACAACACCTTGATGAGGGGAATTGTATTATTTTGTAGAACTTTTTCTCTACAATCTACGAACTTCACCAGCTTTTCTTCATAGGAGAGGTCATTCTCCAATGGTACCCCCTCTAGATGGAGTACATGTGATGGGTCTGGTATGTACTTTCTCAAGAGTGATACATGGAATACATCATGTACTTGTGATAGGTTCGGTTGGAGTTCTAGTCAATAGGCCACTACCCCAATGTGATCAAGGATCTCAAAAGGGCCTATGTACATTGGACTAAGCTCTCCCTTCTTACCAAATATCACAACTCCCTTCCATGGTGATATCTAGAGAAATATCATGTCTCCAACATCAACCTCTAGGTCTCATCGATGATTTTTAGCATATCTCTTTTGTTGACTCTGAGTTACTTTAATGTGATGTCGGATGGTGTTAACCTTCTTCACCATTTCTTCAACCATTTCTGGACCTAGGATTTTTCACATCCCAATGACATCCCAACATGTCGACATTCTACACCCCTTCCCATAAAGGGCTCCATAAAGAGCCATTTGGATGCTTTAGTGGAAACTATAATTGTAAGAGAACTCATCCAGAGGAAGATGTTGATCATATCCTACTTTGATATCCATTGAGAATGCTCTCAACATGTCCTTGCATGTATGGATAGTCCACTCAAATTGGACATTAGTTTTTGGATTATAAGACATACTGATTTTTTTCTCAGTATTCAGAGCATATTGGAGACTCTTCCAAAACCTAAAGTTGAATCTTGGTTCTCGATCAGATATAGTCGATAGAGGTACTCCATGCAGCCTTACCACTTATCTAAAGTATATCTGTACCAGTGGATCAAATAAGAAATCCTCTCTAATTGAAATTAAGTTTGCAGTGTTTGTAAGATGTTCCACAATAACCCAGATAGCATTATTTCCTTTGGATGTCATTGGAAGTCTAGTGACAAATTATATGGTGATGTTTTCCCATTTCCATGTTGGTATGGGTAATGGTAGCATCATCCCCTTAGACTTATGCCACTCATCCTTCATTTGAAAACATACCAAGAACTTTTATGTATACTCATTGATATCATTTTTCATGTTATCCCCCCAATAATACTCTTAGAGATGTTGATATGTTTTTGTGTTTTCATGGTGAATGGAGAAATTAAAACTATGTGAATCATCCAAATATTCTTTCTCTAACTCCGTACTTTATGGAAAACATAGTCTTGACCCAAATATCACAATTCTATCTTCATTAACATTGAACTCGGAGGATTTACCTTTTCTAATAGTTTCCACATTATTCTGAATTCTCACATCACCCTTTTGAGCATCCCTTAACCTTTCCAAAAGAGACTTTTGAGAAATCATTTGTGAAATGACTGATGATGTTCCCTTTTTTATGATTCCCATGTCCATCTTCATCAAATCTATGAATATTGGATCCTTTTCAATTCTCATCAATGATAGAATTGTTGGGTCCTTTCTAATTAGAGAATCTTCCACCTTGTTCTCTTTCCCAGTGTGGTAATGGATTGAGAAGTCATAGTCTTTGATCATCTCTAACTGTCTTTTTTGGATCATATTCATCAATTTGTCTGTGAATATATACTTGAGGCTATTATGATCTGTATATATTTCACACTTTCCCCCAAAGAGGTAATGTCACCAAATTTTTGAAGTGAAGATTACTACAACAAATTCCATATCATGTGTTAGATAATTTTATCCTGAACATTCAATTTCCTTGAAGCATATAAAATTAATTCGTCATTTTTCATCAACACATAGCCCATGCCCTTCATCGAAGCATCACTAAATACCAAAAAAAGTTATCCACTTGTGGGTAGTGTGAGCACAAGAATAGTGATAATCCTCCTTTCCAACTCATTGTAGTTATATTCGCATTCAACAATCCTTTAAAACTTTAATCTCTTCTTAGTTAGCTTGGTAGGAGGGTTCGACAATCATGAGTAATTTCTCACAAATCAGTTATAATATCCAGCTAGACCCTAGATGCTATGGATATCCATCAATAATGTTGGCCTCATCCATCCGTTAATTATAGTTATCTTGGAGGGATCCATAGATACCCCATTTCTTATGAGGATATTACCCAAAAATGATACATCCTTCAACCATAAATCACACTGGTTGTAATTTTCATAGAGATTATCCTTTCTCAAGGTCTCTACTATAGTGCTTAAATACTTCTCATGCTCCTCCTTGGTTTTAGAGTATATTGGAATATCATCTATAAAGACTAGCACAAATTTTTCAAGGTGTTCTATAGAGACTATATTCATCAATTCCATGAAGATTGATGGAGAAATAGTGAGTTCTAAATACATTACTATGAATTCATAGTGCCCATACCCTGTTCAAAAAATCTGTGTTGGGGATATAATCCTTTTTCACCCTTACTTGGTAATATCCCAACTACAGATCCACCTTGGAGAAGTATTGTGCTCTATATAGATAATCAAACAAGTGATCAATTTTTGGTAGAGGATACTTTTTCTTTAATGTGATTTTTTAGCTCACGATAATCAATGCAACGACGTATTAAACCAACCTTCTTCTTGACAAAGGGGACTAGTTCACCCCATGGTGAAGCACGTGGGTGTATAAACACATTATCCAGATTCTACTATAGTTGTTTCTTCAAATCAACAAGCTCTACAATATCCTTTCTATACAGAGTCTTGGATATTAGAAACTCCCTAGGTATAAGATCCTTCCAGAATTCAATATCTCTCTTAAGAGGAAGACCGGGGAATTCCTTGTGGAACACTTCAGTGAATTCCCTCACAATAGGCATGTATTCAATGATGTTTGCTTCCTTAGACTCGATATTATAAGCAAGATATGTGTGCTCACAGGGAAGTAATATCCATGCTTGAGATGATGGTGTTAAAGAAGAATAATCCTCCTCCTTGCACATTTACATAATCGAGGGTCTATTTCCCATATAGAGAGTGATTTTCCTCTCATGGAAATTAATGTTGTGTATATATAAGGAAATATTATCCATTCCAATAATAGCATCAAATTACACCATAAGGAGTATGATGAGTTTCTCCAGGAAGTTTAATCCACAAATTATGATAGGGGAGGAGTTTTATTCATGGGATGCATTGATTTCCCCATTTTTCTTTCTCATAGACATCTTTACTTCCATGATTTTTAGTGGTGTTGGGATTATTCTACTAAACATTTGGGATATAAAACAATGCATATAATTAGAATAAAAAAGTAAGTTCACTATTTTGGAATGAATAACTAGCGTACCTATCACCACATCGTTTTTGGGGTTTGCTTCGGTGGTAGTGATGGAAAAAAGACCGCGCTTTCTACCATGGAGGTTGTTGGTTGCCTCTGAAAACCCTTGGCTTAGAGCACTAGTTTGCAAAGTTCCATGCTTTTTTGTAGTTGAATTGATGAAAAATGCGTTGACGGTCAAATAGATCATTCCTCTCCTCTATTACAGTAGTGTGGTTTTCTTGCTGAATGTTAAGGTCTAGGTGACTTTCTCTTCCACACCAAAAGCATTCCCTCATCCCCGTCAGGTAATTTCTGGGGTGCTTCTTTCCGCACCGTTGGAAAGTGGGGTGCTGGAATATCATAGAATCGTTGGATTTAGCCATCAGACTACCAAAATTAAAGTACTATTTACGGTTCTTATCCATATGATGCCCCTATGATTCACCGATATCCATTTTGACTTTGAGGGTACATCGGATAATTTCCTCATAGCTATCGAAGTCACAGATCACAAAGACTTTCTGTAGGCTTGGTTTTAGCCCACTAAAAAAGTGGTCAACCATGCATTTTGGGGAAATGAAAAGGCCAGAGGCATATCATGAAAGCCTTGTAGAGTTTTCCTCATATTCTTTGATGGATTCATCATTTTTTTCTTGAAGGAAATGAAGTCCCTATCCATCTTAAGTCGGAGGGTGTGAGGAAAATATTTATCAAAAAACATTTTTTATAAATCCTTCCATTCTAACGCCTCGATCTCTTCCTCAGGATTTGAATTGTGGATCAATGTCCACCATTGATCTGATTCACCCACCATATGATAAGTACCTAGAAGAACCTTCTCTTGTTTGGAACATTGAAGGATATTGAAGATCTTTTCAATTTATTTGATCCATTGTTCGGTTATTGAGGGATTAATTGATACTTTAAAAGTAAGAGGCCTTTGTCTCATGATGATCTCAATTATGGATTTTTCTTTTGGGGGGGGGGGGAGGTGTAAAATCCTTTTGACCCATGTTTTTATTCAAAAAATGAGTTAATTTAGAGAGTATTTTGACAAATTTCGTGGTTCTTGCTCCCATCATATTGTGAATCTCATTAGAACAATCATCACATTTATCTTCGCATCAATTGTTATCTGGAGTCCTCCTATTACTGTCTATTGGCTAGAATAAAAAGAAAGTTATGAGTAACACATAAAGGGTAATCCAAAGACAAAAATAGATAACTTATAAATTAAATTTATTGCCTTAACTTATGAATTTATAGGATTTAATCTATGTTATCCATGATCTACATCTCAAGATATATTCTTAGTGGAATTTTTTAGTCTCTTAACAATGGTTCAAACTAATCATATGAATTTACCAAAGCATATCCCCTAGGAGTGTCGTAACCAATAGTGTAGCAATGATCATTATGGTGTACCTGTTCCCATTTGAGTCTACCTCAAAGCAGTGTTTTCGGGGTTTACCGCTAGATACATCTATGCCCGATCAACCTCTACTTATTCATATCTATAAATGGATGTATTTTATTGATAAACCACTTAATATATACTCTGTAAAATTTTGGGATGTTTTTATTATACTTGTTCTTATCCCAAAGTCTTTTACTAGGGTTTCTAATCCTTATCCAAAAAATAACTAAACCTATCCTCTAATACCAACTATAAAAACCCAGATCTTTATTTCACACTGAAACACAATTTATTACATAAAATTTTCAATTTATACAATATAGAATATAAAGAGATATAGTGTCTTTGGGTATTAGGAACATTACATAACAACATAAAACATGAAATGCACATCTTTATTGAAAACTTCTACTACATGACTATAACATTCCTTCGTACTAATCACTGAATGGGATAACTTGAGGACATGTATAAGAAAAGGGAGAGATATAAAGCCTAATAAGAGAGTAAATAAGAAATTACATGAATAATACATTAAAGGTTTGGAAATTATAATATCAATGGAGCATATGATAAATATTAACACAAAGGCATGATATAGAATGATTATCATAAAATAGAAATGTGGAAGAACATTTAATATGATATTATCCTGTTCCAATGATCATTGCACATAGAAAATGAGTAAAACCTTATTTCACATGAATTACCACGAGTAAACTACCATTGAACTTGGCGTATCATGATTCTATTCTTTTCCCAATGCATTGGAGCACTATCCGTGCGCAACCTTCTTAGTCATTTCATTTCATGTAAAAGTGTGCCATATAGATCATACAACATGGATTCATTAAACATTACCATTTATTACAAGATAATGGAATTCTGAATTCATTACATCAACTATATAATCAATATGTAAATGTTCATAAAGTTGAATACCCTTGATAGAGAACTGGGCATGGTATTCACTGTATAATGACTTTGTCTTCGAAAATCACGGTGCAATTTCGGCAGTATAAATATGTGACATAAGAATTCATAAAAATGGTTGATGATAAAGGGGTATCTCATAATATTTCCCTGAAATGGAAATTAATGGGGCCATATAGATAAATGTACTGTCATATGTAATAGAATTTAGATGCATAATATAAAAGAATTTTTTGAATGTAAATGATGAGAGAGAAACCCCTTATGGAATTTCGGTATGGTAACAGGTGAACATGGGAGGCATTAATGAGAGAGAAAGGGGTATCTAATCATTAAAAATTAAGTAGGGTAGTATTGGGGAGGTGATAAATCATTCCCCAACATTTTTAATTGAAAATAAAATGGTATAATAGTATAAGGAAACATGGACATAAATAAAGAAAGAAGGAAAGTGAGGGTCCTTTGATCCCAAGATCTTGGGAGAGGCTTATTAGGAGATTGGGGTTCCTTGGGAGGATTATATAGAGAGTATGGAATAGTTTGGTAGAGCTCCATCTAGTTTTAGTGAAGAGGAATGAGAGATTTAGTGAGTTTATATTGGAACGAAGAGGGAATTCTTTATTATTTAGGTTTTGGACACAACACATTAAACTAATCAGAAACACAAACCATACTATGGTTTTTTACCATGTTCGTTTCCAAATAAGGGTTTAAAACAGTATTATATAAGGAAAATGGACGAAATTATTTAAATATTAGGCTTTCTTATGTGGAGGTGAGTGGGAATCTCAAGTAAATCATTTTTAAAAGTTAAAATGTTTTATATGTTTTGGAGGGTACAATAAGGTACCATAAAATTAATAAAACAAATCTAAAATAACATTATATTAAAGGTAAAACATATATTGGCAGAAAACCCATATTATAGTATTTTATAACATCATTATTAGGTCATTATGATGTCATAAAACTCATTATATATTTAAACTGTATTTAATTTTTACCCAAAAATTAGACTGTCTTTGAAAATTATGAAAAATTCATAGTTAGATAAATTTAATTTACTGAATACTAAAATAATATTAATTTTATCTAAATAATATTTAAAATATGTGAATTTTTACTTTAAAAATAAAAACTGACATTTATTGAAAAATTCATGGGTTTTGACAAAATCCGCTTTCAAAACTTAATAAAAATTACAATTGTATTAATAAAAATTAACTGAAAATTTATATTTAATAAAATGTAAAATTTTAATAATATTTTATTAAAATATTTTTTAATTAAAAAACCATTTATTCATCAAAATAGATTTCTTAATTGAATTTAAATATTTACTAAAAAAAATACTATTTGGGCTCAAAGTAACAATAATAATATGAATATATATTCTTTATTTTATACAAAAAAATAATTCATATATTCATAGTGTTATAGTATTGTCACATAACATCTTATAACACCCGAAAAAGTCCTAAGGGTAAGGTGTGTGATGGTGAAAGACTCTTGGTGTAGCTTAGATAACATTGCTCGGGTGGTAAATTCTATTAATTTCCACTTCCCCCATAAATGGTTTCGTTCAAGTTCAACTTATTGAAGATCATCTTGGGATTGGTCAAGAGTGAATCCCAGTGATGATACCACCATTTTGAGCTCCAAAAAACGGGCTTTGTATAGTGCAATTCTACCAGATGAGGCCATTAATTCCTTTGTCTTAGTAAATTAGATTTGTAAAAGCCCTATATTTATACTAATCATGTGATCACTATTAAATGACTATATTAAAAATGGTATAAATTCATTATGATATTTTTAAATCCAAAAGCATAAAAACAATGATGTGCATAGGTTATATAATAATTTTACACAATAAATAATTTTATTATATCAAGATGAATTCTCATTAATAAAAGTTTGGGTAGTTACAGTGTGGGTTTGAAAAGGTGTAATTTTTTTCTTCAATTGATGAGTGTTTTCATTCTGTGGTACCCATGAACATAAATTATTATATAAATATAATTTCCATTGATTTTCATTCCAAAGAGAATAAATAATAGCAGATATATAGTTTCACGATCCTCACTCTCCCTAAATTTCCTCCCTCAATCCAAAAAACTACTGGTGTTAGAATTAAAAACACTACCATCTAATATAAAATATTTTTATCTTGAGGATATTAATCGATTGAACAACATTATTTCCAAAACAAACTCTCCATTATAAGAATAAAAATATATAAACCTTTTGATAGAGTGTAAAAACGCGATAGGATGGAGGTTGTAAGTGATTCCAATGATTATCCCATATATTTTCATGCACTATATACTTTTAGATGGTGGGAGGAAAACCATAAGAAAAGATCAATTCCATCTCAATACCACTATCCTTGAATTTGTGACATTGGAAGTTAGTAAAATTCTTGATGTTGGAATAATCTAACCCATATCTGATAGTAAATGGTTTAAACCAATGAAAATTGTTCTAAAAAAACTAGAAAAATAGTAGTGTCTTATGAAGGGAATGAATTGGTTCCAACACTTATGCAAACAAGATGGTGAGTCTATACTTACTACCATCGATTGATTCAATCCATGTGAAATGAAAAATTTTTCTACCTTTCATTGACCAATTGTCGGAAATATTGGCCAGTAAGTCCCATTTTTCTTTTATTGATGGATATTTAGGTTATTTAAAAATCCTTACAGCCCTTGAGGATCAAGAAAAGAAAAATTTACCTTTAAAATTGTCACATTTTCATATAAGGGGATGCCTTTTTTTTATTTAATTCTCTTGGTACTTTGCAGTGATGTATGTTGAGTATATTTTTTATGTACCTTGAGATATATATGAAGTTTTTATGGATGATTTGATTGTTTATAGATCTTACTTTAATGACTATTTGGAACACCTAGGTTTTTTCTACCACCATTGTATTGAAAAATATCTCATATTAAATTATGATAAATGTCATTTCATGTTTGAGTAAGGTATTTTTCTTATAACACCCTGATATTTTAATAATTTTTTCTCTTTAAGTAAATTTAATTCTTTAATAGGTTTCTTTTCATAAAACCATGAGTTTCAAAGAACCATGAAACAATATTAGTATAAATGACTATTATAAACTAAATTTTAATTTGGTGGGAACAAATACAAACAACCAATTTATGAAATGAATATAAAGTCCCAACTCAAAATAAATGTATTTTATAAAAAATGTACTTTCTTAAAAAATGAGTTTTTCTTATTTTTATTAGGGAATATTAATATTTAGAAGTTATGTAAAACAGATTTTAAAGAATCAATAATTTTTTTAATAAAGTATGTAAAAATCATCTTAATTTTTTTTTATAATTTTTTGAAAATATTTTTGTTTTTATGTAATAGTGAAAATACAATTTTTTGTTGAAAATTGTATTTTACTTTAAAGTATTTATAAGAAAAAATTATGTATTTGATTAATATTAATTTTTAATTAGTGAATTTTGATTTAAAATAGTCCAATTATGATTTTTGAAAATGATTTTTTCATTAATTTGTTATAAATACCTTTTTTATGTTTTAAAAGGACATTTTTTCCAAAAAAATGTTTTTCATTAAATTATACCATTTTTATTTGAAATTAAATTTTATAACTTTTATGTTTTGAATTTTGAAATAAAGATGAAAATTTTGGATTTAGAAATTCAATGTTTATTTGATATGTCCCTTCAATTTTTAGAAAATATGAATAGTAACATTGATATATTTTGTTACCACGCCAAAGGGTAAATTAGGTAATTTAGGTCAAAAATAAAACGATAAATTCTATAAAATTACTTTAACACATAAAAAATTTTATTGTATGAAGATAATTTGAAATTGAACACATAAGGATCTAAATTATGTTTTTTAATAGACATATGTACATAAAAATGACTTATATAATATTTATATCCAAGAAAGACACAAAATGTTACTTTCTTTGCCTTAAATATCCCTTATGTATACAAATGGGTAATAAAGTATTTTATGAATGAATAAAAATATAAATTTTTAAATTAATAAATTTATTTTCATAATTTAAATTTATTTTTGACTTTTTGAGGCACTTATATGAGTTTATGGTACTTATAATATTTTATTGAATGGAAATTAATAAATGTAACATTCATGTTTTAAATACTATATCATTTAAAATATAGGTCTAACTAAAAGATATATTAGACTGTAAATATAATTCTAAAATATAAAATATTTATCTTCATCGTGGTATTTTATTTTGAAAAATTAAGTGAAAAAATAATAATATTAAATAATTACATATCACCCATGTAGAAATTATTTTTATTAATTGAAATATAAAATAAATGTTATCAAAAATATTAAAATAGATATAATTTGAAATAATTAATGTGATAAAATAATTTATATAATACCTTGAACTATTAGGGATATAATAAAGTATTTTTTTTCCAATTTAGCTTTTTATCTTGCTATTTTTTAAAGTCCAAGTAATGAATAGTGTCAAAATTAACAATAATGATATTTTATCAAAATAATATTTTATTAAATTATTTAAAAATAAAAAAACAACAAAAAAAATACAAAAAAAATATGTTCTAAATTTTTATAAATTGTTCTTTTTCAATTTAATTGACTTCACATAAGTAATAATAACAAACTTTTAATATTGTAATATCTGTTACCTTAGTTAAAATTAAAATAGATTAACTATGGGTTAATCAAAATGATAATGTTTAAAATAATACCAAAAAATATCTAAAATATTTTTTAATAATGATATTAAAAACTTATCCCATCGTATCTTTGATTATATTTCAGTTTTTGATGTATTTGGATTGAGATTGAATTTATTATAAATTAATATTTTTTAAATTTCAAAAGTGGACCTCAACTCATTTATAAAAGGGTGCCTAGTCCCTAAATTCTTCACATCAATTATATCCTTAAAGAACAACCATAACCTACCATTTTCTCTAATAAACATTCCTGGACACAATATATAGGTTCTTTTTATCTCAAAAGACCAACCATAGTGTCTCTAAGAGGATATCTAAAGGGAGTTCGTCACAGAAGAGGTAATTATCTTTACCAATTCGTTCAAGATCATTTATTATTCTACTTCCTCTTCATGTGTAGTTTCAATTATATATTATTAAATAAAATATAAAAAATATTCTTAAATTTTATTATGATTATGTAACAATCGTATTCTACATTTTATCAATCCTATGAACAAAAAAACACTACACATGCGTACGTACGACTTATCGTCTCCAAGAAGTTGTGTAATCTATTTTTCATCACTACTATATTTGGATGTGTATAATGATGGAAATAATATATATATACATATATTTTAATTATAACTTGATATTGACTCTATAAATTAATATATGATTAAGTACCTAATTGTTTCCCCATTAAAAAAATGATACAATCGCTCGTGCATATGTACGACCTACCATCTCCAAGACACGATGTGATTCACTTTCCGTATGCACCATTAAAGAATTATTATATAAATATATATAATGAAAAAAATATATATATATTACCTTAATATCATTTTAGAAATTATTGAACTATATTCTACACATAAGAAATCAAACTTATACAATAAAACATGCATGAGAAAATGAATCAATTAACACCCGAACGAAGGGTAATAATGAAATATTATTTAGAAAAAGATATGATGATATAATAGGATAACATATGATATAATAAATATTAATATGTCTCTAGTATAAATTAATATGATTTCATAAACAATTACAGATGATTTTTATATACGTACAAAGGAAATCAGACCTGAGGTAAGGGTTAATTTTATTATCTCAGTATTATCCCAGATTGTTTAAATGAAATTATTTACTATAGAATATTTTTATTCCACGTACATGTTTCAAAAAAATCAAAAATATATTTATTATTCTTTTAGAATTTTTAAAATTATTTTTATCCACATTTTAATCTTTAATAGACAATTTGAATGGAATATATTTTCATTTTCTTAATGTTGTGCTTTATGAATCTTCTGAAAAAAGCACAAGAGGAATGTTTTTTTACTTATACTACATGAATTAAATTTTCATATTTCATGATGTCTTGATGAATTGAATCTTTCCTTGTAATATTTCATGTTAAGTTTCAAATAATATGGTTTCTTTTAAAATTTTGTGGTATTTTGTGAGAAAAAAATGTTTATAAGAAGAAAAGGTATTTTCCTCAAGAATCATTTTCAATTAATCTATCAAAAATATTTTCCATCTATGATAAAATTATTTCCGTTGTTGTTTTATGTTTATCAATCCCATTTCTTTTCCATTGGTTATGTTATGATGGAATGATGTTTATGAAACCAATTTATTTTTATGGGTTTTGATATGATGAATGATTTATGTTCTTGTGGTACAAATATGTATGGATTTCATTATTTTATATGTGGGACCTACATATATCTCCAATTAATGGGGTAAATATTTATATCTCATGAGATTGAAAAGGCTAGAATTGTTTGTAAACTTAGTTCAGTAATAGAATGTTGGAATGAGGAGAGAAATCAGTTCATTGTAGGACTTTGTCTATTATGATGGCCTTGAAAATGAGACTTGAATAATATAGAATTTATTTTCCATGATTATGTGTATGCCATAATCCCAGGTCTTATGTTATGAACTCATGAAAAAATTTCTTCAATTCTTTACTAATTCATAGTATTTATCCCATTACATGATATCACGATCTTTGATATGCAGGATATAATTTTCAAATGTTTTGTATTAGGATTATGATATGATAGATGTGATATCTCTCTTGTTTACCATTATTAAGAATATGATATCACCCTTATTTATGTTTATTTTCCCTCGAATATGCATAAAGGTATTGTGTAATATATGTCAAAAGGAGTTGTAGGTATGAATGAATAAACAGAAGACGGTGAAGATGTTTGATGAACTAGTTGTTTTAAGTTTCCCAATTTCTAAAGACACTAAACTAGTATGATTATGGAATGGTATTGTTATGTTATATAATTAACATTATTCTACTTATATATAATATTTATTTACAAAAATTATGTTCCATTATAGTTGGTATGAGGGAAAGTTCGAATTAACCTTTGGAAACTAGGATAAGAAATCTTAGTAAGAAACCTTAGGATAAATCTAAGTATAGGATAAAATACTAGAGTCTTGATAAAGATTATAAATAACATATCCTAAAACCAAAGGTATTCTGAATTGAGACATTATAATTAATTTCCCATGATTATGTTGTTTTCCCATTATAATTATTATTTCTCACATTATTATTTTTAGTTTTAGTTAATGAAAATAACCTAAAGGAACCACATTAATACCGAACTTGATGGGAAATGCAATCATTATCCTGCCGAGTAACCGAATCTTATGGGAGATGGAATGAAAGGTCTTGTTTCTATGCTAACAAAACATTCTAAAGATATGAATCATGTTGTACATACAAACAAGAAAAGGTGGGAAAAAATTCTATTGAGTACTTAATAAGGTATAATCCACCTTCTTTCAGTGGGTCTTCTATTCCACTAGTTGCTAAACAATGGATCTGTACAACTAAAAATATATTTTTGGTTATCTAATGTTTAGAACATGAGAAATTATTTTTTTCAGACTATCATTTGGAAGGAGAAGTTGATCAATGTTATAATATCATCAACAATATGAGGTAATGATAATAAATTGACTCTATGGAATGTAAAAAGTTCATGAACTTATTTTTCAATAGGTAAATTCCTCATATTCTTCATACAAATATTGATAATGAGTATATTGATCTTGAGAAAAAGTATGATGAATCTGTTTTTACCTATGAGATAAATTTCACAATACATTCAAGGTAAACTTCTAGAATTATCATTCAACCTGAGAGTAAGGTTGATTGATTATTTTGTGGCTTAAAACCAAATCTTAGAAGGGAATTATCCATAAAGGAATTCATTAGATATGAGGAAATCATTTTATTTTATCTCATGGTAGAGATGGAAATTGGAGTCACCCATCAATCCTATGGGGTTGATAAGAGGATAAAAATGGAATTCACAGGAAAATATAAAAACCAGGGTGAAAATAAGATGATCTTCCCTTTATGCTAAAAGTGTTGAAAAATACAAGCTGTAAGCTATCTTAAAAGGAATTTTAAATGTTTTAAGTGTGGAAAATATGGTCATTGTGCAATTTAATGATTAAGAAATTGGATAAAGATAACTAATGATATGAATAGAGAAAAGTCTTCACAGAATGCACCTCCCACACTTCAATGCTTCAAGTGAAAGGAAAATTTTCATTATGCTAATCTATGCTCTAATCTAAGGGTTATCGATGATGATCGATTTCAGTAACCTCTTAAGGACAAGGAAAAAAGGAAAATAAAATTTGATCACTATTATCGATGTGGAGTATGATAATGAATTAGTTAAAGGTACACTTACCATCCACTCTAAAGTAGGTAATGTTTTATTTAATCCAAGATCCACCTAGTCTTTTATTTCTAAAGAATTTTCTATGGGTATCATTGTATTACCAAAACAATTAGATATTGGGTCAGCTATGAAACCCCGTAATGGAATAATGGTCACATCACAAGTTTAGAATTCTTCTCTTGTTGAAGTTTGTGGGAAAGGTATTCCTGCAAATCTTTTGATCCTTCCTTTAGTTGAATTCAATATGATTCTTTTCTTGTATTGAATTTATCTAATTGGAGATCATATAAATTTCCATTTAAGGGTTGTCACATTTAATATTATGATTAAATCCATGATTATTTATTGATGCAAGGATGATTATGAAATTACAATGGAAATTAATTTCACATTATAGGTCATAATTATTATAAACCATTGTTATATTATGGGGAGAAACTCCCCATTAAAGATACATATTTTCACCTAAGTTTGTTGATTTCTTTATAGAATAATTGCTAGTTCTTCCACTGAATCGTGAAGTTAATATTTTAATAGAACTTATAGAATTAGCTATGCCTATTTCAAAGACATGTAATATAATGGACCCATTTGGGTTGCAGAAAATGAAGAATCAACTCCAAGAGAATTTGGAAAATGGATTCATACACCCTATTTATTTACCTTGGGGGAATCTATTACATTTTTTTAGAATAAAGATGTATCAATGAGACTCTAAATTGATAATAGAGAGCTTAACAAGACCAGTATCAACAAAAAATATCATTTTCATTGATGACTTATTTGATCAACTACACAGAGCACAATATTTTTCTAATATTGATAATCATTATGGATTTCATCAATAATGGTTCAAGAAGGAGGATATACCCAATAATACATTAGGTACATTTCATGGACACTGTGTATTTATAGCGATTCCTTTGGTTATTAGAAATTATCTTTATATCTTCATGGATTTTATGAATAGAGTCTTTAGAGAATATCTTTATCAGTTCTTGGTAGTCCTTATATAAGTTATTCGTTTATATTCTAAGAGAAAGGAAAACATCAATATCACATTAGGATTATATTAAAGACCCTAAGAAAGAAAAATATTTATGAAAAAATATCAAGTGTGAATTTTGGATTCATAAAGTTTCATTTTTGGGTCACATAATCTAAATAGAAGGGATATATATGGATCCATCAAGGATAGAAGTTATTTAACATTGTCCTAGACCAATAATGGTAACTTAGATATGAATTTTTATTTTTTTAGATAGATATTATAGATATTTTTTGAATTATTCCTCATGATCATATAATCCACTAACCATTTTGAATTGGAAATGATTTATGATCATATGGATGGAAGAATATGATGATATTTTCAAGGAGTTAGAAATAAGGTTAGTTAGGGAACCTATGTTGACACAAACCTGTAGTGGAGAAATGTTTTTGATTTATATTTATGCATCCAAGAAGGGGATGGTATGTGTTCTCATGAAATATGATATGGTGATAGCTTATGACTCATGAAAATTGAAAGTCCATGAGAAAAATTTCCAAACTAAGGATTTAGTGATATCAATTGTAATCTTTTCATTAAAGATATAGATGGATTATCTTTATAAATAAACATATGATATATATACTGATCATGAAAGTGTAATGTATATTTTCTTTCAGAATGAACTGAATATGAACCAAATGAGATGGTTGGGTTGATTAAAGATTATGACTTCTCACTACATTTCCACCTTTGGAAAGTGAATAAGGTGGCATATTCTTTGAGTCACAAGAACCATGATAGCTTATCTATGATGAGGATCACAAAATATCAAATATTTATGGATTTACAAATGATATATTTGGAAATCTTAAAGTAAGGGGATAAATATTATTTGACTCAAATGAATGTTCTACAATTTATATGAGTGAATATTAAGGAGGTGTATAAGGATGATGTGGAGCTATAAAAGAAGGTGAGAAACATTACTATGTTCAAACTTGATTGTAATGAAATAATAATATTCATTAACCATATTTGTATCCCCCCATCACATAAATACAGAAGTATATATTGTATAAATCTCATATTTCATTATTCTATATTCATCCTAAAATCACAAAGATGTATAGGGACTTAAAAGAGTATTTATGGTGGGATGGAATGAAGAGAGATATTATAAAGTATGTTTCTCGAAGCTTGGTATTTCAGAAAGTTTAGTATTAGAGATATAATTATAAGGGGATGTTACAAATATTAACCATTCCATAATGTAAATAGTAAAAAATTACCATGTACATCATCATCATATTTCCCAAAACATATAAAGGTGATAATGTTGTACGGGTTATAGTTGATAACCTCATGAAGTCGGCACACTTCGTTGCTATGAGAGAAGACTTATCTCTTGATCAACTAACCAAAATATATATTATGGATGGGGTGAGATTTCATGGAGTACTAACTTCAATTATATCTAATCAAGACCTGAGATTCACCACGATGTTCTATAGATGTCTTCAACTATCTATAGATATAATGTTATTTTTCCTCATTTCTTATCATCCTCATACATATGGTTGAACTGAGAAGACAATTCAATCTCTACCAGACATGTTGAGAGATTTCTGAATGGATTTCAAAGGTAGTTGGTGTCAACACAAACTTTTGGTATACGTTTATTACAACAATATTTTTCATTCTAGTATTCAGATGGATTCTGATAAATCCCCCTATGGTGTGAAGTAAAGATATACAACATGATGTAAAGAACTCAGGGAAATAAATCTATTGGGACCTGATCTAGTTGAGGAAATGACAGAGAAGGCAAGATCTATTCAATGGAATAAAAGAGAATATTAGAGTTGATAAAAAATTTATTCTAAAATAGAATAAATGACATAGATTTTGATGTAGATGACAAGGAATTTCTATGAATATCTCTTTGCAAAAGATTAATGAGATTTGGAAATAAGGGCATGCTATGCCCAAGGTATATTGGTCCTTTCGAAATTCATGATCATTTTGTGAAGGTAGCTTATAGATTGGTGCTTCCACCAAATATCCCCCAAGTCCATGATGTGTTCTATGTATCTCTCCTGAGAAATTACATAACCAATCCTCTATATGCACTGAACTCATAATTCAAAGTATTAGAGAATGATCTTTCTTATAAAGAAAAACCTTTAGAGATTATGGATCATTGATTGAAAGTTATGAAAAACTAGACCACATTCTTGGTTAGGGTTTTATGGCGGAACAACCCTTTTGAGGAAGCTTTGTAGGAACCTGAGGATGTGATGAAGTAGAGGTAACCTCAAATATTTGTATCCAAGTGATGAATTTTAAGGTTGAAATTCACCTTATGTGCGGTAGAATGTAACACCATGAGATTTTAATAAATATTTCACTTTAGATAAATTTTATTCTTTAATATTTTATGTTTCATGTAACCGTGAGTTTAAATGAAATGAGAAACAATATTTGTATAAAACTACCATTATAACCTAGAATTTAATTTCAAGGGAATAAATATAATCAAATAATTTATGAAATGAATATAAATATCCAACTAACTATGAATGTATTTTTTAAAAAATATGGTTTCCTAAAAAAATGAGCTTATCTTATTTTTATGATTGAATATAATTTTTTTAAGTTATAGAAAATGTATTTAAAAAAATGAATTACATTTTTTAATTAAGTGTTTCAAAATTACCTTAATTTTTTATAATTTTTTGAAAACATTAATTTTTTAAGGAACAGTAAAAATACTAAATTTTTATTGATAACCATATTATTTTAAAGAATTTACAAGTTCATTTTATGTTTTGGATTTATTTTAGATTTTAAATAGTTAATTTTTATTTAAAATAATCATATAATGGATTTTAAAATGGATTTTATAAATTAATTTATTATAAAAAGAGTTTATGTTTTAAAAAGTAATTTAAAAAAAGTGTTTTTAATAGAAGTTTTCTGGTTTTATTTTAAATTAAATTCTACAACATCTGTGTTTTGAATATCGAAAAATGGATTCCAAATTTTGATTAAAAATTTCCAGATTTATTAAATAGGTCCCTTATATTTTTTACAAATATGAATAGTATCTTTGGTAATTTTATTACTAAAGTAAAGGGTAAATTGGGTAATTTTGGTTAAAAAATGATAAATATGATAAAAATAATGCAACACATGAAATTTTTTTATTGGATGAAGATAATTTGACATTGAAAACATAGGTATTTAAGTTAAGTTTTTAATAGACACAATTCTGAGGAAATATATTATATAATATTTAAGTCAAATAGAGACAAAAAATGTCACTTTTTTGGTCTTAAATATAACTTAAGTGTTCAAATTGGGAAAAAGAATTTTATGAATGAATATTAATGTAAAATTTTAAATTAATAAATTTACTTTCCAAATATAATTTTTTTTGAATTTTTGAACATGTATATATGATTTTGATATTTATATTATTTTATTTAATGAATATTTTAAGATGTCACATTCTAGATTTAAATAATATATCATTTTAAATATAGGATTAACCAAAATATATGTAACAACAATAGGTTTTCAAAAAATAAATTAAAATCCATGAATATTTGTTTTAAGTATATTGTTATAACTAACCTTTAAACATAATTTTGTAGCTTCTATATTTTCAATTTCAAAAAACAGACATCTATAATTATGATCGGTAAGTTATTTGAAGTCTAATAGAACCAAATTTATTTTTGATGAACAATAACATACCCTTATAAATAGAAATATGAATCATAATAGGAACCTAATGGACAATAAATTTTATTAATATTATTTTTCTTAAGGTTATAAAATAATGATATTTTGATTAATTTTTCCAGGTGTAAAAAATTGAGTTATAGATTTAATTTTTTTTGAATAAATTTTTATTTTATTTAAAAATTAAATTAATAATATTTTGAAAATTATTTTTAAAAAATGGAGTACATTTTTAAATTCTAAACATCGAAAATGGTTTGGTTTAATTTTTTGGATTTTTCTGAAATAGTTAAATTTTTGGTGAATAGTAAAAATACAGCTTTGAGTTTTCAGTATGTTTAATGACATAATAAATTACATAATAATGATGTGATAATTTTCATCGACATGTGTAAAGTTAAATAATATATGAGGTTTCCCATGTGGATAATACCATAGGAAAATACCATGGGTAATCCCATGGTTTTGCAAATACCACTAATGAGGTGTCCCTTGAAATTAAAAAAATATTCGCTCACTTTTGCTATAAATTCCAACTCATTATTTCATTCCATTCATTCCAAATTACCCCTTAATGATGTTATGGTCTTCTTACCTCCATAGTATTCCTCCCAAGGTTTCCCCAAGCCCCCAAGGTCCCAACATTCATGTATTATGAATTACTCTACAAGGTTAGAGAATTATCAACTTCTTTCCTTTTCCATTTAGGTTCTCTTTTATGTGGTATAAATTCCAAGAATCCATAACATGTTATTCATTAAATTATATTCAATATTTTTAATTTATTATGATTAATTTATGGATGGGTGACCCCTATCCTATCTCTTTTTATTGTTTTCTAAAACCATGTTGCATAGTCGTTAGGCTGCTGAATTTTCATAAGGGATTTCTCAACTATTATTGTATTTCGAGTTCTTTTTTCTTCTTATTTTTTCCTTATCTCCCCTTATAAAAGAATAATTAATGATCAAATATCTTAAATATTCTCTATTTCATCAGGTTTATGGAAGATTAACCATTATACTTCTTCTCCTCTCCCACTTATTCAAGAAATTAAAACACCGTATGTGATGTGTCGATTTACCGACATCGTGGATGAGGTGATTTAAATTTATTTTAGTTCCTTAAATAATTTTCATGAAACTATTTTTAATGTTTAACTAGATTATAATTTATTATTTTAACTTATATAATTTTCTAGAACCTTTTTTCACATGTGATTAATTTATAAAATAAAATGAGTTAATTACGATCGAAGAATTGCCAAACTGACCTAAAAAAATATCAATAATGTTTTAACTTATGAATCATACTCATGTCAGAATTAAAAATGATAAATGTTATGATTTATGGTTATTTATATATTTAAATACCATTCCATTCCAATTCTATAGTTTGACTTCCAATTTATGAGAATATCCATCATGAACCGACCATGTAAACCATGTAAAGAACACACCTGAAACATTGTAATTAAAAAAATGTTACTAATAAATGTGTCAAATTTTGTCATAAAATGATCATATAAAGTGTTATAAACATTAATATGTTTCATTAAGATATTAATAACACTATTTTAACAATTATTTATGAGGTCTAAACACTTTTTAAGTAAGAGGAACTCGAGGTAGGGGAATTCTTAACCCAATTTATATTCTTTGTGTTAACCTTCTTCTTTATTCATTATGTGGTATTAATATTATTAGTTTGATTATTTTTTTATATTATGTTGCAATATGTGTATTTATAGTGTATATAGATATCCATTCCATTCTATTAATTCTCATTGCAATTATATGTTAAGGGCCTTTCCTTTTAAAATCCTTTTAAAACTCTATTAAATTTCAAAAGGATTATTTTTTTATATATATATGGAATGAGTGGTTTAAACTGATTAAAATATACTTTATTACCATGATATATTCCTTGGAAATTATTTATGTTAGTTTGATAACATTATAGCCCAATATATGCTGTATTGAGCCCATTATAGCTCAAGAAATTATGGTCGATCCCCATTATAGCTCTCCAATGTAATAGGTACTCTAGAGGTGGAATTTGACCAAATGGTTATTCCATGTGTAATGGTGATTGTAAGAGTGATATTTTAAATATGTACCAAGGAAACTACATGATGTTTTTATGCATATTTTTTTTTATGATTATTGGTTTTATTGGTTTTAATGTTATCACTTGACTAATGATTTCTTTCTTTATATCCCTTACTGGGTTTTATAATCATCCCATGTTTTATAAATTTTTTTAATAGGATATAAGGATGGGTAAGAGAAATAAGGGAGCCTTTATGTTTTATATAGAGTTTTTTCAAAGAAATAATGTTTTATGTTTTAATTTTTTATATTATAAAAAAAGGTTACTATTTTTTGTATTATCCACTTTGTATGACTGTTGTATGTTATGTATGTAATATGTCATAATTAATTAAAACTATAACCCCAAAAAGATCCTCATTGTGTAATAATGTATATTTTTATCTAAAATTATAGAATAAGTAATGTTTAAGGCTGGGTCCTTTTAATATATATTCAACTATAAATATTATTCTGAAATATAAAATATTTATCTTAATCATGGTATTATTTTTATTTTTAGTGAAGATGATTGTATATTAAATAATTACACAACAGTAGCATAGTAATTAGTTTATTAATGTAAATATCAAATAAATGTTACCAAAAATATTAAAAATAAATAAAATTTGAGATAATTAATGTGATTAAAAAAATTTATTGATGACCTAGACTTATTAGGGATATTATAAAATATTTGGTTCAATTTTAAACTATTATATTGATATTTTTAGAAATACATGTAATGAATAATGTCAAAATTTATACAAATTATTTTTTATCAAAATAATATTTTATCAAATTAATTAAAAATATTAAAAAAACATTAAAAATAAAAAAATATAATATTGTCTAAAATGTTATAAAATTTTCATTAATAATTTAACTAATATCACATAATTAATATTCAAAACCTTTTAATATAGAATTTTTTTACATTAGCTAAAATTAAAATAGGATAAATAAGGGTTTATCAAAATGATTATGTTTAAAATAATACCAAAACATGTCTAAAATATATTTTTTGATTATAATACAACCTTATATCATATTATATTTAAATAAATATCATTTTGGATAAATTTTTATTGATATAGAATTTATTATAATATAATATTTTTTGAAATTTTAAAAGTGCCTCTCACCTCGATTATAAAAGGGTACCTCCCACCTGACTATTTCACTTCCATTTGAGCATTAAATATCGACCGTCCCATGCTATTTTCTATTTTAAACGTCCCTATACACATTATATAGGTTTCATTTTGCTCAAAAGAACAACCCTAGTGTCCCTAAAATGAAATCTAAAGGGAGTTCACCTAAGAAGAGGTAGTTGTATTTACCGATTCTTTCAAGATCATTTCTTCTTCTACCTCCTCTGAAAATATTGTTTCCATTAATAAATATAGTATAGAATATATTCCAAGATGTTTTTATGATCATGTAACAACAATATTCCACGGTTTATCCTTCCTATGAAAAACAGAAGCATCGTGCGTGCGTATGTATGACTTATCGTCTCTACGTTTTAGTGTAATCTATTTTACATCACTACTTTATTTGTATGGGTATAATTATTTAATATATATATTTATATATAAATATAAATATTATAATTATAACTTTATATTTATTCTATAAATAAGTATACCATATACTTATTTACTATTTCACCAGTAAGAAAATGATATTGTTTCTTGTACATACATCGTCCTACTATATCAACAATGTGATATGGTTAATTTTACATGTTAACCATTAGAAATGATTATATAAATATATATAATGAATAAATATGGTATATATTACCTTAATATCATTCTTTAAAAGATGGAACTATATCCTATTCACAAGAAATGGAACTTATATTAATAAACATGCATGGGAAAATGAAGCAGTTAACACCTGAAAGAAGGGTAATAATGAAATGTTATTTAATGGGTGAAATAATTTTCTAAGAGGATAATAAATGATATAATAAATATGAATATTTTTATGTTATAAATTAATAAAATTATTTAAACCGTTATACAGAAGTTTTGGATATGCATGAAGGAAATCAGACCTAAGGTAAGGGATAATTTTATGATCTAATTATTATTCAGGATTCATTATATAAAAGTATTCACTAGGGAATATTTATCACCCATTTACATGTTTCTTAAAAAAATTATAATTCTTTTACTATTCTTCTACAATTGTTAAATTTATTTTTACACGTGTTTAAATTTTTACTAAACATTTTGAAATGAATCTTTTTTCATTTTCCTAAAGATGTACTTTATGAATTTTCCAGAACAATTATGAGAGGAATGTTTTTTTAAATAATAATACATGAAAAGAAATTTCCACTTTCAATACATATTATTGAATTTAATCTTACCATATATATTTTCAAGGTTTTTTTTTCAAATAAAATGGTTTCATTTAAATTTATGTATGGGCATAAGAAAAGAAAATGTTTTCAGAGAAAAAAAATATTTTCATCAATAATTACATTCAAGTGATATGTGAAAATTATTTTCCATATATGATAACATTCATTCCATAGTGGTTTTATGTTTATAAATCCCATTTATTTTACATGGGTAATGTTATAATGGAATTATTTTTATGAAACATGTTTCTATTTATGGGTTTTGATATGATGAATGATTTATATTCTTATAGAACACATATGTATGGTTTTAATTATGTGATGGGTGGGGCGCATTTCTCACTCCAATGAATTTGGTAAATATTTATATCTCATGATATAAATAGGTCTATAATGATAAGTAAACCTTGTTTTGTAATACAAGACTTGAATGAGGTGTGAATGCAGTTCAATAAAGGAATTTATCCACTATGATGGTCTTAGAAATGATCCTTGATTAACATAGAAATGATTTTATATGCTTATATGTATACCAAAATTCCATGAATTATTCTATGATCTCATGAAATATTTTCTATGTTTATTTATTAATTTCTATGATTTATCCCATGAAATGATATCATGATCTTTGACATATAGGATATAATTTTCAAATGTTTTGTCTTATGATTATGATATCTCTCATGTTTACCATTACTGAGCATTTGATGTCACCATTTTTTATGTTTCTTTCCCATAAGATATAAATAAATCTATTGTGTAAGATGTTCCAAAAAGAGTTCTAGTTATGATGAAATAAGTTGGAGATGATGTAGATGTTTTATGAACTAGTTTTTTAAGTTTCCCATTTTACCAAAACAGTAAACCTCTATTATTATAACATGATTTTGTTAGGTTATGTAATTAATATTATTATATTTAGATTTAATATTTATGTATGAATAGTATGGTTCATTTTTGTTCTTCAAATTTTATTTAAAATGATGGAATTTAAGTGATAAATCAATAATTGAATCATTTTTATCCCATCTATATCAAAAATATGTTTTTGATGATCGATCATTCTAATGTCATGCTATTTTTTTTACCATTCACTCATTAAATAATTTGTTAAGATCACATTTCCCTTGTCTCTATTTTTACCAAATTACTTTAAATTTTTTTATGACAAAATTTTTTTGGATGGATTTAACTCACTAAAAATGAGTCTCACATCACCTCCCATAATTCAGCCACCAAGGTAAGATCTCCCCTTCGATATGATATCTGATGCCTCTAACATTTTAGTTGGGTTAATTTTATCACAAAGAGTTGAGAGGTATCCTTAGTTCATTGTGTTTGTCTCACGTACTATTGAAACTACCTAAGAAAATCAAACTACCAATGAAAACTAAACCATTTATATTATGTTTTCATTAGAAAAAAATATTTCATATCTTCCTAGTTAAAAAATAATTTGGTTTTTTGATCATAATTCCCTTTATTTTCTCCTAAAAGAAACCTAAACCTAATCCCTACACTTTTTATAGGATTATCCTCCTCCATAAGTTTTACCTTGACAGCCGAGATAATGGAGGAGTGAGAATGTGACAACTGACCCCCTTAGTAGGATTTCCCAACCATTGGACTACCATGTTCACTCATCCCTCAATATTGTATAATTCTTTACACATGTGAACCTTTGTGATTTTGTGGAAAATACCCCCTATTATGCCTATATTTTCAATTTTATAGAAACAACTGGGGTCCATACAGATTGTATCACATAACAATTATAGATTCTTAAGAATGATTTCTGATTAAACATTTGGAATTAACCATAATTTTGGAGAATTTTTAGTGGTAAAGTTGTTCATCCATGTGTCCATAACCATGAGTTCACATGTTTTTTAAGCCTCATCAACTAATGATTTTGGGGCCCACTATTGATCTCAATGTATAGCTCAAAAGGTAAATGACTTAGGACATTATTGGCCAACATCCTACAAAGATGACCATAATTTCTTTATGACATTAACAAGTTGTAAATTCATTGGTAATATCTCTAAGAGGAATGAAATGTCCCAAAAACCCATGTTATTTAGTGAAATATTCAATTCAAGGTGTATTTAATTCATTGGGAATTTTATAAATTCATTTGTATTCATGTATATCATACTATATATTGAAAACTTCTCTAAATGGGTTGATCAAAAGGCTACTAGGACTGATGAATCTTGGGTGGTTGTTGATTTTGTGAGGTCTCATATTTTTAGTAGGTCGGTTTTATAAGATTTATCCTTAGTGATAAAGGTTTACATTTTTTCAATCTCAACATCAAAAACCTGATCCATAATTATGGGGTTTCTCATATATTCATCACAACATATCACCCCCAAATTAATGGAAAACAAAAAATTTCATATCCTGAAATTAATGAAATAATGGAAAAATTGATACAACCCAATAGTAATGATTGGATTTTACACTTGGATGGTTCACTTTGGTCTTACTATACAAATTTAAAACCCTTGTCATAATGTCACCATATCCAATTATGTTTCAAAAGGTCTATCATCTCTCAATGGAGGTAAAACACCATGAATATTGTGATATAAAAAATGTAACATGAATCTTTCATATATAGATGAGAATAAGAAGTTATCGATTCAAGAATTGGAAGAAATTAAGTGAGATTAATATGATAACACCTAAATCTATAAAGGGAATACAAAGGCTATACATGAGATGATTAGACATTGTAGGAAGCTTAATATTGGAGAGGAGGTCCTAATGTACAATTCTAAGATAATGATCCACCTAGGTAAGCTTTGTCCCTGGTGGGTTGGTCCTTAAACTATTACTAATGTTTACCATTTTGGTGTAATATAGTTTTTACATGAGCTGATTGGATGAAGTATTACCATTAATGGGAATATTCATAAACACTTTTACATGGATTTTCAAAGAATACAGCAGATTAAATATAGCATTATGAAGAAAAAAAAGTGAAACCCACTAGGTTTTATTCTTTCTTACCACATTATCTTTTATTATAGTGAGGACAATACACACTTTAGGTTAGGGGATAGTTGTTAAATTTCTTGATTATTCATTGTTTTCACTATATTTATTCTTTTTTATTTTTTAACTTATTGGACAATATTTTTTATTTTCCCCACCTTGATGAGTTTCATAGGATTTTCATCATCTTTTTTATATCTTCTCTTTTTCAATCATTGCATATTATTTCTTTACATTAAACCCACCATGTTGAGTTCATTAGTAATTTCATAATTTTTTATTTTTTATTCTCTTTTTCTCTTATTATACAGTACTCCTGTCTTTCCCCCCCTTTTCTCACCAGATCATGGAAATTACTAAAAATTAATGTTGAAATTCCTTATTCTATATTGTTTAAAATTTTAATGAAAATTTTACTCCATTATGCAATGTAAATTTTAGAATGAATTTAATATTTAGATTTTTTAGTTTATTTTTTTCATTGATATAGATGGTTGTGTCACTATGAAACATTTGAAATGAATGTTACCCTTTAGGATTAGTTTATGGGAAAATGTGTCACTTAATATATTCACACATCTTTTCTGCCAACCGAGAAGGGTAAATATTTAATATTTAATAGAATGTAAATATAAGTTAAGTTAATAATTTTAATCCTTATAAAATTAGTTGTCAATATTTTTTTTATCTGATATATTTTATTAATGTACCATATTGACCTATGTGTGTATACCTATTATATGATTATTTTAGGCCTAAAAATGAAATAATAATAATAATAATAATAATGAATAATAATGATTTATGTGTTGAAACATAAAACATATGGGGATATCTTGGTCAGTAGATTATGGTTTGACATTTGAGTTTAATTAAGTAAGTGGGTTTTGAAATTTTATTGCAAAGGATTTAGGAATGGTTTGATGGGAAGAAATAGGTAAGCAGATTTATTTTAAATAACCTATATTTATTAGATAGAAATTGGAAAGAATAGAATGAAATGGTTTTGAGGAAAAAATGTGAATAGTTAGTGAAATGGTTAAATTTTTAATTATCTACTCATATTTGTATCATGTATCTCCTGGAATTCATTTCTAATACAATTTATGAGACATCCTTTTCCATGATCACTCGAAAGAACTCCTTTGTGTGGTTTTTTCTTTTACTATGTCTCTATAATGAATTAATATATTATTAAATTTTAAACCTCCATGACTTTGATAATATATACATGAGTCATTTTTTGGAAATGCAAATTTCTCTTAGGAGTGAAAATTTTTAGGTGTGGGGTGTGATTGCATAGTGATTCACTATTCATTTCTTCCCTTATACCTATGTATTAAACTGGTTTTATATAGAATATTAAAAATATAATAAAAAAATTCATTTAATTTTTGATTAACTAATTTAATTTTTATAACTATTAAAATGGTTATTTTTTCTTTTTTTGATGATTTCATTATAGGTTGAGGTTATTTAGAGAGCCCATGAAGGAATTCAAGAAAAAAGATCCCAAAATTCACAAGATCCCAAGCATACATGTGGACTAAAATATTTATTTTTCATAATAAATGCAAAAACATATCATGAAACATGGTGGAATAATGTAAAACTATCTCAATTTTAGTTCCTTAGAAGACCATGGATCCCAATTCCTTCATTTGGTGGCCCAAAACTTGCCTATAATGTGAATACATTTTGGTCTGGCTAGATTGGATCAACCTTTTGTATTTGGGCCATAACTGGGGCTCAGAATTTTTTTTTTGATTCTACCTCTATTGGATTTATAAGTCAGTGGTATGCCTCTCCAACTAATTTAGAAAAAAATCATACATTTTTTCAGTCATCCAGTTGGATCCTAAAGGAAAAAAAGTACTCTATGAATAATCACCTGGTCCCTTAAGAACTTGACTTATTTTGTGTACATTTTGATATATTTTCCCATAAAATCACCCTAACCCTAATTACCTAACATATATAGACCATATTATAATATTTAAGTATTTGTGATGTTATTATTCATCATATTTTCCTCCCCCCTTTCTATGGACTTCTAAAGTCCTTGTGATCACCCATAGTGGAGTGTGATGTAAATCCCTAGATTGTTGTTTGTAATATTTAAAAGATATTTTTAATTATATATATATATATGTGTGTGTGTGTGTGTGTGTGTTATTTTTACTAATCCTATATTCTTATTTAATTGATTAATGTACTAGTATTTCATACTCAACTCATATGATCATGTTTAGAGCTACCCATTCAAGTGATATTTCACACACTATTCATTAATTTTTGTTTACTCTTTCAATTGTGGTGTTTGTGAAACTCATATTGGTATATTGATTTCACATAAACATTTACAAGTACATGTAATTTAATTTAATAGTAAATTTTTTTAAAAATTTATAGTCCTGGATAACAAATTGAGTTCTTCGTGTGTTTCCATTAGGAGTTTCAGATATGAGGTCGAACACAAGTAACCCAATCATCAGTAGTAACATGTAAACAATTTTCTATTTCTTACTAAACCATAGGTGGTATCCTAGTAAAAACATTGTAAAATTATAGTTCTAGTTGTTATAAAATAGGTATTAAAATATCAATACCCCTTCTCTTGAATCGATCAAGGATTATCATCATGATATTTCCACGGGTTGATCACGCGTAATCAATTTTCTTAATTTCTGCATTCTTTTATCAATATCCTTAATCTATATTTTCTTAAATCATAAATACCCAAGATTTAAAGTAAAAAATTCCACATTTATATTCATAATCACAACCTTATTTTTAATTAATGATCTAAGGCTCCGTTGAGATATGACCTATTATTCCTACTATACTATAGATATTTTAGTAGAAAACAATATTTAACTTAATGTGCTCGAAAAGGAAAATAATAATCTTAGTGAAAAATATGGCTATTCCCATTTTTGTGGAAAAAATTATCATTTCTATAAAAATATAATCATACATTATCTTTTAACACTTGTGTTTAATTTTAATAATGCATCAAAAATGGGATTTCTATCTATCAAGGGAATTCCACCTATATTTTTTTTGATGTGAGAAATTATGAAGTAGATGGAAAAGAGAAAAATAAAATTATAAGGCCTCTATAAAAAATGTATAAAAAATGTTATGGGGATAAATAAATATAAATAAATCTAAGATAAATTGGGAAGTAGTAATGAATTCAAAGAAAAAGTCAACGTAGAAAAATATTAATACAGAGAAGCATATTGAAATATGTAAAGATAGATGAAGAAGAAACCGTTGATTTTTTATTTATAAGATCCAATGAAAGTTATAGCAACATTAGAGGATTTTTTGAGAATATACAACACAATATAATTGTTATGAATATGATATGAAATATTCTAGATAGTTGTGATCTTAAAATTTCAGTATAGAAATATATAATAGATATTACCCATGATGATTTACAAAACATTTTCATTACCTATGAAATGTGAAAAAAATACCATTTAAAATGATGTATGAAGCTGAAATGGATTCTAAATATATGAGATAATAGAAGAACATAGATGAGGAAGATTGATATTCAAGTGAATCTAATGATATTCAAGACAATTATGACTATACAAGAGCTATTTGGTATGCCATAGAGCATCACTCCTAGGTCTAGTTGTAAAAACACATTCTTTATATAAAAAAATTAATACCACGTCATAAAAACTAATATAAACATTCAAATATTTTAAATTAATTAAATATTACATCTCAAAATAAAATCACAATCCTATAACCCAAATTTTTTGGGTCTTTAGAGATTAAATACATAAAAAATTATTTCACATAATTTTTTGCATTTATCCATAATTTAACTGTACTATATACCCTTATATTCTTCTCTTAGGTTGCACTCATATTCATAACTTGGTGAATGGAAAACATAATAAAAGAGTGAGCTTAAACACATCGAAAGTAAAAATGCATCAATGATTCATAGTGTGATATATAAAAAGAATGTGATAAAATATGAGCATGGGAGAACAATATAATTAATTGAATATTGAATAATAAGATCTATCCATGGGTAAAAATGGAATGTAATGTAATCATGAAAGAAAACAAATATACCATTCCATGAGAGTGTGGAATATTTATATAGTAATTATGAGTCATTAATAATGTCATAAGAATATAATAAATAATTTTGTCATATAAATAAGAATAAAAAAGAAAACAATTGTGAGAAAGGATATCAAAAATTATATCCTAGTACAATAATATGAACATCGCTACTTGAAATCATGTCGAAAAAACAAAATTTAAAAAAATATGATTGAAATCATGTTCATAGAAAAAAAGTAACACACTTATCATCAATAATGCTTACACAAAAAACCTATGAACAAAGTCATCCATATTCATGCCCATACACCAATGTCATTCTCTTTTGAGATATAAAACATTAACTAGTTAATTGGAGTGAAATATAGTACCCCAACAATCAAAATCAATACGTATATGTTCCATATGAAATAAATCATATATCATATCCAGAAAAAATCATGGAATAAAAAAGGGACTCAAAACATTAAAAAAATGGTATCACATAAAATGACATCATGATTTAGATTGGTTGATACTAAAATTCCATCATATTAAAGAGAGTATTTAATAAGATAATTTATAGGGTAACCGATGAAACATAACTTCATCGATGATAGATCATTTCAAGATAGAGACAAAAATAAAAAATAAATCAAAAAAAGAAATTTCCTAAAAACATGTACAACATTTTATGAAAAAATTAAATGTTATGTGTCCCTTTTAAAAGTCATATTGGGGATGGTATAATGATTTTTTAAAACAAATTTAAACTAAATCTAAATAATGGATCTTTGAAATGAAATAATTGTTAAATTAATAAATATTCATGGTAAAATAAAATATAGTATCCTGAAATAAAATATAATTTTATTATTTTAAAATATCATTATTAAAACCCACATCTTATAAAAGATAATAGAACCTCATGGTAAAAATGGGTATGCATAAAAATGAAGATAACATGAGATAATACATAATTGGGGAACCAAAATGAGAAAGGGAAATATTTTTTGAAATAAATAATATTGATATGGATGAAAAATAGATGGTGAAGTGGTTAATAATATTTCCTAATAATGTCATAATTTTATATGGAAGAAATTAATTAAAGAATATTGTTTGAAATAAAAATTTCATTTTCACATAGAGAGAAATAAAAATTTCAAAATAATAAAATCTTAGGGCTGAATAAACAAAAATATAATAAATAGGTTCAAGAATAATGATTATAGCACAATTAAAGGGAGTTAAGTTAACCAAAAACCTTAAAAATGTTATAGTATTTAATGTAACAATACTTCATATTATAGTTTTTGTGAAAGAATCTAAATTTCCAAAAAAATGAAGTAGTTTTCAATATAATATAATAATATGTCAACGAAACCCAAAGTTAAGAGGGTGAAACATAATAACAAAAATTATTACAATGTAATTGAATTTGATTTATGAAAATCTTTTATGGATGTAGAAATACATAAATCGAAAACCCATGAAAAAAATAAATTTTTATGAATTCATATACCCCATGAATGTCATGAAAGTTATAATGAAATACTTATAAAGGGATGTTTGTATAACATGGAAATAAAACAATTGGTGAATATGTAATATGTCTCAATAATGAAATTTGAGATGGGGATAACGCATACATTAACACTCAGCCTCCACGAAAGCACATTAACCACATATATAAAAAATATAACCATATTTATAAATTATTTAAGAATCTTCACTATTAGGAACAATGGTTTTAACATCAGAGAAATGACATTGTTTTTTTATAAACCGATGCAAAATCTATTCCAGAGAGGTTTTGGGTGATACTTTTACAAAATATTTACATGGAAGTTTTTTATATACGGGATTGGTGTCTGTTTTTAGTAAAACCAATGTGAAAAATCAATATAGAAACTCTTTATGGTTTTGGTTGTTTTTTTATAACCTATGCCCTAAATAAAAAAAATGCATCAGTTTTTATGAAAACCAACATGATTTTTTGGGACTCTTCGGTGTCTTTTTTGGTAATAACCGATTCCAAAAACCTTTTACATTATTTTAGGATTAAGAAACCCTCATTTTTTGATATATGAAATATCTCTCCTGACTCACGACAACTCCCTCCCTAATCCCGATGACATTAAAGTAAATCTGGTGATTCCTAATAGACATTTTTATTGATTTTATTTCATTTTCATTATTTTTTTGTCTCTAATTTTCATATGATACCATTATTTCATCATCCTCTAAATTATTTTTTCCTTGAAAACCGATTTCTAACTGAAATTCAACCATGGTTTGATTTTGATTTTTTTATCTTTATTGTTCACTTTTATAATATTTTTTCTATAAAAGTTGTAGTGTTTATTCTTACAATGAATTTAATGGAGTGAAGTTAGGATTAAAGATCCATTTTTCTTATTGAACTCTTAATTTTTTATGTTTTGTTAATTTGACGACAAATTATGTATCATTTAATTATATTTTTGAGTTGTTTAAATTATTAGTTTATAGTTTATTGTGATTTATAAATGTTGTTGTAATTATTTTCTTTGAATATAAATTATTTGTTGAAATTTTTCAATGGTTTTGATGATTTTATTCAATAAACAATGAAATACGATGCCGTTGTTCATTAATAATATGGGCATCACATGTAATGACTCCATATTTTTCACCCATTAAATTAATGAATTATTTGATAATTTTTCCACATACAACACCAAACTAATGTAATAAATATGTAAAATGAACGAATAAATGTTAGATGATTAAAAATAATTAAATTATTATATCAAAAAAATACATGTATACAATATCAAAATAAAAAGTTTACTATTTGTAAATGTGTTTCATATCTGATGTTTCATATCTGATTATCATTTGTTTTTATTAAATTCGTTTCTATTTAAAATTTATCTATATATTTATTTATTTAAATTTTTATATGTTTTAACATATTTTTCCAATTATATTGTGATATCAGGTATTGAATGTATTGTAATTTGATAAATTAATGAAGAACCACTAGTGAATATGAAAAAGGAGTTAATGAATTCTTGGAATTTTCTGAAAAAAATATTTATAAAATTGGCAAGATTTTCTTTCCATGTGTGAATTATTTGAATATAGTAATGTTAAGCTCTAGATAAATCATGGATCATCTCATTTCATTATGTTTTAGCTTTTATTATACACGTTAGATTTGGTATGGTGAAGGAACTGAAAATTCAATATCCAATGTTGATGAAAATATTCATAATGAGGAAGAGGATCATATTGAAGAATTAATTCATGATTTAGGTGTTGAACCAAATGAAAAAATATATATTATTGAATGATTTTATGGAGATAATTAGAAACCATTATTCCCAGGTTGTAGTAAATATACAGTGTTAACAACAATTTTGAGATTAGTTAACTTGAATGAATTAAATGTGTGGAGTGATAAAATTTTCTCCAAATTACTTGAGTAGTTAAAAAGAGCTACTTCCAAAAGGCAATGGGCTTCCGAATTCTAATTATTAGGTGAAGAAAATATTATGCCCAATTGGAATGGGGTATAAAAAGATACATGTTTTCCCCAATGATTGTGTATTTTATAGAAAAGAATATAAATATTTATCAATCTATCCTATATGGGGGAAATTACACTATATGACTAATGAGAAAGTAAACTTAGATTCATTCTTAGGTACTATCATCTAACCTCATAAAAAATCAATATTGCACTTTCAAATGAGATTATCCGATAATTTTTCCTTTAATTCTAATAATTCAACTGCGATTCAATATTTGGTACTAGAATCAAACCTCATGCTAATGAAATGTGTTACCTTCCAATAATTCCTTGATTGAAGCATCTATTTAAAAATTCAATTAACACAAAAAGGTTAAGATTTCATTCGGATGAGCGGATCATTGATAGTAATATATGTCACCCTACTAAATTGCCACAGTGGAAGAGATTTGATATAGAATTTCTTGATTTATTAAGTGAAGTTATAAATCTCATAATGGGATTTTGTACTGATTCAATGAATCTATATTGGAGTTTTAGTATCCAAAATAGTTCATGACCTATCTTTCTAGTAGTTTACAACTTGTCCCCAAATCTATGTAAGAAAAAAAATATTATGATGAGATTGATTATTTTTTGGCTAAAATATCCTGGAAATGAAATTTATGTTTATCTTTCACCATTATTTTACAGTTTGAAACTGCTATGGGAGACATTTGTTAAAGTTTTCAATGTATATAAGAAAGAGTATTTTCTTTTTTGTGTTATGATAATGTTCACTATAAATGACTTTCTTGCACATATAAACTTATCTGGATATAGTGTTAAGGGACATAAATCTTGTCTAATTTGTGAAGAACAGACTTCATATTATAAATTTCATAATGGAAGAAAGATAATGTATATAGAACATCAATGTGTTTGGCGAATTGATCATACTTATCAAAGATTGAAAAAAGAATTTAACGATTTACAAGAACAAAATCATCCCCCAAAACTACTTCCAATTAATGAATATTATGATAGGGTGAAAAATATTCATTTTATATTTAGAAATAAAAAATGTTAAAGAAATAGAACATATTTAACTCCAGATATTCACACATTAAGCAATATTGAAAATTTGATTTTTTTTCATTGTCTTAATGGTATTAAAGTTCCCAGTGGTTAGTATTCAAATGTGAATAATTTAGTGTCATTGAAGGAAATTAAATTAACATGTATGAAATGTCATGATTTTAATGTATTGATGTAATAACTTCTACTAGTCACACAGCATGGTATATTGTTAATAGCTGTCAAAAAACTATCATCATTTTATTATTTTTTTCAATCCATTTTTAACAATGTCATTGATCCAAATTTGTTAAATGTGTTAGAGAATGAAGCATATCTTATTAATTTTCAACTAGAAATTTATTTCCCACCTATGTTTTTTGATATAATGGTTCGTCATCTAATTTATTTGGTCTGTGAGATAAGAATATATGGGATTGTTTATTTAATATGGGTATATCTTTTTGAAATATATATGAAAATTTTGAAGGTATTTGTTACAAATCCTTATCGACTAGAGGCAATTATTATTGAAAAATATGTATCGGAATAGGTTATTGAGTTATTTACTGATTATTTTTATTAAGTGGAGAATATTGGTCTCCCTGTATCTTGAAAATTGACATTTGACAGTTATGATAGAGGGATTAGAGGCTTAAAGGTAATGATTATTCCATGTGATGAAGTGATGCATGCACATTTATATATTTTGAACAACACAGATGAGGTTCAATCATATATATCATCACATATTATTGAATTTATGTTACGATATCATAAATGAAATAAAAAGTGGCTGATGATTGATAATGAAAATGCATTTGGTTCCTAGTTTAAAGAGAAAGTCACTATAGATATATATGCATCAAAAATATTGAAGTGGTTGGTAGGGGGACCATATCTTAATGTGATCACATAGTCTGGATTTTATATTAATATTTATACATTTTAGATCAAGAATCTAGATGAGAAGAGTACCATTCAAAATAGTGGTATAATGGTCTTTATTAAAGAACAACATTTTTAGAGTGCCAAAGATAAAAACCCAATTTTTGTATCAACTCTATATTTTTTAGTTCTTGAAGAAATATGGAAAATTGAATATATTTAATTTCAAGTGATGGTGTTTATGTGTAATTAGATTGTAAGTAATAGTGATGTGAACTATGATTAATATGGTTTTAAACTGGTTGATTTGAAAAAAATTAGTTTCCATGAGGAACCATTTATCATAGACACACATGAAAAACAAATTTTTATGTCATTGATCCATTGAATGATCTGTGGCATGTCATTTTTCAAGGAAATAAAAGCCATTTGGATGATGAGTATTATTATTATTATGACGATGTTATTGATTTATATAATGCTTGTTCATTTATTACACGATTTTTGGATAACGATAGTTATAACATAGACATAGTGCATGTAGTATGAAATGATCATTTTGAAGGGATATGGGAAAATAATAAATTATTCTGCAAATTAATCTTATAATTATTTACATTATTTTTCTTTTTTGAAATTTACATATTGAAAAACTGTATTATTTAATAAATATTCAATATTTGAATTTATAAATGTTTTTGTAATTTTATTAGTAATGTATATATTTAATAGTTCACCTTCTATATTTTTTTGGGTTATGAATCATAACATCAATATTTTTTTCTTTAATTGACACATGTTTGTCCACTTTTAACTTACATATTTTAGTTTTTCTTTATTCCAATTAATCAATTTGATAATAATATTTAGGTCTACAAAAATTTCATTACAATTTTCTACACCAATGAGGGATACTGATATAGAGATAGGGGAGCATGTATCAAGGTATTTTTTCATATTATTAAATATTCATTAATATAATTATTTAATGAAAAAAAACTTTTAATTTAAAAAAATAATTGCAAGACTAATGATGAGACTTTAGTAATGGATTCCTCTACTTTTATTTTTAGGAAATTGAGTTCTTGAGTTTGTAAAAGTGGCATTACACGTTTACCAAAATTTTCACTTTCTTGTGGAGATGAGTGATTGCATATTAATTTTGATAATAATATTAATGTAACTAGACTAAATGAAACACAATTTATCATATTTATCTATATGAAGTGCTATTGATGAATTATCATATTATATCATGATTGTAAGGTCCTCAACAAGATGGAAAACTATTAACATTGGGAGGCTATAATGGTATAATATCTCAATTGATTTATTTTTTTCATAATTTTTGAATTTAATATATTTTAAATGACTAATTTTTATTTTATTCAATTATTTATGTCATTTATTTTTGAAGAAAAAAAATTAATTAATAAAAGATGTCTTACTTTGGCAGTGGTTAGATATAGAGATTTCAAAATGAAGTTGACAAAATATTATGTTTTTGGAAGAACAACAAATTAAAACACATGCGTCAAGTATCATTTTATATATGTAGATACGTTGAATAAATTTGTTTCCAGCTAACATAAATAATCCTTTCGAGTATGGTAATTATGATAAATTATAAAATTTTATATATATGTACTTATTTACTTATCTATTTACTTTTCATGTAACAGGCCTCCAAGAAATCCCATCAAGATATCATGTTTTAGAATTTGTACCCTCATAATTTATCACAAGTAGGGTATATTTTTTTGGAGCAAAAAAAGTTTGAGGAAAAGTTTGAAACACTAAGATCTCAATCCACTAGTGGTTCTGATGAGGGCTGGTTTGGTTCTCTATCTCCTTA